>JAODKL010000040.1:12924928-12959721 GCA_026780765.1 Petrocephalus schoutedeni | reverse complement strand
AGTGCGAATTAGAGCGGAGGAGCGGGCGGAGCCAACAGCCTCGGGAGCGAGGAGCGGTATGGAGCGGAGCGGCTTAGCGCGAATTAGAGCGGAGGAGCGGGCGGAGCCAACAGCCTCGGGAGCGAGGAGCGGTATGGAGCGGAGCGGTTTAGCGCGAATTAGAGCGGAGGAGCGGGCAGAGCCAACAGCCTCGGGAGCGAGGAGCGGAGCGGCTTAGCGCGAATTAGAGTGGAGGAGCGGGCGGAGCCAACAGCCTCGGGAGCCTGTTTTTTTTTTTTTTTTTAATTGCTGTCACATGCTGTCGTCGTGGATTCCATAGCAGATAAGCACACATCATTTTAATTAAAGTGATGACTTATCATCTTATTTGTCATGTCGCTCACTCAGTTCTTGTGAAAAAATTCTCAAATGTGCTTTTCTTGTGTGTAATGTGATACAAATAGTGGTGTGTGCAAAAAAATGTGCAGAAGTATACAGACTTCAATGAAAATCACGGGACGATTTCAATGAAGTCAGTCTATTACATATAAAAAGAAACAACTGGATAAACTAATATAAGAAAAGCACCTTACACACCATATATGGGGCTATCTCTGCACCAGACATCTTCGGGGGACAAAAAACTAACTTTGCATACATCTAAAATCAAAATTTTATGTTTTTTTCAGAGACATAGACATTACTACAAAGGGTTCACTGTGGGTATATGTGCATGAATTGCTGACATCATTGTAACTAAACTGAACTGGGAAAAAATAAATATGTACAAACTAGCAATCCAGGTCAAGTAGAAATAAAACCATGTGGTGAGGTAATAGATGGGAAGCGTGTAAGAGTCTGATAATCTCCGGGAATTTCACACACTATTTTTCCCAGCTATCACTCGTTTAAGATCAATACTATGCTGACAGCCAAACGGCCTTCTCACTCGTGTTATCTCCACTCAGAGGTAACATGCCTGGGTGAAATGCGACTATGACACGATGACCTCGTTTGGGCTTTCCAAGTTTGTTGAGTCCCTGATAAAAATGTGTAGACAAAGTTCTTTAGGACAGTACTGGCAATGCTTTAGCGGACCACTGGGGATACTTTTAGTCCCTTGACTGGGACACCTACTAACTCAGGGGCGGCGAATCTTATCTATTGCTATTTTATTAGATTACTAATTAGAGGACTGATTGGCCGAAGAGTTCTCACACCTGAGTGTAAACAGCTGACCTAAAGGTTATCCCAAGAACCTGCATACACACTGGCTCTTTGAGAATAAGATAGCCCACACCTGACCAAACTGACTAATTAATTAAATGTCTCCAATTTTAACGTATTACCTCTCAACAAAAGAGATTAGAAAATATCTTCACTACACTGTATCACAGTATCAATGGGGTTCATTTAGTTATACTAAAACATTGTATTTTTAAACATAAACAAAAGACTTCATAAATTCTGTTCCATTTCAAGACCCCTTTCCTACCCGTGCTTTCCAGCCATCGAGGGTTAATGCCATGTGGAGATCTGTCACCAAGAGTCTGTGCTGTCTGGAAGATCCCTGGCTATTTTTTAGCTCAACGAGAGTGAGCCATAAATTTAAGTTGCAGTTAGTTGTAGATTGTTTCTCCAGAAGGGAGAAGTTTGAAGAGCCACTTTGCTGACAAGTATATCAGCTCTGCTCTCCTAAGCAACAGTTGTATGCTAATTTCAAATGCTTCCTTTGATACTACCTACTAGCATTCCATGCACTGAAATAGAGTCTTTGCATAGTAATCGGGTTCCGTTTTGTACTTTCGTATACTCCCAATGTTTACGTTCTTATGGGTGGATGCTTACTTTTTTTTCATCCACCCTTCCATCCACCTTCTATTCTGTCCATTGATTTGCTGACCTTGGTCAAGGTCACAGGGGTGCTTACATTTCTCCTGCACTAAAGAGAACTATTGGTTGAAATGTTTTGCTGGAAACGTAATTGGAGTAGAAGTAGAGGGAACTGTGACTGTTGGACTAAAGATGAATATTTCTTTACATATTTTTGTATCGATGTGTAGTGCCTCATTAAATGTGGGTTAAATAATTAAAACTTTGACCAATGTTTAGACCAATCTGTGGTGCTGCTATAAAACCTATCTAAAATCTCTCTAAAATCTTAAATGTATCATTGGGATGCAGTAAATCCAACTTAACTCACCATTAATCTTTGACCTAGCAAGAATTAGCTACAGCTGGAGGGGGGTGATGACAGTCAAGCCAACATCTGTCTAAGGGCCAATGAGAGGAGTCACTTGGTGGCAAATGTGATCAGTTCTTCATATAATTTAAACCTTTAGTATAAGAGGTCGCAGGGACCAGAGAGTATCATCAAATTAGCTACACTTTTTTACTAGTTTTTGGCATTTTTCCAGAACATTCTTAAAAATAGAAAAATTGTATTGGAACAGTTCGGGTTTTATTGTGAATAAATTTTCACGAAACAGGTGACAATGCAGCAGAAGGCCGCACCCTGTGTTCCTTTGCATCCCAAGTTCACTTTGTGTATAGCAGAAAAAGCAGGCTTATGATGCATTGTTAATGTGGAAATGATATTGAATTTGTTAGAAAGAAAGGGAAAAAAAAGATGCGCTGAAAGGATTTGAATTTGATTAATCCATTTAGATAAAAACACAATTTCCCCTGGACATCTGAATCCATTACAATACCATGAAATGAAACACCCAAGAGGAGATTTTTGAAAACAAACATCAGAATGCAATCTGATGGAAGAAAAATAGGCTTGCAGTCAATTCCCCCAAGAATTTCAGGCAGCTAATGCCGCATATTTGGTCCCTTTGGACCTCGGAAAGCTGTCTGCTTTTCCCTTTCCCAGCTTTCAGTGACAAATACCCCTTTACGGTCAGAGTGAAGCCTGCGTTTTATGGTTTGGGATGTCAGGAACCCATTAAGAGACATTGTTTATTCGTCTGTTCCTTGGGTTAAATTGAGGTCAGTTGCAAAGGTATGACAAAGTCAGTTGAATGGTAATCCAGGTATAAACATATCCGATAAATTCTTTAAGGGTAAACAACTTGTGAGGAGGCTCTGGTTTGTGGTGTCTGAGGCTTGAAGTGGAGATCTGGCAAGCCTGCTCTTTAGCTGAAACTGTCCACTGAAATCTGTACTTTTTAAACTGGGAAGTTGACCTGGCACAGTAAGATAAACATAAGATTTATAGATTTAATGGTAACCAACTATAGATAAAGTACATTTTAGAAGATCCAGAACAAAAGCAAAGTTTATTTTTAAAGTCGGATAATATTTTCCCCTCCATAAACTTGTTTTATTTCTTTTTTCCCCCAATAACCAGGTGGAAGGAACCTTTCAATGCCTCTACATATGAAGGCCTTTCTGAATGGAAAATGCTTAATATTAACCATTAAGATTCATATCTTGCTGCCAAAGGCCAACTCTGCCAAGGTGGTATGTTGTATTCCTTCTCTGTGGTGCCAATGTGTCTCTGTTCCTCTGAAATGGCCGTGGGTTATAAATAGTCTGTATTAGTCATCCGTGAAGTAGTTCTGACAGGCACTACCTGATAACCCTCTTCTACGATCTGTTTTACCACACAACCATGTGACACGATTTACCAGTCTATACACCAAGTTCCAGATTTTGTAAACACTGGACAAAATTGGATAATTCTGTAACTGGGACAAGCTCCCCAGACTAACTTTACTGATCATTCTTAATTTGTAATAACTAAGCATTAAAAAACACAATTTACACTATATTTCATGAATTACAAGGAATACTATTTCTGTTATGTGGTTAATTTCCTGGCCTAAATAGAAAATAGATAATTAGCCATAGTCTCATAATGCTTACAGTATATGGTTGGACTTACCGTATTTCCCCATGTATAAGACGCACCATAATTTTGGGACCCTAAATTTGGGAAAAAAAAAATTCATAAAGTTATTGAACTCATGTTTTATTAATCATAAAGTTCATACAACTCCTCATCACGGTCAAAACTCGCATCCATCAGCTTGTCCTCATCTGTGCCTGATGACGAATTACTGTCTTCATATAGAGGCCTCATCCTCAGTCCCGTCTGTGGCATTTTAAACGCCATACTTCTGAATTGACTTGACAACGATCTCAGCAGCACGATTTACTTGCTGTGATAATGGGCCAAAGTCTGGCCTGCTTCTAGTAGATTTCAGAGAAGCTTATCCAGTCAAATCGAAATTAACCACCATTTTCCCCTGAAAAATCAAAATTTATAAATATTGCTTTCTGCTCACATTAGAAAATTAAAGCAATTTCAAACCAGAGCTATTCATGGGTAACGCTGGCAGCCCTGTGTTAATGTACACCAACTTTCCTTACAGGAAGTCTCTCGGCATCTGACTTCAGTTGAGAGCTTTATTTTAGCACCGAGTGGCTGTACATTGATATGAAGCTAAAAAATAATCATTACAGCTACAGACAGATGGATGGATGAATAGATAGATAAGTTCTTTACAGATTTGGGTGCACAAATCTAAACGTATATACAAAACAGCATACAATAATAAACTTGCTAACATTAACACTAATAAGAAATCATATGTAAAAATAATAGGCAGGTGCAGTACACTATTTCACATATATATGTATTTCACATATCATACAGTAATACAGGGAGTCTCAGTCACCTAATTGCTTTCCACTTCTCATCAAGGAAATGGATTCGCTTTAAGGGCATTGTCTGGGGCATGGGAGCAAACAGAGTATCTATCCGTTTCCCTGAGATGACCATGGCCACACAGCCTGAACTAGCCAGGTTAGCCAGCTCTTTTCATGACAGGCTATTTGATGTTTATCTGAGCCTAATTAGGGTGTATTTTTCTTTTAGATGTTCTATGTCTGTGAAGTTTGCTAGGATAAGTCTGTAGAAATACTGACGACGGGAATGTTTTTGATTGCACTGCAGTATAGTGTATTACTTTTTTCCTGTGACTAATACATGAGGCATACCTCGTAATAGCACTGTGTTTTTAATAATTGTAACTGTAATAGCTAGGAGTGTTAAATGATACCTTCATTTTTTTCCCCCTCTTGCTGCATCTCAGTGCATCCCACCTGCACTGTAATGCTCTCCGCCCATGTTATTTTAAATTCAAACTTTGCTCAGAATCATTGATTAATACACATCCTCCTAACCTCTTTCCCGTCTTCCTTTCATACTTTCCGCTTCTTCCTTTGCCCAATTTAGCATTTAATATTTTATGATTAATCTTCTTCTATAATTAAATTTCAACCCAGTTAGCATTAAAGTCGCTGTACAGCAACCTACACCTCACAACAACTCCTGATGAATCTCACCTGGTGATCCAGAGAGTGGCTGTTTCTCAATACCAAGAAAGCAAAGATCATACTTGTAGTCTTGGTAAGACCAGTCTTGCTAACTTGCCTTCCAAGAATGAACTTGGGTCGCAATGAATCATGGGATTGATCTCAATCAGTGAGGGTGCAACTGATGTATTGTTACCGTCCTCTTTACTTCTGTTCTTCAGTATTGGAACTGGTCTCCAGCAATGGAAGATGATGTAAAACGGGTACACAAGAACGCAAGTACAGTCAGATACACATATTGAGAAACGCCCAGTGTCTATGTACTGGATAACAGCCTGGTACTTCAATTGCTCCACAATTCTGTTCTGCAATACACCATCAAGGTAGCTGAAACCATCATTGGACTATAGCTCCTAAACACTGAGGCATCTACAACAATCTCTATCTCTGGAGGGCCCTCAAGATCGCCTCTGACCCAACTTACCCTGTATATGGTCTATTCAATCTTTTGCCATCAGGTAAGAGATATAGGACCATACGTGCCTGTTCAGCCAGACTCAGGAACGGTGTCTAACCCAGGGCTGTTGCCATGTTGAAGTCCACCTGCAAATGATAGGCCCACCCATACCATCCCATCCCCCATCCCTTGAGTACAGAAAGGTGTTGGATTGACTGGTTTTTAGATTTATATTTGCAATAGTACTACTACTGCACTTTACACCAACGGTGCACTACTCTGGCATATATATCATGTATATGCCAGATGTCACGCACAAGCACATTATATATATATATATATATATATACACACACACACTGTTGATATATTACATTTATACTATGATAATATAATTGTTGTGTCATGTATGTAAGTATGTATGTATGCATGTAAATTACGTTATTTACGTTACGGAAGCTGCTACTACATTTTGTTGCACTAATGTAACCTACTTACACTTACACAAATAAACATTATTAGTATTCTGAAATTGTCCTGATGGCCAGTTCCCTGTGATATTGTCACAATGACTTACACATGGTTCATTAAATTGTTATGGTTCATTTTATTATCAAACATGATATATAGTGCTTCTTGTTGCTTTGATCATCTGTGTATCTATGTATCTATCTATGAAATGCTATCTGTCTGTGAAATTATTGGTCAGTCTATCTATGAAAGTTGGGCTAATTGATGTTATCGTTTTGTACTTCAAGCATCGGTAATTCAGCACCCTACCAGCCAGCTGTCCCTTTAGTTCTGATCAATTCATTTGGCAGAACAAAATTTAATTAGCATGTTATTGCTGCACCAACACCTCTCTTATGGTAAATTGGTGGATCTTCACCCCTACGGCAGCAATGCAATGATTTATCTTCCAGTTCTAACACACACACATATTACACACATATATATATATATATATATATATATATATAGCCATTCAGGCATGCTGTCCCTAGCTAGCTACAGTATGTGAGGCATATCACAGCCTGTTAAATCGCCAGTACTGATGCAGAAAATAGAAAAATAGACTTTAGAGAGAGGGTAGTTGTAGGACAAAGCATACATGGGACAGTTTCAAAGCCCATTAGTAAGTTACCTCCAAGGGACTAAAACAGATCTCGAAATCTTGGCTAATTATCAGGGCACTCTTCTCTAAGGCTGCCATTTTGTGCATAATCTTCCTATTGGGCCATGTACTTCCAGATTTAAGGGCTTTTAATTGCATGTAATTACACAATCCATTATAGAAAACAATGATCTTAATTTACCATGGTTTTTAAAAGTGGGGCGGTGTAGGGAATGTCACTTTCCTCTTCAAGTGTCTGATTTAAAACACCATGCCGCACATTTAGAAGACCAAAAAAAGTATCCTAGGATCCAGTTCCCAGGTGAATAACAAATATCTGGGAGGAGAATTAATGTGACATTGCCTCCAGTTTCCTCCATCTGTCTCTGGCGGTTGATAACAGGAGGACAATTAATAGCTCTTTACTAAACCTCCAATTCGGATGCTAGATTATTTCCTCTGTTGCCTGTGGCCGTGTGGAAATTCAACCCAAGCTCATTATTTACTTAACCACTGGAAACTATCGATTTGCCATTTCTTTTGATAAATTAGCTGCGGGTCAGGCGACGACATGTTCATCTGCATCTGACATTCACCAGACGTCAATAAAAGCCGTGTTACGCTCCTCCCAAGCTTCCATTTTGAAATTGCGATTGGTTATATCAGTGGTGTCCAATAACATCTTATGAGGACCATAGGGCGCGTGGGGGTATGTTTCAGCCCTGGAGTTCAGTTTAATGGATTATTTACTGCTTGTTTGGAGAGTAAGTAACATATCCTGACTTTTGCAATTAGGAATCAAATATCTGACTGAATATCAGCCTGATCAACAAAACGCATTATTGATGGTACATTCTACATGAAGAGTTCTGTGACAGGGTGCCGGGGTATAATGGAAATCTGCAGAACATATAGCCAATTTAGCTCCTGACTGACTGCTCCTGGGTTACGTCAATACATGTGCATTGTTTAAGGGCTCTTGAATTTAGAAATAATAGTCCGGTAGGGCTTTTTCGACTTAATGCAGTATAAGTGCATTAATTGGCTTGTAGGAAAACACTGGCGGCGCTGTGAACAGGAACATATGTGTTTAATCTGGGGTCTACTGTTCAGGGGTAGGAGTAGAGAGCTTTCTGAATAAACAAGCCAAAAATTTCCATTTCAGCTGAGAAAAAAAAGGGAAAAAAGACAGTATCCAGATATTTGGGTTTGACATAAAAAGGGCTCTTATCCAGAATTACTGCCAGGACATGCAGGACACAGTAACCTATTGGGACACCAGGAACAACGAGCAGGTGAAATGAATCGATTTAAATAACGACCATCATTGGACCCCTCCAGTCCCCCTCATTCTTAGATGGCTTCACAAAGCAGCAGCATTAGAAAAGACAGGCTAACAGACAGCCAAAGTAAATATTGTTGGATAGAATGTGGTAAGAGAGACTGGGACAAGAAAACAACCCAAATTGCAGCATTTAGATACAAAGATTTTACCAAAAGTCATACCTGACATAAGATGTGCAGATATTACTGACAGAGTCATTCAGCTTCACAGTCATTCAGCAATTCTGATTATGAAATGCTTAATATGAAAATATAATATTCTTGCTTGGAAAGTTAAAGTAACAAATCGTGATAAAGTGCAATCATGACGAAATTGATCTAAGAAAATAAAACTGGTCCAGAAATATGAAATAAGTTAATGTGAGCGTGCACCCTGACTTGTGCCCAGGCTCCAGGCTGCTGACCCAGCACGGGATGAGTGAGTATCTATGGAAGTGGGAGTTAGGGTGCTCTAGTATACGTATCTATGGAAGTGGGAGTTAGGGTGCTCTAGTATACGTATCTATGGAAGTGGGAGTTAGGGTGCTCTAGTATAAGCATCTATGGAAGTGGGAGTTAGGGTGCTCTGCAGTCAGCTGTACTTTGCTGGATCTCCCAAGTGTTTAGTTACACAAATGGCTTTGCATGTGTTGTTCTTCTGCTACATCTAGAGGCAATTAAACAGCAGAGGGACACTGTAGGTTAATTTTAAGAGCAGCAATATTTAAATTATGTGACACACTCGAAAATAGATACTTTCCTCCTCTTTGTTAGCATGGAGAGATGCTTGTTCTGTTTGCATGATATTGTGTGGGAAAGAGAGAAGGAGAGATAGAGAGGGAATAAGGCGTGACAAGCTGGGAGAGGGAACTGACAGACGGGACGCCATGACCTGTCAATGTCAAAATCCATTAGAGGGTTAATATAATCCGTCGCAGATACATCAAAATTATGCCCCACAATGGAGCCATGTAGTATTTAATCACTTCATGATTGCCTTGGGTAAAAATAAGAAGTACAATAAATAAAATTTCCTTTACTGCAGATTTTATGACCATTTCTGTTACCCACATAGGCAGTATTTTATCACCAAGTATATATATATGGTGAAATCCATGTTTGTTTTTTTATTCCGATGTGTACAATTCTTTTTCAGTCCACTCTTTCAGCTATGGCACGCATCCTTACTCACTGCAAGAGCTCACTGTAGCAATGCATCAAGTCTGCAAGTCTGACTCTGGAGAGAAGCAGCCGTGTCCAGAGCGAAGCAGAATACATCCATGTACTTGACGCATAAATGGAATGTATAATATAACACCAAGTTTGTAATTTGAACTAGGCTTTAGCGAGTGAGTCTTTCACAAAGTTTTGTGAAGCATTTATTAGATGTGATGGATCCCTGCTCTTTTGAAATATCCAAGGCTTGCTCAGCTCACAGATCCCTCTCCTGATTTGTTATTTTTATTCTTCCTCCAGGGATTACAACCAAGCCCCAGGTTCTCATTTGCAACTGCTGAGAGGGACTGAGACAGCTTGTCATCCTCCCTGAAGGAGCCATTGCAGCAGACGGGATCCGCCTCTTGCCGGCCAGGTATGCTTGTGACCGGCGTGTGCAGCAAGCGAGTATGAGTGACGGAATGTGCACAGCGTGGGGGTGTGCAGACCAGTGCAGGGAGGAACACTGTAGTGAAAAAAGCATGGTCGTTTACATTGTGGCTCATAATTCAGGGGCAGTATTGACCATCATGTAAACAAGGGCATAAGGCATAGACAAGGACATAGATTTAGGTATGGACGATAGGGACATGTCCCTGCCAATACCAATATTGTGGGAGTACCATGTGTGTTTAGGGGGTGCAGGGGGTTCAAGACTGATTCGGTCCCTACTAATGTTGAAACTAACCTTACACTCTAGGGCATAGACATCCTCCCAAAAGTTATTTTGTGTCTCCACATATTGTAACTAAATGATACAATGGTCCCTTAATTTCTATGCATGACTCTCAAATAAGCTGTCATGTAATTTTATCCATCCGTCTACAGTATCTTATAACTCCCAACCCAGTACAGGGAGAACTGGTGAGGTTGGAACCTGTCCCAGGAGATTCAGAGCATCAGGCAGACGAATAAACCCTGGCGGGGATGTTATTCAGTCACAAGTGTCACATACAGTGACTGCTTATAGATGCCAGTTCACCTAACCACATGTTTGTGGAACATGGGTGGAAACCAGAGTACCTGGAGGAAACTCACACAGACACCAGCAGTGCAATGACAGAAGCTTGGGGACCCAGATGTGGTACGTGGGAAGCATATTAAAGGAATCAGCAAACAGACAACCATATCAGCAGGCAGAATTCTTGGCCGGGGTCACGGAAGCAATGCGGTCAAAAGCCAGGGGAGCAGGTCCTACAAACACACGAGAAACAGAAGGTAAGGACAATGGGGAAGTCCAAGGGAAGCCTGGGCAGTGCTGGTGAGGGCAGTGCGTAAGACACAGTGTCGCGCAATGCCTCACACTGAGGAGATCAGGCAGGCAAGCTTGAATAGGTAAGTGACAGGTGTGGCCTCTAATTAGCTCTGCTCATTAATCTGCATTTGCACATTAGCTGTGACGAGACAAACACACAACTCTGTAAACACAGATAGAGGGACGAGATCCAAACCCCCAGCCAGGAGGTGTGAGGCCACAGTGCCATTCCCATGGTTTAATAGGTTTTTAGCACTTAACACATTTATGTTACATGATATCCCTATGTGTCATGATATTGTACTCTCTTTGAAATAAAGCAATCCACTCATGGTTCCATTTCCAGTCAGGAGTGTAGTAACTCTAGAACATCCTAAGAAGTACAAAGACACCAGTCCATTACTTTGTGTGTAAATATAACCAAAAATGTACCTGTCTATTTTAAGACATTTGTGGTGCAAGGTGAACAAGCAGGGAATTTCTGAACCTTCTTGGAGTCAATGTCAGAACAGATAGGAATATCAGCTTTCTTGAGGTTTGCCACTAAGGAGTAGTAAGTACTGAGGAACACATGGAATATGACTCCCGGAATTGATTTAAAAACATCTCCTCAAAACGATAAATGTATTTTGTTCTCATTTGCATCTTGTGTCATACGTCTTCCGAGGATGAGTGACTAGGTTAGCTGCTGTGTCTTTCAGTAAAAAAGTTACCTCAAAAATATTAAATAAATAAACAATCTAGCAATGAAATCCTATTCTATCCTAAACAATACTGAAATAACTCCAGGGTTGGGGGTTTGAATTCTGCCCCTGCATCTCTTCCTGCATTTAGGCTAATTGTTGACTGCAAACTGCCCGTAATCTGTGACCGGATGTATGAATGCATGTACCCTGTGAGGGCCTGGCATTTTGTACCCTAGCCTTATCTCAGATGGATAGATAACATGTTCTGTACTCATTTTATTTTAATTTAACAGATTAACAGATTTTGCACAGATTTGTTTTTTTGTGTACTGGGAATCAGGAGCTATCCAATGTTTCTAGTGAGTTTTTATTTTATAGTTAATATTTGTGCAGACACAAATATGTATGTAAGTGTCATCCTGTTTCAACCAATATGACCCAACCTTTTATTTCAGCCTTACATTCAACCCACTTTACAATGTAAAGATTTCACACTGGTCTGTAGAGCAAAAAATATATATACACTTTAATTAGTGGGTTGAATGTAAGGCAGAAATAAAAGGTAGGGTCAAATAGGACTCCGTGGGTTCCCCAGGGTTAAGGCCGAGCCAAGGACATGCCTGGGTTTCTACCTGGCTTTTTCCCACATTGTCACGGCACGGCACCGGTAGAAAAAAGGATGGCGATCCACTTACGGCTCCAAGACAAAAATGGGCCTAATGACAAAACTGAAAACAGGGATAAACCACAAAATAAAGAGACCGCCAGGGGCCAAATAAAGCAGAGAAAATAAGAATTAAACTGAAAGGGATGCAAATGAAAACCAGGGTAAAAACCAGGGCTACAGATAATGGGTACAAATGCAGACAGAGACTGGCTTCAGGGAAACATAAGGGAATGAACACAGGCAGGTACCTAAATGCCAAGGGGCATCGGGGCAAACAAGGAGTCAAATTAACAAATCAAGCAGGACTTGGGTCAAGACGGAACAGATGGGACAGATTACAGGTAAATGAGCACAAAACAAAGGAACTATATAAATATAACACCAAAACTAGAAACATAACACAGAGGGCTGACTACACAAGGCAAAAACCAAAATCAGACGGGAAACCAGCAGAACAAACCGAAACTGGGAAGCAAAAATAACAACAAACACTGAGAAGACCAGAACACCAAATAATAAACAAAGCAGGTAAGGCTGGTTCCTGGCTGGCCTCAGACCCATGAGCAGAGGATTCTCAGTCTCTAAGCCACATGCTCAACCTGTCAGGCTATGTGGCAGGCCAGGGAAAAGTGGGAAACAAACTGGGGCTGAAGAGCAAGAAGCAGGGAGGAAGACAGCATGGCCAGCAACACCTGCTGGTCAAACAGGGAGGAGACACGAAGGCCAGGGTTGGAAGGCACTCACCCTGACACAGATAAGGTAAACTTACAAAGGTATGTAGGTCTGTCAGCTGGAAGACACCAGTATGGTGGGAAAATGTATGCATGTCATAGGAATTATGAAGGGGCAAGCACTGTGCCTTTAAGAGCATGATATAACAATGCTCCGTGACTGAATTACAAAGACAGCAATCAATAGTTATAAATAACCTGACTGACTAGTGCAATGACAGACGGGGCCATTGTTCTTGCGCTGCTCTCTGGAGCAGTGCCCGGTAGGGAAAGGGATGGCGTGGTACACAGAGCCAAGCTGATCATGTGTTCTGGAGGGATGTTTTATGAAGCTTGTAGTGATTAGCACCTTGTCTGGTGGATATAATGACATCAACGACGGATGTACCTGCGAAGAATCTATCAAGTCATCAAACTGTCGGGTTGCGCAGCTCTTCGTGGCTATGATGCACTCGCCAGAAAACAAATTGGAGAAATACATTCTGCCCTTAAACACAGGTTTTGAAAGCCTAGCTTTCAGAGGGGTTTATGAATGACTTTTAGCCATGCTGTGCCTTCTCCGCATACGAATGGTGCCTCGGTCGCTCTCGGGAGCTGGAGGCTTGCTTTCGGAAGGAGACAGGTGGTTCTTCGCTCACCTCATCATCTGTACTAACGGGACCGCTATAACGCCGGCATGTCGTCACGGGCGACAGCAGCCTCAGTGTGAGCCCATTATAGACCACACCATCAGATGCCCCAACCATCACCTGGGCCCTTCCATTTCCCGTCTCTTACACGCCCATGAAAAAACAGCCCATCATTTCACCCAAACAACCCTTTTAAAGTGACAAGTAATTCACATGTGAAGACAGGGAGGAGGAATGAAATTGTGTTCTCTGGTTCACAGAACACACAGCAAGAGTGCTTTTCCCTTCTTGTTGAGGCAGATGAATGTTGTTTATTAATTTCCTTGTCATGTGTTGGTGAGACTGACGCCTTTACAGATCCGGCCATCTCCATCTAGAGCGGGATCTGAACGTTTCATTTCTCCAGAAACATATTAAAATCCATTGATGAATCATCTTAATGAATCTTCTATTAAGTAAATGTTCTTTGTGAGTTCCAGGGTTACAATTAGTATTGTTATGTGTCATGCATGCCATTGGTGTGATTACATCATTAGTTCAATGTTTCGTACAGCTTTCAGAGAAATATAGTCATAGTTAAGTGGTGCTGATACAGAGCTTGACCTGAAGTGTCTTATTGCTTTTTAAAGATCATTTCATACAGCATATGTCACTGCAAGTTTTTAACAATGAGTTTGAATAATTATATAATTATAATACACATAAACGGCTTGCTAAGGACATCAAGTGTTCTTTCCCACATCCTGTGCATGGTGTATCTGTCTAGTGCCTTATGTTGCTCCCATGCTGCCTTCCCATCACCCCTTCCGGGTTAAGTGGTTAGTTCGATGATGGCATTCTGCATAAATAATGATGACAGTGTTCAGTCTGCGTATGGCAACAAGGAAAAGCATCCACGGCGTATCACGTTACATCTTTTAAAAGAAATTCAATCTGGCACTTCTGTAAGTGCTGTAAGCTGCAGTGGAAATATAAGGTGTCAGGTGCATGGTGTCATGTAATAGAAATACGCATAAGCCAAGACTTAGCAATCTAAAGGGGAAAATGGCAAAGAAATTTTGTTGAGCTTCTAATTTATTTAACATGGCTTTTTGCAAAACGTATGTGTCATTATTTGCCAAACTGTGTGCAGGACAAAAACATGGCCAAGCGCTGAAAAAAAAAAACCATCAGGAAAAAGTTTGGTTCCCTTAAATGAAGCTGCTTCGCACCTATACAGGTGGTGAATTTGTCTACCTGTAAAACAATTCTCAGTAAGCTTCCTCTTTGACCTTCATATGACATTTGGGTATCTTGTTAAAACCGCAATTATTATGCTTTTGTAGAGAGAAAATTAAGTTTAACAACCCGTGATTTGTGACCAGATCCAGAAATATAACACTTCAGTTACTGGAATCACCCTTTGAAAATTCCCAGAAATGTTACAAAATATTTTACATAACTAATCATATGTTGAATTAACTATTATTCCATTATCAAAGTGGATTACAATAAAAGAAAAAAAAAAGTCGAATAATTAAATATGTACCGCTCCTTCCTTTCCCCCACTGAAATTGGATTCAAAACAACGTCTTTTCCTCTGTGTACTCTAGTCACATTATCCATCATAATTATCACTGCAGAAAGACGCCACTAAACTGCAGATCATGTGTGGCCTCCTACAAGTACACATGCAGTAAACATGCCCACAGCAGGTAAATGTATTTATACGTGCATGTATATATTTTGTCGGTGTATACTAAACGTAATTCAATGCATTTTTACTCAGACAAAAGCTTTTGTCCATAGAATCACCTGACCAACTATGGTATTTGATCACAGGAACCTAGCCAGAGAATCCTAACTTGCAGTCGCCTTTCATCAAATTATTAATAGAAATGTGTTTATTACAATTAAGCATTTTAATTATTGATTATCTCTTCAGTATATCCTAACAGATTGTGATAACATATTACAAAAACTTAAAAAAAAGCTCCAAACACCATTGCTGAGGTCATTTGCATACCAAAGGAATTAGGTCACCAACGCTGGCAATGATGATTATAAGATTGAGGAAAACATCCGAGAATGTTTGGAATGCAATAAACCATACCGTCTTCTGGAACACTGTGTGGAAACAGCAGTTCACCTCAAAGCAGTAAAATACAATAATCGTCTTTTATATGTTATATACGTTTAAATAGCCTATTGGATATTCCTTGAATGCTGAATAATTCATTCAAGTCAGCCATAATCTCATATACTGGGTCTCAGAGAGCAAAGAACCTATATCTTAGGAGGCACAGGGAATCTTGAATAGGATACCAGCCCTTTACAGAACACACATTCTCTCACTATGAGATAATACTCACTATAGAGAGTCTGTATAATCACCTCTACACATAACTTCATGGTTTCTGAACTGCAGGAGGAATCCACATTACTTTGTGTGTTAGCTACTGCAAACACATAGAACACATGCAGCGTCTCACATTCCCACACCTAAAAGAGGAAATTAGACCCATCCATCTGTCCTCTAACTACTTATGCTGGTCGGGAAGCCATGCCGTTATGCTGGAGTGTGGTACAGATATACTTTATTTTGAACAGACAACAAACACAAACGAACACAGCCAGCAAACTTGAAAGTATCCCCAATGTCCTTGTCCTTCCCCAAAGTATAAAACTGTTGGAAATAAGATCCAGAAGAGGGTGAAGAAGCTGTTTTCTTTCTCTGAGAAAAACAGATCCAGTTGCAGATGGAATAGATTGGGACAGGTAAGGGAGTTGGTTGAACTGGAACGTGAATGCCGGGGTCAGAGATTCGGGCAGAACAATCCAAAATCACAGAATCAGGTCACAGAATTCACAAGGGTCCAAAAACCTTGGAGATAAACACCGGGGAGCCAGGAAACAAGACACTGCTATTTGAACAAGGGACAAAGGTAACAAGAAAGCCCAGGGAAATAAAAACGAAATCAGGAATAGCACAATAAAGACAGACAGGAAACAATACTCGAGGGGACGAAACACCAAGACTTGTGAAGGTTAACAAGATCAAGCAAAGATCAATAGTTACTCCCTCCCCTCTGCAGCCCCAGGTCCCAGTACCCCAGGTAGTGTAACTAGTGCACAGTAACTAGTGCACAGTGATGACGAGTGCAAAATGCCAGCAACTAAGAGTGATCATCCATGCCCTGGTGAGCCAGCTGTTGCAGATAACTGAGTGAATTAGATCAATACTAGTGCATCCATTCTCAAGACAGTATGGTCTTCATTCATCACACAAGATCAAGATGGCGTCTCGCTCACATCGCGAGGCTCAGTGTCTTACCAGCTTTCACTATATAGTACTTATTTACCCGCTCTTTTTTTTTTACAATTGCGTACAATTCGCTCATGCAAGCTTCACATACGACAGACAAACGCCGCTTGACATCAACAATCGCCACGCAAATATAGTTTTGGATCCTTTCAACTTCAACCAGCTAGAACCAGCTTCATCCTTTGAACTTCAACCAGCTACCACCGGAGATGAGAAGGATACTGCAACCAAACGAGCATTTCATACTGACCGGAAGTGTCTGGCGCCGGCATCGAGACCGTAAACAAAAGCGGGGTAAACGGGTTTTCGGGCTAAGCTTAGACTAAACCCACATCAGCCAGCTATGCCTAGCATTTTCCTCTGAATAAGTTGGACGAACTAAAGATCTGGATCCTAACACAGCAAAGGCTTATGGACTGTAGTCCGATGTTTTTCACGGAAACATGGCTTAAAAATGATGTCCCGAACAGATTTGGAAGGGCGCACCGTTTTCAGAGCTGACAGAGAAGTAGCTGCCTCAGGTAAAAGCAAAGGTGGGGGTGCGTGCATTTATGTGAATGAATCATGGTGCATGGACTCTGTGACTATTGACACACTGCTCTGCTCATCTGGAATACTTGGTTATTCAGTGCAGACCCTTCTACCTGCCACGTGAGTTTACTTGCATCTTTGCTGCTGCAGTCTATGTTCCTCTGGATGCTAATGCAACAATGGCCATGAAAGAACTCTGTGCTATTAGCAAATTGCAGACCAAGCATCTGGATGGTGCCTCCATTGTTGCTGGGGATTTTAATCACTGCACCCTGAGAACAGAAAACTTTGGATCATGTCTACACCAACATGGCTGATGCATGCAAGATCACACCCTTCCCCTACCTTGGACAATCAGATCACCTTTCTTTGTTTCTGTTCCCCAAGTATACCCCGGTCGTCAAAAGTGTGAAACCCACAATGAGGACAACCAAGGTCTGGTCTGAGGATGCTGATTCCACTCTTCAGATACAATTCCAACACACAGACTGGAATGCGTTTGCTGTCCAAGGCTCCACAGACTGCCTAACTAACGTAGAAACCAACTCTGTCCTAGACCACGTTAACAAATGTGTGGACAGAGTAAGCTCAATTACGTCAATGCTCCCTTTGATCGGGGAAACAAGGAGGTCTTCATGAAAGCCGAACCCCCATCTGATGAGCAGCCTCTCACTTTCTCCACCTCGGAAGTTCAGTCTACTCTGAGCAGAGTGAACGTACAGAAGGCTGCTGGTTCCCGATGGAGTACCTGGACTGGTACTCAGAGCCTGTGCAGAGCAGCTGGCTGGGATCTTCACAGACATCTTCAACCTGTCTCAACTGCAACTATAACAATTATAATATATTCATTGATTGATGGACTATGATTAGTTAAATATAATAATTATAATTTATGATCCCCAGAAAGTAAACATAGAATATTGCTTCACTTTGGCCAATCAGCATTTTCTGTAAAATTATAGCATTAAATGCGTAGGCATGGGAGGGTTAAAAAGGGCATTACTTGAAAATTAAGGGTCATTTTTTAAATCAGAGCATGCAAAATTGCATACCGTATAACACACCCCACACTGGCTATGGGACAAAATCTTTGTTTACCAGTGTAATATTCACTGCACTGTGATATTTAACCTCTCCTCCTTAGAAAACAAAATTACTGTGAAATTTCCATGAACTAAACAGAGTTTTTGATGGGCAACCATCTGGCACAGCAGCATAGCTCTTGTCAAATGGTGTGGTAAGAAAAATAATGATCAGAAGAATAGAACAATGTAGAAGGGCATGTCTGCAGCCTGGAGCCAGCCGAGAGTAGGAGGCACTTATACCGCCAGTAGGACGGGCTTACGCCGCCAGTAGGAGGGGCTTACACTGCCAGTAGGAGGGGCTTACGCCGCCAGTAGGAGGGGCTTACGCCGCCAGTAGGACGGGCTTACGCCGCCAGTAGGTGGGGCTTACGCCGCCAGTAAGAGGGGCTTACGCTGCCAGTAGGACGGGCTTACACTGCCAGTAGGAGGGGCTTACACTGCCAGTAGGAGGGATTGATTGCAAGAGGTACATCAGCACATCTTGTGAGAGGTGTTGTTTACACAAAAAAATCTTAGTTTTCAGACTTATTACAATTTTATCTAGAAGTAATCCTGATTTATTACAAATGTAACTGATTTCCTCAATAACTGTAATGGAATGCAGTTACTTATTATTTGTATCCAGATACTTCACTCCCAAAGCCTGCTCAGAAGTCAAAGTAAGTATAGGCACCAACATGTACAGTCACCACCATTTCACCCACTATATAGAAAAGAGGAATGTTGGTTCAATGGGAATGTCCAGCTTGTTGAAATGACCGCATTAACAGCAGCAGTCACATGTCGCCTTTTGGCTTTCTTTGTGACACCAGCAGATGTACTATCAAATAAAATGGTTTGGCATCCCTCTACTCTACACTATAAAGCCAGGAGTAGAATGTCTTGTTTATAGCTCCATTGTCTCTGAAATGGTATTGCAAAAGATGTGCATGATTAAATATACACCTGACAATTGTGCATTGCCAATGTAGCATAATTAGTGTTCTCTTAATTGTGCACATGTGAATATTTCTACAATACATGGGATTCATAACATGCCCAATGTGTATCGAGGTTCACACAAGGTTTTATAAGGTCTGAGTTTTTGTACAAAAATTTCCTCTCCCATAAGAAAGTACAAATGTTTTTTTTATAAATGAGCCCCGTGGCCAGCCATTAATTTGCTGATATGAAGCCAATATCTCTCAGAATTGAAAGGCTCGTAAAGCCGTGACAGCCGTCCCCTACAGGATGTGGTTTTGCTCTTCCGCCCATCACATGGAATTGTGCCACTAGTTCAGCAAACCACAACTTTTCCTTTTCATATGCTTCTCGGATGCCCTCTTCCTATGGAAGTGGCAGCTCAACAATCACGATATGCTTCTTAGTTGTTAACCACAGGACATTATCAGGCTTCATGGCGGTGGTACTGATATCAGTAGAAAGCCTTAACCTTTGATTGAGATCTGTCCTCATTGACCAGTCCTCTCCTGTCCTG
The DNA here is from genome assembly GCA_026780765.1 of Petrocephalus schoutedeni. Lineage (NCBI taxonomy): Eukaryota > Metazoa > Chordata > Actinopteri > Osteoglossiformes > Mormyridae > Petrocephalus > Petrocephalus schoutedeni. The sequence continues at coordinate 12,939,940 of JAODKL010000040.1, read as the reverse complement.
AGAGCAGTTCTGCACCGAGTGTCTAACTGTTATGAAGCAAATAAACTGCTCCTGGTAATACTGGGGCTTCTCATTTGCCAAGACCCTCATGCTCACAGTAAGTTGTGAGCACCCTGGTCATGCCTCAACCCGTAACAAACGTGGACCAAAATGGTCTGGCAGACACACAAGATGTGGTGGTGTTTTACCCAGGCTGCTATGTAGTAGCCGCAGTTCTCTTCAGAGCCAAACCGTCTTGGCATATTGGCAGGACTAGGAAGAGTGTCATTTAAAAATTCAATCTTGTCAGGGATATTCTACACGTTTATGCATGTACATGTCCACTGGTGTTGGCAGACTTTATCAAGAACTTGTCAGACTTCACCAGCTTGGCTTTAAGCCCCTCCCGCTGTAAGCACTCCAACACCAACTCCAGACGCCACAAGTGTTTGACACTCTGGATGAAAACACCACAATGCGACTGGCATCGCTAATCCCCAAACCGCCGTTCCATCAGGCGCTGGAAGGTACTAGGGGCATTACACAAACCCAAGGGCATCCGATTCCATTCAAACAGTCAAAATGGCATCCATCTCTAAAAGAAAAGGAATGGAAAAATCTGCATAAGCCAGCACCGATACATTAATAAGCTTAGCCTTAAGGGCATCAAAACTCTGCTCACACTCTGCTGAACAAACAGCCAGAAAGTTACATGCAGGTGCCCTTCGATTTTTGGTGCCTGTGACTTCAGCCACAAGTAGCTGAAGTGGGGCAGCTACTGTAGCTTAGCAAACCCTTCTACGAATCGCCTATAATAGCTAACGAACCCCAAACAGCACCGCAACTCCAACACCGGACACACCCTGGCTAGAGATGACATGGCCCAAATACCAAACCTCCTGCTGGAAGAACACACATTTCCCCAGCTTGGTCAAAATGGCGTACAGAATGCAGTCTTAGCCTTGTTACCTGATTATATCCAGCCACCTGGCACCCGTCAATGCATCTGAAGACTCCTCAATGTGAGGAAGAGGACACCCCACAACATGGGGTCACCTTACCACCCAGTTCACCAGCTTGCTGGCTCCACATGTAGAAGGTCGTGAAAGAACGACCCACAGAATACGTTGTTGTGTCAGTAGCGTATGGATGACTACAGAAACACTGAAGCTGCCTTTGCCTGCTTAGTGTTGGTAATTGTGTAATTGCAGGCCAATATTTATTAAAAGGAGCTTACTGGCAATATAACTCAGCTTCCTGCTATTGTGCATTATGCTTACTGAAGAACCCCCAGCGTACATCGCTTCAGTTTATGAAGGATAGTAGAGAGTGTGCCAGTTGACAATGCTGCCTGCTCAACCCACTGCTGCCGCCATCACAGCCAGCACCCAGCTCAGCTTCAGCGCCATTTCAACCCAGGGGCCCACTTTATATAAAAAATTAAATGCTGCCCAGGACTAAGGTAAGCCAATAGAATGCAAGCTGACCCAAACTTCCCACTTAGCTACACCAGCATAGCAGTTTGTCCAGTCTTTTGAGCATATAGCTGTCTGTAGTAAGCTTGTGACATCACCCATGATGGGGTGGCTAGTGTTGGCCTGCATTATTGTGTACTCCTCTGGCAAGTGTCCTTGTGCCAATCAAGATGATTTTGAAAGTGGCTGTAGATATGATACATGAAAAATCCCATTGTTATTCCCCTGGCAAGTTGCAGCCAGTCAGTTGTGTAGTCCTATAGCCAGTGGCAAACCTTCAAATACATATAGTAACTTTCAAAGATGTTCCTGACATGCACCAACACATGGAGGAAATCCGAGACAAAGCCAGTTAGTTGGTGTGGGACAGAGCCGTATGCGTTCTCCAAGTCCAGCTGTACAACCTGAAGGTCCTTCTTGTTTCTCTTGGCAGTCTGGATCTGATCCCAAATTGGTGATTTGATCCCAGCTTGATGTTGCTCTTCTTACCACATCCTTCACTTTGCTTAGATTTGGTGGCATAACCACAGATTCTGTGGCTGTAGCAATTTGTTGGGGCAATTAGCCAAGGGATCCAAGAAGGTGACGCCTTTCCTGAAAACTGCTTCTTTAAGTGGTCCTCAAGTTCTTTGTTCGCCATGACCAATGTGCCACTTTTTTCTTTACTTTGAGTGCAGTTGTGGGTGATTAATCATCCAATCCATCTGTAGGTGGGCATGACGGTGAAGAATGACCATCCTGTGGCAGGTAGTTGGCTAACTGGATTAAATTGTCTAATGTACTCAGAAATGTGTGCAATATAGTAAATTAACATGTCAACCATACCAAATTAATAAACTCAGCAGAATTCTCAATCTAGAATTAAATTTAAAAGTATGTTTAAATACCACACTTGAACAAGTAGATTGTCACGCCCTGCTCACTCCATCCACCTGATCCTCCTGACTCCTCCTGGAAGAGCTCTAAACAAGCCCCGCTATCCCTGCGTCATTCATTTCCCTTACCTCTCATTCCTGCCCTCTTCTTAATCTCCCACAGCTGTTTCCTGTTCTGTCCTTCATTCATCATGTATTTAAGTGCTTCCCAATGTTGTGCTCCTCAGGTCAGTCATTGTGATCTGTGTGTGCCTGTAATCCTGTGCCTTCACCTTAATAAAGTGTGGTAGAAAATGTGTAAGAATGCAATTCAAGGTAATGCAGACTTGCTGAAATAACAGACTTCTGCTCGATGAAATAACGGATTTTCTGTGTGGGGGGGGCTGTTTTTTTTTAGTACGCATACAGTATGCTGCTTTTGCAAGAAGACTGGCACATAGCTGACCCCGCAAAGTAAGCTAAAGCAATTATGATTTGGTGCATGTAGGCACGCTATTGGACAAAACCCGCAGAGGTGAAAAGTAACGAGAACTACTGTGTAATAGGAAAGCAGAAATGTAGTGAATGAGAAAAGTGGAAGTATGCACAGCTGGCTGTAAAACAGGGCAAACCATAGGGTGTCTCCCGACATCCTGAAATTGGCTCAAACCGGTTGTGCTCCTAGAATAGCAGAGGTTGCAAGACGTTGTCACACCTTATAAAAGGTTTGTAAACTTGCTGTTAGGGGAGCAGATTCGCACTGAAAGATGTGCCGAGCATCTGTTTCCCTTGACATCAGTGGTAATAAAAGATTTGTCAAACTCTTAAACATTGACTCAGTGAAATTTCTGCGACAAAAGTCCCCTGCGAGGATTTCATCAGCCATACAGATTGCATTAGTGCCTTTCCTGTGGACATTACTTCATAAAACGGGAAAACTTTAGGAGAAAGCCCTGTTTCACTTGTGATCATTATATCTAGGTTATACTTTGTTTTTATTTTTAGGGGTTCCACAATATTCACTGCATGGCTTCCTATCTGTAACTGTTGATGAAACGATGCTCAAAGTAAGGGTGCTGCTTTTCAGAAATATCTGTAAATATTGTGACAATTCCCAAATAAAAATGCTTCACTTGATTTATTCAATAAGGTGAGTCAGTTGTGGTTTGTGAGAATGAGGTTATGTCAAAGGATGGAAACATGGTAAAAGTCGGTACACCTACCGTAGGTAAGGAGATCATGCTAGTCAATATTTCACAACTGACAGTCAAGATTTTATGCTGATAGATTCAAAAATGGACTTAAGTATTAATTGCATCCTCTGTATGGCTATGAAAATCTATTACCAGTGGTGAAAAGTGAAAGCTAGATGAATGGCCAGAGCAGCTTAACCCCTATCCCGTGTTTGGGGTCAATCTGACCCCAGAGCAGCTTAAAGCAGAAAAGACTGAAATGCATCAAATTCTCCTCTGATTTTCTGCATTTTTGCCCACTCACAAACTTCTCTAAGGCAGACACGTTTCTTAGTTTATGCTAGTATATGAAATTAGTCGTTTCATTTGTTTAGCGTTTAGGGTAATCATGCATTGAAAGGGAAGAAACCTGATTTACGCTTGCCCTGCCCATGTTATGCCAAGTAAGTCCCATGGAATCAACAACTGAACAGAAAACCCATGTATGAGCCAAGTCAAATATACGGGACAAGCTCGGCAAGAAAGTGTTGCGTATGCAACAGAGGCTTTATCCTGAACACAGACCCAAACAAGAGCACCAAGTTGCCGTTTATATAGCCACTGCAGGAGCTACCAGGTGTTATCAATTTGCATTTCCTCCTGGAACTTTCAACCCCGTAAATGAGTTCCACCTGCTTCGTTGACTGGCATAAGTGCCCATTATAATATAATAATAGTAAAGTTGAGAGGGAAAAAGTTCTACAAACATCTTGATTAATCAGTGTTAAGAAAAAAAGCACCAGCAACAAAAACCTAAATACCTTCCCACATGTTCAAGTGTCCAAACTGAAACAAATAAATAAATGAAATTGAATGTGTCTGTTCTTAGTTTGATTTAGTAATGCCAGCAAGTACCTAAGAACTGTGGAACATTGACAAATGAGTCTGTCCCTCTTGCATTGATGAGTGTATATGGATCGACAAATTAAAAGAACCTCACATAAAAATAAGAACTATGGCAAAGAAGCTTAGAGTGAAACACTATTACTGAAACAGACATGCAAGTCTCATATTTTCCAAAGACCACCTGTAGATACGTTTTCAAAACCAATCACTGGAATCTACTACAGTAACTCCACACCAGTGGCTAACCATGGTAGCTTGGCTTAGAGATACAATTTATTGCCAAAATTATTGGGACATCCCTCCAAATACTTGGATAATCACTTCAATGGCCACATGTGTGTACAATCAAACACCTAGGCATACATACTGCTTCTACAAACATTTGTGAAAGAATGGGTCGCTCTAAGGAGCTCAGTGAATTCAAGTGTGGTACCCTGATAGAAGGCTACCTGTGTAATAAGTCCATTTGTGAAATTTCCTTGCTACTAAATATTCCACAGTAAACTATTAGTGGTATTGTAACAGTGTAAGCAACTGGGAATAACAGCAACTCTGCTAGAAAGTGGAAAGGCCACGTAAAATCTCAGAGCAGGGACAGCGCATGCTGAGGTGCAGAGTGCAGAAGTCTCCAACTTTCTGCAGAGTCAATAGCTACAGACCTCCAAACTTCATGTGGCCTTCAGCTTAGCTCAAGAACAGTGCATAGAGAGCTTCATGGAATGGGTTTCCATGGCCGAGCAGCTGCATCCAGGCCTTACATCACCAAATGCAGTGCAAAGCATCAGATCCAGTGGTGTAAAGCACACCGCCACTGGACTCTAGACCAGTCCTCTGGAGTGGCCAATCACACTTCTCTGTCTGGCAATCCAATGGACAAGTCTGGGTTTGGCGGTTGCTAGGAGAACGGTACTTGCTTTATTGCATTGTGTTGTATTGTAAGTATAAAGTTTTATGGAAGGGGGTTATGATGTGAGGTTGTTTTTCAGGGCTTGGGCTTGGCCTCTTAGTTCCAGTGAAAGGAATTCTGAATGCTTCAGCATCCGAAGCCATTTTGGATAATTTAACACTCCCAACTTAGTAGGAAATCTGTAGGAAGAGTATGAGGATGGTCCCCTCCTGTTCCAACATGACTGTGCACTAGTGCATAAAGCAAGGTCTATAAAGACATGGCTGAGCGAGTTTGGTGAGGAGGAACTTGACTGGCCTGCACAGAGCCCCGACCTCAACCTGATAGAACACCTTTGGGATGAATTAGAGAGGAGACTGTGAGCCAGGCCTTCTCATCCAACATCAGTGCCTGACCTCACAAATGCGCTCCTGGAAGAAAAGCACACTCCTAAACCTTGTGGAAAGCCTTCCCATAAGAGTTGAAGCCGTTATATAGAGTGAGCCAACTCCATTGTAATGTATTAAGAATGGGATGTCATTAAAGTTCATGTGTGTGTAAAGGCAGGTGTCCCAAAATGCTTTGCTGTATCAAGACTAAAATTAGTTATCATCATTGAAGCAAATACAATAAATCATCATACATAACACTGTGATGTGTGAGTTGAAAGTGAGATTTTGCAAAAAGAATTATTTAAAACAAGTAAAAATCAGAATGTTGAAAAACAAGAAAATTAGTTTTGGGAATTGTTCAGTTGAAGTATTAGTTTATATCATGGTTCCAATGGCGGCGTGGCAGAAAATTGAGGTTGACGACTTACTTGCGGCTCAGGTACAACAAAAGGGAATTTATTGAGAGCAGAACAAAACTGGGGAAACTACAAAAGAATAAGACCACGAGAAAAGAGAGATAAATTAACTAAGGAAACCGCAAATTACTAGGGAAAGTAAACATAGTATACAACTAACAAGCAGAATTGCAGTACATAATACAATGCACATCTCAATTCAATGACCGACAAGAGAAACAGCCAAAAGCAAGCACTTAAATATAAAGAAATACCAGGGCAAACAAGGAACAGGTGCAACTCAATTAACCAATCAAGGGAGGGCACAGGAACAAGCAAGAGGTGGTACACCTACTTACTCACAGACCTAGGGAACGCTACAGACACTGAAACCCGAAAACACCAACCAACACTATAACACTAGGAATAATAAATGAAACAGAGCAGCCAAAAACTCAAGGAGGGAAAACCTAGAACTGAAAAAACTCAAAAGGGAAAAAACACTAGGGACCACAAAAAATACAAAATACCCATGACCCAAGAAATAACAGAGCCACATGCTCAGCCCACTGGGCTAGCGGCAGGCTGGGGAACAAGGGCAACAGTAAGGGACTAAGGGAAGAGGGCAGGATGGCCAGCACCACCTGCTGGCCAGAAGTGGGCAGGAACACAAAAGGGGCAGGGTTGGATGGGTGCCTTCTAATTCTACTTCTAATACTTCTAATTTACAGAAGTATACAGCAATATTCACTCCTCTGAATATATATCCTGAGGTGTCTGTGCAAGCATGCCTCAACACAGTTCTAGCAGGTGCTTCTATAAACTATATGTTTATGAAAAAGGGATTTTGTTTGATAAGACTAAATGCAATACTTGGCTACTGATATCACTTAGATTCTGATTCTGGAACCAAATGCACAATGATGGAATCTGAGCGCTTCACTGTCAGGGTCTATTGTGGCACTAATTGGCCTCCGCTGATAAATAAGACATGACAGTTCATGGGACACCAACGGAAGTTCCAAGCGCTTGTTGCGCCATATCCAGCTGTCAGGTCCACAAAGATCTGATTGGGTAGGAGATGGGGGGGGGGGGGGGGGGGGGGGGGGGGGGGGATGCAAAGGGAAAAGCCGTGTGAATCCCGAATCATTCTGTGGAAGGATGCTGCTCTAGGGTCTTGTTAGAGCTCTTCACAAGCGCTTTGCCTCAGGGCTGGGTTTTACTCTCCAGGCCAGAGCTTTGGTGAGACAGCTATCACTTCGCAGCTGGGATGGATCCAGCATTTGGCAGCATTCTAAACCCTGTAGTGATAAATGACAAATAGGGAGCAAATTCTGGAGCTACATCTTTCTAGTGCAGCACCAAGGAGCATGATATGACATGATATCTTCTGCTTTATGATTCATGTTCATTATTAGGATTCATCACTTCAGTGTTCAGGTATTGATTCTGATGAACCCAGACTGGGACACCTTGCACTTTTGTCAACGTGGTACTTTTTAATAATCCACAAATGCAAAGTTGAGGAGAATAAGGGACTTTGGCAACTTTTTCATCAGCTGAGGCATCCGTCTCAGTCCCTATCTGAAGCCTGAAGGTGGGGATCACCAGCTGTAGTGAAGGACACCCTGGTGAGTTTCACTCTCAGACTTAAGTCACACATGTACAGCTGTGTGGCAATGACACTGCAGGCAAGATGTCCCCCGGCCTCTCTCCTCACTCAGATGCTTCATCGTGTCCTTCCCCCACTGCGGCTCTCATCCTCGGCCATTTGACTTCTCGCTGAGTTTTGGCCATATGAAGGTGACCAACACATTGCTCATGTAAAGTACACATAGAGTTGTGGGAAACCAATTTCTGGAAAACTCTGAGTGGGAGTTCAGCCAAAAGAATTCCCTAAACAAGCCTAATTCAATGTGAACTATACTTAACCCCCTATCTCGTGTTTGGGGTCAATCTGACCCCAGAGCATCATTAAACGGTAGGCAAATTTCACATGGGGAAATTATCACGGGAAAAGGGTTAAAAGAGACATGGAGGACCACAGCATGAGCAATGTCTGAGTACGAATGAAATGAAATAGTGCCTGGTTTCCAGACCTTGTTATCAGTCAGTAACCATAAAAATATAGATGCAAAAAGAACAAAAGGGAAAAAAACTGAGGCAATTTGCACAGGGAATAAAATTTCTTTTGGGACACTTGGTTATTTATAGATTGTACATTTTATGATGTTGCAACACTTGTATTCTTTGATGTGCCTTTGATGACATACAAATATACTTTTTGTACACGACTTGAGTAGTAACCCCACAGGGAGGGTATAACTTAATTCAATCTAGAATTTGGTCCTGCAGTCTGTGTAGTTATTTTTACTCAGAGAAAGACCCTTTGGATGAATTTTGGTAAATTTCAGGCATAAGAAAATAAACTGCTGGGATGCCAGACCTCAGGGACTTAAACTCATTTTATTTACTCAATCAAAGAGCCCCTGAGTCCAACTGGGAACAGACACTGTGAGAAAAAGGTATCCAGTGCAGATTAGAGTTACTGAGGGGTCTGTTGGCCAAAGAGATGTACAAATGAGGAATCAAGTAGACAGGATTGGAACTGGAACCAGGAGTCCAAACAAGAGATTTAGCTGGGAATTTTGCAACAATAGTCCAAACAGAAAATGGGAATCAGACAGGAAATGTGATTATGATGAATTAGGTATAGGAGAAAACAAGAGAGAAACTGAAGAACATTGGATAAGACAGATTGAACCCAAAGCAAAGATCACTGTTCTCATTATATAGCTCCTGAACCCAGTGAGGTCAAAAGTAACATCACTTTGAACATCTAAAAAACTTCCCCCACATAACTTTTATGTTTCCTAAATGTGTAACTCCCTAGCCTGCACCTATATCTGTGTAACTAGAGTTCCAGATTGTGTCTGGTTTAATTATAATATTTACATACAGTCACCGGCCACTTTATTAGGTTCACCTTGCTAGTACCGGGTTGGACCCCCTTTTGCCTTCAGAACTGCCTTAATCCTTCGTGGCATAGATTTAACAAGGTACTGGGAACATTCCTCAGAAATATTGCTCCAAATTGACATGATAGCATCTATTAGCATGATAGCATCTATTTCACATATCGCTTATCCAAGGCTGTGGTAATGCTGGAGCCTATCCAAAGTATCCTGGATAGGACATCAATCAGTCAGTGTAACACACATATTATTTAAGATTTAGTACCTCGTAATATATTTTTAATAACATTTTTTTTTAGGTAATAGTGAATTAAAGATGAATAATAATTGTGTTTCTGAATGCATCCTTTAAAGTTATCTGCACACCTTCACAGCTGAAATAATCATAGTGAATCTGGAGGAGTCTCTGGGGGGCTCCTCACCTAAACAACTGCAGGTTTGAAAAAGCAGGTGGAGTTTTCAGCGTGTGTATGTGATGTATTGTCTGAGTGCACACACATATGCCTCACAGGGCTCACTAACATAACAAAGTAGTTTACTCTCTTCCTATTTACCCGATATAGTGAGGGGGAAAAATACAATTTACACTCACTATGCCACAAGTCAGTAAGAAAGAGAATCAATTCTGCTTGCCAGCAAATTCCTTCCCAATCTTCAGCATCTTCAGAAGTCTGAGAGGTTGTGGGATTATAACTATTCTCAAGATTATTTATGTTATTTGATCATGATCGCAAGCTTTGCTTGCAAACTGGTACTTGTGTAATGCAGCCTTCGCACAAAGTACGCTTCTGTGTTTAGTTCTAGCTTTTAGCCAGGTCGTGATAGATGTTGCCAATTTCAGCAGACCAACATTAACATTTAATATATTAACTCCTACTGTTGTCGTGTGGTCTGCTGGTTTAATTGAATTCCTCGTGTGTGAATGTAATGGCTGTTGAGACCATAAAATTATGTGATGATTATCATCGTTCTGGAACTGGACTGTTACAGATAACCCTGCTCCTTTTCAACATTCTGTTTTCCAGGGCAGTGTGACCATAAACAGAGAAAGATATAGATAAGACTTATTGGACAAAATACAGAAGTGAGATACTGTAGGACTGTTAATAAGTCTGATGTAATTGCAAGAATAATATGCCTTGTGACTGATTTTATGATGTACAAAAAAAAATCTGTTTTAATGATATTATAATATAGCCATTCAGTTCAGGGGTCTGAGATGGACAAACACAGAATGTGACCCTCATTCTGCACTGCATGACCTCTTCTACTACCTCGCACCAGGTTTATTACAGAACACACCCCCTATTCAATATATACCGCCAAAGTTGTATTCTCTTGGTACTCATGCTATTTTAAGCTTATATGTCCCTCATGCATACGACATCCTCTGTATTAGCATGGTCTATCATCTTGCAATACACCAATAGCATGATTTCCTTCTAAGCAACAAGCATTTTCCTGTGAACTGCAGTCCCACTTCTTATAAGTTTTGCACCTCTCTTCACCTCAGCCATTTATTATCTCAACAGACTTCAGACTTAACCATAGGTTTCCTGTCGTCTCTATTTTGCAACCACCCGTGATTAAATCTAGAATACATGTCAGAGAATAAGCTCACACATTCTGGATTCTCTACAAACTGCATTTTCTTCATGCCTAAGCCTTAAAACATTGACAGCAATCCCACAATGCCTCCCTTCTGTCCCAACCCATCAGCTTGCCATCTATAGCTAGGGTTAGGGTTAGATAGGTTATAGCTGTTTCAGAGACCCTGTGCCTGTTTGTCTTACCTCTCGTTGCTGCCCTCGTTAATCACTCCCAGTTGCCTTCTGTTTGCTCCCTTGTTAGTTCAATGTTTGTTTCCCAGTGCTGTGCTCACCAGATCTGTCATTAACATTGTTCAGCAGTTTTGTTCATGCCCTTCTTTTCTCAGCATTCCATGTTTTATATTTCCAGTTATCCAGTTTGTTTTCAATTTGGTACTTTTACATTTAATGAAATCCTCTTTTATGTCTCCAACTTCTGCTCCAGCTTTTTTCGTCCCCGCTGGTCATGACAGAATTAGGGGTTGAATGATTATCGGCCTGGCCGATTATTGGGGGCAGATATTAGCCCTTTTGCTGATTATCGGCATTGACATTTTATTTTAACGCTCACCGATATTAAGTAATTACAAGGTGCGCTACTGTGGCTCCACTGCCATCTCTTCCTCTTTGCTCTCATCCCGCTTCTGCATTTAATGTCCTGCCCACTCCAATCTCCGATTGGCTCTGTGTCAGATGAGTAATAGCCAATCAACGCTGAAGCCTTACTGTCACTCACACCACCCTCATACACGAGCGCAGCATGAAACCCCAAGGAGGAGAAGAGGAGAGAGGAGACTCAGCTGAGTGTGGACTGTCACTGAGATTGGAAGGTGAAGCAGCTGATGTTTATCCAAATTAAAACTTTACAGTCTTGCGCACTGAAGTCACAAAACACCACATAGCTTCTGAATAATGACCCTTGTTGTGGTGATAACGTGAGCCTACAGAAGCGTCATGCATTTACTAAAGAGAAAAACAACATCCAAGCGTGTTTTTATGTATGGTGTATCTCGTTAAACAGACTGGATTTTTTTTCTTTAGTGAATGCAGTGTGCTTCTGTATGAGCCGGCAATGTTACCTGTAATGGCGAAGTGTTAATAGCGTTATGTAGCGGTGACAGCTAATGTTGCAACAGGAGCTTATTTTAGCTTCTGCGCTGCTTATCTTACTTGACATTACAGTACTTACATTACTCGTCCCTATAAGAAACATAAGCTGAAAACAACATGGAGTCTCTTACTGCTAATTTAAATGCGTTACCAAACTCTGCTTGTATGTAATAATGGGTATCGATATCGGCCCTGAAAAACCAGTATCGCTCAACCTTTAGACAGAATGACTGATCTTGAGAAGAAAATCACGTATGCTATATCAGCCTGGGACTCTGGGCTTCTCTGCATCCTGCAGATCGGATCCAACGATCCAGAGACCCATAAAATCTCCAGTGCCAAGAGATCCTCCAGAGCCACCCCACATTCAGAGCCACCCGGGCCACTCCCAATCCAGGGGGATCCACAACTGTGCTCCAAACTCAAAGTCCAGGGAAGATGGCTCTGCCTGAATCCCAGACACAGGAGTTAAAAGCCTGCTACCCTTCCCAGTTTGATGTTTCATAAGGGACAGTGGCTATGATGGCGTTGTAATAGCAGTTTGAGAGGAAGACAATGAATTAGCAGTAACAGCAGACATATTTATAATCTCCTCAATCCTGATATCCATGAACAGGTTCAAGATGGAAGGGAAAAAACACAAAGGCTCTGTAACCAGACAGTTTAATGAAGTGCTGTCCATCAAGAACTTTCCAGTGAGGGATATTATAGTCAGACTGCCTTCATTAAAGCCATATTACTCTTAAAAAAATGCATTTAAAGTGGTACAAAGAACATTGACAGTATTCTACTGAGAAGAAGAGGAAGAGGAACCCAGGGGCTGAAAGGAAACCTTTTGATATAGTAGGAACTCTCCCACTCTCTCAAAGAATTAACCCAGTTTACCAGAGGTAATGTGGTTCATTTTTTTTTCCAGGTTCAGATGGATCACTGTCTACCGCAGGGGTCGGTGTGTATGCAGGTTTTTGGGATAACCTTTAGGTCAGCTGTTCAAACACAGGTGTGAGGACTCTTCAGCCAATCAGTCTTCTAATTAGTAACCTAATTAGAGAGTTGTAGCAAAAACCCACATACACACCGGCCCTTAACTGAATTACATACAGCATGAAGAGGAGCAGCAGAAGATAGTGACAGTAGGACTATCAGCTACCACAAGGCAGAAGGTCCTAGGTGCCTTGTGCCCATCCCCCACCCCAAGGGTTGTCAGAGACAAGCCAGCTGAGCTTGCATGTTCTGCCCTTTCTATTTTCTTTTTCCATTTCCTGTCCTTGGTGTAAGAAGGTCTCCCCTTAGTTGCCAAAAGTGCCCCAGGAGTGATTTTGCTGTGAATGAGGGACTGGGCTGGACAGAACTGTGTGGCTGTATTTACCTGTAGAGTGAGCTATATGCATTCCTTATTGTGTTCCCTATCAGAGTGAGATTGAATAGGGACATTAGTGTGTTAAGTATATGCCACAAAAGTATTGTTACACCATTAGCTGCCTATCTTATAGTGCATTAATGGAATTGCTAAGTTTAAAAAGGTCACGTTTATGTTTTCAAGCATGCATGTGTGTGGTGGTCCTTTGTGAATAAGAAGGCTGTTACAGTCCAGGGCTGCAGGATGAGCCTGGTTCATTGTTTGGTCCTAATACAGCCTTCTATTAAAATGTGGTGGCTGGGCTGGGCTCTTTTGCATTGCATACTAAGTTGTGGTTGTGGATTTCAGCATGTAGCAGTAAATAGTGCAGATGCTTCACTTTATTGGGCAAATTAAATAAACAACATGATTTGATTCTCAGAAAAACATCCTATTAGATCAGTGAACTGGGGGCCAGTACCTTACTAGTACTTTCTGGTCAGGGTTTCAAACCAGAAGCCCTTCGGTTATAAAATATAAAATTATATTTCGCAACACAGCTTTCAAAATAAGATCTTCCCTAGTGGCTGGTACTGTGATGCAGTGGTTAGCACTATTAACTCATACTGTACCTCTGGCACCAGTGTTCTCTGTCCTGGCTCCATGTTGTGCATGTTGAGCCCATATTGCCGTAGGGACACCTCCAGGTACTCCAGTTTCCCTCCACAGACCAAAAACCCACTGCGGTTAATTGGAGTTACCAAATGGTCCATAGGTATCATTGTGTGTGTGCCCTGCGATAGCTCGGTGCCCCATCCCGTGTTGCCCGCTACCCCCAGAGCCACACACCGCTTGATTTTAACCCAGCCTTCCAATATTGGCTTCTGCTTACCACAACACTATCTAAGATTGAATTGTTTCACAAAACTGTAAAATATTTATTTATATATGAAGTCATACTTATACTGAAAAGTTTTTTAAGACAAAGAACTTTATTTTCAGGTAACTTTATAAATAACTGAATTTTGACCACTCACATTTGGCACGGCATATAAAAGGAAAATGAAGCCGGTATTAACATGAACAAACACGATGCTGCAAAACAGGGAAGTTACCATGTTTTTACTGCACGGGCTCTTAGCTGGAAACTGCCTCCTGTCTTTTCTCCTCTCGCCACAATACTGCTTTTATTCTAAACTTTCAAATCTACAGCAGATATGACTGCATAACATCAAGGCTACTGCTGTAATGTTATTATTTATTGTAGATGGAACATTTAATCTGTAAAACTTCATCAGCCGTTGACTTCACCTCTACCGTACTTTGCCTCATCTATAAGTTTTCTGAGTGCTTTAAAACTGTCGACATTATGGGCTGTACTGAAATTGCTTGATTGCTGGGAGCCAAGGAAAATAGCTGGGCTTGTGGCCAATTCATGGTTTTTATGGATATGACTGAGGCAGCAAGTAGTCAACACTCACTGCAGTCAGTATGCAGGGGAGGAAGGCAGATATCACCAATCTATAAACTTTAATGGCTGGGTGGGCTGGGAGATGATTTGTGGTATCAAATGTGCAGTGGGATATGCTGCTTTGAAATGTGAAAATGTGAATATGCTTTTAGATGGACAATTTCTTTGCATTTTATACTTAAGCAAATAATGAGACATTGCATGCAAACTTACATTCACATTGAACAATGCAGCACTGGCTCCAGCTCAGGGGTACCCACACTTTTCCGGCTTGCGGGTTACTTTTAAAATGACCAGGTCAAAATGATCTACCTTCATTAAAAATTATAAATATGTTATATGTATTATATATTTAATATTTATATGTACAGTATATGTGTCACGGTTTCGGTGGGAACGACGACCCATGATGCAGGCGGTACTTGAAGCAGGACGTTTATTTCAAAACACAGAACTTGAATAGGCACGA
>JAODKL010000040.1:12906517-12919002 GCA_026780765.1 Petrocephalus schoutedeni | reverse complement strand
TATATATCATCATTAATACAAGAATGAAGTGTATTTAGTATTATGAAAAACGATTTTTCATTCTGTTAAAGGTTTTTGATACCTTGAATGAATATTACTGCACTATAATATATCTGAAATATTTGAATTTATTTTTAACCTAAAAGTAGGCAATATTATACATTATTCCTAGTAAGAGCTGTATCCTTCAGGAATGACTTTCACAGACATGCATCCCCATTGTATCCCCATTTCCTTGAGTTACATGTGAATCTCACAAGAAGTATTTATCTTTCTACTTCCATATGTGAAATTCCAACTAGGATTAATAAATTCCTTGCATTCCATTTACTTGTTGGAGACAGAGTATTAGTTACAACAGGTGAGAATTTATTAGCAACCACGAGAAAAGGTGTACATGTGAACAGCGTTTTCAATATTGATGTCATCTTGTCGAGCAGATCATGCATTGGTATGTGTAGCTTCAATGCTTCTCCTGTAGGACACCCTGCAAGCTTGCTCTCCTTTCCATGAACTTCAAGCGCAAAATTTTGCAGCAGATGTCTCACTTCAGTGCTGTTTCCAGGAGAAATGTGACTTAGAGGTCAGGCTTATTGCCTAAGAAAAACTCAAAACCCAGAACGGTCTCGCTTAAACATGTGATGTGAAAGTCAGGCAAACAAATCACTGAGAAAAATAGCAGAACATACTAGATGATTACATTTCATTGTTGTTTTGAAAGCATAAAAAAATATATTAGCTAAAACCTCACAGGAAATGCTGCTGCATGAAGTGGTGTTTGCAAATTTTTCCTTCATTTATGCAGAAAAGGCAAATAAGATAATTGCGTGGAATAACTAGGGGGGAAATGGGACAACCATGTAGCACAATAAAGAACTAAATTATCATTTTTAAGCTTAATGCTGGCAAAAGCAATGCTACACTGATTTGCTGGCCCCTTTGCTTCATAATTGTAGCATTTTTCCTACTGACTTCATTTGCATCTTCCATTATTACATTTATTCAGCTTCTTGGAAGGCATTTTCCTCACATGCTATTTATTAGGTTTTCCTTTATACACACTTGTGTTATTTTGTGCATGGCCACCTCTGTGTATAGAGGAATCTGTGGCCTATGCAGCTGTCTCATTCACATGCAGAAACACACATTTTCACAGATGTCACTTCAAAATTCACTGGATAATGGTTAGGATGTGGGCTAACTGACCTACCTTCCTCTTCCCAGATAAAACGGTCGGTTCCTCGGCCAGCTCCTCGGCCTTGTCCGTGTCAGGAACCCATGGCTGGAGGACCCCGGTGGACTGCGTGAAGGCCAGTGACATCTGCAACCAGAGCCCTCAGTGCAGCTCGCGTTACCGCATCATGCGGCAGTGCTTGGTGGGAAGGGACCGCAACACCATGTTGGCCAGCAAGGAGTGCCAAGTGGCCCTGGAAGTGCTGCAGGAGAGCCCTCTGTACGACTGCCGCTGCAAGCGCGGCATGAAGAAGGAGCTGCAGTGTCTGCAGAACTACTGGAGCATCCACATGGGCCTAACTGAAGGTAAGCCCGGCGAGAGGACCTTTCAGGTTAGCCTAGTGTGGGCTTAAGCTAAGGTGTCAGATGCCTCCTCGACGTGGACTTCAGTTCTTTCGAATCTTTGCGATTGCACATTTGTGTGGGCACATAGATAGACTCAGGTCTGGAAAGATTATCGTTATTGCTGTAGTTTGAGTATGACAGGAGCCATAAATAACTGCACCACACACACATGCACACACACATATCTATATATCTATAATAGTAATTGACTTCCTATTAAGTAAGACATTTTAAAAACCCCTTGATATATGGACATGCTGGCAATATCAGTTGTCCATCACGGAGTGCTAATGCTTCTGAGAGAGCTGTAATCATTTCTCTTTGGTAGTGTTAGGCACAGATTATGAGTGTCAGACAGCATCACAATGCGATTTGATTTATAACCAGGAGTCCCTGAAGTCACTTGCAGGGATGACAAAAGGCCCTATTGATAGAGCAGTGAGCGGGAAGCTTTTAAGGTTCCACTTCAGCCTGTCCTTTCATAGAAATGTTGAGGTGAGCTGTAGTCCCACCTAAATTTGCAGCAGTGGTTTTTGATTCATTCCCCAGGCATTACATGTTCTAGTATGTGCAGCTTTGAGGAAGCACATGTATGTAGTCCGGACCTACACTGAAGCTGCTGATGTGGCTGTAATTCCTTTGGTCAGAGAACCCAATTACTCGTCCTACTTCGCACCATGTGCAGTGGTGCCCTTATTAAAATATGTCCCATGTGACGCTTTTCCATTGATTTGTATATATTTTTTTCATTTCTTGTACAAACATTTTGCAGTTCCCAAAGTGAGAAAATCTCAGGTATGCAAATCGCAATGATTACTAGCATTTTTTTTTCCCTGGGAATAATATAGATGGCTAAATTTTGACCATTTACAGGATTTAGAGTTGCCCTGTAAATAAGGTGCTCAGCTTTAAACTCCCACTCTATTTAAGGACCGACTAGCCGGTGCATGTAAATGGAAGGTGATAAAATGTGACAGAAGCTTTGTCTGAGCGAAACATCACATGTAGTAATTGCTTTGCACAGTTAATACCACAGAACATCGGAATACAACAGAACAGCAAAACGTTGCCTTTCTTCTAAGGAATTCAATATCTCAAAACCTTCTCCTTCTGAAGGAGAATCCAGCCACATACTGCCTACCCAAAATAGCAGATCTGAACGAGCACTCTTCATTGTTCTAAGATAAGCACTCCTGAAACTCCTAAACCCTAATATACCACATAGTCAAAAAAACATATTCACACCTCTTTCTGTGGCATTTAAACTACTGAAGTCAAAAAGCTTCTTTTATATTAACTGAAGAAATGAAACAATAAAGCGTCATCCATGCGGGATGAGAGTACAGGGAATGTTTCCTGGGGGCCAGTCACATTTGCTGCTGTCTCCTTGCAATGCTGTTTTCTAAAGTAATGCCACAGAAGGTGTTCCCCACAGAACCCCTTAGAATCACTTAAAAAGTCACTCTGCAGATGAATGGAAGCTTGTGGAAGTGGTGAGTAGAGAGCATCAGTGCAGGCAGAAGCAGGACCTTGTAAAGAGAGAAGCCTTGGGCTAATTGCCTGTTATGCCTTGAATGCTAGATGGAGGCCCATCACACAGACATCCTCTGCAAGGCTTTTGTGTTTTGGTGTGTTTTTGAAAGCTTGCCTTCATCTTGCCTTCATATCTACTTTTGAGGTTTATAACGCTGATGTTTGATAATGAATTTAAATCCTCTGTGCCGGATTGGCGTTGATGGGGAGGGGTGTCCATCATACCATCATCGATCTCATGCCCCTGAGAGAAACTGCGGGTCTCGCCAATAACTGCATGTGTTAGGTTGAGAGATCCAAAGAAGCAAATGCATTGTTCAGTTTCACAATAGGGTTGATATACTTAGCTGACCACACTAGAACCTCAGAGGTACGAAGAAGGTAAAAAGCAACAGACACCAAGCGTCGTTGTCTATCCAAGCTCCAGTTCGTCATCATGGGGTAATTAAAACATCACCAAAAAACATAGGAGGGGGAGGTCTATGGATGCCTTCTCTTCTGTCGAATCTCCGCCCTCTAAAGTAATTGGCTGTAAGCCTGCTGGAGCTGTAGCATGCTGGAGTAGCTGATGGCCTTTACCCAGGATGCTACGATGCCGCCATTAGGACCATGAGCAATGGGGGCAGTCAGAGACCATTACCCCAACCATCCACACTCATAAAGAGCGCCTCCAGACCGAGAGGCAATGAGAGGCCACTGCTGTGTGCTTAACTTTTCCTCTGGTTTTCCATCCTTCTGCACTCGCCGGGCTCTAAATCATCCTGTGACGAGTGGGCTGCAGTATTTCTGTGGGAGATCCATAGAGGGATGGGACCAGAATATTATCTAGAAATGGCCAGGCAATTCCCATGACAGGACTGGCACTGCATTAGTCAGTAAATCTCCCCATACAATGCTTCTTTTTCCCGTTACTATAACTTGAGGATATATGCAGGAGGCGCATATTCACGATGCAAATGAGTGCAGCAAAAGATGTGCAGAGAATCAATATGATTGACTGAGAATATTATGATGCGATGGTGCCTTCAATGCATCTGAAATCACCACCCTGTACAGTCCAGCAGCATATGACAGGGTGTGGCAGCGTGTGTGACTTTGACGCCTGGTGTCTTGGGACAAAGAACTGCGGTTCAGCTGGAAGATACTTGGAGATGAAAACCTGAGAAGTGTACCAGCTACAGACTGGTTCCCATAAACAATGCACAGGTACTTGAAACAAAGTTTGTGTACCCTGATCACAAAATGATTTTTCCAGGAAATACATTTGCATTTTGGGTGGGGTTGCCTCATGCCTCTTGGGCAAGGGTTTGAAATCTTCAGCACAATGTTTGATATACTGGTGTGTACAGGTTACACTGTACTACAAATGGCACTTTATGGTTCTAACTGTGCCTAGTGAATGTTGCCGTAAAAAAAGTCTAGCCTTGAGGATGATGAATAGGTACACAGATGGTTGGAGATGGGCAGGATGGCTTTCACTATTAGCAGGAATGTTTTTGTTTCATTGTGTTAACAGCGTCTTTTCAGCAGACTAAGTACAAGGCTAACAGGGGTGGCTCAAACCAATGAGCAGCATTCCCTGCATTTAAAGCTAGTAAACAAAGCAGATGGACAGATACATGTTCTTGTAGCCAAAAAATGTTCTTTTTATTAGTGTTATAGCAGGCTACATACATATTTCTTTAAATTAGCTACTCAGTCCACAATCAAGATAAACTGACCTTAGGATAACATCAGTCAGGTGCATATGTAAATTTTTCTGTTCTGATCTGACCCTCTGAAAATTCCGTATTTTAATAGCAAAGCTGACTTCTAACCCCCGAACAGACATTTTTGATGTATCAGTTGTTGATGAGATACAGACATTGTAAGCTGACTTTTGGTCAGAATGCTAATTGAAGTTCTGCTCTTTTTCCAGTGTCAGCGTGTCACTGCAGACAAAACACAGTTAGAATGTTTTCATTCTAACACCTGGTTCATCATCAGACTTTCTGGTTCGTTCAAAAAAAATGTGGAACCATTGCACGCGCTGTGTCATTAGGTTTTGATTCCCGGGAATCCTATTAGAGCAGTTATTCTCTAAATAGTAACACTTAATGGTCCTTTCACTAACTCCATAGGTCAACTAAACAGTGTGCCTCTAAACCATTTCCAATGTCTACATCGTAATTTGAATATAATGAATGCACTCATAATGTCATATATTTAGCTCATAATATCAGTACTGAAGGATCCACAGTAGATAAGTTTTATAGGAAGCACTTAGGCATTCTTAGGTCCATTTATATAGAATTCATTTAGCAAGATATTATATTAATTCACAATTAATTAACAAGTAATTATTTTCTAATAAGGCAGTCACACTTTAGGACATTTTTTGTAGATGGTCATGATCTAACTTATGTGAGACCAAACTGGTTTGCAAGGAGAAACTAAAAGTCATGAAATTCATATTCAGTTTTATGGCTTTCTGATGGAGCAGATGCTATTTATTTAGCTATCTTTCAGGCCACCCATTAAATTGCTCATCCATTAAAATGCAGCCACACTCAATTCTCCAAGCCATTGACAAACCTATAATTATAGTGCACAACCTAGGAGCCAGCATTTATTTAAGGGCCTGATGTGTTGTTTTACAGCATCCAGTGTATTGTGATGCTTGGAGAGGTTATGTAGATACAACAGATGTGCTTGTGGAGGGTTTAGAGCAGGGGTGGCCAGACTTATCCTGAAAGGGCTGTTGTCTAAGCGGGTCTTCACTGCAACTCCCTAATTAGATTACTAATTAGAGGACTGATTGGCTGAGGAGTTGTCATACCTGAGTATGAACAGCTGACCTAAAGGTTATCCCAAAAACCTGCATACCCATTGGTCCTTTGCAGATAAGTTTGGCCACCCCTGGTTTAAAGTATTGGTAAAACAATTTCAAGGCTAAGTAGCAATAAAAAAACCCAGCATAAAACCATAAGGGGAAAAAACATCAATGCACACACATAAAGGTTCAGATTACAAACTACAACAAAATATGTGCTTTTTTAAAAAAATATTATTATTTTAATGTGGCCTTACTCATGATTTCCTGATGAAGGACCTACCTCCTTATCAGATGGGCCAAGAAGTTGGTCAGCATTCATTGGAAGGGATTTTTTTCTGTTGCTTTAATAATTAATGGTATGTTAATTGGTTTACCGGGTAAATTAATCAGGTGTGATGTCCATGTAATACTATGGGCTTGCCTGCACTAACAACAGCACTAACCACTGAATCACCTACACGTGTATGTACTACAGAGTGGACTAACATAGTTTCATGAAGCATAATGCATTTGTAGGGGATGTTTATAAGAAAGTCTCTTAGAGAAGTTCTGCTAAGTGGTGACAGTAGTCAGTTTCCAAGACAACAGCGGAGGAAACCGAAGCTTTATGCGGAAGAATTCTCAGAATTAATCCCAGGGCTATACTATTATAATAATATACTAGTTCAGATTTCTGTATTTGCAGTTTAATTGCTTCAGCTTAAACTAAAATACAGAATTATATACCTCTCTGAACCAGTATTCTACATTGAAAAGGCCAACTTATAGGTTGCGTCTATAAAAACGTGTTCAAAGCTTGTGTGACTAGGAAATGCAGTGAATTACTGTGTACTGTTAAGGGAAAAAATTTTTTTAAACATGTTGCATTCATTCAGTTCATCCGACTGTTTATCGTTATCGTTAACAAAAAAGTGATGAGCTTACAAGCTGTTCTTCACATATGCAACCCAATTATCTAAAGCAACCACAAACTCCTTGAGTAAGGAATGGATTAAATTCCTAAGGGAAGGAAATTGAGTATCAGCCCAGTAAAATTAAATTAACTGGAATGTGTTGAGTGCAGAAAGGCTGATTAATGATATAGTTCACTCACCAATCTTTCCGGAATTCTAATTAGCCCTGAGTGGGAAACGGGACAAGTAACTGTGTGTTTTTTTTTTTTATTAAAATTATATCCACTTTAAAACAGACAATGGCACAGAGAAATGACTGGTAAATTCAGACTTCAAAATTGCAGTCCATTCATACATCAGTACTTACCAATTTTCAAAATTGTAGCTGCGGTCCTGAAATTAGTAACACTAAAACAAAAGGGAAGTGTGAAAAGCTATGCTTATAAATGTAGAGTCTCAGGGATTCAGGCATAATTTGCACAAGAATTAATCCTTAATCACAAAGCTGTTTACTACCACACGAGTTGGCCTCTGATCGCAGGTAAATAAGGGCGTAATGACATCGCCGAAATTACACTTTTTCAGTTGCAGTGTGTGATATAAACTAAAATAAAATTAATATAAGGAGGGTTTGCATGCTATCCCAGGGTCCATGTGAGTTTCCTCATTTTTGTAGATGAAACAGTATCTCTAATTGTCCTACAGTGTATGGTTGTGTGTGTGTGTCCTTAGATGGAGGCACCCTGTCATCCAATCCAAAGTGTCCTTTGTATGGAAGTAGAATAAAACACGTGTTTTTTTTTTGGGCTATATGAAGTTTGTTGTCACTAATGTTCCTGTTGTTCCTTTTCTTGGAATCTAGATGATCCACAAAGTTCCAGCCTCCATAGGGTCCAAAAGGTGCAACACCTATAGGACTCCTACCTGGGTCTTAGACAAGAAGGTGTGAATAGCTATCTGACCACTGTCGCATATCCTGTTGTTTAATCACACTTTGGTCCAAGTTTCATTTAAGGTCGCCACTTGGTCGTGTTTCCTGAGTCCCCCCAGAAAGGGCTCCTGGGCACGTGTGCGAATAAGGAATACGTCATTTAGCCATCTGTTTGCCAGAAATGTCTTGTTACCCGTCCCTTCTGGGATATACAGCAATGGATATATACACACATAATAGTTTATTTTCTGAACTCCAGCATTTTTATGCTGTGCATCATTGTACCAATAATGTCTACCAATAGACACGTATCAGAACCATTTACTTACTCTTTGTGTCTATTCTCCTAATACAAAGTGTCTCCAGATATTACAATCGTGGTCATAAAATTTTCCATTTATTCCATTAACTCTCAGGCTAACTCTTTGTTCCACAAAAATTGAAGCAATTCATTATCAAATCTTCTTGAAAATATGTATATGACACTTTCAGAATAGGACCATGGCCTCATCCTTTTAACAGAAACACCAATTCAGTAAATCCAAAAAGATGTTCTACAGCATTTATATACACACATTCTGCTGCATTTATTACATTCCTGCATTCTTATTTGGTATCCCATCTTTCGGAGGCCTGGCGGGTCGTTGCTGTGACCTGCACTTAGCAGCAGCTGAGAACAACAAATACGCTTTATTTACATAAAGCACATACAGCCTGTCTTAAGGTTTAATATATGGATACATTCAGTGAATACACCGATGAGCCAAAATATCATGACCACCTCTAAAAGAAGTGAATAATGTTGACTTTCGAGTAGAAACGGTGACAAGGCCTGGGATGTATTAGACAGCAAACTAACAGCCAAGACTCGGCAGTGAGAGGTGAACAAAGGCTATCACATCATATCCCAATAGAAGGGCTACCATGGTACAAATTGCAGATAATTTTGATGCTGGTCACATGACCCTGCTGCAGATCAAGCTCATTAGTGCATGTGCAATTTCCTGTTTAATAAGCACCATCTTTAAATGTGATACCATTGTCTAGGTATTGTACTTGCTGTAGACATTAGATTTTTTTAAATCACCTACATGAGATCATAATTAAACAATTAATAAGAGTCAACAAACACCTCAGGTGTCTGGATCCCTAAAGGCTTAAGTGGAATTGTACCATATTAAGATGGAGCTCCCAAGGTCTCAGTCAAACACACTTCCAAGGAACTTGATCCTACAATTAATATGACTTGATGAGGACACTAACTGTCATAAAATTCTCTTGCCATATGTCTGCCCCATTTTCAGAAATTAGTTGGTATATAATTAGTATCTCAGTGTAACATCCTGGAATTTTACTTTTCTGTTGTTGTTTTTTTTTTTTTATTCTGCAAGAATTGTTACGCCTTTCAGAATTATAATTATGACTGATAACCGACATTATGTCTGTTGTTTTGCCTGTGAGTAGTTATTTTAATCCCAGGTAATAAATCGACAGATTAATTGGCCAGACGTGACCACCGTCGCGCAGAAGAAGTGCTTCACCGTAGAGTGTAAGCATTTATCAGCTAAAATTATATTTAACTCATAAACAGCTCTAGGAGTTGGATCACAGGCTGAATCATGTTGTTTATTGTGTATCGGCCTGCGCGTCGGCAAGCGTCCTGAAACGAGACGCGCCCAAAAGACTTGATGACGCCAAGTCCATTAGCTTCTGCAGATGTAATAAATTACACTGAGGTTCTCCAATGAAGAATGCAGTGATTAACATTCTCCCATCGAGGCAATATATCAAGTAATTGTTCTGCTACCAATAATTATATTATAATTAACAAAGCAGCATGTAAATTATGCTGAAACCCCTCACGTTATAATATGAGTACAAAGCAACAAGTTTCTTATAGTATATAAGTCATGAGAACATGTGCTATGTCACGATATACAAAATGGGCTGTCATTGTGTGGCAAAATTCTGCTGATTTGTTTGTACGTCTTCATTTCCTTGGAATATCATATTTCGAGTGACGGCTTGTGGTTTCATGGCACTGGAACAGCGCATAACTCCTTACGTGTATGTTGAAATGCGCACAGCATGCCTTAAAGCCGACACTGAATCTCAAGAACCGCACAACTGAACAACTCCTAATTTAAGCATTACAGGCCACATTATAATTATTTATGTCACGCTACGTAAAAGTCAAGGTAGATAAATGTTTGCTTGCTGAGAGCCAGTTAAAGGTCTCTAACTTATGGCATTTACCAGAAGCTACATCGGTTTTTCAGTCAGGGAGGCAAACATATTGGCTGCACTTTGAATTTAAGAGGGTGGGGGCTGGGGCACACTGCCCTTCTGTTACACAGTGTTTGCTGAAGGGAGAAGACCTTATTAGCTGTATGCGTAAGAAATGAATTAGCCAGTCCTTGGAGTCTAGTGCTTGCTTTCTGTTCATTTCCCCATTACCACTGACCTGCTGGTTTGGTTCCAACATCCTACATAAAATTGCATCAAAAATAAAGTTCCATTAGACTCTAAATTCCTTCCAGTAGGTTTGTGAAGGCCAGTTTTATACGTCATATTACTGCATCTGCAATTACTGAAGCATTGTTACGATAAAATTCACTTGTGCTACAGCATATGTAAGATTGAATAATGTTGTGTGGATTTTTAAAGCATTTCCAGTGAATGCAGCTTGTAGCACTGAAAGGGGGAGGGAAGCCTCACGGACATATTAGGGAGGAGGGCTAAGCGACTGGGCTTTTGGAGGATTGATTATAGTCCCTCATTCCTTCATTCCATCATTTGTAAAAATTGTTTTTTTCTCCATTTCCAGTCACCTGGAACACTCACTCAGCTCTGTCCCAGATATAAAGCACTTCATTGCTTTCATCCCTGACACATCCGGGATCAGTTCATTTTTCTTGGTGTGTGCGAGGAGCGGCTTTATTTTTCATGTGCGTAGTTTGTGTTCCCTTAATTCTACCCCTATGCAGCCCCAGGTTAAGCGGTTCTCCATGTCTCTGTATGGTATGGTGGATGGGTTAGGTCTATGTCAAACTTAGGGGTCGCTGAGAGAACAAATCCTTCTATTAGGGGTAAGCCAAGTACAAGTAGCTTATAGGCACAGGAGCTAGGTAGCACTGCTCCCCCCACCTCTATTATCAAGCTAATGAATCCCAAGGTGCTTAGGTCCTGGAGCGCTTAATAGACTCCTACATATTAGTAAAGTGAAGCAAGGGCTATCACATTACTCCTTGGTCCTCAGTGGGCACTAGGGCCTGCGGTTGTAGAGTTCTGACATGTACACTTAACGGCGTGTGCTCTGAGATAGGCGGGGGCCCGGGGTTTGGTCGGCAGCCACGTTGCAGCGTAGGGCTGCTGCTGGACAGATAGGGCAGAGACGCAGCTGGCCAGGAGCACGAGGACGACTGATTCACCAGACATTTCCAGTGAGAGTAGCATCCCAGAAAGGAAGTCTCGCTGTAGTAATAATGGTAACAACAATAATAATAGATTTTATTTAAGGGTACCTTTGGAGACACTCAAGGTCACCTAACAGAAAATGAATAACATAGTAAAGCAGATAAAAACAACAATATAAGACAGTAATACAAAAGGACAGGTTTAGAAGGTCAGGAGAGTAAAAAACAGATGCTTTAACACATGAGTTTTGAGAAGCGATTTAAATGTTTCAGTGGAGCCCAGCTGACGAATATGGAGAACTCTCTAAAGAAAACATGTGCAGTAAATGTTTAGTGAATTATACTCACAAAACTGAGAAAATGAAAATGTCTTGGATGACAGTACCGGTGTGAGAGGATGAATGACCTTGAATGTATCATTCAATGAAGTTCATATACACGTCCGTTCCCATACATATACAATAAAATCTGATTAACTACAAATAATCATTTCCAACTCAAACATAAAATTTCTTTTATAGGATATAGCTAGAACTTCTGTTTTTCATTCCAGAACTTGTAAACAGGAATGACTGTTTGCTAATAACCACTGTAGGAAAAATCAACAATACATCGTTATTGTACAGTGGTATTGATGAATTCATATTCTTTAAATCACATCATATTAATCGTTTTTTTATGTTTTACACAATAAAGAGCCCAGAGTAAAACAGAGAAATAAAAGAGGTTATTATTATTATAGTGCCGCATACTTTTCAGGACTCAAGGTCTTTCTTTCATACTTATTTTGTTTTTATTGGAGATAAGTTTTGAAAGAATGTGCTACTCAGGTGCTCTTACTCTTGGCTACATCAGTTAGGTGACAGTGTAGCTCAGTGGTTAGCCTGACACATTCATGGTCCTGTGTTTGATTCCCACCCAAGACACTGTTTCCTTATGTGCGTGTGGTGGGGGTATATATGTATTACATTGTGGGCACCAAATGTTCCCCCAATGTAATGAAAGCCTGTTATTTTGACCTTGCGGGGACATGTTTTCGGTCTCCCCAAGGGGAAACTCGATTTTATAAAAATGTGAATGTGAATGCTAGAGGTCGACCGATATATCGACCGGCCGATATATCGGGCCAATATTTGCATCAGATATCTGCATCAGCCGATATCTGAGGGTTGTGCGGCGATTTACAGACAGGCACGGCTGCGGGCAGCCCAGTTGCCGTGGAACACGTGACCCATGCTGCCACCTGTGCAGGACCCCAGCCAGAACTTTCATAAGAGTCCTGGGAGAGAACGGAACGGCTTAAATTCTGGGGCCGGTTG
>JAODKL010000040.1:12896362-12906417 GCA_026780765.1 Petrocephalus schoutedeni | reverse complement strand
ACTTAAGGTACCCCTGACTGTACCTTAACCGCAGCACGCAGTTTATGGCCGTAAATGAAGAAAATTAACTCATCCCGAGAAATCCGCGACTGGATACGATCATGAACAATTTGTCAAGCATTATAGAATTGACGACAGTCAATTTATAATTTTATTTATACGGCCCTCGATATGTTTATAATACATTATTTAATCTGGCTAACACTGGTAAGTTTTACCGCCGGTACCAGCGAAAAGACAGAGATGGAAGTATATTGGCTATTCGATCGAATTTTTGACGCAGAAATATGTAGACTCATGCAGAAGAAGGTATTCATGAACGCATTTAATCTAACTGAGATACAAAAATAAATCCATCTGCTCAGGTTTTGTTTGCCTGCTTCTCTCTCTGTTCCCCTCACTTTCGCGTAACTTCCAAGTGGCGGAAGCCCGGCTTTCATTTTTGTTTCATTTATATTCTTCAGATGCAAAATATGTTTAATGTCATTGGCAGTATCATACTTAAGGTGTTTTGTGCAACCGGCCCCTGATCTTTCAAAGACCTCTATATTTAACTGCTTTGCTATGAAGTGTTGCTTTGAAAGAACGCGAATAGCCTACAGAACAGTCGGGAACTAGCGTAATTATAGCGAGTATTCAACCAGCTCTACACTGTGGAAAAAAAAATCCGTAAAAAACGTATAATGTACTGGTAATTTTCTAAACTTCTCTTACAGTGTAGCTTACAGGTAAGGTTAAGGATGGCTATGAAAACCATCATTGACAGAGAAGTGTCATGCGTTTATTTAAGTGTATATAGTTTGTTTATATGTAGGGTGACCAGATAATCCATGTCATCCCGGACACTGAGCTAGGACAGGATTTGTAAACTACCATTTCAATTAAAAGGACCTGGATTTCTATTAAGCGCTGCGTTCTTACTGTGTGCTGATTGGTCAGTCTCCCATAATCATACATGTCACTAATGTGAATGTGAAACTGCTGGATGAGTCTTTCAGTCATCGGAACGAACCAGTCAAAGCACAAGAAGAAATTAACTATTAGCCAAGCAAATGAGTCTTTCAGGTTTAAAGTAAAACCTGAAGTTGTCATAGTTGGGATTAGGGTTATGCCCATAGGAATGAATGGAGTGTCCCCATAATGATAGGAGTACACATTCTGTGTGCGTGTGTGTGCGCGCGTGTGTGTGTTTTCAGTGCATGGGTTTTTTCCAGTTACTCTGGTTTCTGCTGAAGCTTAAGAAAAACATATGGTTCATTGAATTGTTATCTTTAAATTGTCCATCATGTGTATGAATGTGTGCCCTGTGATGGACTGGCATCTCATCCACGGTGGCCCCTGCTGGACTCCCGGTGTTTCCTGGGATAGGCTCCAGGCTCACTGACATTCTGAGTTGGATAAACTGCGAGGAGGAGGGATGGAGCACATCAACGGCAGCCATAGAAAAAAACAATCACAAAGAAATAATAAATAAAATAAATAATAACAAAAATGGTACATGTTTTGTGTATATTCCACAATTTACTGATAATAAAAATGTAATATCAATATACATGTCAAATATAATTCTAATCATTAGGCTTATGTGCATTAGATGTGTCTTACACTAACCTTTTCTTGAAATGTAATCAATAGTAATTTAAACAGAAAGAGAGTAGTTCCTACCGTTTCCATTTTCAAAGGCAATTTAAAAATGTATAACGAATAATTCAGCAGCTTTTGCTAAATGTCCAAGTCCCCACCGCTGGCAGACAAACAGCACCTTGTCTCAGAACGCCAACCGGCTAAGCAAGGAGGCCAGAGATGCAGGCAGACTAAGGTGTGGACGTGAGCCGGGCGAGCGGGGCTGCAATCTCTGGGCCGGGCTTCCCGCAGCTCTTGAAAATAGCCTATCTCCGAGCGATAGCATCGGCGCCAGCAGCCTGTTGCGATGGCAGCCGGCACAGTGGCAAAACAAAAAAAAATGGGCTGAGAGCTGAAAATAAGGTCTCAGAGATAAGAAGTTAATAAGAAATGGTTATTATATTTCCGATAAAAACAGTAGCGCCACACTGATAGCAAAGCAATGCAGAGCAAGGGCATTAAATGTGCCCGCTCATACATGGCATCCGAGCGCCCTGCGGTAACCGCCGTGTCTTCAAAGCGCTCATCGCGCCACTGTGCCCGTAAATCAGATGAATGTATATCTCATGCCAGCTGCTGCACCTCAGTCTCAGTAGAGAACGTTTTCATGCCCTAATGTCAGGGCACAGATAATTACTCTAAGCGTTGTAGGCGACGAAAGGAGAAACTGGTGGTGTGGGCTAAGTGCGCTTACGGCTGACGGACGGCCATAATCTGCCAGCATCACTGTGGTGACTGGATCCTGAATCATCATAATTGGCGGGAGGTGGGTTTGCAATCAAAAACGTCAGCTGCCCATCAAACCACAGGTGCGTCAGTGATCCTAGTGAGAAGGCTAACAGATCCAAGTATGTAGAAGTAAAATGGCATGCCAGCTAATATCATCAATATTATTATATATATATATATATCAATATCAATAGCCGCTGCAGTTATATATCACAGTTTTTGTAAAAAAGTAAAGTAATACTTTAACATTAATACATACATTAATGAGATCGGTAGCTGTGATCTTGACTGTAAGACAGAAAACCACAGAGCAAATTTCAAATATAAGCTGAATCACCACAGCTAATTCAACCTGTTATATGCATATATTTCTGCTGAGGAAAATGATTTGGTAGGTGCCTTAAGTCACTTATAAAAACAATTGTTGTCATATTAGTAACTAACCATTGGCAACACTTTGAAGCCATCTGTCTGGAAAGACATCCATCTTCTGCTTGTGCTATGTGAGCAAATCAAGGAATAACAGGTCAAACTCACACATGGAATTTCATAACTCCAGTTAACCTCAGCATGCTTTGGACTGTGGCTGGGGGGATCGAGAAAACATCACAATAACGTAGGAAGAACAGGCAAGCTCCACATACAGGGAGCCAAGGCACAAACCCTGGTCCTAGGGGTGTGAGGAAGCAGTGTTAGCCACTACACCACCATTCCACTTCATTTGAAAAAGCTCTACATAACAGCTAGCCATTTTTTTTCAAACAAAATGGCTATTTATGATTTGCCTGTTGACAGAGTTTAGTCAGTTAAAAATGACAAGTGGAGTCATTCTAGGAAAGAAGAGAGAAGCAGGTAATTTACATGTGGCAAATCAGCACAGGTTGAGAAAGGTCACTGAAGTTTGACGTTAATCAAACGTTCTGCAACTGAAGAATATATAATTTTCTCTTATTGCACGAGGAAGACGTAAACAGCTTACACAATGCCCTGTTTTAGGAATGATTTCTAATTAGTTATTGACCAGCAAATCTAGACATTACCTGCTGCTGTCTGCAGTTTAAGCTAGTAGGGAAGGGATGCATATGAACACACACAGATCTATCTTGCTCAGAACAGTTAAAAATATGCTTTAATGCAGGGGTAAATATGTGTGTGTGTGTGTATATATACACATATCAGACATTGTGATTCATTGTCATATATTAGGGCAACTCTCACTTGCTGAAAGATTTAAGAGTCAAATCAATAAAAGTACATTTTGCATGATCGTCGGAAAGGGACACTTAAAATGTCAAAGGTAGCCGCTTCCAGTTGTTCAGGTGTAAGATTTTATCCATTGGATATATAATTCTCTGCAGTACCATTCTTTTGGGAGGCTTCCGTCCAGA
Source organism: Petrocephalus schoutedeni (assembly GCA_026780765.1). NCBI lineage: Eukaryota > Metazoa > Chordata > Actinopteri > Osteoglossiformes > Mormyridae > Petrocephalus > Petrocephalus schoutedeni. The sequence goes on along the minus strand of JAODKL010000040.1, from coordinate 12,902,677 downwards.
TTTTTTCCCCTCTATACCTTCTGTCAAACTGAAAATGCAGAACATTTACAAACGAAAAAAAGATTTTATTTCTGTCATGTAAGGGCAGCTGTGGCTTCTGAGTACTGGACTGGCAATGCCAAGGCGTGGGAGCTGAGAGATGTGGTGCTGCCAGATAATTTGTGATTAACCCAAACAAGACCTCCTCACTTCTGACTCATGGCTGCTTCCCTCAAATCGTGGTCTGCCAGGACCAGATGTTTTCTGAGCAGAGGCTAGCTGCCTGTCTCAGAACATCGGGGACCAGAATAAGCCATTAGAAGATAACTGGCCGTATTTATATTGGCTAATTGAGCAGCAATTATAGCATGGTAAAAGGTCTTAAGCTTCGGTAAACATTCGCTGATATGTTTTTTTTTTTTTTGAAACAGGAGAAGAGTTTTATGAAACGTCCCCATATGAGCCAATGACAGTCCACCATTCTGATGTGTTTCGACTCGCATCCATCATCTCAGGTAAGAAACGCTCTTTCTGCTGGCCCATGGTTGACCCCTTTGATAAATCAGTTCCCAGTGCTGGCCAAACTCTCATCAATATCAAGAATTTTTGCCCTCAGAAGGTTATTTATAATTTCTTAATGAACCAAAGGAATGCTTTATTCTGTTTATATGTTGTAATTAATCAGGAAATGTAAATGAGATATACAGGCCTTTTAGACATTAATGTGATAGTAATTGCTACTTTGACTAATACTGAAATGTATGATGCTATGAAAAATTATGAATTAGTGCCATTTCAGTTTCCTGTTTGATAATAACAATTAATGTATGACGAGCAAAACTGATTTTATGTGGTCCATTAATATTTGAAGCAGCAGATATTAAATATTACTTTTAGGTTTGTAATTTATGCATACCAAGATTACATTTGGAAGTGCTTTAATGCCATGATAAAGGCTTTACATCCATAAGAATTTATTTTGATGGATACTTTTTGTTTTATGAAAAAGAATTCTCCTGTAGATTCTTCTGTTTACTTCTTCCTATTGCTGAATAAAGCTCTTTTTCTGTGGCTCACCAGTTTAGCCACAGTGAGAATATTTCCCAGATACTAGAAAAAAGCATTTTAATAATGGATTTGTTTAATTCATAAATTGAGGCACACTCCTGTTAAAAAATCTGTAAAATGTTTGCAGTGATATGAAAAAAATAGGTGAGACTAAATGCTAATAGGTTGAAGAGTGGTCTTTTAAAATTTCAGTCACTAATTTCGAATCATTATTGTGTGCTATCTAAAAACAGACCATTACATTCCCTGGCTTAGAACTGAGCAGTAACCTTTGTTTTCCCAATGGTTGCATCAGCATTTATATTATTATTTCTCAGTGGTACAGCTCCTGTGTGTTCTCATTAAAATGTATCGCATGCCTAGTTGCTTTAGTCAACAACAATCAATAGCCACTAGGAATCTCAATGTGCCAGGTTAATACAACCCGCAGAAGAATACAATCCTCCTTTGGGGATCCGCTGTGTTGTTCTGTAAGAGCCAGTGCTCTGCTGGGAATCCCAGTTGAGAAAACAAAGTGTCTATTAAAGGGATGTTCTTATCCTTACCACCTAGAAGGAGCTAATTCACTGGATTGTAGGAAAAGTCTTACCCTAATATGGGGAGGACACTAGGGTGTATGCAGATGTGGGGACTGCAGGACATGTGACCAGTGACATGCAATGAGGTTTGTGGCAGGTGAGGAACTGGCTCTTTCAGAGCAAAAATTAAAAAAATAAAAATACGGAGTGCTATAGTGAACTTTCCTGATTTTGATTTTTGTTTTTGTTCTCAACTTTTCTGATTCTGTACTGGCAATAATAATCCCGTGGGCTCACACGCGCCCCCTTCAGGAAGGCAGAGGTACTGGCTGCCTCACCTCCTGCTTTTTCGCTGCGGTTTTATATCAGATCAGCAAAACTAACTTCGTTATACACATATGCAAAATAAGAATGTGAATATGCGAATGAGGTATTCTATGGAAAATGCAGACATATAATATAATATTGGTAACAGAATGAGAAAGCAGACCTGTGCAGTGCCGTTAGTGAGGGCCGCACCCCGCATGGCTCCCCCCTGTTTGAACAGGAAATGCACAAATCTGGCGATTTTGATTCAAATGATTGGAATCATACAAAAATTACATTTATAGCACAGAGCATTAGACAAATATTGATGTTTGCCTCGCCAGCCTCCCCTGACTGCACGTCCCTGCGTGCGACACCGTAGTCTCTTTACGCAATGTTTACGGCCAGCAGAAAGCAGAAGAGCTTGGGAAGCACGAGGTGAAGATGACAGAGGCTGGACCGAGGTGGACCGTGGCGATGGGGGGGGGGGGGCAGTTCTGAATGGGCCCAGCGCGGCAGGTGTTACTTGAAATGATGCTGGCAGCACAAACCATCGACGCTGTGGGCAGGTCCGGCCAAATCTCTAACAGTGCAGCATTGTGGCCAGCTATGGCATGGGCTGTTGGAGATGTCCACTGACGGTGCTTGGAAGTCTGGCTCAGGCTTCCGCTCAGCAGATTACATTTAAAATAGACACACAGTTGTATTCAAGCCTCACATCTGGAAAAGGTTGTTCACCAGAAGAATACTTTTGCAGCAGATAATTTATAAATTGAGAAAATATAAGTACTGCATCCAAGACCTGATTTACCATAATTATTACTATTATTATTATTAGTATTATTAGCATTTGAATATATAAATGTCGTATTGGGCAACAAATGCAAAGATATAGTCAAGTGAGAGGTGGGAGAAAATAATTTTGCTTTTGAATATGTTCATGCATTTATCCTGTAAAGATTTACAGTCCCCTTTGCTGTAGCAAGTCATAACACACAGGCCCCATTAGGCAGATGCCAGCTAGCCCTTCCTGATAATTCCAGACAATGCAATATGAACTGGTAAACAGACATTTATATTACAAGGTACAATATTCATTCCATATGAGTAAAAGCGTACAGTATTATATGTAATTCAAGGCCAAGTAATAAATGAAAAATATTGGCAAATCCAACAGTGTACTCATTGATGTATGCATTTTGTGGATATGGGCAATAAGAACTGTTTAATTATAATAATAATAAATCTTATTGTGTATCAAATTAATTAACTACGGCAGCTCTACTGAAATTCTGCATCGGCTTTTACAGCCCTGGGTCTGTATGCATGAACATGTATGGAAAGCAGGCCTTTGAATGATGAAGATTTTATTGTGACTTTTAAATATAAGAATAAATTGTTTTCATGAAGAGTCTTGCAGGGTTTCCAAAACTGATTAAGAGTAGTAAGCTGCTATAAAGGTAATGGTAGCCCACCTTCCCTGAATACAGAATGAACCTGTCATGATTACCGAGTAACCTGAATACATTGTTGTCGTCCCAACAGCATCTGGTTTTAATTACTGTAGTGAAATAATGCCAAATAATGGAGAGATGAGGGAAATGAGTTGCTGTGGATAATCATATTAAACAGGAAAAATTGGAATAAATAAAATGCCGTTATTATTGTTGTTTAAATACATCAAAGAACAGTCTGTATAGGATTTTAAAACCAGATCAGATCCATCGCCTATTTTCATGACTGTTCGAGTATTTTTGATAGGCCTACTTTCAAAAAATGTAGAATGAACTTAATAACATTAAAGACAAACATACAATCATTCACTCAATGACAGCCTTACAATTTCTTATTATTATACTAATTGGTTGGTAATTTGTTAGCAGGAAGGAATTCTTCATTCAGAATGACAGAAACATCCATACAGCTCTGGAAAAAACAAGAGACCACTATTTGTTTCAAAATATCTGCATTTTTAAATCCTGGTTTAACCCTGGGTCTGCTGGCAGGAGGCTACACTGAGCGGCAGGCTGCTTCCAGGCTCAAAGTTTCTAAGACAGCAGTACACAGGAACAAATTAAAGCAGGAGACACTGAGAGCAACCAGAAACCAGCCAGGAAAAGGGCAAAAGCAACTTTCTAATGCCAGAGGTGACCACCAACTTACCCAACAATGCCACATAAATTCAGAGGATAACCTCAAGTGACCTTCAAAATGAATGGGAAACATTAAGTGGTGTGAAGTGCACTGCTAGGACAGTTTGTGTCCGGCTTCTAGAAGCAGGACTGAAGTCCCATAAAGCAAGGAAGAAGCCCCTCATCAATGAGAAGCAGGGAAGAGCCAGGCTGGAGTTTGCAAAAAAATGTGTATATTTTACAATTGAGAAATGAGTGAAACTGAAAATTTTGAAATCTTAATTTTTTACAGAGCTGTATCTGGAATACTAAAAACACCTGGGAATTCAACTGGCCAGCAAGGATTTATAAAGTAAAACTAGACATGCAAACTTAAATTATTATTAAAATACCTTCACATTTCCATGCACTGCCATACTGTGATTAATATTATTCATGAGATTTTCATTAGTTTAGTGCATTTTTCCAAGCAGCATGTCAGTCAGATTTCATGTCAAACCAACCTAACCACCTGCATTCTCAAGCTAATGGCTGGGTGAACATATTTAATGAGTGAATCGGAAGAGGCGCTTGTGCAGTTGGAGAATCCTGATGTTGCATGAGTACGTGCACATGTGCTAAATGCTAATTGTGTATGTAATTGTGGAATTCATAACAGCTGCTTATTCAAAAACCTACATTCGGAGAGCTGTAGGCCTAGAAAGATTCAGTATATGTAAATGTAGCTGGTTGGAATAACAGCTGCTGCTGCTGATGATAATGATGATGATGATGATGATGATGATCATGGTGACACTATTGCTGCAAAAGTAACGAACTGGGCCTCAGAGACGCCAACCGTTAATAATATTGTAGCTCTCATTTGGAAATTGTGCATATCCGTCTGTGACGGTGGCTTTTATTTGGGCCCCACTGGTCATGATATGGCTGTTTTGTGGGTAAGACTTAAACATGAGTGAGGCCATAAAAATAGGCATATTAATGTCCATAATGGAGTCATTCTTCAATTGTGGCCTCAGTTGGCAAGTTACATAATTTAATGTGTGATATAAATGTTTAAATTGTGCATCTTTATATATTTGTATAAGCTCGCCGTTTGTTAAATCGGTTATGTATCGGCAAAAGAAAATCATTCAGTTTCCTCTTGAAATTATGTAGAATTAAATTATTGTGTAAAAGAATCTATAATGCGGACCTCTGCAATCCTCCACAAAAATAAGGATGTCTAACTGTAAACAAAGAAAGTGGAGGAGGAGCCAACAGCCAACCCTCCAAAGTCATCAAACCAATGAAAAATAAAAATACATTGGGACAGCACTGCAGGATTCACACAAAGATCACTTTTACACCATGAGGTATGTAGAAAAAAAAATTATAAATGAAAGTAAATTATACATAATTATACATATAATTATTAATAAATTAATATAAAACAATGGAAATACTTATGTTAAATGTTTATGTTATATGGCTAATACTTGACTTTAGGGTGTTCAGGATTTTTATTATATGATTTTTTTATTATATAGATTTACTTTCTGAGAGTTTTCTGGGTAATTCTGATATTTCGTGGAATTTAGTTTTTGCTGTTGTTCACAGAACTGAGATTTATATTTTTCCAAGCACAATTATAGCCATTAAAAATGACATACCATGCTTGCAAAATGTACTGAAAGCCCACTCATCTCCTAGCCTTGATCCCCAACTCCCTGCATTGGTGGGAAAATCCGTCTCGGTGGGGCAGTCAGTGTGGCACATACTGATACAGCAGACATGTGATATGCAGTGAAAACCTTTTCTAACCCTTTCTCCATCTCTTGTAGACATTACATTTTTTTAAAGATTTTTTCCAATCAACTCTCTTTTCATATTTAGAGGATGGTTTACCAACACTAAACACTTTAAATTTGTATCACTGTACCATGCTTGAATTCCGAGGCTGAAACCACTCAGTCATTGTATATAAAAGACGTGGAGAACCCCATGCAGTCCTGTAGAAGCAAGCGTACTCTAACCAAGAAGTAAGGAACGGCCTCCTGATTCCGTTTGGCGCTTCGGTTCAGCTGCACTTCCTGAAGCACTATTTCACTTCCTCTCCTAAATAAATTCGGATATTGTGAATTGGCTTCATCACTAGGCAGAGATAAGGGGAGCAAAAAGGAAGAAATTAAGCCACGGAAGAAAATATCCCAGCAGTATGTCTGCCTTTAAAGGAATTTCATCCATCAAGGTAAACTATCCCTCCATCCATGTCCTTGCCTGCCCTATGCAGGGAGGTAGGGTATTCTTTAGGATATTAAAGTTTTCCTTTG
>JAODKL010000040.1:12870938-12882955 GCA_026780765.1 Petrocephalus schoutedeni | reverse complement strand
GGAAGTGCTAGACAAACAGTCCATGAAGACACCACCTCACAACGTACTTTCAAGCAAATATTGGAATTTAGTATGCACTTACTGTACACTAAAAAGCATTACACAGTACTAATATTTATATATTATATGATTTTATGTGATCCAAATCATTTTCAGTATTGCTCTTGGCTTACACATTGTCTATGAGTTTCTATCTTTCGACATAACTCCTAAGACTGGTCTGGACCACTTGTAAATTTGGTTTGTACCAAAGAGAACAATCAAAATATGACAGTATCAGTGAATGTGGCAAGTTCTCCTAAATCACTCATATAAGCAACTTGCAAAAGAATTTGTTCAAACAAATGGTTCTTGCATGAGGACCAATGTTCTTACCTTTAGCTCCAACTAATACTGAGAATCAACGAGCAGTTGCATATGTTCATTGTTTGGAGCATGGATTGGAAGAAGCTGGATTTGTTGAGTTCATTTGATAAATCCATTACATACTTTTCACTATGTATATTAGTATATATGACTTGTAGTCATTGTCCTGTGTGTGGAGAACAGCGGCCTCCCAGGAAAGGTTACATTGATGTCAGAAGCAGATGAGAGTCTCACTGTATCGCCAATTCTGGCAGGTCTAATAAAGTATACAAGGGTACATCAATCCAAGAATCCACACAATGTGGCCATGCCCGGTTGTGATGTAGCTGTGGCTTTTCCCATCTGTGTAGGGTCTAAGTCTTACTACATTTGCCTCTGGTGCTACAATTTCAATAGTAAAATACATAACTTCCTGATGCAGTGTTTGGGAATATTTAAGTCATTTCCACACTTTAGCCATTATGTTCAACGCAATTCCTGAGGTCAAACTCTGCTCTTTTCAATGGGATATTGCAAGAGCCATTGTCAAGCTGACCTTCGAGGCAGCATTACTAGTATTACCATAATCTGCATAATTTCTTGAAGCATCTGTTTTGCTGCGGAATGCAGAGGCTGTATGGGGAGGGCAATGGAAGCAAATGATGATGGGCAGATAAATGGCGAGACAATGGGCAGATGGAGGCGGCTTTTATACTGTGCCTGTTTCCCTGCCATTACGTGGGGCTTTCCTCTCATCAGTAAGCAATTATTTGTGTTTTCAAATGTGTTTGTGAGTGTGTGTGTGTGTGTGTGTGTGTGGAAGGGGAGTCAGCCTCTACCGAGACACACCACCGACTCTACGTACGCGATATCAGGATCATCTGTATGGTGCCAATTTGCTGCAGTGCTGTTGAGCTTCTCCTAATGCCAGTCTATGGTTATCAGCATCACTGAAGTCCAGTCCTTCAAACGATTCTTGGAAGGTCCATGTAGTGTTTGTTCCCCCCCTCCCATGGGGGGCGCCAGAGGACAGCCAGGAAAAGTCCAATCAAAATAAACTAAGGGAGGATGAAAATATGGCCTTGGCCCACATCAGCCAACCTTGTGTGATCAGGTACTGATCGTGTCAGAACGGAGAAGAAGGGCCACTAGCTTTTTCGCAGTAGTATAGATCAGTAGGTCGAACGTTGGACGCCTGTCTGCATTCATCCTGAGCATGATTAGATAGCAGACAATGAGGAGAATGAATGCAAGCCCCGTTTAGCCTGTGGAGGCCCTTGAGAGCTAATTTGCAAGGATGCAGAGACAGGTACCTGCCTTTCCATTTCCTTGTTTTTTTTCCCCTATAAGGTAGGTAGCGTATTCATCATCTTGTACCATTGTCATTCAGGGAGTAAGACACACTTTACATTCCCAGTGGGATACAGGCATGTGTCTCGGAAAAGCACTGGGTACGAAAGGGTTAGGATCAGACACCTGGCTTAGCTTTGTAAGTCTCACATTATCGATTGGACACAACTTTGGTACAATGAATCGCTATCCTTTATTTATCTTTCCTGTCATTCGCCCTATTTACTGTCTGAGGGATTTGGCTTGAGTATATTGCTGATCCAGGTACTTCCATGAAACAAAATTAATCTTTTTTGCTGGGAAGCTGACCCAGTTTTCATCTCATAAGAGCATTGCAGACGTTCAAGCATTCGACAGGCCAGGCTTGAAGAACAGGCCATCTGTGAAACCTTTTGTGTTTGTGTTTTCAAGGAGCTCTTGTTTCAAGTGGGGCTCTCAATTGTTAGACATTTATCTCTTGTTTTTGCTTTTGGGGACACGTGGACACGTGCTGGGATTATGTTTTGGTTGTGATATCTCCGTGGGCCTTCGGCGAGCCTTTTCTCCTTCACACGGAAAAAGCGGGAATCCAGGTCACATGACGATTCGCCAGGCCAGTGTGCTGTAGTTTAGTTTCCATCACTCACTTGTGCTTCAGATAAAAAGATTTCCTTAATGGCTCATACACGGTTCATCAAACCTCAGCAGGATATACTTAAAATTAAATAGCAGCAGGTTCTGTTTGGGACATGCTGTTAAAATATAATCTCTGGATGATCTTTACACTACTGAGCAAAACACTTAACTTGAATTATGCCTGTAAATACAGGCAGTACCCAGGATATGATAAGATTCATTCCCCAAGTCTGTTTTACAATAATAATAATAATAATAATCCATCCATCCATCCATCGTCTACCGCTTTTCCGGGTTGGGTCGCGGGGGCAGTAGCCTAACCAGGGAGACCCAGACTTCCCTCTCCCCAGCCACTTCGTCCAGCTCTTCTGGGGGAATCCCTAGGCGTTCCCAGGCCAGCCGAGAGACATAGTCAATAATAATAATATTAATAGTAATAGTAACTACCAGAGGTGGATAGCTCAAGTCCAGAAAGTATAAATCCACACCAGGATTTAGGTTCAACAAACCAGTTGAGTACTGTGTGACTGTGACTCTTTGCACATAACTGGGGTGGCTTTCCCAAAAGCGATCATTCCTAGTGAATAATGAACAAGATAAAGAACGACGTAGGGAAATAACGAGCGAGATCTATGCGTATCTCCCAAAACCGCCCTCCACGAGCCACAAGCGAGATCTACGCGTGTCTCCCAAAACCGCCCTCCACGAGCCACGAGCGAGATCTACGCGTGTCTCCCAAAACCGCCCTCCACGAGCCACGAGCGAGATCTACGCGTGTCTCCCAAAACCGCCCTCCACGAGCCACGAGCGAGATCTATGCATGTCTCCCAAAACCACCCTCCACGAGCCACGAGCGAGATCTACATGTGTCTTCCAAAACCCTTCGCTCACAACTGGTTGGTTGAAACAGAACTCTGGTCTGGATTTGTACTTTCTGGACCTGAATTACGTAACCTCTGATAACTACATATAATAGTGTACTGTATCTCGAGCTGATTTTGACCCAGACTGCCTGTATGCTACTGTTACTGGAAACCATGTATCCTTGCTAAGCTTTGTTAGACAAGCTAAAAAAAAGCCGATAACGAGATAGCTGGTAACTCGATAACGAAATTGGAAGACCGAAATACACACTGTTTGAACTTTTCCTTGTTTCAACAACATCATAAATTTACCAATAATGCAATGATATTTGAATAAAAAATGTAATAGCTCTTTTTATTATGCACAAAAAGTTATTACATTTTTGGTTGGTTTTTACATTATTGGATGTTGCACAAGGGGGGGGGGAGGCATATAGTATCTAAATGACATGAAAATGACAAGAGTAGATTGTTAAGACACTATTAAGTCTCAATTTTTTATATCACATTTTATACAGAGATTGAGCTAAAGTTAATGATTGAAAGGGAGTCAAACAGCCACATCTGGAGTACATTTTCTATATTTCTATATAGTTTATTTTAAAAGCTTTGAGTTCATTTATGTTTACTGGTCCAGTCAAGTTTTAAACCTGAAAAAATGTATATTAACACTGAATAAAATACTACACAACAATGAGCAGCAGACAGATATGTCCATCTAAGAACAAATGTCTCCATATTTGACCCTGACTGCTGAATATTTTACATGCATAGTATTAGTTAGCCAGCATCCTAAACCGGAATAATCCAACCAGCAAAATCAGTCAGTAGGCTGTTAGATAAGCAGCAGACTGAGGCTACAAGACCCTGTTTAGTCAACCAGAGCAAGGCTGCCTCTTACTGAACTGGGAACTCTTTACAAAAGAGTGTAATCAGTAAATGCAGTGCAGGTGCAAAATATGCATGGATGCTTCATCTTCAGCGCCCTGCCCGCCTGCCTGCCTTCTTCGTGGTTGCCAGACTGTGCTGGCTGTCAGGCTTTTCATTACAGCCTTCCCTTTAAGGCAGAACAAAACTGTCTTAGCAGTGCTCAGGTGCCAAAAATATATACACATATACAAATGGAATAAAGCCTTGCCAAATGTACTGCTTTAAATATTGGGACTTATCACATGCGTACATCCCAGTGCCCTATGGTAGGATTCAGGCAGATTTTATGAACATGCCCTGTTACTCAAAATGCGGATGTCAGTTATGTGGGCCCACGTCTGAAAATAGACAGTCCGCTTTGATGTTATGCGGAACGATTAGCAATTTTCATGTAGCGGTCATGCAATATCTTCCTGGCTTGAAGCACAGGGGTAGCTATTTGGATCTACACTGACCTCTACAATATATATATATATTTTTAAAAATCAAGAAACTAAATTAATGAAATGAAAATAAGTAATATGTCCCTGTTTGCTCCTTTTAAATTTAAAATTAAATTGTAAATGCTATCAGATATGATCAAGTTATCGTTTCTGTTTGTTCTTTCATTTATATTTGTGTACGACATTTATTTATGTACCACATATTCATGACTTGTTTGGAGAAACGGTAGTCCTCACAAAACATCGTACAAATAGTTCAAGAATATAATAAGTTATTTTACACACAAAGTCTTTTTTTTACTACTTTCATTATTATTATGGATACTATTACTCATAAACAGTAATTTGTTCATTTTATTCAGTTCGCAAACCCGGGTTGCCCGCAGCATGTACCTTAGATACCATCATGGCTATTATGAGTTTGTGAGGACTTGTGAGTGTGTGCCGAGTAGATGTCCTTAGTGTGATCTTGACTTCTACTGTGATCCTGAATTCTTGCCTGTGTTTTGTGTATGCCTAGAGATTTGGTTTTACTAATCTTGCCTGATCTCGTTACAATCCCTGTGTCTTCTGGGTTTGAATTTTTGGATTATGTTTTGTGGCTCAATAAACAGATATGGATGAAATGTGAGGACCAAATGTCCTCACGATGTAGTAAAACCTGTTACTTTTTAGCTTGTGGGGTCCCCACAAAAGACTGTAAATGCTATTAAAAAACTAAAAATGCCCAGTCTTGTATTTTGGTTGGCTACTTATGATTAAGATTAGGGCTGGGTAGGGGTTAAAGTTGTTGTGTTATGATTAGGGGTTTCCCTTAGAAATGAATGGCGAGTCCCCTCAAAGATGTGTGTGTGTGTGTGTGTGTGTGTGTGTGTGTGTGTGTGTCAAGGGTTTCTAACCCGCAGTCCATAGAGCAGCTGCAGGGGCGTGACTCATTGACTGATGAAATGTATTATCATTCAGTTTAACTCTCTCTCTAGTTTATATTATTATGTATAATATTAGGGATTTTTTCAGTCTTGTTGGAGGCCATGTTGAGTTTGACTTTAGGAGGGGTTTTGAAATGGCTGACACACATTGACAGACAGAATATCAGTCAAACCAACATGGACATCATTTTCTTTGGCTGCCTAGGATTTTTGCTCAGTACTGTATAGAGGTTAAGTAGTCAGGAGGAATGCACACTGGTCTGTCCAGTCTGGGAATCAAAGATTCAGATATGTTTTGACAAAAGTTAACAGCCCTAAGCTAAGAACATGTCCAAAACAAGAAAACAACTCAGCTCTGCGTCATTAGACTGCCGGTGCAGTGGGGGGCAGTATAATTATCGCGTAAGCTACAGTTCAGTGCCCTTTATCTGCTTTCTAAACACTTCTCCCCTGTGCTGTTGTGTTGTGTCATCCTGAACCAAGGCACTCATTATTATTTTGTGTTCAGAATCATTTTCTGTTTTTAAATATAATAGATATCTAATTTCCATAGTATTTAATTCATGAGTTGATTAAATTAATGCCACTCCCTTACTTTTCTCTTACTTAGTTTTTTTTTTTCTCAATCTCAGAACAAAAGCTATTTGGTCCAAAACGTTTCATACATCTACACAGATTTTGAACCATTAGACGAATGTGAATGTTATTTACACAAAAAGCAGTTTACTAAAGGCTATACTAATTATCCAGACATTTGAATGTGGCCAAGCCCTTAGGTGTAATGTCTATCGGGGTGAGTCTGGAGTAGTGGACTATGGACCCGAATAACAAATTTTAAGCATTTCAGGCAGGGAATTGTAATGATGGCCAAGTAGTTCTCCCCATTCCCTGGGAGCCATAGGTGGGATTCATAAAAATATCTGAAACAGAAACAGCTTCCCCAGTATAAATATGAGGGGGCAGTATTTACACAGTATGCACCTTGCCTGTGTGTCATGCGGTGAACAAAGATGTAATTAACCATGCAAATCATATATGTCCTGTGAGGTATGAAAATTAACTGAAGAATATGCATGCTGGTAATCAGAACAAACAGACAATGTTCCCTAAGGAACTGCTCCCTCCCTGTAGACTCAAAGGAATATTAAACACCCCAAAACCTGGGGTTTCCCTGGCTGCATCAAAAATAACCTTCTTACCCTTATAATTACTACTACATTTTCCAAAATTGTTTAATCTCAGTGCTACGTTACTGAAAATCAAGCAGTCATATTTTTTATTGATGACTCTGTTGTTTTTAAATACGAAATTTCTAAGAGAAAAATGAAAAATGTATTGTACACTGATACTGATGCAGGCATCTAAACACACACACACTTGCACAGACAGATAAGGTATCTATTTCTTTGTGGGGGCTACCCATTAATTTTTATGGGTAAAACCGTAATCCCAACAATGACACCCTTATGCCCTACCCAGCCCTACCCTTAACCGTAAGTAACCAAACAAAGTAGAAAGCTTTTAAAATTTTTATTTTTTTTATAGCATTCACAAATTTAAAAAAATATATATAAAACGATGTCAAAAATGTCTCCACAATGTCAAAGTAACCGGTTTTAATCACACTGTGGGGAAGCTAGGCTTTATTCAAGTTTTATCTCAGGTACTTTTTCTGTAATTACATTGCAGGTATGTATTGCAATATACTAAATACAAAAGCAATGCTCAACAAAAAATACAATTTTTTTTACTTGATAACAGCTTTACAAATACCCTTAGCTAAGCAGTTGCTGCAGGAATCCAGCCACTACGTCATCCTGCCCATTCTGCAGCAATTCCCAGAGATCTAGGGGGCCTTTGGACAGCACTGCATTGACTCTTCGGTCCCGTTAATATCATACGAGTTCTATGGGAGGTCTTGGTACTGGGTCAGACAGGTCATTAATTTGAAAGCAATTTCCTGCTTTCCCAGATAGTTCTTGCACAATTTTTAGACGTGTTTTGTGTTGCTGTCTTGTTGTAGAATGAAGGATTGCCCCATTAACCCATGATTCATAATGATAATTGCCAGGCGGCTGGCCGCCCAGGACTCTGTGGCCCTGCAGTGGTATCAGAAACATTGGTGTAATGTAGGTAAGGGGAAAGCTGTTGATCAAATTGTCTGAAAAGTACTGTTAACTGGAAAGGAGGAATCGAAAGTTGGATGGTAATTGCGCATTTTCACTTCGGACAAAAATAAAAATCTCTGTGACTGTTTAGATACTCTCTATATTTAAATATTACTGAAGCCCAGCTGAAACCTGACTGGACTGAGATCCTAGTTACAGGTATCTGTATCTATCTATGAAGAACCATGTTGGACATATCCCTACATTTGGATTTGGAGTTTGCTGTATTTCTTCTCAGTTATTGACTGTAGTGAATTCTCAATAACAGAATGCGTCTCAGGCAGGATGTAATCCTCCCAACAGAACGTCCATTCATCTCCAGATGAAGATGTGTAACTGAAAATTAATCAATGTTCTTTTGTTTTGGCCTCCCGTTCCATTTTGGGTTCACGTTGCCTTGTCCTGCTCAGTAAGGACAACATTGGTTGTCCAACTTGGCAGTTCAAGATTTAACCGTTGTCTGTCTCAAAAAAAATCCAAAAATGTGATTAGTAATAAACAAGAAGAATCCAACTTTAACAATTATTTTATGCAATTTTCTTGACAACAAAACACAACCAGAGGGGAAAAAACATCCCAATGGCCCTGACTAGAATAAGTGGTTAGACAATGGGTAGATGAACACACAGATAAGCAAAGAAACAAATACATAAATGAGAAAGGAATGCATCTGTCCATGTATTGAATTGTTGAGGGCACTACATTCTGTGAAATTACAGGCCCTGCACCAAAATGTGTGCTCTCATGTAAGGTGACATTTTTCATCCTCGTAACCAGGGCATGCAGTATCACTGTTGCTCGTGCTTTGGCCTCCAGCGATTCCTTTGAAAACACGAGACTCAGGGAGGTTGGGGCCAGACAAGATGGGTAGGGGGGGGGGGTGAATTAAAAAGTCATGCTCAGGAAGAGAGAGAGAGCCCTGCTGATTCTCTTCATATCAGTGGGCAGCAGTGATCTGGAAGCACAGGGTACCTCCATCCGGCCATAACCAGATTAACATGTGCAGGCCAATAGACCGAAATAGAAACTGAAATGCAGAACACTGCTTATGAATAAGGAATCTTAGATCCTTGCTCCGTGACCTGCAAATAGCTGTTTATTTAATTCCTATTTCGTGTGACTAGGTCAAGACTGGCTGACTTCCACATGAACTGCCAGACGACACCGCACTCGATTACCAACTGTCCAAATGAAAACTACCAGGCATGCCTGGCCTCTTACATAGGTCTCATAGGTGAGTCATGTGCTTCTTGGGCTTCTCTAATTAACGACCTCTGTTGTGTTTTAGGAATGTATACGTTCCAAGTGCGGAAAAGGATTCAGTCTTATGTTCAGTAAAAATAAAGATGTCTTCCACATAGGCCTACATCTCTTATATTTTCATTCAAACAAGCCAAGGTCCCCATGTACTGCTAAATGCATGAAGGAGAATGCATCAGGCAGAAGTAGCTAGACTAAAGTGGAACTTTCCCATTGCCGCCGCTCAAGGATCGGACATGACGCCCAACTACGTGGATGCCAGTTACGCCAACATCACCATCTCTCCATGGTGCACGTGCCGGGGAAGTGGGAACCAGGAGGAAGAGTGTGAAAAGTTCCTGCGGGACTTCAGAGAGAATGCCTGTTTACGTGAGTCTAGTGCTATCCGACAGAACAACTGCGCACATGTTCTCTGCGCAAAGTTTACACTTTTGTATTTTTATACACCAAAACACCGAATATTCTTCTCCTCTGGTGTAAATGTACAGAAACATTTAATTGCCTTTGCCTTTTTATTGCACAGGCCTTCCGCTGTTGAAGAACACTTTAGACTTTAAGAGATTATTATCATTTAATGAATCACAATTACAGAATAAACACTAGTGGCCCTGTCGATGTAAGCTTATAGTAACGCACATGCATCAAAACTGAAAATAGCCTTTTCTTGTATAGTTTGGCAGCATACTAAAATCAGTGAGTTAAAAGGAGAGCACTTTAGATGTGACTACAAGTAGTATTATGCTAATTATATGACACCCTGAAATCAAAAACTCTTTCATATCGTCTTAATGTTTTAGGACACCCTGTCTGCTTTCAAATTACAGCTATTGTATATAAGTGTGCACCTTTTACACATTTATATCACGTCACATGTTCTGCATACACGTTGGATATAGCCACTTGATTTCTTTTCTGATACACCAGTCTTGCATCCACCCATCTTGATTTCGGTTGTTTGTTTGACTGATGCTGTTGTTTTTCCTATAACGCAATAAGTTGTGTGTTATGCTAATGTCTGTGTAAAGCAGAACAGTAACACCCACTCTGGGAACATATTACACATGTACAATTCCTGATCATTGTTCCGTTCTCAATAATTGACTAACAAACCTGAAAGCATTCTTTCTGCAGTGTTTGATACTAGCATATCTCTCTGTCAATATTTCCTGCAGTACTCTCGTATTGAGCGGTTTATATTTTTCTGTATAATTTTCAGTGCTCAGCAATAATATATTGAAAATTAGAATTGAGGAAATTGTTAACATACAACACAAGCAAATTTAAGTGTGAAAAACTAATAATTTAAAACCATTTAAAGTGAATATGTTATTAATGTAACATCCTAAAGTCATATTTTAGAATAAGGATATTTACTTCTGATAACTGCTAGCCTCTTCATAATTGCATGAAACTGAAATTAGTGATCTGAAGAGTATGTTTACTCATGTCCTTATAAATGTAGAAAAAGTCAAACACAACAACCCTTTGGACACATAGTTTATGGTGGCGTTTTGTGTGTCTTTTATGCTTTGGGAACATTAATTACTAATTTGACTTATTTGCTAACATTCAGCTCACTTCATGTGTCCCGACACCTGAAGTTGTGCAAAAAACGTATTAAAGGATCAATAGTAAATAAGGAAACCTCTGACTTCTAAGTAGTTTCATCAACAGTTTTATTTCTATATGGCCAAGCTGGGTAATGAATACCTGGATAAATACGCAAGGTAGTCATGTTTCAGGAGAACTCATTTTCTTTTCCGTTCCATATTTTACATTCACGGATGACAGGCTGTTTACATTTTACGGCTATGGATTACTGTTGATTTATTTTGAGTCCTGTGATTTGCATCTCAGTAGATTTGTTCCCTAATGAATCATTTAACAAAACCTTTGGCAGAGGGGTAGAAACTGATGACAGACTGTAAAAAATATACCAGAGTTTAACGCCAGTATCTCAGGAAAAGTCCAGCAGAACAAATTTGATGATACAAAGCCTCTCTCCACAGGGAATTCTATTCAAGCCTTTGGCTATGGGCCGGAAGCAGACTCCTTTCCTAAGCCTGTTCCAGTCACACCTTCACTGGGTCCCGATGTGGAGCTGGTGAGCCTGTCAGAACCCTCTGTCAACCACAACGACATCAAGCCTGGAGATGACGCTTGTGTTTTCTCTACCTGCGCCAATCTGGTAGATCATCGCTTTGTATCTAGCATCTAAAAAGGCTCTCCATGCAGCATCTGTGATAACTGCAGAACCACCAAGAACTCCACAGGCACTGTGGTTTTTTTTCAGTACAGCAAAGTACAAATAATAGCTAAGAAGATGCGGCACAACCATTTGCACTTTTGAATTAATGCATGCTCCTTAAGGCATAGCCTTAGCACTGGTATATACTTCCTACTAGCTTGTATACTTTTGGAACTTTGCAGAATAACCCTACATTTCTTCTAGGAAAATTAGTATGTATTTATTATCACAGCCTATATCAGTAAAATAATATCAGTATAAAATCCACATGTACATTTTCACTTTTTGGCCATTATATGAAGTTTAGCCTTCTCAGATGAGCAATATGCCTTTCAACAATTCTTTTTATACAAAATTCACTTCAGAATACATCGTTTAAAGAAACGTTATTTTTTTCAGGATTATTATTTTTTTGCAGCCTTCCATTTCTTGAGTTTATCTTATTTTCATTGTTGAAAATTTACCCAGCATATTAGTAATTCTTTGGCACTTATTTCCATTCAATGTTGTGCCATTTTCAGTAGTCTGAATAGTTTTCCAGAGCTGAAAAACATAATTTATTCCCCTGTCCAAGCAAACAAGTCTCAAGATAAGGTTAAAGAACTGAGATAAAACAACCAGCATTCTCCAGTTTATCAGGGTATCCTTAAATTATCTTCTTTTGCAATAACTGCTTTCTAGAAATGTCACATAATTACCGTATTGGCCCGAATATAAGACGCAGTTTTTGTTCTGAAAATACCTCTTAAAAAGGGGGGGTCGTCTTATATTCGTGGCCGTCTTATTCGAGTTTTGACTTAGCCTAAATGAATCGGCCACCGTCCCTCACAATAATGCCACAACACTGAATAATGAAGATGTCAAGA
>JAODKL010000040.1:12824093-12834585 GCA_026780765.1 Petrocephalus schoutedeni | reverse complement strand
GTTCCACCACATCCCAAAGGTGCTCTATTGGATTGAGATCTGGTGACTGCGGAGGCCATTTGAGTACAGTGAACTCATTGTCACGTTCAAGAAACCAGTCGGAGATGATTTGAGCTTTATTAATTAATCTATTAATTAATTAATTTAATCGAGCTTAATTTCTCTTCTCTCCCGAGGGAGTCAGGGGACTATGGAGCCGGAGAATGGTCTATGTTCTGGGACTCCAACGCTGAGGTGGCGGTGAGGACCTGTGGCTGTATGGTTGTTGGTGCCAGTCGCGGCAGCAACCCCCAAACACGGGGGTGGACACCAGCAGTAAAGGGAGCTGTCAAGCTGAAGAAGTAGCCTGTCAGGGCTTGGTTAGCCCGTTGGATTCCGGAAGCAGCAGACAGGTACCGGCAGGCCAAGCGGGAAGCGGGTCTAGCGGGTCCTGAAGCAAAAACTCGGGTGTGGGAGGGGTTTGGTGTGGTGAGGCTACGGAGGACTTTTGGTCAGCCTCGAGAAGATTCTGGCATACCGTCAGGCAGCTTAGGAGGGGAAAGCAGGGCTTTGCCCGTGCTAATGTATCTATTGTGCGGGTGGGGAGCTGTTGACCTCGACTGGGGATATAGTCGGGCAGTGGAAGGAATATTTCAAGAATCACCTAAATCTCACTGATATACCTTCTTTGGAGGAAGTAGAGCATGAAGAGGGGGACTTGCCTATCTCGCTGAGGTTACTGAAGTAGTCAAGCATCTGCTCAGTGGTAAGGCTCCAGAGATGGATGAGATTCGCCCTGATGTTGTGGGGCTGTCCTGGCTGACACGCCTATTCAACATTGCATGGACGTCGGGGACAGTGCCTTTGGATTGGCAGACTGGGGAGGTGGTCCCAATCAAAAGGGGACCATTCCAACTTCAGGGGGATCACACTCCTCAGCCGCCTTGGGAAAGTCTATGCTGAGGTACTGGAAACAAGGGTCCGTCTATTGGTTGAATCTCAGATCCAGGAGGAACAATGCAGATTCCGTCCTGGTCTCGGAATACTGGACCATCTCTTTACCCTCACAGGGATACTGGAGGGTTTGTGGGAGTTTGACCCAACCAGTCTACATGTATTTTGTGGACTTGGAAAAGGCATACGACCATGTCCTTCGGGGGGTACTCCAGGAGTATGGGGTATGGGGCCCATTGTTGTGGGCCATCAGATCCCTGCACAAACGGAGCGAGTGTTTGGTTCGCATTGTCAGCAGTAAGTCAGACTCGTTCCCAGTGGGTATTGGACTCCAGAACACCAGGGCTGCCCTCCGTCACCGATTCTGTTCACAATTTTTACGGACAGAATTTCTAGGCACAGCCAGGGGGTGTAGGGGGTCCAGTTCTGGCACCGCAGAATCTCATCTTTGCTTTTTTCAGATGATGTGGTCTTATTGGTGTCATCGAGCTGTGACCCGCAGCATGTGGTAGGGCAGTTTGCAACTGAGTGTGAGGCCACCGGGATGAGAATCAGCACCTCCATATCTGAGGCCATGGTCCTCAACCAGAAAAAGGTGGACTGGCCTTTCCGAGTGGGGAATGACTTGTTGCCTCAAGCGGAGGAGTTTAAGTACCTCGGGGTCTTGTACGCGAATGAGGGAAGAAGGGAGCATGAGAGTGACAGACGGATTGGGGCAACATCGTAGTAATGAGGACGCTATGCCAGTCTATTTTTGTAAAGAGGGAGCTCAGGGAGAATGCAAAACTTTCAATTTACCAATTGATCTATGTTCCTACCCTCACCTACGGTCATGAATTTTTGGTAGTGACTGAAAGAATGAGATTGAGGATACAAATCGGTCTAAATGAGTTTCCTCTGCACGGTGGCTGGGCTCAGCCTTAGAGACAGGGTGCAGAGCTCAGACATCTGGGGGGAGCTCCAATTAGAACCGCTGCTCCACCACATCAAAAGGAGCCAGTTGAGGTGGTTCGGGCATCTATCTAGGATGCCTCCTGGACACCTCCTTGGGAAGGTGCTTCAGGCATGCCCCACTGGGAGGATACCCTGGGGCCAACCCAGGACATGCTGGAGAGATTATATCTCTCGGCAGGCCTGAGAAGGCCTTGGTATTCCCCCAGAAGTTGGGGCACCCCTGCTTAGGCTGCTGCCCCCATGACCCGACCCCGGAAAAGGGATGGATGGATGGATAATGTATATTTTCGTGATTAATAACTTCAAATTAATATAGTGCTTTCAGATTGCTGTTAATGGTTTGTTTACAGTACATATATATCATATCTTATTCTGTTCCTTCACATCACTGCCATATTATGTCACTGATTTGTTAAAAAAAAGAATAAAATTGATTAAATGAACAGACAACAATTTAGATTTTTCTTCTATAGGAGTTTTCTGCAAGACTAAACTTTTCAACATGTCCTACAGTGCCTTTCTACCTATTAAAACTAATTAAGAAAATCCCAAAAGGAGCTCATTAATTGAAGGTCAGAAAGGTGCTCTAATACCCAGAGAGCTTACTTTCACTTGACTTGTTGCACATGCTCTGCACACTGAGCTGAAGGTAAAAAAAATTGTAACTCTAGGTTATACTGCTGACTGTTCATGATTGTAGATCAGAGATTCAGCTACAGGCTTCCATTAAAAAGGTGGTCTATCCCTCAGAAGGTTATTTATAATTAGGTGCCATTGCATCAATGTCAGTTCCTGATATCATTCTGATGCCATTCCTTTAATGTCTAGTCTTGTGCCCATGCCTATATAATTCACAAATTGATACTATTATGAGATCTTTATCTTTCTTGATTTTGGATTTTCTTCTTTTCTTCTGCCCTACCTTCCGTCATGCACCTTGATTATTTTGGCTCTCTCACTTTGAGCTAACCTTCCTCATATCCCTCCTGGATGACTCCTTTGAATCTCGTCCGAAATCCCTGTGGTTCTCTGTCAAGGTTCAACATCTCAAATCATTCAACATCTCAAATCAAGTTTCTTTTGTTAGTAGATTAGCCTAATTTTTCATTTTGAGCTTCACTTGAATCTTGCCTATCAGTAGTTCAGGATCGGTTCCAAAATCTGGTCCAGGCTATAGTATGTCTTTGCTGTTTGAACTGACACCGCAGTACAGTACATTTAATTTCTGCTAATTTCTTGAGGTGATGGCCGGATATATTTAACTGATTTGCAATTTTATTTGTAATTTGCACAGGTATTACATAAACATTCATTCATTCATTCAAGTACTTTGGGATTTTTGTATGATTCCCTTCAGTCAAGACTTATAAAGAAACTATGACATAGTAGACAGTAAAATATACTTTTAGGTTTTTCCAATAAATAAATAATGCTAAATAGACAAAAATGAGAAAAAGGTGCTTGTGTGATGCCTCTAGTCAGGATGCTGTCTATGACACCTCTGTAGACCTGGGTGGGGTACATATATACATACACACACACACACACACACGTGTGTGTGACGTTGCAAGTGACGTAAAGTTGCAAAAAATGACTTTGTGTCATTAATTACTACAGACAAGTAAAGTAAAGTCCAGTGTGACATAAGCCAGAGTAGCGTATGCCAGGGTACTGCTGTATAACCTTGCATGGATTTTCACCAGGTATAAAATTAAATAGAATAATTGTCATTATCACTTGTGTGTGTCGTATGTGTTTTGCATATCCTGATTTTTTTTATGCCTGGTAATTTGCAGCATTAAACTCAGAACCATGATCATCATTGTATTGGAAATAAATAGTTAAAAATACTGTATGCATCTTTGTACAGCAGCACAAAGTAAGTAAATTCTAAAAATCTATTTAAATATACAAATAAAAATCCTGTAGAAAATAGATTCACATTACCATATTTTCTGTGATCAGTGAACATTTTAAACATGTAATTAAATTTAAAAGACAGTATATGGTCTTTCATCTATCTTCAAACTGTGTGTCCAGGAGAGCATTATGGGAGAGTCTGTCCCCGAGAGCAAAGGCACACCCTGGTAAGTAGCATTTATCCAATGAAACCTACGGACACTAATTCATTTTTGCATCTTACAGCAGGTCATCTCAGTTTTAGCTGAGCTCAGGAAATGAGCTACAACCAGTCCACATTTAGCAATTTAGCAACTACCTCAGCTGGCAACCATTCCCAAATACAACGGTAATGAAAAATAAATCATTTTACGACCAGTTTGCACA
This sequence comes from Petrocephalus schoutedeni, assembly GCA_026780765.1. NCBI lineage: Eukaryota > Metazoa > Chordata > Actinopteri > Osteoglossiformes > Mormyridae > Petrocephalus > Petrocephalus schoutedeni. Next base: position 12,830,412 of record JAODKL010000040.1, on the reverse strand, counting down.
TTTAGACGAAATTTCGTATGCCTAACAACAAACCCACTGGAGAGAGATCTTTGAAGTAGAATGTACAAAATATTGTTAAAAATGTCCACTTCATGAAGGATAAAAGAGAGATTGCGTATGGAAGACTAAACTAAAGTCGTAAGCACAGTTATGGCCACACCTAGGCTCCTGTGATATTCACCTGGCGACCGTTTTGCTTAATGAACTGGTCAACTTATATCCCGCAGTGAACAAGCTGATTTCACCACTGGGCCCTAGAGCGAGGCTCTTCTGTGACTAGCTGACCCTGCTTTTTCAATGATATGCCACTTCTACTGAAAAAATAACGGTAATGTAAATCATTTTAAATATGGTACACCTAATACTGCTTTTACTATAGTATTAGTCAGTGTTCAAGTGCTGACAGTAATGCAAAACCATACAAATACAGAGGTTCTTCCCTGCTTGATACAGTGAAAAGAGTTATAGTTTGCAGCTAAAATTACCCAAATGTGACAACAGCTACTCAAAACAGATATAATGGCCATATTGTCTTTGGTGCTAGTGCTGCCACATGCAATCAACATCCTGAATGGTGGGCGGAATAAATTACTTCCTTATTAAGCCTGCAACATCAACATAAGGGATACATTTACAGTTCTCTTGTGTGGTTTCCTGATGGTGGAATGAGCTCCCTGTCCACTTAACAAGAAATGTCTTATGACTCATCTGTTCCATGAATGATGCTACTTTAAGTTCCTTTAATTTTCTTTTGTTGCACTTCTGATCTTTGAATAGACATTCTTGCTTTGTTAGAAGTTGTTGTGTGGCTCCTGGTTCAGTTCTGCTTACATTTGTGCCTGGGCATTGATGGAAGCTCAGCCTAGCTGCATTTTCGCCTAGCTCACTTCTCAACAACATGATTTTTTGCAATTTACTCTTTGCCTCATTTGTATGTCGCTTTGAACAAAAGCATCTGCTAAAGATCTTAAACGTAGTTGATTTCCTTTTGTAGTCTATTGCAGTTTTTTGGTAGTTGTGAAAAATACTTTGATTCAACGTCACAAATCTGCCATGAAATATTCTTTTCAAGTTCAGTGTTATATGTTACATGGCCTGTAATATCAGTGACAAAAAGGAAGGTAAACCCAGAGTAATATCACAACTCCTGAACTGGGGTCCGTTTCCCAAAAGCTCCCCTTAGCAAATTGCATAGTTGGAACTGTTCAGTTCCAGGGATGCTTTTGAGAAATGCATCCCTGTATGGGAAAGTAAATATGACTTCCTAATGCCAGAGATGACCGTCAACTTATCTAGCAGTGCCTCATGAATCGGAGGCTTACTTGACTTTCATAAGGAATGGGAAACATTAAGTGTTGTGAAGTGCACTGCCAGTTAGTATCAGGCTCCTAGAAGCAGGAGTGAAGTCCCAAAAAGCAAGGATGAAGCACTTAAAGAGAAGAACCAGGCTGTAGTTTGAGAAAAAAATGTATATTTTACACAGATGCATAACCATCCTCTCCTGGAGCGGACACCTTTGTGGTGGAGGGGTTTGCATGTTCCAGTGATCCCAGGAGCTAAGTTGCCCGGGGCTTTATGCCCCTGGTAGGGTCACCCAAGGCAAACAGGTCCTGGGTGAGGAACCCGATGAAGTGCAGCTCATTAAAACTTATGATAAACTTATGATGAGAAAAAACATGGAGGCACAGTTTCCCTCACCCGGACGCGGGTCACCGGGGCCCCCCTCTAGAGCCAGGCCTGGGGGTGGGGCTCAATGGTGAGGGCCTGGTGGCCAGGCCTACACCCATGGGGCCTAGCCGGGCACAGCCCGAAGAAGGAATGTGGGTCCCCTCTCCAATGGGCTCACCACCTGTAGGAGGGGCCAAGGGGGTCAGGTGCAATGCGAGCTGGGCGGTGGCCTAAGGCGGAGACCTTGGCTGTCTGATCCTCAGTTGCAGAAGCTAGCTCTAGGGACATGGAATGTCACCTCTTTGGAAGGGAAGAAGCCTGAGCTGGGGCGCAAGGTTCCGACTAGATATAGTCAGACTCACCTCGACGCATGTATGAACACCATGTTCAGACATAAGGATGTCCATATGTGCACTTGGCACCTGGACACCCTAGGTCGCAGTTCAATCGACTTTGTGGTCATGTTGTCAGACTTGCGGCCTCATGTTTTGGATACTTGGGTGAGGAGAGGGGCGGAGCTGTCAAATAATCACCACCTGGTGTTCAGCTGGATCTGATAGCAGGAGAAGTTGCTGGATAGATCTGGTAGACCCAACCACATAGTGAGGATGTGCTGCGAATGTCTTGTGGAGTCCCTCTGGGGTGGGTTGGCTCCACTGGTGGAGGAGGAAGCCAGCCAGGCCTGGCAGGCCCAAGAGTATAATAAGGGTCTGCTGGGAACGTCTGGCAGAATCCCCTGTCAGAAGGAGCTTCAACTCCTACCTCCGGCAGAACTTCTCCCATGTCCCGGGGGTCTATGGGCTATGGGACTCCAGAGGCAGTTGATGGGTACCGGCGGGCCAAGTGGAACGTGGCTTTGACGGTCGCTGAGGCAAAAACTCGGGTGAGGGCGGAGTTCGGTGAAGCTATGGAGAACGACTTCCAGACGTCTTCGAAGAGATTCTGGTCCACCATCCAGCAGCTGAGGGTGGGAAAGCAGTGCAGCATCAACACTGTTTATGGTGGGGATGGGGCACTGCTGACCTCAACTAGCGACGTTCTGGGTTGGTGGAAGGAATACTTTGAAAACCTCCTCAATCCCACGACACGCCTTCCAATGAGGAAGCAGAGTCTGGGGATTTGGGGGTGGACTCCCCTATCTCTGGGGCGGAGGTGGCTGAGGAGGTTAAAAAGGCAGTGCCTCTGGATTGGCAGACCTGGGTGGTGGTCTCCATCTTTAAGAACGGGAACCGGAGGGTGTGTTCCAACTATAGGGAGTCACACTCCTCAGCCTCCCTGGTAAGGTGTATTTGGGGGTCCTGTAGAGGAGGGTCCAACAGATTCAGGAGGAATAGTGTGGTTTTCGCCTTGGCCTGGAGCTTGGTCCGCATTGTCAGCAGTAAGTCGGACTCGTTTCCGGTGAGGGTTGGACTCTGCCAAGGCTGCCCTTTGTCACCGATTCTGTGGACAGAATTTCTAGGCCACAGCCGGGGTGTTGAGGGTGTCTGGTTTGGTGCCCACAGGATTAGGTCTCTGCTTTTTGCAGATGATGTGGTTCTGTCAGCTTCATCAGACCGTCACCTTCAGCTCTCACTGGAGCAGTTCACAGCCGAGTGTGAAGCGACTGGGATGAGAATCAGCACCTCCAAATCCGAGGCCATGGTCCTCAGCCAGAAAAGTGTGAAGTGCTCTCTCCGGGTCGGGAGGGGGTCCTTCCCCAAGTGGAGGAGTTTAAGTATCTTAGGGTGTTGTTCATAAGTGAGGGAAGGATGGAGCGGGAGATCATCAGGCGGACCGGTGCGGCATCAGCAGTGATGCGGGAGCTGCATTGGTCTGCCATGGTAAAGAAGGAGCTGAGCCAAAAGGCAAAGCTCTCTATTTACCAGTCAAGCTACGTTCCTACCCTCACCTATGGCCATGAGCTGTGGGTAGTGACCGAAAGAACGAGATCGCGAATACAAGCGACCGAAATGAGTTTCCTCCGCAGGGTGGCTGGGCTCTCCCTTAGAGACAGGGTGAGAAGCTCAGTTATTCGGGGGGAGACCCAGAGTAGAGACCCAGAGTAGAGCTCCTCCGCATCGAGAGGAACCAGATGAGGTGGCTCGGGCATCTGGTCAGGATGCCTCCTGAACGCCTCCCTGGTGAGGTGTTCTGGGCATGTCCCACTGGGAGGAGGCCCCGTCTCTTGGCTGGACTGGGAACGCTTCGGGATTCCCCCGGAAGAGCTGGACGAAGTGGCCAGGGAGAGGGAAGTGTGGGTCTCCTTGCTTGGACTGCTGCCCAAGCGACCAGACCCGGAAAAGCACTAGATAATGGATGGATAGATGGAATAACTATAAATTGAGAAATGAGTGAAACAAAAAAAATATGTGCTGTGGTCTCAATTTTTTCCAGGGTTATACTTTTCAATATGAGCATGACTATATGATGAATAAAATATACGCAAAAGAAATGCCTGTTTGTCTGTCTACCAGAAGTATGAATAACACAAGTTCAGATTCTGAACTGGGTCTGCATTTAAAAGAAACAAAACCCATGGTCAAACCTAAAACCAGGGCAGTGTAGCACTCAGCAAGGGACTAAGGCAGCACATCTGCTTCACCTCCTCTTTCAATGAATATTGATAGATCAAGGCCTTAGTCAAGAGAGGCTGTTTATTTCAAGATACTTTAATTGCTTATGAATTGCTCTGGGCTGGCCTTGTATGCAGCCCCATCTGCTTGGGTGACTTGAGAGTTGTGTTTGCAGCCCAGGCTATACAATAATAATTGTGCTTGGTATTATACAGAGTATATGTGTGTTTGTACAATTAATATTGGTAACCCTTCCTTTTAAAGTCTGCTAATTACCAGGTATTTATTTAGTAACAACATGGTACATTCAAACATATTTTAGGGTACGCACCACAAGTAAAATAATGGTAAATACAGAAAAAAAAAAAAAATACACCCAAGATACTAAGAAACAGTAACTATGTTTATTGGGTTTAACTTTACTTTTTTCAAAAGCAGTAGCTGAAGCAGACATGTCAGATTTTCCTGTTTTTGTTGCTTGCATTATATTTTGGTCCAGGAGTCATATTTTCTTGACTTGAAAATTGGAAATACAAATTTCAATCATCTGTTCCCCTAACAAAAGCGATGTTCTCAGTGCATGAATCCTATTTTAAAGATATGCTTTTATTATTGTTTTGTCAAATTAGAAATATTTTGTGGCCTACAGTAAATGGCATATAAAAATTACATTTGAAATTAAAACAAATGGAACAAATACTGAAAATAAACAGGATATCAGAGGGATCCAAGGAACAACATCAATGAATTGATCGAGGAACAGTGGACTGAGAAGCACTTATTTACAAGACTGACGAGGGAGCAAATGAGAGGCAGCTGAAGTGATAAACACGAAGGCAGGAACATGAGGAAAGACCAACAATTAACAGGTGTCACTCATTAGGGCCGCATGACAATTAGGTTAGTCTGGGTCTGTAAAGATCAAAATTTGAAAATACTAGCTCTCACCCCCAAATTTTGTTATCTTATATAAAAAAATGTCAGGAATTTTCTGATGATTTCTGGTATGTTTACAGGTTGTCTAAGCAGCAGCTAAAGACTAGTTTAGTCATCTGCTGTCAATAATATTCATTAATCTCTTGGGTCATTCATTTGATTGCTAACAAAAATGTGCTAAACATGTAAATTTTTTAGCATCAACCACATTTTTTCTTACTCATTTTGTGTTGCGATAACTATCATGTTCTGAAAGGAAGGCATGACCTAAAGCAGACTGGGGTGCAGGCCAAAACCCCAGACTCGGGATTTCACAGGGGAGCACAGGCACAGACCAGTAACAATGGCAGAACTGAGAACGCACAGGACTGGGAAGCACTTAAATACAAGACTAGTGAAGGGGCAAACAAGAGTCAGCTGTGAACTAGGGTTAGCTGTGGTTACCATGAGGGCAGGAACGACAGGCAAGACAAATGAGCATCAGGCATGGCTTGTTTAGAGCCACGCCCAAGGGAAAGAGAGCGCAGACAAGCAGGGCGGGGCTGGATGTGACAATAACTGTGTTTGTTAACATTTGATTCATTAATCAAATATACGCAATGAAGAGTACCATTATTATAAAAGTCATATAGCAGCCATGCAATAAACTTTATAAAATAATGCCTTTTGCTGTTTTTAACTTTTGGGACAAATTTAAGTTTCACACATTTTCAGATTTTTACATGGTGTTTCATTTGGTAAAATTTTATGATTATTGATTACTTTTAGTTATATTGGTCAAATGTTAAGAAATATGGTAGAGAGTACAGAAGAATCTGAAATTTTGGGTACCAAATTGTCAGGGTAGGTGGCCATCCTACCCTGTCTGTGTCCTTCCCCTTTAGGCCAGCTGCTGCTGCTGGCCATCCTTGCCCCAAGTCTGCTGCCCTCATTCCCTAGTGTTCCATTTTCCCTTTTGAGTTTTTCAGTTCTAGTTTACCCTCCATGTTCTTGGTTACTCTGTTCCGTTTTATTTTTCCTAGCGTATTGGTTGTGTTACGTCTTGCAAGGATACGGGCGAACAGGAAAGACTCCAAAGCAGAACATGTAACTTTAATGACCGGACTGGGGAAACAGACTTGAACGCGGACTAATATACAACATTAATGATCACATAACAAGAC
>JAODKL010000040.1:12804131-12822589 GCA_026780765.1 Petrocephalus schoutedeni | reverse complement strand
CAAACACACCTCTCTCAGCTGTGCCTTGTTTTGCCCGGTTTAGGTCTTCCTATATTAAGCAACTTAGCTCTCCAATCAAACAGCAATACTTACCGCAGTACCGCGTCAGCGTCCATCTTCTTCATCTCACAACATTTGCTCACTATTCCAGGAAACTCTCCAGCTGAGTGCAACTATGATGTGGGAAACTGGGAACTCCTGGCCATCAAGCTGCCACTCGAGGAGTGGTGCCACAGGCGGGAGGGAGCCAAGCACCCAATTTTAGTCTACACTGATGACAGCAACTTGGAGTACCTTCAAAACAAGTGGTTGAACACACAACAAGCTCGCTGGTCATTATTTTTTTTCCCGCTTTACGTTTAAGGTGTCCTACCTTCCTGGCTCAATGAACATGCTCTTTCTTGACATAATGACCTACCAAAAGCCAATACAACCCTTGCCATTCCTGTTACAATACTACTTTCTGGCTTCCATTGCATGGACCTTTGACAAACCTATTCAAGCAGCTAACCATCAAAATAATCCGCCTCCCGACTGCCCAACTAGTAAGATATACGTGCCACTGCAATCTTGATCTGCCAAGATCCAAGGGGTCCACGCCTCCTGCAGTTTTGGTCACCCTGGAGTCTCCACTACCTCAAGGCTAATTTCACGATAATATTGGTGGCTGGGATGATGGGTCTGGAGTAAGATTGATTAATACTCAATCAAGATTGGAATATTTAGAGCCAGTTCCAGCTAACTGCTTCAGAGGAAAGAGGACTACGTGACATCAGAATCTTTGCAGACAGCAAGTACGTTAAGGTACAGTACAATGCACCACTTGCTGCATCAGCTCCCAGCAATGATCTGATGTTTTTACAACAGATTGTTAACTTCAGCAATGTTTATCCAATTCTGTCCAAGGCTACAAGTACTGAATTTGCTCAATATTTCTGGTATTTCAGCGAGGAGCTAGCTAGTCTGTCATTCTTACATACAAATATGGGTGACAGCCATCAGGGGGAAGGAAGGTCATGAGGAGCCTGCTAAACATGCACAGGTTGACCTGAAGTTGTGCATAAAGTTGAAAGTTGAGAACTTTGTTACAAGAGGTTCTATGACATGTGACTTGGGCTCTGCACTGGGTTTCTTGACATTGATGTGGAGCAGTGGAGGGATAATGAGTAACTGGTCTTCATGTCGTCCACCATTTTAGCATTGTAAATCACAAAGCAGAATGAGGTGTTTCACTCATTGAAGAACACAGTTAGATTCTCACTAAGAAGGTGAATCAAAAGCTACTACTTTAGGTCGTTCAGCATCATAGAGGATGCCAGCCTGACTGTTCTAAGAATCATCTGATGTAAAACTGTCACTGTGAGTTATTGTGAGAAGTTTGATATTTGTGGCAATTCACCATGTGTAATGTACTTTTTAATGTAAATATTTAAGTTGCTTTTCGGAGCTGGTTTTTAACCTTAGTTAAAAGTAAACAAAGTAAAAAGTAAATAAAGTAAAAAATAAAGTAAATTCAAAGACTAATATTTGAAGGCTGTAGTAACATTTTTCATATTTTTTTTCAATTATATATATATATATATATATATAAATATATATATATATTTTTTTTTTTTTTTACCAGAAATACTTTCTTAAAATACATCACAAAATAAAAGGATGAGTGCATGAAAAACTGCCATTTAAAATTTTACTTGTAGCTAAGGACCACCATATAACTGTACCACGTGCATTAATGGCTTTACATTTTCGACATATAAATGTAGTGTATTGATTGAATTGTTGCACCCTTTCTTACTATATAACAAAGAATTCTATATACATATTATTGCATTTAGGAAACTTCTATAATTTACTGTTAATGCTTTAATAAACTACTGAAGAGTGCCGATCTCTAGGTAGCCTAATGCCATTTAGAGCATAAGAAAACCAGTATTTTATTTTGCACAACAACAGCTACAGGAAGTACCGACCAACCGAAGCACAATGGCTTAAAGGCTATAGTTTCAAGTTTTTTGAATTATTCACAGAAATTTCCAGGGAAACTCATTGGAACATTTTGAGGGACTTGATTTGAGTATAATGTTGTCCAGTATACATGTACTGTACTGTACTTTGCACAATAGGATTTTTTGAAGAATTGTTCAGCCAGAATGTAACTGTCAGTGTGTGAATTTCCACATGATGATGAACTTAGCAATTATTTTGCAAAAAGTCACACGTTTTATTTTGCCTTCTCTGAGTTAAGCTAATAAATGTGCACCCAGTAAAGGAAAAAAAAATGACTTGTACTTGGCTGTAAATTAGCATTTGCTGTGCAGTGCTGGAGTAACAAACTGCTTGAGATATTACAGCAGTGCTTCCTTATCCATGGGTGATATGTTCCTGGACCTACCATGGATGGCCAAACCATCAATTAATAGCAAACTGTCCGCAGACCCCATTTATAACGTGATTTTTGTGTACTTATAGATGGTAAAGTTTAACCGATAAATGACACACTTTAAGACATTGCCAACATCAAATGCAATAATAATAAAGTTCATTGTCATTATTATACAGCACTGTACAGAACTGTACTCTACCTTGAATGAATGGGATTCATGTTTTAGTCTGAAGAGCCAAAAATGAAAAAAATATGTATCAAGGGATGACAGAGCAATAAAAATGCTTAATGGACGAAGGAACAATGAAAAAATACTGTATATTGTTACACATTTTACAATGAAAAATACCACTGTATTTGAAAGATGCTGGTATTCTCTCACCTGAAATCTGAGGTTCTCCTTTAATCCGGTCCACATCATTTTGTCTAACAGAAAAAACACTATTCCTTAAAGTAAGTTTCCGGAGAAACAAAACAGCATCCAGAGAAAAAAAGCTTCTGCCTAGTCATCTCAACTGTATTTGATGTTTAATAAAAATACATTTAACATCACTAGAAAATCCAATATTCAAAGACTTTACAAGTGTGGATTCAATAATGCACATAATGTAATTGTGATTAATGCCATTTTCAGGGCATGTTAAGATAAAATTCACTTTCATACTTTTGATCTAGGCCAAGTCAGTTACATTTGTCACTGTAAGTACTCCTGCTCCTTTGCTTCCCACACACAACCAAATATTCATATATTACTTTAACAATTTTCCAAAGAAATTCAAAGCCCACATCTTCATTTTGCCTGGGTCTTCGAAGCAGCGACTAAAAAAACATTAAAAGGGCAATAACATGACAATTGCCTCCGGCTAACTTTATTTTTTTATCTAAATAAAGCTACCTCACAGTTTTCCGTATGCTACAGAAGAACCGCTAAGGACCATACAGAATTGAAGAAAAAAGATGATATGCTTTGAAGATGTTTAAAGGGAGCTTAAAAAAGTCTAAAGTAATCAAAGAGGTTTCTTCAAAGAGGTCTACCATATCTTCAAAGAGGTCTACCATGGCTTTTTCCCTTTAAAAATCAGAAATTTTGTTCTGAGAAGAAATTATTCATTTGAAATGAAGCACTTAATTCTTGACTTGGCAGATGACTTTCTTTGATATTACCTAGAAGGTCAAAGTCAAGCAACCAAATAAAGGTCAATAGAAATCAAAATGTCAAAACCTCTGTGTAACAACATGTTGGAAATAATTTTAGCAGCTTTTTGCTGCTATAATATTATGTATATGATTCTTACACTGATTGTTACACTCTTCAAATAGATACTGTTACAAGTAATTTAAATTATGTAAGTACATTTACATATTTAGTAGATGCTCAATCCAATGGGACATATATTTTGAGAAACCAGGCCCAGTCAGTCCCTGGAGTACTTGGTGGCTAATGGCCATGCTGAAGGGTCCATTGGAGAAACCACTCTTCCAACCACAGGATTAGAACCAGCGACTTTCTGATCAGAAACATAGGGCTCTCTTTAGTCTAACTCAAAGCATAAAGTGCAAGTAACATCTATGGGTGTATCCAAATCCATTTTGCTAGTTTGACTGGGGGAAAAAACAGACTTTGCACCAGCGCAAGGCACAAATAGGTGTCTTAACTCTTATAATTATTCAGAGGTTTGGTTCGGGTGAAACATGCAATGAATCGGATGGCATGTCTCGTCAACTTTAAAATGCAGTGGTGCAAAAGTTATGGCGGATTGCTATTACAACGGCGCGTTTGCCCAGCAAACCAGATCGGTTTTCACTCATGGAAATGGACGTGCCCGTGCGTGAGGTGAAAAGGCATAAATACATCATCTACGGGAGCAGCTCTGGTCCACCCAAGCGGTTATTTTCAGCAATCCAAATGTTTTTCAGTTACAGCATGTGCTTAATTCTGAAAGTCGAAAGATGATACAATTTGTTCTTAATATATATTTTTTCTTTTGTTGTTTCTGTAAACAGTGTGATTACATGAAAGGACTGGATGAACTCCATAATAAAATGTATATCAATGAAATAAAATAACAAAAGATGATAACTGCATCATGAGCACATACCTGTGTCTGACTAATTTATTATTTTTTTAACCAATTCACAGCCCTAGTATTCGTATAAGAGCAGTGTTGTCCAGTGGTCACCAATTATCTTTCGCTGGGGGGCAAATTATGTAAGGCAAGTCAGGCTGAGGGCCAACAAATCCAACTCCCCCGAAATTTATGTGTCTGTACGGCGGATTCAAAAAAGAATATAGCAAAAAATTCTACAGTTTTGCAAACTAAAAGTGGCCAGGGACGGAACCAGGGGAAAACCCCCCTAAAATCTGATTGGACACCCCAGGTGCCACCCCAGATGATTAACTTTATGAAAATATTTCAGCATTCACAGACTCCGATTGCATTTGATTGTCCGAGAAACACATGTCATGCACCCCTGAGTATAAAAGCCTAGTTCCACTGCAAACCAAACCGCTTGGCGAAAGCCGCTGGATGGATGAACATTACGGCACCAAAGAGCACTCGCCATAAAAATAAGTGCAATTGTAAAGTGTTCTTCGGCTTGAAACTAATTAAGTTATACTGTTTTACACCAAAAAAAGGCACTTGCTCTTGCAGTTTGGTCAAAAAGAGGCAAAATGTTAATAAAGGTCACAGTCAGTTCGCAAACCTTTACTTTCAATACGCAACACTAAACGTCAATTTAATTTAGTGCAGGAACTTCGTATGAATGGTGAGGATCAGTGCATTTTTTCTGAGTTAAAGCTCAATATGACTTTAAAGTAACATTAAATAATTCAGGGTACTGGAATACTGCAATTAGTTTCTCCTCCATGTTGCTAAGCAGTTTGGTTTCCAAGTCGCCGATCCTGCCCGTCACAAACCCAATATTATATCTGGTTGGACGGTGAGTGACGCCGTTTTCCCCATTCACATGCAACGGCGCAAAACTTTCGCTGCTTGCCGTGTGGACTGCGTCTTATTAGGGGCCAGATATATGGCTTGTGCAGGCCGGATCTGGTGTAGTCTATTGATATTCTCTTAGAATGATGCATAAAGTTATCACTTAATTTTCTTAATTATCAAATAACTTACTTGATGAGGATTTATTTTGATAAAAATACCATTTACCATAACATAAATGGCAGAGGAAGACACTGGGAAAAATGTAATTGTGGAAAAATATTCAATGTCTATTAAATACAAGTCTAAATAAAAGGTGCACTGCATGGGTGGCTCTACCGGGGTAAAAAAAAAAGCCTTGCCACCCCACATATTACAGTATATCAGCACATATACTTCTGCCATAAGGTGCCACCCCTCAAAATCTCCTGCCCTCCTCTTGCCACCATATGAATATTGTTCTAGGTCCACCCCTGGTGCACTACAACTTATTTAAACAAACTCAAGAAATTAATACAGTGGTTTCAAATTAGGATGTATGACTTAAAATCTGTGTTAGGTGTACAGTGTCATTGACTGTACAGCCACTGTACACTCACATCAAGATTTGTCTGAAAGAATTCCTTGTCTCTGTCTAATGTTATCTCTTATTCATGTCTAACTCACGCATTAATCACCTAAACACCTTGGGATGGAGTCCAGGCCTGTCTAGAACACATATCCAGTTTTTGCACAGCACAAAATCACTGAATATGGTGTGATTCCTCATCAGTATTTCATAGATGTTCATATGTGTACTAAAGGGCTTTTTCTCTGCTCTCAATAACTTATACCTGTAATACACACACACTCACACAGTCCATGTGTTCATATCTTTAGGGGGACTCTCATTAATTTCTATGGCAATAACGCTAATCTTGAGTATAACAACCTTACCCAGCCCTAACCATAACCATAAGTAATTCACAGATTTTTATTAAATTGTGATCCTTGTAAAGTAAAAAACAGGTTTTCATCTTCAAGTCTTGAACCCACACTGTAATGTAATAATCACATGCGCGCACACACAAATACACACACATTCAGATTCACAACCAGAGTAATGATGCCTTAACTGTGGGAATTTACGATAGAAAATTAGGTAGTTATTTTAATTTCCAATGATTTAATTTGATTAACAGGTACAGGGCAACTGTTTAATTTATGTTTATACTCCAAATACCTCTTTTGCTGAGTTTGTTCAAATCTAACCTAAGACCTTGTAGTGTGATGGTTTTCGATTGGATGAAGATATGGCCCATTAAATTCGGCTGTACTATGAAAAGACTGTAGCAAGTGAACAGTTCCAGACCAGTGTGTGCCCTTTAAAAGTGGGACAGCACTACAAAAGATTGATGGCCACATAAAGAGCTGTAGGTCTCTTTGTGATAAGTAGGAGTGAGACTTTATAAATCTGATGTGATTTAGAGATTAATTTTGCATTTAAACCCATTCCAAAATTGGATAACCTTTTAGCTAATTATTTCCAACAGCCACTAAAAATAATACTAAAGTAAATAAAACAAAACTGAAAGCACAAGATATAAAGGAAAATACAATTATAATGAATGTGATGTGTGAGTGATGTACACTATATGGACAAAAGTATTGGGACGCCTCTCAGTCATTGAAGTCAGGTGTTTTGTTCAGACCTATTGCCAGAGGTATACAGTATAAAATCAAGTACTTAGCCATGCATTCAAGTTTACAAGCACATATGAAAGATGGTCATTCTGACGAGCTCAGTGAGCATAGTACTGTCATAGGATGCCACTTTGGCAATAAATCAGTTTGTGAAATTTCATTTCTGCTAGCTATTCCACGGTCAATTGTAAATGGTATTATTACGAAGTAGAAGCGTTTAGGAAACCCAGCCACAAAGTGGCAGATCATGCAAAGTACCAGAGCAGGGTCACTGAGTGCTGTGTATGTAGGAGTCACCAACGTTCTGTTGACTCAGTAACTGCAAAGGTCCAAACTTCCTCTGGTATTAACCCCAGCACAAAACTGTCAGCATACCAAGACATTTTGGACAATGTTTTTCCCCTAAGTTAATGAGAACAATTCGGGGAAGGCCCTTTTCTGTTCCAGCACGACTGTGCCCCGTTGCACAATGCAAGATCCATAAAGACATGATTGGGTGAGTTTGGTGTGGAAGAACTCAACTGGCCCACACAGAGCCCTGACCTCAACCCTACTGAACACCTTTGGGATGAACTACAGCTGAGACTGCGAGCCAGGTCTTCATGTCCAATATCAGTGCATGACTTTACAAATGTTTTTTCTAGAAGAATGAGCAAAATTTCCCACAGACACACTCCATAAATTTGTGGAAAGCCTTCCCAGAATACTGGAAGCTGTTGTAGCAGGGATCAAGCAAGGGATCATAAAAGTTCCTGTAGGTGAAATAGCCAGGTGTCCCAATGATTTTGTGCGTATAGTGTACTGTAAATCAACACCCCCTGGGATCCTATAATGTCCTTTATGTGAGTTTAAATTAATTTCTTATGCATTTCAAATGTACTTTAATATTTTAACCACATATAGAAATATAATCTGCTTAGTATATATCATTTTTAACTTAGAAAGTTATTTTTTAGAAATTAAATGCCAATAACAGAAAAAGTGTGATTTTATATGGCTCCAGATAACGAGACTAAATGCACAATGCTTAAGTGTAAAGCAGCAAACAGCTTCTAATGTTAAGTCACAGGGCAGGGTACTCCTGTTATCAGTTATAGGCCCCATCCATCCAGCACCAGCTTAAACTGTATAACAGGGATTCCTTACAGTCCTTTGATTACCCTGAGCCGGTATACATTGTGCAAAAATGTCACTGACCAGTAGGGGGTGCTGGCTGCGAATACTGTTAAATAAGGGGAGGATTGGTCAGGGAGTCACGTTCCTGAGGTCTTAAAAAAGAACTGGCTTGAAAATACATTATGTATTTTTGGAAATTAATCAGCTCCACCCCCAAAGCCCCAGTGTTCTGCTGCCTGGTGGAATATTGGCAGCAGACTTCTTTTGGGTTCGGAACCCCTGCTGTCAGAGATTGGGGGTGTAGGGGCAGGGCGGGGGACGCTGGAAAGTACAACCCATTTGACAGTAAGTCACACAACAAAGGTAACACCACACAGCATCACAATCTCATTAAATAGTTCAAACATTGCACATATATTCAACCATTAATGTCTTTTGAATCCCTGAAATTCAAAATTGTTTAAAGTGAAGTCAGTGAATTCACACAAATTCTGAAATGAACCAGCAAAAGAACTCATTATTATTTCTGAAAAACTAAGTTCAGTTGTAATTTGAAAGCAAAGAGGATTGAGTTCTCTTGTGATCGTACCTCTGCAATATACATTCATAAGTGAACCAGTCTTTTAAAACAAACCATCTGTGGAATGGCTCTATCAATCTGTAAAGGATTAGTTACTGCTTTTAAACATTTAAGCATAAAAAAAAACTTAACTGCAAATGCCAAATTCTTCAAAATTTCAAGGATAAATACTTTAATGAAGGATTATCCCTAGAACACTTTACTGTATATGATTTCCAAATAATGCATTAAATTGTTGGCTGCTTTGGCCTGGCACAATTTGTTAGAATTGAACAAGCTGTAAATGTTAAGAGTTTCGATTGTGAAGATGCATATAAATGCAAAATCAGATACAAACTTCTTCATTAACATGTGGGTTGAAACATACAAATTCCTGTTTTGTTATCAGAATGAGGAGCCCATGCATTCTTGTGTTACGTCGTCCCCATTATGTTACATTGTGTATTTTAATCTTATATACAGTCATGGCACCCCTGCATTTATGTCAGAAAACACGCCACTTCTCCCAGAAAATTGTTACAATTACAAATGCTTTGATATTGTCATGTTTATTTCTTTTATTGGCACTGGGGAAACATAAAAAAGCAGGAAAAAAAACAAACCTGACACATACCACACAAAACAGAAAATCATTGGCACCTTATCAGAATATTTTTGGCCATGACTGTACTTACCAATATGCTGTTACCTGTTTTACATGCTTTGTACCATGCCTTTGCCTCTTGCATGTGTCCAGTGTTCTCCACAATCTGGGACCTTCGGTATGAACTGACTAAATTCTTCATACAGGTTAGTCAGGTCTAAGCAAAGTCAGTTGTCTGGAAAAACAAAAATGTGTATCGTTGTCTCTCCTTAATCAGTTTTACAGGGTTCTTGGTCAACATTACAGGTGGAACAGCAATTATGTTACAGCTTCATAAAGTGATAAATTTTTTGATGTTCTATAAGAAAAGCAATAGAGGAAGTCAGGATTGAAATAGGAGTTCAGCAGATTAGAAGCTGAAATAGGAGTTCAGCTGATTAGAAGCTGATACTGTTATTGTCCAGGTGTCTTTGTTCAGATATATCCAGTGAATAATTAGATCAATTAGAAATGTTACACCTGCAATGCTGTTTTGGTCACCTAGGTCTGTGGGACTAGCACTAGGGGTCTCACTCTATTATGACTCAACAAATTATGATCTTTGCTTGCGTAATGAAGACCAATGACAAAGGACTTGACTACGCTGTTAACTCAGTCATCCACGGTGACTGGTCTCCGGCCCCAGGCCATGAAATCCTTCAGGTACTAAAACCCAGCTACCACTGATTATCCTTATTAACCCTTTTCCCATGATAATTTCCCCATGTGAAATTTCCCTACCGTTTAATGATGCTCTGGGGTCAGATTGACCCCAAACACGGGATAGGGGTTAATTATTTAAACAGTTAAGCATTTTGCAAGAAAGATAAATACTGTACTGCAGTGTCTAACCTATAACTTTCAAATATTTTACATGACAGGTTGACATGCACCAGATATATTTGCTTCAAAATAGTCACCGCCATCCAGGTACTTAAAGACCTAAAATGTCTAGTAAGAATACCTTGTCATACTGTATATGGAATGATTCTCATCCAGTCTTAAAATTGGGCATTTTGCTGAATTTGCATAAGTATTATTTTCCAGAAAGACAACATTGATGTGAAAGGAAACTTTATCCTCACATAAAACAAAATGTTGTGTCACAATGGCACATTCCGGACCCCTGGTCACCTGAAGGGGGCACTAAATGTATTGGGAGCTGAATCCAGGCTCTGCCTCTGACCAGCCACAGCTGGAATGCATAGATTACAAAGGATGCTCCAGAATAGAGAAGAGGTACAGCAGAAGAGGCATCGTCCACCAATGTGCTGGATGACCTACAGACAGCCAGACGTATTGTCAAACCCAAAAAGAGTGACCTCAGGCTACAGGAAGCACAATACCTGGGTTATTGCATCAGTAATGGGGGGCTGGGGTGCCATTAACAGCTTATCCCCAATTTTCAACCCATGTGGCCCTGCTGTTGAACGTTACAAGAAAAGGCCAGACAAAGTCATCTGAACCCTTGAGGTGGAAACGGTGTTCCAAGTCTTGCAGAGTTCTCTCACAGTAGAATCAATTCTACAAGTCCCATATTATAATCACACCTTTATCATTTGGAATAATACCTCCAGTGGCAGGCATGAGGGATTCTTGGCCCTGAACTTTGGTGGGGAGAAGCACCTAATGTTGTACCTGAGCCACAAATTAACACCTGCGGAAATGATGTATGCTTCTATGGGGAAAGAAGGAATCAAGTACTGTAGATGGTGACCAAGCTTTGGTGACAGGTGGTGGTGATCACTGGCCATGGGCTCTTTCCAGGGGAGGCATGTGGCTTAGGGGGCCCAGCCTTGGCAGTAATATGTCTGTAGGCCCTTGAGCCAGGCCCTTCTCCCCATCTCCCTGGGCACTCCAAGATGGCTGCCCCTTCACTGTGACCCCCAAGTGTGCTCTGAGGTGAGGCTGTGCTGGTATGGAAAGCAAGATGCCGCAAAGGGAAAAAATCCTTGCAGGGATTACTAGGGTATTACTAGAGAGGATGCCACAGGTGAAGGATAACAATGCTACGGTCACACAGTGACCTTCTCATTCCAAGTGCAGCATAGGCTGGGCTGCGGATAAGCCAACACTGACGGTCTCTCCCATCGCCATGCCCACGGGACAATGTCACAACGGCACCTCCAGGACTCCCGCTCGCCTACCACTGGGGCAGTCTGGCAGGAGCCACTAAAGTGATCGATATGACCCAGTTCTCCCCAATCCGGTCCTCAGGCACCCACACGGTGCGCGTTTTCCTCCCTCCCGAACATTGCATTTGGACATGCAGGAATAAAAAATCACAACCTAGTGATCGATATATATATATATATATATATATATATATGTGTGTGTGTGTGTGTGTGTGTGTGTGTACAGCTAGCACCCAGCCCTCAGAGGGAAGAATTTAAATTGAAGATGAAATATGTATCAAAACCATGTGCACCACCACCATTACCAGCCTCAGAAGATGAATTAGTGTATTTGAAAGTGCCTGTTATCAATGGGGTGCACATGTGGATGGCAAGCGGCTGCCATTTTCAATTTGGCGCAGAGAA
The DNA here is from genome assembly GCA_026780765.1 of Petrocephalus schoutedeni. Lineage (NCBI taxonomy): Eukaryota > Metazoa > Chordata > Actinopteri > Osteoglossiformes > Mormyridae > Petrocephalus > Petrocephalus schoutedeni. The sequence continues at coordinate 12,810,723 of JAODKL010000040.1, read as the reverse complement.
AGAGACCACAAACATTACCTGCCTCAGCCCCCCGCACATATAGGAATATTGGCTGACACATTTTATGCTCTGTGAATCAGTCAATTGCTTCTATTTATGAGCAGAACTAATATAGCTGTGGATTGGACACAAAGTACAGAGACTGAAATCCCCCATCCCGAACTTTACAGAACGCAGAGAATAAATATAGTGCTTTCCACATTGAATGATTCGCTGGATTTTTGTATATTTCGTTCTATTGTAAGGGGTGAATCTTAAGTCATTGCCTTGCAGTTCATTTCATAATGTGGCTCCAGCTGCTATTCAGTCTGTGATTTAGAAATAGCTCCTTTATATGAGAATTTGCATGCATCATGCGAAAAAGCGGAATTTATTGTAAATGTGTGAAGAATGTACAAAGGAGATTTCCTGAAAACATACACAAATCAGGATGATAGTGCACATTTTGTTTCTTTAAATAGGATGTAAAATTATATCGGAGTTGTCTTCCTCACAGTTTTTCCTTAGTGTTGCAGCAGTTGGGACAATTTGTTGGGTAACATTTGTGTGGCATTCACCAATTAGATTACGAGGCCAGTTTAGAAAGGGCCAATTTGAGCCAATTTGAGCCAGGGCATTTAGGTACCATCCGTACTTTTTCGAAAGATGCCCATGGATCTTTCATAAACACAAACAGTCAGGATCTGACAGTTCTCATCTGAAGGATGGCACCTTTTCTTACAGCATACTGTAGCATCTCCATTACTGCATCGGGGTCGACACAGACCACAGGATGGAGTCCCCAGTCAGTCACACCAACAGCACTTCCATCAGCAACCCAGCTTTCCTATTGGGTCTCCCTTCCAAGTACTGGCCAGGTCCAAACCTATGTAGCTTCAAACAGATTATCTAGTTTGAGCTGCAGGTGAAGTGGTTGCACACATATAAAACTAAGGCATGTTCAGCTTGTCAATAATTAACTGGAGTAGCACTTTAAGGACCTTATTTACTGCTATAAGAGCAATGTTCAGCAAAACAAAACTTTCACTCACTGCTCCACCGAACCCGGCTAAATAATTTTTAATTGCCCACACCTGTGCCAGATTGGCATAATGAACTCACACTGTGAGGTGGCCCCCTGGAGGGAGCAAATGGAAGTGACCTTGATGGCTGGAAGCATTTATCAGCATCATCTTAGCTAGTTTATCCTAATTTTCATTTTGTTTCCAACTTTGAATATTGTCACTTCAGGCACCTTGGTACTCTTATTGATAGCAATTTAGCAATTCAGACACATGGACTGTTGATGTCTGTACAATTTACAACAGTGCTATGAAGCATACATGCATTTCTTAGGGTTGGATTTGAAGAGAGGGTTATGATGGATTTGAATTACTATAAAACAACAATCTAACACCCTATGACCCTACTATAAGCGCTAGTTTGTTTGGGAAATCCAAACAAACACAGTACATCATCTTTTTAATCAATGAACAGGGGGGAAACATCACTTAATTCTCTAGGTTTTACTTGGAAAGCTAGAGAGTGTACTGTATGAGTTCTAGGGTACCAATACCCCATCTAGGAAAAAAACTGCATATTATATCATCATTGCAAAATATATGGGAGACTATTGAAATTTTAACAGTTCATTTAATTTGGGAATATACTGAAAATATATCATGCCGATTTTACATGAATACACTTTTTTAGGTATATCAGCGCCTTTAGTCAGGCTTTTAGTAAGGCTAAATAATGTTATACAAATCAATCCGAAGTTTACATGCATCTGGAATGCCAAATAAAACGTTTCATACTGAATCCAAATGAAATAACACAAAGCTAAATACATTTGTACACGTTTCAGCACTCATAAATAGTGCACAGCCTTTACCTGGAAGCCTAGTATTTTTCTATGTTTTTTTTCTTAACATCGGACTCAGTTGCTTATTGGCAAACATCTTGAGCTGAAGGAATCTGTCTAATAGGGAGACCACACAGCTCTTACTTTCTCAGCCTGAGCCCTCAACTGTGTGCCATCAAGAATGATGTTGCGTAGGGTGCTCATGTAAAGGAAACCCAGTTCAAACATGTAAACACATACTTACTGGGGCTACTGGTTTATAGACCTCTTAAAACACGTCTTAGAAAGGCAGCACAAGCACCTCAGTCCATAAGCTTAAAGAGCAGACCTGCTTTTCTTGAGTGATTTCAAAAGACTAGTTTCTATTAAACTGAACATTTTGCACATTACTGTACCTGCTATATACTAGCATCAGTGTTTCCTCCTCATTTAGTTTTGTATTCTCACAGTTTTATTAGCAATTAGACTCCTGTACACTGGTGGGACAGTATATACTGTAGAACCATGCAACAGAGGACAGGCATTAATACAAATATAACAACGACAGTGAGGGAGAGACATTGCAAAAGAGCCATTCTGGCATTAGCAGGGAGAACAGTCTCCCAGAATAAAACTTAGCCTGAACTTACCAAGAAAGTAGGAAGTGTCTGATATTTCACATTGCAAATAAAGTGTTGGTGCCTGTGTGAGTCATCAACTCATAACAACACCAAGGACATTTTAAAATGTCACTTCCTCTGACCCAATCACCTGAATGTCAAAGGTTCGATTGTGCTCTTTCAAATACTAAATATGACTCACCAAATTACTCACGTTTATTATAGTTCTAATTTTGACATTACCTTTTTGACGTTTACATTGTAAATGTTCCACGTTTAATTAAAACAAAAAAGAAGAACGTTTTCTCAAAGGGAGAAATGAGATGTAAGCGATGTCCTTTATTTTATGCATAGCCTGAAAAATAGCAATGATACTGGATTTTATGGGCATGGAAAACAGACCATTTAGTAAAATGTATCCATCGTTTGTTTTAATACAGCAGGGAAAGCTCATCATAATTTCCACTGGTGCAGAACAATACAGTTTTGTTGCCAATTTTCATTAGTTACGAATCACTACTAAGTGTTATTAATAGACAAGTGTATACAGTTTAAAGCATAGATAATTATTAAAAACCCGGTTGCAAACAGGTGCACTCAAACTTTTCCCTGATAATCAGGTGTATAAATGTATGGGGGGGGGGGGGGGGCAGAACTGGCACATGCATTAAGCTCTTTACTATGCCGTTGGCTGGGTGGGTACATATGTTGTCAGAGGGGGGACCCCATCGACAGCATTCCTTCCAAGAAGGTAATCCCCATCACATCGGCCATGGGCACCAGGGAAACACTGCAAGACAACAAGCAAGGTCAGAGAAGTTGGGTGTCATATAGTCTGTCTGCCACAGCTGTAGAAATCATCACTGGAAGCCCGACCTCTACAACAGAGGGGGCATTAGCAAGTCTCTAGGGCATGACCAGATACCCATAATTCCCCCGGTTGAGATGAATCGGCTATCCATTAATCCCCTTGAAAAACAGATGAGATTAAATGGACTGCAGAGGTCCGACCTTGTCAAAATGGTAGCAGTCGAGACCTGCGTGGATCAAAAGAATGGTTGAACCAAGGAGACCAAGGGCATGAAACCAAAGGGGTACAAAGACAGACATCTGAAGCACGAGGAGCAGGGTTTCCACAAACCAGACCTGGAAACCCTACAGGAAGGACCAGGGCTAATGGAAGCAGGGGCCACAGGCACACAGGAGTGTCAGAAAGATCCTGTGGTAGCTTGCAGTGTTTCTGCCAGTGGGTTTGGGGGACGACAAAAAATGGGACCAGGGCCGGAGTCTGCTGCCAAGAGTCTGCTGAGAGAGGAAGAGATCTGTCTGCTACCTCCTTGAGGTGGTTTAATATGAATGGTGACTGACAACATGACTGTTTTCCAATGAGCCTAAAAAGATTCCTCAGAGGATGGAAAAATCACTAATCCGAACACCTGACTTTAGAGCGCACTCCTCTGCTGGGGCAGGACCTGGAAACAAAAGTTCCATAGCTGGACCAGGAACTAGAGCACTCTTTCTATTCTTCAGAAGTCCGCAGACCCAGAGAACAGTGTCTTCTGTATATCTGGAGCACTTTAAGGCATATAAAGAAGCATACCTGGGCCTCCCAGAATTCCCTCCTCTAGTCCTGGGCCTGTGGGACTCCGTGTTTCAAGCCAGAACTGAAACTGGGGCTTCTGGTTTTGTGGTCAGTGGCTCTGAACAGAGCACCCCTGGATCAGGTGAGGGTGTGAGGGACGTGCTGTATTAGGGAGGTATAGCACAGCATGAGAGGGTCCTTGGAAAAGCCATTGACATTAATTGGAAGCAGGCTGGAAACAAGGCAACAATAATTTGTAGACAGATTAGATGACATTTTAGGTCATGGTGACACTGTAATGCAGAAATTTAGCATTTTTGTGAACATTACATTATTATAAATGCTCTGGAAAAAAGCTCAGTAGTATTTCATGCCAAATTATCTTAAAAATAAGTCTGAAGTGTGATATCTGTACTCTTTTCTTAGTTAGATGTTTTCTGAAAACACAAAAGCCCTCAAAATAATGATGTACATTTTTTCAACTCCCATGAAGATTTAAAATTCCTTGAAAAATCGCATGTACATTTTTATAAATGAATGGAGGTGCATTAGCCTTTTACAGGCATGCATTTATGTGTCAACGGGTAATGAATGTGTGGGAGGCGGGCTGGAACTGAATCAACAGCATGGTCTGCGATTTCTTAAGAAAAGCAGTTAATTGAACCTCCTTTTGATTAGCATGCCTCATTGAGGAGGTATCTTGTTTATTCAGGGAAACAGAATATCATCTGTCATACATTTAAACATACTTGGTAAAAAACAATATTGCCAGTATTACACTTCAAATAATAATGGATTAAACAAATGTAATAAATGAAGCAGATTTTAATTAATAATGATTGTCCTGTTACTGTTGGGTTGCAAATACATTTAACATTCAGCAATTTCTAAATAAAATGTAAGGGGCTGTGCCCCGTGATGCATTGGCACCCCATCCAGAGTTTGTCCCCGCCCTGCGCCTGTAGCCTCCGGGAAAGGCTCTGGACACTCCGCGACCCTGAATAGGGCAAGAAGTCACAGCATAGATAAATAGATATATAGATAGATACTTTATTTATCCCAAGGGTAATTAAGGAATGGATGGAGGGATGGGCCAATCGATCATGGGGGTGTGAAATGATATGACTGATAACTGAATTTGCAGCACTGCTGAAAACATCTGTCCCACTGACAAAAGACAAGGAAAAGGCGATATTATGTCTTTTTTGAAGTAAAGAATGTTGTAGCACTTCAAACTATAACATGCATACCACTTTGTGCAAACCTGTGTAATAAACTAACTGCAGCTGGTAAATTGGCATGTAATGGGAACAGATTTTCTATCCTGTATCTTTGTAGTTACGTGTAAATTGAACACATTCAGTTAAATAAATGGCATCATTATTGCTGATAATTCACTGCTATCTCTGCTGAATCCGCAGAATAATGGCTCGCATTGTACCAGTGCATGTTCCCCAACCTGATCTGATTGTACCTAACATTCATTTATTCACTCATTTATTTTCCAAACTCACTTGTCTTATGCAGGGTCGCACCGAACACTAAATTGCGTACCATCCCAGAAATCAGTAATGTATCACAGCGATCCATTGCAGCTTGTGAAAATATCATGATTAAATGCATGCAATTGGAAATGCATGTCTCTAGGTACAGTAACTAATTCAGTATTGTAATGTCAGAGAGAAAAACAGGGACAGCATGAAATACGTTTTTATTTGTCACAGACATCATGCATCGCTGTGTACTGCTGTGTAGTGAAATGCTTTGCTGCACCTGTTTCCTTGTATCACAGCCACACCCACACTGAGATGTGGGCGTGCCCCTTTCCTGGTGCACTTACCCCATAATGAGGAACGCCTAAGTGTAATCACCTCACTTAGCACAGTAATCTGCACCTGTTTCCTTGTATCACAGCCACACCCACACTGAGATGTGGGCGTGCCCCTTTCCTGGTGCACTTACCCCATAATGAGGAACGCCTAAGTGTAATCACCTCACTTAGCACAGTAATCTGCACCTGGCTCAAAGACTATTTCTGCTCTCAATTATTGCCAGTTTTTCTTTTCTATTGTTCTTTGACTAAGAAGTTGGTCCATCCCTGTGGACCAGAAACTGGATTCTGTGTACCCTTACTTCATTTCAGAAGACCTCGCAATGGCAACAGATCCAGCCTGATGCCTTCCATAATACTGTAGCAGCTCAAAGGGGTGCTTCTGGGATCCCATGATGCACAGCTGCAGAAGATCATGCTGTCCTTGGATCATGTCCTGGAATTTCTGTGAATGGGTGTTCCTCAAACTCCAGCATGGCCTTCCCACCCCCGCTAGGGATACCCACCCCTGCCAGGGAAGCACGATATGTCCACTACATATGTCATTACTCTTAGATGGTGTCTGGCAAAATATGCAATACAAAGACAAAAAGCAAAACAGTTTAACAGTTAGTAAGACCAGAATAAACAAGAATAAAATTTGATAAAAGATAAAATAAGATTGGGGGCGGCACGGTGGTGCAGTGGGTAGCACTGTCGCCTCACACCTCTGGGACCAGGGTTCGAATCCGGCCCAG
>JAODKL010000040.1:12783995-12797680 GCA_026780765.1 Petrocephalus schoutedeni | reverse complement strand
TGGGTCTGTTCCTAACTTAGTGGTAGGACTTTTGTTGTTGGTGACGGTCATCTGCTGGGCCCTTTGTTGTTCTCTATTTATATGCTTCCCTCGGTGTCTATTTTTAGAACGTTTAATGACAATTTCCACTGCTAGGCCAATGACACCCAGCCCTATATACCTGTCTGTAACACATCTGTTAATTGGATTTTATTATGTACTGAAGAGTTGAAATTGTTATGCCATCATCAAAAATTGACATTGTTTTTGGTCCTCGGACCCTTGGTGAGGCACTTGCCTAGGCCCTCTGGTCCAATTTTATAAACCTCTGGCAAAAAAATAGGGTTTTATAATGGATTGCGAACTGAAAATGAACAGGCAAATGGGTGGAGTAAAAAGCTGTTTTTTAAACCGTAAAACCAAGATCAAACCATTCATAAGTAAATCTGATCTTGTAAAGGTGACTCACACACTAGTTGTATCTTGTTTGGATTATTGAAACTCGTTTAGTAACAGGCAACGTGATTCATTTACTCCGTAGTTGATTGATGTTGCCTGTTAAATTCAGTATCAAATTCAAAATTTTATTGATGGTTTTTAAAGCCTTAATTCACAGGCCCCGATTTATCTCTCTGAGTTACTTATTTCATATATTCCCTTCCACTCTCTCTGGTCCAGTAACCAAAATCTATTGACCATTTCTCAATTCCATTAAAGGACTGTTGGGAATCATGCTTTTGCTGGTGTTGGACCCAAACTTTGGAGCGACCTGCCCCTAGCCATCAGAACTGCCCCCTTGTTTACCATTTTTAAGTCTACATTAAAGATTTATTTCTTTTCATTAGCTTTTAATGTTTATTAATTCCTTGAAATTTTTATTGTCCTTTTTATTTTAATTTGTTTTTGCCTTTTATAAGACACGTTTTGTCATCATAGCGTTTTCCCATTAGTTTGACCATTGAAAACTGAATACCTGTCTGCCTTTTTGATTTTATTGGTTACTTCGATTGTTTTTATAGTTCAATATTTTATTGTCCCTTGATCTATCCTTGTGCAGCACTTTGGTCTGTTAGCATGTTTTATATTGAAAATGTGCTATACAAATGAACTCATTGATTGATTGATTGATTGAATTTGAATCAGTCACTGACCAATTTAAACCAATAGGAACCAATGTGAGGAACCAATGTGGTAAACAAGTGGTTCAAACCCATTCCTGCTTGACAATATATAACAAACCCACCCTCTGTGAACGTCAGAGCCTTGCTTCACCCATCATTCTCTGTCATTTAACGAAATCAATCCTGTTTTATTCCAAACTGCAAATGGCATTTCAAAATCATCACGATTTGCAGAAAGTATTGTACAAAACAAAAAAAACATTGTAAAGAGAAGAAATGAATAAATCTGTATGGAAAAAAAACAAATACATAAAATAACAAATATTCCCTTAAATCCACATGGATTCAATATATATTCTGTAGAACACAATGAAGCATGTATCAGAAAAAAACATAAGCATACAGCCGACTACAAATGACAAAAACAAGAAACAGAAATTTAGGAGGCCTGTCCCATATGAGGTCCTTTCATTTTGAAGGATAGGAGACATAAACAAGCCATGAATCTTAAGAATGGGGTTTGTTTACAATAAAAGTGGCTGATGAAGTCGAAAATTATGTGTGGAAATAATTATTTTAATAATAGCATAATGCATACATCAATGCACCTACTTTGGACTGCTGTCAGAAGTGCCAGAGGGCAAGCATCATCACGGGGCTGCCGGAAAACGCAGTGGGCAAAGGCATGGAGTTCGATAGCAGCTCATTATAAAGTTTTTTTCTTTTTCTTTTTTAACTGTGCACCAATAAATGTCTCATTTAAATAAAGGTTTTATGACACAAATCAGTCCTGTACGAAACAATTTAATCTGTGAAGACAACTTAAATCTTAAACCTGTTATATTCAATACAAAGTCCAAGGGGTAAAGGCCAAGTGGTCATATCGCTGGGAAAGGTCCAGTTGGGTTACATGGGTAAATTAATAGCAGTGAAATGGATGTCAATTAATGGGTCCGTCCATGATATAGATCAAACACTGGGTTAAACCGAGCTCCAGAAGCATACAGGTGTCATTCAAATTATAGTTGGTTCTGGGGACACAGGCCAAAATAAGGAAAAAGGAACAGATCACAGATATGCATTAAAACATAAAGCAACAGCAAAGGATTTAACCTTACAGTAACTGAGCATGCAAATGAGTGTGTACAGGATCATCCTTGCTCCAGATTTAAAGTCACAGCACAGAGGATGTACTGAATATAAAAAGTAGTTTATTACACATGTAATATTAAATAATAAAATTATCAATAAAATCAAATAAATTACATATTTATTAAGCAATACTTTAACATATTTGAAAAAGTATTCTATGAAATATATTGCAGAGTAAGGATATATCTGGTATAAAAAAGGCAGTTCCAGTAAAGTTTTTTCATACCTTTTTACATCATCAGACAATGGATATTAGATGTGCATTGATGTGGGAGTCGTCAGCCGCCATAGTCAATCAAGCTTCATCTCAACAATCATGGAGCTGTCTGCAGTGGCCAATGCAACCACATTACCATGTAAATTACCCTCAAAATAGCACTGTAGCCATGTATTACATGTAAGAGATACACCAGTCCTGTGACACTTCGTTTTTTTTGTAATTTGGCAGGGAATTTAGTTGGTATTTTACTCTGCAGCTACAACAAACTTTTTTAGTTTTGCCCTTTATCTTATGCTGAAGTTTCCAGACAAATAGGAGGACAGTCTTCTGAAATTCAACAATTTAATCATAAATTACTGACTGTTGTTATTCCACTCCCACCCCCCAGCCAAACTTCCAGGACCAATCAATCCTATAGGCAACATAGACAGTCACTGACTTGCCAGCCAGGTCCACTTTGCCTTGGATAGGGGGCGCCTGTGGTGATGTTCACCAAGGCACCAGACTGGCTAGGAAAGGCCCGGTAAATGTCACTGCCCAATTTCACTTTGTAAATTTTCAGTTTCAGTTTGTCAAGCGTGTTTCGCATTTTAGCGATAAAGTGGATCTTAATTACTCTGATTTTAAAGAGTGAACAAAAAATACCATTGATTTCACTTTTAAAAGTAAAGCCTCTGCTCATTTCACAGCAGTGTAAGATCAAAGTGAGCATCAGGAATAAATAAGGTGTAATTTTATTTAAAACTAAAACAAAAAATCCTCCTGTATTTCTGAATAAAATGACCTAGTTACTTATGACTCAGTTCATGATGCTTATTATATGTAAGAAGTAATCAACATGTATTCTGATAGTTATTTTCACCTATGTTGCATAATGCTTATTGATTAAATTGAGTAGACAAAGTTAATAATTCAACAAATCACTTAATACCAAGGACAAAAAATCTCCTACAGATCAACTTAAGTGTAATTCGAAATGTCAGACCTTTAGTGTGTTTCCAGTCAATAGTTTCTTCAGATTTTATTTTTGATAAAATTTCTTCAATTTGGAACTCCACACAGCATCCACTTTACAATGAACCATGCGTGACTAGAAACATCTTATTGTTAAAATGGATTTTGTAAAGGTGAAAAGTTACGCAGTAACATTCTCTTTGGATCCTAGTTCCTTTTATGACTAATATTTCCTGCAACCTTTGGTGCATGATCTCACTGCACAGCTGTTAATTAGCAGTCAGCAGATGGGCTGAGTCACTGAGAGCAGCATGCAGACTTCACACACAGGTGTGAGGCACATCCAAAAAGCCTCCCCATATAACGCCTAGCCAAAGAAACAGTCAGCTGTAATTTCGTCACGAGCTTCTGAAAAAGATGCAAAAAACTGAGATCTTGCTCCATCTCATACCAGAAGCTTCTTGGGTGTGTATGTTGCTTCTTTGCAGACTGGGAATCACTAGATCCAGGGCTACATGGGTCCTTATTCATCAGTGCGCTAACTGCGATGAGCTAATGGATGGACACACTGGTATCAGAATGTCTTATTATGAATTGTGTGTTGGTAATGCTTTTGTTTGTCTTCCTAAGATTAATAACATACTAATAGCATATAAGTGACTTGATTGCTCATATTTTCTCTCCTCCTTTGACCTGGTGATTATACTTTTTTCTTTGTTCATAATCATTTTATTGTAAACATTTAAAATAAGAGAAAATAACATAACAAAAGCAAAATAAAAAAAACAAGAAATTATCCATACTTTTGAGTAGAGCATTTCCAAAGCTCTTGGATCAAAAACCTTTGATTCTTTGCGACATTTTTCCAGTGATAGCTAAACAGCTAATGACACAAATACCACTAAGACTAAAAGTTGCTGCTAGGAAGATTTTGACACTGCAGATGTTGCTTGACAATCTCCTGCTAGACTGAATAAAGTAAATGGCAGAAAGGTTCTCAGTTGTCAAAAGAATATACTGCTGAACAAAACTGTCCACAGTCGTAGTTGTTATACATGAATATATGAAAGAAGGTGTGGATGATTTCTAGGGGAATATCTGGAGGAATTAACTGAAAGCCATCTGAAACAATAAGAGCTCCCCTCCTGGGATGTAAACAGAACATAAAAATATGACACATTGTATTATCAGCAACTGTAGACCAGGAGGTTGCCAATACTGTTCGAAGAGGGACTTCATTTATATTGTGTGCGTTCACATGTAATCCTGCTCCTTTATAATCAAGGGTAGGGTTTGTTACTCGGGGTAGAATCAACATGCATGTACAGTATATTGTAGATGTACACTTACCATGTATGGCTCAGTCCTCTCCGATTTCCTCCAAAGTTATTTTGTCATAGGTCTCCCTCTTTGGGCACGACACCCATCCCAACACAGGAGGGGTGAAGATTAGCACATACATCATCCAGCTTAGGTATTGTCAGCCTCCTGCTTCACTTTACTGTAGAAGCTGCAGGCTTTAGTGAGTGACGCGCAATACTTGGACGAGAGGGCTACCCTCTTTATTCCACCTGCAGACCTGTGGGCGTCTGGCTGACAGTGGGCTTCACTGCAGGGTGGATGAGGGGGGCAGGCCATCTAGCCCACCTGCAGGAATGCAAGCCAATTTGTGTTCCCTGGTTTTCTTCACCACAGATGGCTGGCATGGCGCAGAAGCCAGACTGCTAGCGTAGGACAGCAGTGTTGTCATCACCTAACCCTCGGTCCAAGGGGGAGATCCAGCGGTCGCTGCTCTGGAGGTGAGCACCCTGACTCCATCGCCTCTTCCTGCGCCTGAGAAGGACATCCAGCGGTCAGATCCTCTGCCTGCTTCTCAGGGGGCCTTCTTGATGTCAGTGCCACCAGTTCCTGTACCCGAGACAAACAGCTGGCTGCTGGCCCCTACGCTGCCAGCTACATTGGCTGATGACTCATTCCTGACCTCTTTACCCAACATAGGATAGTGTACCAGCCACACAGCCCATGTCTGGGACACCAGTGGTAGCAGTGGCCCTTCAAAAAGCAAGTACTAGGTTCACATCCAGCCCGACTAACTAAAAACATTATAATAATTCCAGGCACATCTTACTTCAGGATATTACCACCATGCCATTCTTTTTCTCCTAGCAACATTTTCTATAAACACAAAGGTCATATTTATGTATTATAACATGCGTAAAGGTCTTCGGCAGAAGTAAGTTTATATACATTTTGAATTTGATCTTACATCCAGTATCAAAATGAAAAATCAATGCTTAACTGAACAGATGTAGTCTTTATAAAAATAGGTCCAAGTCCACCGCAGTCAAACCCATGGACATGTGACACCTTCTCTGCAAACATTTCTGTAGGATCTGTGGCCTATAAAGCCTTGTTGGTGTTTTAATATAAATACATTAACAATAACAACAACAACATTAAATGTACTTTTTGTTTTATTTATATTAAATAAGCATCTATGTCACAACAACATTAGTGAAATCTATCTGTCAAAAAGATATTGATATTGAAATATTGAAAAAATATGATGTGATTTTAAGGAACATGATTTAGCCTTAAGAAGTTTATAAATAGCAAGATGAATTCCACAAGAAATGCCCGAAGTTTGGTGTGGCATCACCAAACGTGGGGGAGGGGCCTTTTCATTCCCTGAATATAATAAAAGCATTTTTTTAGCACTCTCAAATGTAATAACACTCATTCTACTTGTCGGGAGGAATTGTGAAACAGAAGCTTTGGAGTCCAATAATAAGATCAGGCTTTGGAGTTTGTACTTGCCATGACCTTCCTTCCAGAGCACAGATTCATTTCCTTTCGGCATATATTTTTTTACACATATCAATATCCATTTTTACAGTAGATGAGAAGAGAATGGGGGCAGAATTGAAAAATAATGAGATACACGTGCTACTGAGAATTACGAGGCATACCAGTAAATCTGAGAGCATGCATTTGCTATTGGAATTTCAGCCCATAATGTATATATTTTCTCTGCTGCTAACTGAAATTCCTCTTAAAATGGAAGGAAGATTAACATGCCAGTAATTCAAGAAGATATTGGGTAATGCTTTTAAATAAAGAATGTGTAGAACGATATTGATTTCTGTAGAGATAACATATCCTACTAAGGGGACAGTACTCTGGCGAACACACAGGGAGGTGGAGAGGTAACAGGCAGATGTACAGGGTCTGCTAAAACCCAGGAAGAACTGCTCTAAAGATAAATCTCTCTGAAATAATCTCTCGCAAATCTCAATGCATGCCTTTATAAATCTAGCTAAGACTCAGCGAGGTCAATAAAAGGCAAGGTGTTGAGAGCCTGTCAATGAGAAGAGAAGGCCTGTAGGTTTTCACTCAAGCAGGGTGACATAGCAATGCTCCTCTCCATAACCTGAAGTCATTCGTTAATTTCAGATACTACACATCAGCGCTGACTAGTGTAACTGAATAATGGCCTTATGTTAGCAACCAAAGCTGTCAACTATGAAAAAGCTGATCTGTTACATTGGATGTAAACACAGCAGAATCACATTTTTCTAATTCGCCAGAAGCATGCTTGTAGGCAGAAACAAAGTTCATGAATAAAGCTAGATTAGGCTTATCTTCAGACCTCTGCTGCCCCGTCTTTTGCCGTCTCTCAGATTGTTGATCCATGCACCCAGACATTTCCTATTAATAATATTAGAGGTAATATTATATTAAATTTTATCTTAGAGAATGAAAACTTGGATCAGAAAGTTACAGATGTTTACAGTATAATTATTGTAAAAATGCTTATCAGAAACCTAACAAATCCATTTGCATTGATACTCTACTAGTCTGCCAGGATGGCTGGCTGCCCTTTGTTCTGCGTGCTGTTACTCAAGGCACTTACCTCAATAACATCATAAGTGTATGCACTAAAATGAAATATTCACAGCTTCACAAATTCTGTGGACATGCCATGTTATTTTCCCCCTGTAATAAACATTTATTATCAAAGACTTCAAAGACAAATGAATGCAGAAGTGTTAAATCATTAATTCTTGGAAAGAAATCTGTTATTGTTGAAAATGTTACATTATTCTCCAAAGCCTTTCCTTAAGGTGTACAGAGTATCCTTTCCATTTTCTAGCTTCGAAGACAAATTCTATTTACCCATGACCCTCTACCCTAGTGGTCCAAGTTATATTTTCATTATCACAATAACTTGGTATCAGATTATTCTTACTCCCCCATGCCCCAGGAATTTTCTGTTATCATTTTCTTTTCTCCATGCATTTCATATTTCAGTCCCTTTCTCAAAACCTTCCTCCTTTCGAATATTAATACATGTGCACTTTTTCTACTCTCACCAAATATAAGTATCAGAAGGCAAACATATGCTCATTGCTGAATGTTAAATTCGCCATTATTAGACATTGTTATTTATGAATATGCGTTTGCAACACAAGCTGTTTTATGGTGAAAACAAGCCTTCAAAAGCGGCGATTCTCACACATTTCACGTTGAGTATCACGTTGAGAGGTGACAGGTTGTATGTTTCACTAGGACGTTCTTCGCCACTTCTTAGTGGTGAAAGTTACTGAATGAATCCCACGGTAATGATTAATTACAATGATCACAATAGGACAGAAATGTACTGGCATGGCCTCGGATTTTAAAGCAGAACACCGATATGGCAGGGAGATAGGCTGCAATCATTCTAACGTTACTTGTTTCTGTTTTGCGTTTACTTTTTTGTCAATAAAATATTTGTCATTTCTTACTACTTAAATGTTTAGATACAAACCTTTAGCATATACCATGGGCGTAAATCCCGGGGGGGACGGAGGGGACATGTCCCCCCCCATCTGAGGGTTGTCCCCCCCAAATAACCATAATGATGCAGTCTCCATGCTACAATAATAACATGTATGTTTACATATCCAACAGGAAGACATTGACATGGAAGTATTTCTTTCTATTTATATCCTAAGTGGAAAAAAATGTATTATATTGTAAATATATATTGTATTATTTGCGGGTGTTTGCAATGTTTTATGTCATCTACAGTATAAGTACATGATATTATGCTTGCAATGGACTAATATATTTGACTAAATAAGGACTAATACTGCCACACCAGGAAGGAAAGGTACGACCCAAAGGCAGGCTGTGGCACAGGCAAAAACCCACGCAGGGGACGTTATTCAGGCACTACACAGGATAACAGGTACAGACAGGTAACAATAGCAGAACTGGAGAGCACTTAAATACTAGACTAAGGAAGGGGCAAACAAGAGGCAGTTGTGAATGGTTAACATGAGGACAGGAACAAGAGGCAAGACAAATGAGCATCAGGCATGGCTTACATAGAGCCACGCCCAAGGGAAACTTAGGGAGCAGACAAGCAGGATGGGGCTGGACATGACAAATACATTTTACTAAAATGACACTTTTTTGATAATATTTATTACTATTTACTATTACTTGATAAGCAGGAAATGGTGTTTTATTGTGTCATATTGGGTGTTAAAGAGGCCAGCAGATACTGCACCACTTATACTTGTATTTTTTTCAATTGCCCCATAAGATTTTTACCCGAAAGAACCAGTGTTTACTTTTTTTACATTTAAAATGATTAATCATACCTCTCCAAATGAGAGTTCTTTCTGTTAGTTTCTGTTTAATGCAGATTTGAATACCAGTCCTTTTCACAGGCATTCACTTATTTATAAAATCACTGCTTGGAAGTTGACTCTTAATAATCTATTGTTGATTTTCTAGTTTCGATAATATAGGTAAGTGACCTCTCTCCAGTAATGCCACCACTTTCCATGCCACTTTTAAGCATGTGTGCCCACATTGAAAATATGAATTATTAATGTTGCGAGAACATAAGCAAACATTCAATTATGGTAGTACCTACCAGACTGTAGAGGATGCATATTTGTGTTGAGCCAACTCAATACAGCTCATAAATCCATGAATTTCAAATAGAATACAGGTTCTTTCAAGCCACTGGGGTGATATTGGCTTAGGAGATATGACGGAGTGTCATGATGGAGATTAACATTATTATGAACATTATTATGGTGAAAACCAAGGAGAGCCCTAGGAATATGGTAAAAGTAGGGGCTGTACAGGTGGGGGTTTCCAAAGTAAATCCAGGGTGAATCAAATCTGAAACTTCACAGATCATATTCGGTTAGCTAAATATGAATGTAAAGACGTAAGGAGGTGTATTAATGGAGATAATAGGTGGTTACAGAGGAGTAAACAGTAGGCTACTAGACTAGTTGTAGAGAACATAACCAAAGAATAATCAAGAAAGGTGGAGTTTAAAATCAAGGTTGTAGTGAAAGAAGAAGGAAAGTGACTGAATGACGCTGGATGGAGCAGCGCAGGTAGTAAAGACTGTAAGGCTGTGGTCCACCCTGGAAGAAACATCGCTGCACCTCACGGCAAAGACACAGACTAATACACAGTATGGGTCAACTGAGGATGACGATTAGCGAAAATGTCTTTGGACTATAGGAAGGCATCAGATCACCTGAAGGACAAGCATACGACATGAGCAGAACACGCGCATTCCACCTACATATAGCATAGGTGGGATTAAAATCCTCAGCAGACAAGAAAATGATTATCTTTAAACATGCTTAATATGAGAACATACCAAAGGGCCTAAAGTGCAAAACTGGTAGCAAGAGCTATTTTAAATTCTAATGATGTTTAAAAATAAGGAATTTAACGTGGAAAGGTTTCCACGATAAAAAAAAAAAAAAAAACATTATTCCCTTTAGTTGAAAAGGTAATTCCTCCATAAGTAATCTGTGGAATGTATGTTTTCCTGTGTTGCTTTGAAAATGGTCTGAAATAGTGTTTCAGAGAAACGTCAGACACATGACAAGTTCATTTTCCACTTGACCACAATTTCAACATAAAAAAACTAAAATGTGGTTCCTGGAAAAGAAAAAAGCTTTTTCCTGGAGCATCTCTGTCATTACAAAGTGTCTGATTAATGAACTGACAGGCATTTCTTTCGAAACTTGGCTGATTTGGGTTTCAAGAAGTCTCAAATACCAAAGCCGTCCCAGGTATTTCGATGGAAATTTGCTAGTCACATTAAGACATTCAGAAACCTGCATGACAAGGCTTAATTATTAATTACTAGCTGATTACCCCAGTGGCCTCGCTCACTGAGTGCAAGGGGAAAAAATAAAATGCAGAATTTATAAAATAAGTTCGTTAATCACCAATTTTATTTTTCAACAAATAAAGAGCATTTACAATAACATAGAAATCAACATGAACAACATTATTAACATCATTATCATATGAGAGTAAAACATTGTGATAAAAGAACTTAAGGTTGCACTTAAGGTTCCAAATACTGTTGGCGTTTTCTGTTAGAAAAAAAAAAGAGTTGCTATTCATCCTTTGACAGTGGTATGTGGGCAACCACTGAAGACTCACAGCACCTGCCAATGTTTCCCACTTGTTCCAGCATGGCAAGAAAATAATAATAATAAAAAAAAAAAAAAATCGAATTTAGATGTGTACAGTATGTATGTGTGCAGATGTGTAAAAGTATTCAGCCTATGTGGCTGAGTGTTCTGCTGTAGTGTAATGCTGATCTGAAACTGAAGGAGACACATATTGATCCGACTGCAAACATGATGAGAGAGATGTTATAATGTTGACCCGTGAGAGTAATGAGTTTGATCTGTGTCTAGCGATCAAATGCAATATGAATGATTAACAATCACATGATGCTTAAGTCTGTGACAGTTTATCAATATCGCCCATTATAACAGCTTAGATTGATCTACAAGATTTTAGTACGGTCTTGGGTTACATTAAAGTAAATTACATCTGTCTGCATGCGGCTGGACGGCTGATAGATGCAGCTGATGGCAAATATGGCTTTAAGGAGCTTAGCTTCAATGTAATGCATTCCAGAATGACAAAGCTTATCATTTTAGTCCAAATCTATATACATGCAACATATTGTGTATATTTGATAAATGTCTGTAATGTAAACAGTGTGGAAATCAGATGAAAACAGCAGCACTTCAAATGATAATAAAAACTCCTACAGCTTAGAGCACTTCGGACGTCACCTTCGTTTCAGGCTCCTCAGGTTACTATAAGGTGCCTGTGATCAAAAGGTCACCGTCAGCGAGCCCCTGAACCCCCAACTGCTCCAGGGACCAGCTGACCCTGCTTTCAGAACTGCATGTCACTTTGGATAAAAGGTACTACATACAAAATATGCAAATAAAACACTTACACAATGCAGCAGACATGGAACAGGAATTAAAGCCAAATAAATGAATTATCCAAATGCACCCACTGCCCAAAAATATGCTTTGTGGAAGAAGTAAAACTGCTGTTACTAAAGATCTTGAGGATTAAATTTAATAACTCTGAGTTCTCTCTTAACCAATGGATGAAACAGGCCAGTATTCAGGGATTCTCAGGAGACCAGAACTCTCTCTCATCTATCTCGTATTACCCAAATCAAACATGATTCATATAAGATAATATTTACTGCACCTTTTTATCTCAAAACAATTACAAAATAATCATTTTTCATTTAATGGAATAAATGCAGTGTCTGGTTGTCCTGCAGTGGTTTGCAGTCATACCAAGACCAGCTAGCTTCTGAAAACCAGCTTAGCTAAGAACGATGCACAATAAATGATCACTGCTGTTATAGATTCAGAATGTGTCCATGACATGGCCCACATACAGCCCTGCACACAGAATCTACCAGACTAGTGGCCTTTCTGCTTCAATTTTAAGTTACCAATCTGGTCACTCTAAAGACAATGTAATAGCCGTCTTCCTTCAATCCTCAGAGACTCATTGGCTTGTTAGAGAAATCATCTTTTGATGTCAGGCCTGCTCTAAATCTCCCTCTTTGCTGTCTTAATTGGAGTCTCCCTGAATATAAATAGCCTGGACATGGCAGTGATTTGAAATTGACTGTCGCATTTGTCCTTCCTTGTGTAATGGATTGTAACAGTATTCAGATGAGATCTGCATGGCACAAGCAGGGAATTTCAGAGAAGACCCTCCCCATGCCAGAAGGGAAATTGATTCAACAACTCGAAATATTCATTTTATATATTTAATTCGTTTAAGATCCTTGATGCTAATTGTATTTGTTAGATAGGGACAGGGCTGCTTTAGAGTTTAAGGTTAAATGTGAAAAGGCCATAAGAACTTAATGACAGTGAAGTCACACACAAATAAGGGAACACTTTATATATTACTCCTATATAAATACACATTAATTTGGAATACCACATATAGTATTATTTTACAGCTCTGAAAATGAAAGTCTTATTCTGTACCATGATATTAGATTTCAGTTTTTCAGAGAATCCTTTGGCTGAGAAAGGTCATAACCGAAACCATAACCATTACTATTAGGCTGCGTGTTAAGCCTTTGTGCCTGTGATGGGAAGGTTGCCAGTCTGAGCGCAGCCTTGGCAGAGTAGTCACATCTGTGGGCCCTTAAGCAAGGCCCCTAACCCCCAGCTCCATGGGTACCGCTTTGGATGGCTGCCCTTCGCTGCCAAGCTTGCTCTCACCTACATATGTGTCTATGTGTCATGGAAAGCAATATGGGATGTGTGAAAAGAGGATTTCCCTACATGGATCAATGAAGTAACCTTATGATAACACCCAGAACAAGGACACATTATATATACACACTGCATCATCCACTCCTATGTGGTCTTGATAGGCAAACTGCATGGGGTCCCCCCTTAGGAACCTGAACCAAGCATAACATCTACCACACTACTGGGACCCTCTCCTGGCTCAGGGTTTACTGCTGGCCAACTTGAACACCCTTAGACTTTCATTTGCGCTCCAACATTTCACAGTTATGGTTAAGATGTCCTGCAATGTCCTTTGGGAGGTATGCATTTTCCTTGTGTGTGTGTATGGTGCATACCCACATTGGGATATGGGTATATTTAAAAATATTTCATATTTATTGCATATAACCCAAAATAAACAATATATTTTTCCCAAATTTTCCGATAGTTTTGTCATTTTTTAAAATAAATTACCATAAATTAATGCATAATCCTCAGTTACTACATGTGTCAGTCCTCTAAAGCTAAGCCACCTGAGAAGAGGAGCGCCTGCTAGCAATCCTGAAAATATCACGGTACCACAGGCATTCCCGTATGCAGAGGCACTGGCGCCTCCCTTTGAAATATCACGGTACCACAGGC
>JAODKL010000040.1:12720773-12737099 GCA_026780765.1 Petrocephalus schoutedeni | reverse complement strand
TTTACTTTGATGCATGGGTTGAATGTCAGGCAGAAATACTAGGTCAAATATGACCCTGTGGGTTCCCCAAGGTTAAACTGGCAATTGGAATACAAGTGCTTGTACAGTATATTAGCACCATATCCTTACATCCATCTTCCATAACTGTTTACCATTTACAGGGTCATGGTGAGCCTAAAGCTTATTAGAAGCAAACACTAGGCACAAGGCAGAGGTCACTTCTAATCAATATGGAAAAGGCGTTACATATTGTCACGCCGGCCACCCAGCTCCTGCCTTAATTTGCATGTCCCATCATGCTTTGATCCAGGTTGTAAATAGTCCAGGTTGTTAGCTTTACGTAAACCTGTAACGTATGGAATAACATTTCCATACTCATCTATGTATGTACTGTTGTCCTGATCCTCGCATGTCTGTTTCCCTTCTAAACAGCCCCCATGTTCACCATCGACTGTCAGGTGTGTGAACTCCCTGTCATTTCTCCATTGCAGTGTGTGTAGTATGAGCTGATTTGTGCTTGTAACTATAACAACTATCTTTTTCAGGTCACGGCAAAACAGCTTATTTTATTGCAAAGCTTAGCCTAGTGTTATTTACAAGACCAGGGTCGAGTGGAAATCACAATATATAAAACTTATAGAGCCTACTATATGTGTAGCTTGTTAATAAGTGATAATATTTATACACACATTGGTATCAAACAGTTTTACAAAAATACACTTTACACAAATAATCTGATACACATTTAATCTATTCATCCACCACTTCTCACAATGGAAGTAGACTAAGCAGTAGTAGTAGTAGTAGTAGTAGTAGTAGTAGGCTTTTTATTGTCGTGCAAGCCATATACAAGATATATGCTTACATACAGTATATAAGCAGGGTAGCCCAGACTTTCCATTCTCTAGAAACAGACTGATGTGTTCTGGCTCTGCCCTGGGGTCTCTGCCCAATTGGAGATGCTGACCTGATCCTCTTATCAGCCACATGCTTCCACTTCCCATTACTGAACAAGAACAAGACCTCGAGATACTTAAACTCCTCCACTAGAGGTAGTTGTCCCCCCTCAACTGAAGAGAGTAACCCACTCTTTTGCAAGAGAGAGGCACAGCCTCTGGTTTGGAGGTGCTGATTCACACCCCAGCCTCTTCACACTAGGCAGTCAATTGCTCAATGCACTCCAAAAATCACAGTCAGATTTGGCCAAGAGGACAACATCATCTGCAAACAGCAATGACGTCAGCCGCCATCCTCCAAACCAGATGCTCTATCGTCAGCTATCCCATAAACAAAAACCACAAACAGGAACAGTGACCTAGCACAGCATCGATGAAACCCGACACCATGCTGTGCGATCTTCTCTTTCTGAAAAGAACATGGACATGGCTCTTTCTGTGCTCATACGGGGACGGGATAGCAGGCAGGAAAGACCCAAATTCCCCCTGAGGGATACAGTCACATTACCTTTCTACATGTACAAAATATGCAGAGAGGGTTAGCACAGCACAGCACAGCAAAGGAAAATATTGCACACAGTTCTGCACCTGTGAAAAATAATATTCCTAGCATTAAATAAACCATCCAGTCTCCTTCCATATATTTTGTATGTCTATTATAGAGAGCATTTTTCATACTTAGAAACAGCTGTTATGTTGGAATAATTGATTTAAAAAAGTTCTGAAACCTGTGGCATTTAATTTGTTGAACTACACAGCAAGCAAACATTTTTTACAGAAGCGCAGATCATCTCCGCAAGAGTTGACTTTTAAAACAAGTTTTTTCTCATATAGTCACGGAGTTGTTTGATATCTGAGCCTTGCTACGCAAAATTAAATTTTACTAATTTAATCTAACTATTACTGGCAAAAGAAATTGCATTCTACAGAATACAAAACTATTTTGATTAACCTTAAGGGCAGATTTCATATAAGTAGCCACCATGCCAAGGCATGTTTTCCCATAAATTTCATTTTTAATATTACAACGGACTGACGCATTCTTGATATTCACATTTTTTTCTTACATCCCAGCTTTAGAATTTCTGCACTGTTGTTTGATGGCCTAAAACTAGCCTCATTCCCAATTATGTGGCCTTGTCACCAGCTGTGTCCATCCACACTGACTCAATTACCCAGAGCTCAGTAAAAACATCAGGCTTAATTAGCCTGCATGTCCCCAAAAGTTTATCAATTAACACAAGGTTGTCAGCTCTGAAAGGCTGTACTAAATTAAATTTTACATGAATTAAATTGGCCAATATCGTTCAGAGGGGTGAACACAGATATTGTTACAGGAATAAGACAATGGCGTTACATAAAATATGAGGTAGGTCAGGACTCGAACAGCCTGAGCAATGTCAAATGACATTTATAATCAGAGTATTTTTTTCTTAAGTTATTCTCATTTATTTTAATTATGGAATTTTACACAGTTGTGATTATTTAACAGGCCACAATTTAAAACTCAAAATGAGCCATGTTTGCTAACATATGAAACTATGACTAGAATACATTTTGCAAACATGCTCCTTTTAAATTAAATACTGCAGTTATGTACCTCTTTTGAAAAAGAAAATATTTTTTTCTGATAAATCTAATCTATTTATGATGAGTATTCTGAATGCTCAATATTACTGCACGTCATAAAATACAAAATCTTAAAAGTTAGCTTTTTGTATCTGAATGGCTGCAATTTTGCAGATTAACAGGCTGCATGTGAATTAAGATGTTTTAGAAAAGGAAAATCATTATTTATTCCATCCATATTAAAAATTACATCAATGTGGGCTTTTGAAATTCACAGCTGTTTAAAAGAGATTACAAATGTGCTGTTGTTTTGCAATATGATACATGACAAAATACATACAATACACAATTTATATACTGTACATACAAGGCGCATACTAGGAGTATTAAGTGCCCCTGGGTAACAGCACACATGGTGTCATGTCAAAATGAAACGTGAAAAATGAAAAAATGGTGGGTCACAAAATTTTGAAATGGATCTAACAGTGAGGGCCGTATTAAATATTTTATTAAAAATTAAATATTATTAAATATTTTAGATAAGGAAAAAGTCACTCACCAATTAGATGCTCATTACCAACTAATTTGACCTTTTGGGCGATTGGCTGTTATAACACTTATCCAGACCTGCATTTATATATGTGTGTAAACAAAACTTGGATAAATTAGATATATGGAGTATTATAGTGACAGAGGTATTACAACAGGCACTGCATGATTCCAAATGTCTGAGATGCCAGCCAGATTAAAAATATTTCTGTTCCTCCTGTATTGTAAGTAGAAGGTGGTCAATTACTAGGTACTCAAAAAGATTGGAAACAACAAAAGCCATTATTGACAAAATACATCCAACAGACATGCACCACCAGAGGACCTTAAGATCTTAGAAAAGATTGGCTGTTGTTCTCGATATTTATAGAAATTTCCCACAATTGTTATATATTTTTTTCCTTACGTTAATGGCACACAATTGTTATTTTCTTGATATTCTTTGCAGTTTCTTGTATTTTTGTTGTATTTTTGCAGTATGTATGTTTGCATAAATGTCATAGGTCTGTGTGCCTATGAGCCTGTATACTGCGTTTAAGCGACTGGACACCTACATTTGCTTCTGGATAAAGTCTCTCTCTCTCTCTCATTCTCTCTCAATCTATCTAGTCAAATTCGAAAATTTGTTTTGTATCCAAATAAAGGATGATATGCCATTTTAAAAACATTATGGGACATCTGAGGCAACTTGTTTCATCTCCAGAGAAAAAGAGCTGTCAAAGATCAGCGTGAAGCCTAGTACACCCTTTAACCTGTGATAATAGTAATGCTTAAGTCAGTGACCAGACATGAACCCTGGGAATCAAAGACTCAATGCAGTACCTTCAGGCCATTATAGCATTAAGAGAATCTCTTGGAGGCAAAGATACTTACAAGGATTTATTATAAGGCTTTGTATTTTCTAATTATGCAATAACAAAACAGCACTTTTCTTGGCAGAGTGCTCAGTTCTGTACATCACTTTTATTTGTAATACTGTTTTATGTGTCCTTGTTATCATTGTGCAATGTTTTTACATTTTATGTTCAAATTTATTGAAATACCATGTTTGATGCCAGCAGTGTGGAAAATGCATGTGGTATAAATTTCACCGAGTTGTCTTGCTAAACCTTCGATTTAGCATACCATAAAGTTTATTCTGCAATACATTGTGACAAAATTAATAACTGTTTTCTGGCATCTCCTTTTACTTATTGTTACAACATGTGTCATAGCTGCATCTTCATATCTCCAAATCGGCATTGTTTTTGGCACATCATAAAAAGGACAAAGGACACCCCAAACTGCTGAGTTGCTGAAATCCTATATCAGGCAAGATGGGAGAACATCTCACTTTCAAAACTCCAGTACCTGCTCTCCTCAGCTCCCAGACAGCATGTGGTTAAAGGAAGAGGTGATGCAACACTGCGGTAAACATGCCCCTGTCCCAGGCATCAAATTCAAATTGAGCATATATTTGCCATAAAACAATAAAATTTCTTAGTTGCAACATTTGATATGTTGTCTTTTTTCTGTCTATTTTCAATGAAATATAGATCTACATTGTTTGTAAATCACTGCATTCTGTTTTCATTATATGCAGCCTCCCAAAGTTTTTGGAAATGAGGTTGTATTCAGAAGGCCTTGCTCTCCATTTTTCCGGAAGCTGCCTGTCGTCTAATCTCTGCATTTCTTGCTTGCATTCACTGAGGCACCCCTACATTACCAGCAGTGTATCAGCATCTTTCCCCTCTGCAAAATGAAATGTGCTAACCAAGGGAATGGACCTTAAAGGCTGTCCATCCATCCATCCATTCATCCATCCATCAATCCATCCATCCATCCATCCATCCATCCATTTTCTAACCGGTTCTTCTCCTAATCGGGGGGTGAGGGAGCCTAAACACAGGCATCAGAGGACACAATACATGAGTACACCCTATTTTTAATAAATAACTACTTATGTTTTATATTAATATTATTACTAATAGAAAGCTCAATATACCACAGTGCGCAGTGTTTCAGATTAATTAAGGCCTCTTACAGTAAGTGTCATTTGGGAATTCCCTGTTTGGAAGACAGAAGGTAGCTGTTTTATACTAAATGGACCTAAATGTTGCTAAAAAGGACCAAACCCCATTTTAATAGTGACAATCTGTTATTATTACAAGCATTATCGGTGCCCCAGTTATGTAGTTTAATTTCTCCTACATATTTGACATACTAACTAACTGAATGTACACTTCCCAGCTCTAAAGAACTGCAATAGTCATACAGTACTTGATTAAATTAAAAAGCATGCAAAGGTTAAACCACTTACTCCAAGTGGATTTGCACTTAAAGGAAATTGTAGCATGGCAGACAAATTAAATGGGCAAAATCACGCATGTAGTACCCCCATTTCCGCAGTCTTTACGGCTACTCATGCGTTAATACTGCTCAATCGTTGCCATGAAATGACTGCTGGATTCTGGATTCGATGGAAGGCGTGTGGTTCTGCTGGCCTAAATAATAAAGAATAGGTGCTAAGCCAATGGAAATAACATGCATGAAGTGCTTCTGTTTCTCAGTCCAAACTTTTATTTTACTACTTCTATCAATCATAAGTTAAAATAACTCCATGTAAAATAAATGCTTGAGCAGCTTTGCTAATTAATGAGCGATAATGGATGCAGAGAAGTGCAAGATCTGGAGATTACCTAAGGGCAGGTCTTTATCTCTCCTCGAGTGTGCGAGCAGCAGAAATCATTTGCAATACTTGGGGTGTCAGTTAAAGACTGAGAGGGCCACGATGTTCTTTTAACGTCTTCAATGGTGAATGGTTAGGGGGCATGTTTATAATCTGTAGCAAGTCAATGTCAGGAAAAAGCATTGTCAGGTGTACTGCAGCCTGGCTCAGATAAACCCACTTAGATAGCTGTGATTTTTTACTTTCATATTGAAATCCTGGTACTCTTTCAATTATATGTCAAACTAGATATTTTAGACTTTATAAAATCCTGTGAGCATTGTACAGATGGGTACATTATTAGTACTCCTCCTGAAGTAATAAACGTAGCCTAACACCTGCATTATTTGTACTCTGTGGTAAAGTGCATTCAGGGCGGGCAGATGCATTGCATCTAGGGCCAAACGGAGACAGGTGGCAAAAACGCCTTTCCAACATTCCATTCCGAGTCATAATTATACGCATCTTTACATCACTTGTTAAAGAACTGAAAAGATATTTCTAAATCTGCAAGGCAAAGCAAATACGTAGGTATAAATGCATGCAGTGGTATTAGGTATACCTACATAGGATCAGATAACAACTCCCTTTTTCCCCAGATGGGTTTTGAGGGTCGACAAGTTCTGCGTTCAGTGACGCCTTTTGCACACCGCTGCTTTACTCAGCTGTTACTCTTGCACTTGCGGGCTTCCTGCTAGCGTTAATTAGCCTGAATGTTTTCCTCGAACCTCCCTCATTAACAGGATGTTTTGAACCACAGAGCCGCCTCAGACTAGATGTTGTTTTTTTATCACATCATTCTCTGTAAAGTCTACACACTGTAGAAAATCCCAGGAGGGCAGCCGTTACTGAGATGCTGGAACCTTGTCTGGCTCCAACAATCTTGCCGTGTATAAAATCACACAGATCATACATCTTAGCCATTCTAATACATACTGTAGTTAAACAATAATGTTGGGTTTTTTATGGCAATGTAGTGGCAATTTGGTCTGAATTTCAAGCATTCCCTTACTGCTAACCCTGAAAATCATCCCTCTGGTACACAAAACCAGATAGTCAAGACCTCTGGTGAAATGAAGATCACAAGGGCAAGCTGTAATTATAAAGCTGACACCATCTTTGTTTACTTCAAACAATCCAAAAGCAATACTAGGGAAAAGAACTGCATTTAATTGCCTTTTATCATAAGTCTTGGTTATAAATTACTCCATTGTCCAGCTAATCAAATCTAGAATATTTATGTACATAGAATGGAATGAGTCCACATTTTACAGGAGGCTGAAATACAGCAGTGAGAAAAGCTGTCAAATGTAGGAAGAATAATTGCCTCTGATTGCTCTTACTAATAGTGAGAGCTGACATCAGCAGCACAGAAAATTCTTAAGATTAACTGTAAGGTCATAGGCAGTCCATTACCAGAAAAGTAAAAGTTAAAGGGCCCAATTTTCTCAGTTAATCTTTAAAAATATACTGAGAAAAACAGCCTTATACGACTGGACAGAACAGGAAGAATCAGTTTATATTTCACTATTTTCATTTGACTGTTGTGCACAAACAGATGCTTAGATGTCTCAAACAAATAACATCGGAAACATTCTAAAGTATTCTGTCGTAAACATAAACAGTGCAGTGCCATTCTTAAGCACAGAATTGCTTTAAATAGGTTACACTACCATGGTTACGTCCATCGGGGGCCATTT
This sequence comes from Petrocephalus schoutedeni, assembly GCA_026780765.1. Classification (NCBI taxonomy): domain Eukaryota; kingdom Metazoa; phylum Chordata; class Actinopteri; order Osteoglossiformes; family Mormyridae; genus Petrocephalus; species Petrocephalus schoutedeni. The sequence continues at coordinate 12,729,618 of JAODKL010000040.1, read as the reverse complement.
GAATAATTCCATTGCTTTATCCTAGACAATCGTAGTCACAAACCCCTGACAAGATTATTCCACAGTACAATGAGTTTGTTTCTCCTTGACACTGGCTGTGCTTCATATTTGGAAAGAAAGTCACTACCCATTTAAGCTTTAATGGTAAATTTAAAAATTGAGACAAAGCTAAAAAATATAAAAATCTACAAATTGCACTCATGATAGCTAGCCAGAAACTTCAAATGAAGAATTTCCTGCATTACTACACAATTAAGTATAATTTTTATAATACCAGAGTACCTACATACATATAGATATCATTAGCAATTTATGTGTTGGAGCAAATTATTTATTTGAATTCAATAAACAAAAGCCGAAATTATACATTAATATATGACAATATTTTCTTCAACATTTTTTCTTTGACATTTTCTTTCTAGATCCAGGAAGCGTGATACCTTCCCAGAGGTATTTCATGTGTTCTCAAGCTGCCTCTTGACAAGGCTGTAGTATAACTCTCATCCACCCTGACAGCAGCTATCGTGTTTCATATTGGCACTGAATTTAAAAATGGCTTTGAAGCTACCAACATAGAGACACCTAAATAATGAACAGGCAAACTAATAAATACATAGCTGAATGTGTTTAGCCAGCAATTACGGTTATTAATTGCTTAGCTGACTTTTATTTGCTGCCCTACTGGACTTTTATGCTTTTCCACCTGCTGGTATTATATGCTTTGCATATATTTTGATTCTATTTTATCCATTTATCTCATTATTTTTATGGAGCTTGCTGAGGTGAAGCAAGCTCACTTTTGTCTCCTGGGAACTGAAGATGGACCATTTTCATTACCACACTGCTGGAAAAAGCTGAAATATACAATACATTTCTCCTGTCCCATATTCTGAGGCTTTAGTTATGTGCCTGTTCAAAACCTCCCTCTGGCATTAATTCAATAATAGCACTAAAAGGTAAGGGAGAGGTCTTCTTTTACAGGCCATGGTAGGATTGAAAGAGCCCATTTAAGGACATTTCCATAGGATACCGCCCAGGGTATGCATGCACACAATGTGTAAAGCGCCAGCTGTTGGATCAAAGCTAAGCGACTAACTCCTCTCAATGCTACAGATGGGCTGTTCCAGAATGAATACATTTCTCAGATAATTCATTTTTAAGAAATATATGGTTACCCGAAGAAAAAGCTTTTCAAATGGCTGAATATATATTATGGAAAAATCCAGTTGGGTTAAAGACATTTCAGAGACGGAGCCTCTTTTGCCCTCCTTCACAAACCTATCATTTGTTTCACCACTTATCCAGTAGAGGGTTGTGGGAATTTGTGTCTATCCCAGGTAGCCTAGATGAGATTTGCTAATCACGTGTCACTTAATATAAAATGAGTTCAACAGGAAGCAAGCTGATTGGACGTGAGCTGGATCTAAGTTATGCACCTCTGTATATGAGGCTAAGTAGCTGTAGCAGAATTCCCACAGATGCTTTAATCCCATCCAGTTATTCACATGGTACAACAGAAAATGGGATTCATGGGACTAGCCAACCTTCTTCCTTTGACCTAAGGTCTGGCTCCAACACTTGTGTGCTTGTTATAGGTGCTTATGAACGTGGAAAGGGTTCAGCAGGGGCATTGTGACCAGCCTGCGGCCATGTAGCCCCTTAATGCCCTGTGTATCATAAAACCATAGTCCCATGATGATTATCTACATTACCTGCCATTAATACTGCATTAGCCCTTGTGTTGACTCATCCAAAATGGAATGTCCTTCGTTCACATCTCACGTCGAGTCCTGGCCGCCAAGTGCCCTGACAGCCGTTCATGGTTTTTCCCTCCCCCGAACACTGTGTGTATGTATCAGATGTATAGCAAGGGAATGACCATCATTTCATGATGAGTAAATAATTCACAATGTACATTTGTTTGTATTACTTAAATATCATATTTAAATAACTTTTTTTTGTACATTACGTGTGTGGATGTCCATGTAATAATGCTCTCAATCAGGATTAAATTAAAACAACTAAAGTTTAAAAAGAACAAGTTTCGTTAATGACAGTATTATCTGAGGAAGATCAGCACAGGGTTTTATGGTGGCCATAAGCACGTTGAGGAAAAAACTGAGAGCTCTTCAAACCAGTCAATATCAGCTATATAAAGTTCAAATGGAAAACGAAAAAAAAAAAACGATTTTTTTTTTTTTTAAGCAAAAAGTAGAAAAAAAGCTGCAGTCACCTTACAAAACAAAACCAAGGTGATGCATTGTTGTCAAGGGAACAGGCGAACACGGGAATGCGGAAATCTCCCGGTCGGGAGTTTTTTTTCACGCAGCATCAGAGACCGCAAACACGAGACGTCAATGGCCGGACTGGGGAAACAGACTTGAACGCGGACTAAAATACACCACTGACGAGACATAGACTGGAGACAGGTGGGAGGCAGCAGGATTCCGCACGAGGGGAACGAGGGGGCGTGGCACACACGAGGATCGGACCGGAGGAACCCTTACAATTGTAATGAGTATTTGTATTGTGTTTATTTGGTATCCATTGCCGCTTGTAAAAATATTCCATACAACGCAAAAGAAAGGTTGTTAGTGGATTCTATTTGTAACAATACTTCAGCTTATCTTTGCTATTCCGTCAGACATGCAATTTCAGAAGGCTGATATCTCTAACTTGTCTTTAGTGTATTATCGATTATATGTATAAATATTTTTTAACAATTTTTTCAGCTTTATATTTTTTATCTTTTTTATATCAATTATATCTTTATAAAATAGTCAATCATGCATCACTTCTTGAGAAGTGAGAGACAATTTCAAATAGTAATCTAGTAAAAGTGCTTGAAGCTCTACAGTTTTTTTAAATAATTTAGATTATTCACGACATTCAATTTAAGGTAATGTGGAATTTCAGAAAAAAATTGCTGAAATGTTAGAGATCGCACACATTCGCTTCTTTACATTTGCTTACATCAATGCATTTGCTAACATGCCAAGTGAGAAGGAGTAGGGTTTTGTCTGTCACTCTTGTGAGTGACAAGGACACATAGGAGCTTGACTTTTGGAAAATGACATCTGTGACTAGCTAACTGCCATGTTTGCGGCGGGATGAAGGACCCATAATGCAGGCTGTAGGATTCGAGCCCCTCCAAGGGGCGTTTATTGAGGGAATCGGGGGAAACCACGAGAGCAAACACTGGCAGCAATCACAGAAGGTATCAACAACAACCGACCAGGGGAACAGGACGCAAACTGATTAAATAGGGCAGGACATCAAGGAATAAACACAAGGCAGGTGTGCGAGGTTAACAAGGGGAATAAAACACAAGGCAAGGGACAGGTGTCGCGAATCAAGCCCCGTCTGAGGGCAAAACAAGGGAAAGGACACGCAGGGCGGGCTGAGCATGACACTACCTGAAATTAGCTAATACACATTTATATACTGCACCTGCTAACAGGGGTGGTAGCTCTTTGGGTAGAACTGTGGCCTAACTCTATCAGTTGTGTGGACGTTATTCCAATCTCTGCCTGTGTTTGTATGCATGCATTTCTATCCCCCATGTTTATGTGGAGCATAGGAAACCAAAGGCTGCTTTTCAAAATGAAATTAAAAAGTGGTTATAACCTTGATTGCCTATGCTGAAGGACATCAATGGGCAAATAATCACTGATGGATTAAGCAGAGATGGAATAAAGGGAAGATCTCTATAAACGAAAACATCATCACCCAGGTTATACAGTATGTAACATGGCCAGACACATTGAATAACCTTCAGCAATAGAAGAGGAGAACAGATGGCATCCTAACAGTGATATTACAAGCAACTGATGAAGAACTGTGTAAATTATACTGGTGGACTTGGAAAACAACTCAACTTTCTGCAGATTGAAAGTGATTAGCTTGTAACATATTATTAATGTATGGAAATATGACCAAGTATACAAACTCTTGTACAATTTCCCTCATATCACATGTCAATAAGACAATACTAAAGATCACTCATTGCAGATTAGAGTTCTACACAGAAGGAGAATTGCCTAATTTAGCAAAGGACAAGGAACAGGAGACATCATTGCCAACACAATGAATGTCAAAAAACATGGAATGACAGAAGAAGATTCTGTACTGATTACAAAAAACCCTTATTGTGCAGATCATATAAAACTAGAGAATGTTCTCAAGAAAAGGGGTTAGCCATAGCTTCATATTTCCTTATGAAGAACTGGTAGACTGGATAAGAATCCATAGTCACAGCAGAATATAAAGAGGTTTTAGGCAAACATGCATGCTATCACCAAATCTATTCAACCTGTACAGAAGATGTATAAGGACAGAAGCTGAACTAGAAGAAGACCATTGTGGTTATAACACACATCGCTAATAAAAAGATCTAAAGACATTTATAAGAGAAATGATTGAACAACAAAAATATGACACTATGGCTAAATGTGAAGAAAAAGGTTATGACCACAGGATCAGCAGATAACTTTAGTGCTGATTGCAGAGACATAAAGGTCACAAAAAGCTTTTGCCTCCTTGGAAGAAAATCATCAACAATAAAGGATCCAGCATTCTAGAAATACATCACAGCTGCCAAGAAGGACCTATACATCTTCAAAAGTATGAACTTCTCTTTTAGAACAGAGAGCAGAATTGTTCACAGTATTTTCCATGACTCTTTACAGATGTGAAATCTGTACGATGAAGAGGCAGGACAGAAAGGGCATTTACTCGTATGAACTCACAAACACTTCTAAAACTATCATGGACTGCTAGGTAAACATACAAGTGGACTCTTGATCAAACCTTACCTGAAATTTCCACTGAAGTGCAATTGACTAAACTGAAGCTATCCTATTGTTAGCATATTATGAAAGGAATGAGTGCACTGAAAAAGGGTGTAATGCGTGGTATACTTAAGGCAAAGGACAACCATGAGATGGGTGAACTAAATGATTACAACTATGAACTGGGAAGCTTGGGAAAACCCAGACAGAAGTCTGCATTCTGGAGGAAAGCCATCTACATGGTCGGTGGCACTAGCGATAACAGTTTGTACACACACATGTAGCATGTGTGAATGTATGCCCTGTCATGGACTGCCATCCTCTTTTTTGCATACCTTGCCCCATGTTGAATGAAACAACATCGAAAATGGTTCTAGGGTTGTATTTTGTTTATGAAATACTGGCATCAGAAAATAGTCTATAAAATAGATGTTTCTGGGAGTAACTGAGTGATCTAGTATTTTGGCAGTTACATAAGGACTAAATAAGGTGCAAAATGTTGATGCATTATGAAGCAACTGTTGAAAGTTTATTTTAGAAACAAACATTGCCTCAAGTTCTAAACTGATCAGATACCCCTGAAGTCACAGTTGAAAGAAGAACTGGGAAATGCACTGCAGTTTCGTCATGATGTAGACAAAATAGACAACCATAAAAATCCATTATGTCTGCCAATATAACACAGATCTAAACTCCAAGCCTTAAAATAAAAATATAAGCAAAGCTGAAGAATTCCTACCATACATGTTTGTTTTTAAGCCCACTAATTAATCTCCTGCAGAAGAGGTGGCTGATTGCCTTGATCCATAGGGATGTAATCACCACATAAGAGAAATGTCTCCTGAGTCCATCACAGCCTACCAGAACAATCAGCTAGATTTTCCTTTTTAAGCCTTCCTTGTCAAGCCTGAGATATCTCTGAACATGACTAACTTGGTATCGCTGCAGATTCTCCCATAAAATACAATGAATCTAGGCCAAGGATAGTTTTATTATCCCCGAGCCTCACCTATTAACATTATGATTGCTGGAGTAAAAACAATGTGTGTGTATCCATCGATGTTCTGCTGCTTATCTGGGGCCAGGACACATGACTGGCAGCCTAAGCAAAGATGCCCAGACCTCCCTCTCACCAGTGACCTCCTCCACCTCCACCAGGAGAATGCCAAGGCATTCCCAGGCCAGTCGAGAGATATAGGCTGAGTCCCATTGCTCCCCTTGGCCCTACCCCTTAGCCTTACTCCTTGGCCCTTGGCCCAAAGGGTAAGGGTTGAAATCTACCCCTAAGAAATGGGACACCCCTTCAGTAACATGATACTTCATCATTAGTCTCCGGTGAATTTTACGTAGGCAAACGCGTTGTGTTTTTGCTGAATGTTCAACATGCCGTTGTCGGCGGATATTAATCTAATTTTAATGGGTACTTTATTATCACTTATATATTATTTATTATTATTTCCATCACTTCGGCTGTTGGCATTTTTTTGCGTTTGTCTGCAGAAAACCGTAGTCAACGTGAAACAAATGACTCACCCCCAAAGTGATCTTGCAGCACTTTTTGATTTTAAATAACGCTGCTCATTCTCCGCTCTGAATCGAATGAGCCTTCTAGTTTCCTCTGTACTCCCTGGAATGACTATGGGGAATATGGGGAATTAAACAGCAGCTATACAAACCTAGACAGCAAAAGTGTATTTTGCAATGCAGTAGAAGCCCATTGTAAACAAGCAGGAAAAGATTGGGTTTGTGGTGACTTGCAGCACATCAGTAATAAATTAGCTAGATAGTTACTTAGCCAAAGCAAAGGAGCACAACAGTGTTCTGTAGCAGCCCTGACAGTCTGCACTAATACCAAGCGAAACGGCAAACTGGCTGCTCGACTTACCGGTAATTTCTTTGTGTGTTTGTGTGTGAGTGTATATTTGTGGTTTATGCAGAGTAGCCACTGCTTGACTTTTGTACTGGACACACAAATAGAGACCGACTGCATTAAAGTGATTTTTTATGAAGAATACAACCATAAGGCTGAAAAACAAAGTCTAGACAATACACTGGTTGTCATAGTTTTTAATTCTTTATTAACGAAGAAATTATTCCCATATCTATGTCTCTTTTCGTTCTGCAGCCATGTGCTGATTGTTTTTCGCGGCGCCTTCTCCTACCCCTCCGTTTGTAGTGAGCCTCTGAAAAATCTCCATTTGAAGGGGTAGTTAGCCCTTCCCCTTACCCCTACCCCTCTGTCTAAATGAGAAATGGGACACCCTACCCCTACATGTGAACGCGCAAAACAGAGGAGTAGGGCCAAGGGGAGAAATGGGATTCACCCATAATCTCTCCAGGGTGTCCTGGATCTACCCTAGGGACTCCTCCTGGTGGGACATGTCCAAAACACGTCTCCAGGTAGCCGCCCAGGAGGCATCCTTGATAGATGCTTAAATCACCTCAACTGCCTCCTTTCAATGCAGAGGTGCAGCAATTTTTAACCCCTCTGAAATGTCCAAGCTCCACACCCTATCTCTAAGGTTGAGCCCAGGCACTCCACGAAAGAAACTCATTTCTGCCACTTGTACCCACAATCTCATTCTTTCTGTCACTACCCAAAGCTCATGACCATAGCTGAGGGTAGGAACGTGGATCAACTGGTAAATTGCAAGCTTTGCCTTCTGGCTCAGGCCCCTCTTCTCCACGACAGAGTGGTGCAGTGTCTGTAGGAAAGATCTGTCTCTATGGGATCTTCTGCTCCCTTCTTCCCTCACTTGTGAACAAGACCCTGAGATACTTAAACCCCTCTGCTTGAGGCAACAACTTATCCGCCTCAAACTTGGAGGTGCTGATACTCATCCCGGCTGCAGGTCACAGCCCGATGTTGCCAGCAGGACCGCATCATCTGCAAAAAGTCCGAACCGGATCCCCTCCTCCCCTTGGCCAATGAGTGGACTCACCTCTCCAGTACCCCGACATTGACTTGCCCAGGGAAGCTGAGGAGTGCAATATGATTTAAGCTGATTTTTATGCTAAAACATGCCCATAAGATTTATATTATCCTTTCAAATTTGTTTTTTTTTTTTTTTTTTTGTGAGTGGAGCTGTGTGTTGTGCCCAAAGGGACATTTAGAAACAGTGGGATACAATACGATACAAGGTCTAAATAGCTTTTCACTTGGAAAATATTTGATACATCTAACCAGACTTAATATCACTGTTTAACAGGACATATTAGTTAAAGTGACCTGAAAGGCACGCTGCTACCACAATAATGACCATCTTAAGCAGTGTGTTCCTGCATAAAGCTTATTGATTGTAATTCTTCCTAAACATTTCAGTTTGGTCTCTTCAAAAGCCCTTTCCTTTATTTCTAGGATAACTCAAGTGTTTTTTGTTGCTCTTTTTCTGACAGTTTTTGTGGCTCCCTTGTTATGGCCCTGCCATGTAGGGCAGTTTTCTTAAGCATATTGTGGGAATTGCTGACTCATGCACACTTTTACCCCCCTATTCAGCTATTACAGGGTAGCCATCATTCAAACATGCTGGTGGCCTCACAGGGGGGTCCCATAATAGTTAATCCTCTTTTTCCTCTTCCAGATCAGTTTTAAGGGGTAGCCTGTTCTAAGTAATATGTGGGTGGGGTTAAACACAGCAAGGATATGCAAGGATATAGACTTGCTGAATCTCAGGATATAGGCTGTATCTTTGTTTCAGCGACAGATTCAGGCTGTTGGAAGGGCAGGGGCAAAAAAATTAAAAAGGGCACCTATTGCATTCTCTCACTCCTCATCCGCCCCACCCGCTAGTAATCTGGCACGCTATGTAAGGTGAAGCAGCTTCATTTTCTTCACTGGAAGGGCACCCATCAGAGATATTTTCTTTTAATTACAAGGACACTTCATCATGTTTTCTCACTTGGAAGGGAACCCCATGAGTTTTTTCCACTAGAAAGGCACACATAGAAAGGCCTATTCTGGAAGCTACAGGCAGGGGTGTCGTAGTTGGGTGAAAAGTGGGACTAAATTACCAGGGCCCCAAGTGGGGGGAGGGCCCCTGAGGGTGTAGGTAGTT
>JAODKL010000040.1:12707807-12720673 GCA_026780765.1 Petrocephalus schoutedeni | reverse complement strand
GGGGGGGAACTGGAGCACCCGTAGGAAACCCCATGACAACATGGGGAGAATATGCAAACTCCACACACATGGAACTTGGGCAGAGACTAGAACTCCAGATGTGAGGCAACAACACTAACCACTGCACCACCATGTCGCCCCTGTAGGGCATCTAAAGTTTACCAAATTGTAAGGACACCTTAGATGGTACTACATCACATTTTCTTCACTGGAGGGGCATCCATTAGGATAATTCCCCACATACTCACACATGGATGGACACCCTATACTGCACAGCATGACATTTTATCCGCTGGAGGGGCATTTCACCATATGTGCTTTTCCTCTGCAGGAACCTTTTTCCAGAACCAGGTAATTTTTCAGGAACCAGGAACTTCTGTCGTGTTCCTACCACAGGAACCAGTTCCAATTGTAGTTCCTTGGACGTAGTTCTGGAAAAAAATTTTTAGTCCCTGCTCTGGACTATTTACCGTTCATTTTACCACCAACTACTGGGATGGGGCTAACAGTGATAGAATTATTGTCCCCCCAGCACCCCCTGAGTCCACCAGTGCTTAGCTTTACTGTTTTAACTATTAAATGATCACTGATTATTGGCATAATAAAAATGAAGGAATACACATGAAGCAAAGGATCAGTTTGGGAGGGGAACAAACTTAAACAGTATAACTGAACTGCAACAGAAGACACTGAGGTAACTGATGCTTTTGAACAATATTTAGGGCAGGTTTTGAAAGTGGCAGGTCAGCGGGATGTTGTGTGTTGTGTGTTAAGCAGACTCATTTAGTGAGATAAGGTAGTGGTGTGGAGGTAAAGGAGTCCTGGGTTCTTTGTGAACTTGCAGTGAAACTTAAGCAATGCATGGGCTGTGATTTCACCTTTGACCAATGTTCTGGAACAATGCCAGCTAAAGAAATCTATATATCTATATCCTATATATTATCAGTTAGTACTGTTATGACATTCTGCTTTCCTGCAGCTCTGTTTTTTAATTTCTAATGTCTAAATTAATCTATTTCTAATGAATCTGGTAATTATGACACTTGTCATAGTTGAAGGACTGCTCAGTGTTCCATACAACAAGGAATTTTCTTTTTACAAATACACATATTTTCAGCTGCCACAATTTATGTCCAATTTTTCTTCTGACCTTTGGACTTTGTGGATGCACTTCCCAACCACTAGACTAGAGACCAAACCATAAAATAGTTTATGCAAATTTTCTTTTAGTTACAAAGTGTTTAAAAACACAGAAAACAATCATTTTTAACTGGTTCTTATCTTTTGGTATAAAGCCAGATAGAAGTTGGCTCCAGAGAAAGAAAGCAAAGCAACATATTAAGTTCTTCAGTTGTCTCAACTGCCAAAACACTAATTCATCAAACTGTGCAGCCCCCCCCCGCCATGTTGTACCTGCTTCCTCAGCCCAATTATCTTCATACAAACAAAAGTGCATTAACATCTCAGCATAACCCAAAACAGTCAGGCTGGGTGCCTATCCAACCCCGTCCTATGTGTCCTGTTCTTGGCCAGCAGGTGTCAGTGGTCATTACATCTTTCCCCTCTCCATCCTGTAGACCTTCACCCCTTGTGTCTCCTTGTTTTCTCAACGGGTTGAGCGTGCGGCTTTGAAACTATACACTCCAATTGTGGGTACATTTTTATTGTTTTTTTGTTTCCTAGTATTTATTACTTAGCGTGTTTCCTGCGTAGTGTTTTTCATAGTATTTTGTTTCATAGCGTTTATTACTGCATTACTGCATTTTCCTATTTTAGGTTTTAATATTTCTGTGTATTTTTTATGATCCTAGTCTTTCCTGGTGTTGCTACTCTTGTGTTTGCTATGATCTTTTAGTCTTGAGTATTTGCTATGTCTCATTTAGTGTTATCGCTTCCACCTGTTTCTCGTTGTTCCTGTGCCTCCCTCGATTTCGTTAATGGATTATGAGCTGCACCTGTCCCTTGTTTCTCCTGTTTTTCTGTGTGCATTTTAGTGCCCTCACTGTGTTTGCTGCCCAGGCATCTATTGTGTGGTAGTAACTCAGATTTTTTTACCTTGTCCTGCTTCCTGTGTTGCTCTGCTCCCCAGTTGCGTTATTATATGGCTCTCTTGTAGTTAGTTCTTGTTTACCCCGTTTGCATTGTGACCCCTTATTGTCATTGTATCTTGTGCCCTCCCTATTGTGTTCTGTTTCCTGAATAAACTCCTTTTGTGTCGGAGCCACCAGTGGATCGTCACCTTCATTTCCCCGCCTTCATCATGCCACGCTGTACAGTAACACAAAACAAATCCAAATAAGACAGCTGAACACTTGCCTGACTACTGAATATATGCTAACAGACTCCTTTTCCAATTATATTATTATAATTTGCAGCTGTATAAATACAAATATTTCTTTCATTTATTCATGAAAAATCAAAGCAACAGAAAATATTTAGTAGAACCTATATGGCACGCTTGCGGCGAGAGGAACAACCCATGATGCAGGCTGTAGGGATAGAACCCCTCCAAGGGGCGTTTATTTGACAAGATAGGGGGAAACACAAAAGCAAAACGGACAGTGAACACAGTAGGCATCGACAATAACCGACAAGGGGAACAGGATGCAGACTGACTAAATAGGGCAGGACATCAAGGAGTAAACACAAGGCAGGTGTGAGGGGTTAACAAGGGGAATAAAACACAATCCAAAGCTAAACAAGGGACAGTTGTGGCGAATTAAGCCACGCCTGAGGGCAAAACGAGGGAAAAGACACACAGGACGGGGCTGAGCGTGACACTATACATTTTATGCACTGAAATTTAAGCAAGATAAACCTGTGGTTCCATTTGTATTATCACATCTTAAATTAGTTCCTTTAGTTAAACACACAATTAAATTCCATCCACTGCCAGAATAAAATCAGCTCATGCAAGAATCCATCCAGCCATCCATCCATTCTCAACCAGTTATCCAGTTCCAGCTTCTAGGACAGCAATCTGAACAGAGATGCCCAGAACTTCCTCTCCAAAGCCACCTCCTCACAGGGGCCCTTCTTAATTCTAACCATAACCTACATATGTGTGCATCATTTGCATAATTTACAGATTACTTTTGGATGTTCATGTTTTGTTTTATTTGTATAATGCGAAATTACACAATTTTCATTAAAACATTATATATTATTCATAAATTGCATAAACCAACTTAAGTACGTTATACAAATGATACTTTATTGCTATTTGCCTATAAAGTGGGGAGCATGTGTGTCTTGGGCAGCTTGATCAGGTCTGTTTTTTCAATTTACCTATCCATTGATCTGCCCATTCCACAAAGTGGGATTAGCCAGATAATTTAAGACAAAAGTAAGGATTGTCCAGTAGGAATGTCATTTACCTCTCCTACAGTTTTCACATTTAGCTAAGTTATTCAGCTAACTGGGAAATTCTGCTTTGTAGAATACCCTCTAGGCCTGTCTGAATGAATATTATCCTTAATGTATGTAAGAGTCTTTTTTATCTACTTTAGTTTTCACTACTATCATCTAAAAGGCAGGTTTCATACTTGCAGGGGATTTCGCCTTTAATGGATTCTTAAATGAGACTCTGTTTGGCATGTTTTGACAAGTGCATGTTTAGATACACTCCTGATGTTGACTGTAATTACACAGTTATTCTGCTAGACTCTGTATTTCCAGCCACAGGCACCAAAAAAAAAACCCTGAGACTCACAAACTGATTCACAATGTCCTGTGCTACTTCAGGCAAGGCAAGATGGGTAATTATTTCTTACTAAGGTCTGGAAATAGTCTGACTTCAGCACCTATTTATTAAAATGTTGAACACATCACAGTGATTTCATTGTTTTTTTTTTTCTCTCATTCCATTTACACTGCTAGATCACTAGTCAGATAAAAAGAGTCTGTGTTCTAGCTGGAAGCATTAAAAGGTACTCAAAGTATTGCCAGGCTGAGCCATTTAACAATCAGTAAACTGATTTTTTCGCATGGGGTCATAGAAAGGCCATGTGCATTTTGAGGACAGATGGGGCATTTACAAAAGGAAAGCCAAATACTGATGATTTCACTTCTTCTGTTCAATACTCTGTTTTAATTTCTGCCTTTTCCTCAGTTTTCCTGAATGATGGTAATGAAACAGCAGCACATTTGTCACAGGCTCATATAGGAGCCATATCATTTCATTTAGTTGATTTTTTTCTTCATTCGCATCTAAGGCTCTGGTCTGACAGTGGTTTATGGGATTGAAACAGATGGTGGGATTAGGAAGTAGACATGACAATGTAGTTGTGGCTATACTGATAGATACAAATGCCAAAGCATAAAATGTGTGCTATCTATAAACAATATCAGTTTTTTTAATTTAAGTGACAAAAGAAATTTGTGTTTATATGTATGAGCCGTTAAATTTGAAGGAGGCTTCTCTGCAAAAAGCCCCAAAGAGTACAGTACAGAAAATGAAAAAGTATCCCATAAAAACTACATGCAGATCCAAGGTGAAAATGACTGTAAATCTGCCATCTGTTGTGTAGATCGGAGCATTAAGGTCAATTTAGGATAGTCCACCTATAAACGGTAACTGGCAGAGTCTGATTGAATGCAGTATTTAGATTTACATTCAGTAGTAGTGGTGTAGTTTTTAAGACTATAATTTCACAAACTACTAGACAGTTCTGTTAGTTTGAGTATTTTTTAAAACACATCCCAGGGCTTTCCGTATGAAGGAAAGTATGCATATACGTATACATAAATGATGGCTTGGAGGGGGATCCTTCCCAAATCATATAGGGTTCATTGTTGTAAACTGCTTAATTATATATTTCTCCATTAGAAACTACACTGCCTGCACCCTCTCAAGTCACTGGGGTTTTTTCATGTTTGTTTCTGGACCAAAAATCCTGTTTTTCAAATTAAATTACTATATTCTAGACATGCTCGGGTATATTCTTGTATTGGTAATCTTACTCCTATCCATTTGTGATGGGTGGTGGTGCAAACCTTTACTTTCTGATTCCGTGTTCTAATATGGTGATATTTACATCGAACTTATTACGGAAAGTGAGGGGGTTGCTGTCTTGGCCTGTAATTGGCATATACACATTACATTATTGGCCACTGGTATCACCGTTTTTATAATTTCGTTTGGTTACTACACTTTGAGGAGTTACATTCCCCAAACCTTATGTTTGTATTTTATTATGTGATATTAGTGAATGCTTTTTCAGGAATGCATTATATTTACATCACTTGGTGAAATCTGTAAGTATGTCTATATGTATGCATGTGCATTTTGGGTCTGTGCAATATGTGTAATTGTGTGCGCTAATTTTATTATTGTATTTGTTACAGTATTTTTCTTTCTATTGCTTTTTGGCTGTTGCAACAAGTAAATTTCCCCAGTGTGGGATCAATAAATCTTATCTTATCTTATCTTATCTGTATTGTGGCAGGACTGAAGTTTGTTCCGGTTTGATTTGGTTTGTCCTGCTTCTTAGTTATGTATAGCATTTGAGAATCTAGTTTAAAATGTTGAGTTTTCAAGTTTGGAATTGATACAGTATGCTTGAGGAATGCTTCCCACTTCAAAGCTTTAAAAACCACAATGTAAGGGTGTAATACATATTGATTGCAAGCACGATAAGGGTACTTCGAAGAGCTAAGCAATAAAGCCTGTTAGCTCATCAGAAAAATAAAACGCAAAAAGCAGTGATCACTTAGGCTCTGCAAATTGAAATGTGAGGACATTAGGCATAACCTCAAAGCTTCAAGTTAAAACACACACACACACACACACACTGATCTCACCTTCTGCCTTATTTTATGTGTTGTCTTTCAGACAAACTTGAAAGGTGCACCAAAAATGACGTGATCAGGCCAACTTTCATTCACATTTTACTTTGTCCCTGAAATTACATCAGTGTTGTGGAACTAAGGAGCCCAGAACATCTCAGTAGCATTAAGAAAGCTTAAGACAAAACTCCTCCTCAGGCAGCCAGCATAAGCAAGACACTTTGTCAAGATACGCTGAGCGGGCTTAAGTTCGGGGCAGCTACTTCATCGGAAGTGGAAGACTAAAGCTCTGTGAAAACAATACAACCCGGCTAAGACAGGAGAGCGACTGGGAAGAAAGACAGGGTGGGGACAGGCATCGCTGGACTACCAGCAAACGTGCCAGCAGTCTTAATCTTTCTCTACTCAGAGTCCATTACCTTATCAGTTCACTTATTCTTCCAACATCTGTCAGTTCTCCAGAAATATACTCTCTTCTGAATTGTCTTTAAAAGGGAAGCCACGAGTGTACCCTGAATGTGAATATAACTTAATTTCAAGTGTCATTTGATGATGCTGAAAAATCTGCAGTACAGTGCATGAGTGGATTGGGGCCAAGTTCAGCTGTGAGGACAGCACCAAACATATGGGACAGCAGCAAATGACACAGCCAAGCCCAGTGTAGGGATCAGTCCTAATCAAAAAGAAATGCTTGAGAGAAAAGCACTACGTAAAATTCCATTTCAGCATCTATAGCTCAAACTCTAACGCAGAACTCCACACTTTTTGTTTAGTAGCCGTATACAGTATATTACATTTACCTTTAATAAAGTATGGTGTTTTATAGAACTTCTTCACTGCCGATGATGAACTGCTGACAGCATGTTTTGATTAAAAAAGGAATACGATCCTCGGCAGGAAATATAGATTACTCATAAAGTGAGTAAAAACGGAAAAGCGATTCTGCAGACTTTAGTGATAATCTAACTTCCAGGGAGATAAAAAGGTGTACCCCGCCTCATGCCCTCTACCGCTACAGCCACCGCTGCACACTGGATAAGCGATTATGGAAAAAGATGGATTATTTTATAATCTGATTATCATTCCCAATTCTGCGTTTTTATCTGGGATTAAAGAAATATGCAAAATGCATTAATGGAGAAAAATAGATGGCACAGCTGGATGAATGCAGTGGTATTGACTGAAATTAATATAGATTTATGGATAGACACATCCAGATCCTTAGGTGGAGGTTTTGCTTCAGTTTAAAGCTATGACAGAGGTTAAAAACAAGCCATTATGTTGCCAGCTGTCTCTCTGGTAGATTTGTGATGTCGCTTGCAGTTCTCAGTCATCTGATTGTTGTGGTTAGACTCCTGTTCTGGTTCCCTTTGGTAGGTGTTTAGAGGATCGTTTGTTTCTTTTCTGTCTCCACTTTCTGGTTGATATCTGTGTGCTGTTTGCAGGGACCTGTCCCAGATATACTGAGTTTATCCCCACCCTTTGCTTCTCTTCTGCTTCCTCTGCAATGTTAAAGTCCCAAAGCTTTAATGTCTAAGACATTTCAGGCCTCTGTAGAAATTCATTTTGGTAGATTTGGGTGTAGGTGTTGTAAATAAAAGTTTATTACTTTTATTTACAGCATATTTACACATCTTTGTCTATATTCTGTTCTCTGATGTCTAATTTTTAATGCATTACTGAATATCTCATGTGAGACTTAGTGTCGATGATCCCAGCTCCCTGTTTTGGGATGCATACAAAAGTGGCGTATGTACCTATGCAGGCTATAACACTGAATGACATCAATGATGTCACAGAGGCAGCAGGTCACTGCACAGCCTAACAGGACAGACAGAGAGGAGTACAAAGCTGGGGTCAAGGGATGATGGGCTGGCACAGATGACGTAAGGGCAGGAAGTTGTAATTTGCCAATCAGATTCTTTGAAATGTGTATGTCACTGTCTGAGGGAGAGAGTTTTCTTTTCTAATATTATAAATCAGGCAGCAGTACACTAAGCTTCTTACATTTTTAACCTTTACAACCCTGACATAAAATTACAAAACACATAGGAAAAAAATCCATCCGTCCGTCCTGTCAGATGGATTTCATTAATCCCTGACGGAAATTCCACATTTGTTGCTTCAAGGGAACCAATTCGTATTACCATAGAACCATAGACTCCCTGGACATTGGCCAGTATTACAGCAGCAGTAAGCTGGCAAAGTGAAAGCCTACAGACAGCATGCACACTGATTTGGAACTTGATGCAGCTCAACACCCCAGTTCATCCCAGCCAGGCTACAATGAAAAGGATGGATTTGCCCGATGGCACATAGTCAATGAAGCAATCCATCACAATTGTTGACTACGGGCTACAGATGGTGATGAACCTCCATCAGACTGTCCCTCTGGCTTTAGAGGAGAACCTGTCTCATCAGCTGGAATGTCCTCATCATGAAGCCCATCCTGGTGGCTATCATAACTGATTGGTAGTTTGTGCTGCCAGATGCGATCCAGGCTGAGATCATATAAACATATATGTCTTTGTCCGACTTACAGAAAATACTGACTTTTTAGTAGCCCCGAAGACTACAAGGTAAAAATTCTCATGACCACGAAACGCATTTGAACTTATTGTTTCAAATGTTTCAGTGTATGTAATATGTAATTTCTTCGATATTTTCAGAAAATTACTTATTTTATTTATAAAGAGGTAACATTTTGTGTCTTTTGATTGATCAATACAGTTATATTTTTATTGGTTAGCATCGTAGGCCTTCCGCAGGACAGCTGGAATAGTTTGCACTGCAGTTACCTGTTGTGAACACAGAAATACAGCCAGTGGTATTGGGGAATAAGGACATCAACAGGCAGTGCTCTGGCATCCCCACTGCAGAATCCCCCAAAAGGCTGGAGCATTCACAATGACATCCCAAATGTTTACTACTCTTTGATCATCAACACAAGCCTCGTTGATTTTTAAAGAAAATGAATTTGAATTGTTAAATGTGTCATGCAATTCAACTTATTCACAATTAATTCTGGGATAAGGACTGCATGAAAAAGAAATAATGTGTAGAATGGAACAAGTATAGGTAGCTGTGACTAGAGTGTGACATTTAGGATGAGTTCGTGGGGTGCATGTGTGTCCCTTCGGTCTCTGAGCTTGGTATGTGTAAACTGTTTTGTTAAACCCATTTCCCCCATTTGCCCTTTGTTCAGACGGAGAGGTGGAATAAACAGCATGATTCTGTTCCAGAGCATATGGCATAACAGCTTGGGTGAGTTCCCTCAGTGGATCGTAATGGTTTTAGATGCAATAAAGGCAAACCTGATTCTAATGCAATGGTTTCTGATGCCATTTCCCCATAGTATAATATTTTCATTAAATCATTTAAAGCAACACAAGTTCTTCCAAAGTAATATAGAGTAGCAATAATTTTTAAGTTAAACTTTTCAATTTTTAACTTTTTTTTTCTGTTGTTTGCACAAGCCCTAATGTACAAATGTTGAAATAAAAAATGCTTTATGTAACTTTATATAACATAAAGTACATTTACAAGATTTCAGGGTAGTTTGATTTGGTAGAGCCAAATCAAGTTTAAGAGTATGAATTTAGAGGAGAGAAACGCTGGTGAATACGTAGAGTGTAAAATCGACCCATCATCCCAGCTTTTTCCGTAGCTAATTATGCAGTGCAGGGTGATTATTTGCCAGTCCACCACAGGGCACACACCCAAGCACACGGCTTAGAGACACCAATCCACGTCTTTGGACAGTGGTAGGAATCCAGAGTATCCAGACGTCACTCAGAGGACTGAGGCTAATATACTAGACATATGTTTGACTTCTGTGAGTGGAAAGTTAGTAACCTGCATCATTTTCACATTCATTCACATATCTATCTATATTCTCCTCTCACCAAAATGATAGACAGGCTTAGATTTTTGCGTCAGATCTTTTGAAAGTTAATGCACGGAGACTAATTAGCAAAGAAGACTGACAGCAAGAATATATTACTATCCTCATCACTGGTCATTCCAAATGATGTAAAACAAGAGTTATGCCAGCTTATCTGAATAACCTTACTAGCAGTAGACAGTTTATTAATGTTCACCTTCCTGGCTGCTGTGAAAAGGAAACTTGAACCTGATATATTCCAGGAGGTCATGTGAAGAACCTCCACCATTAGCAATGAAGAAAATGTGGAATATTTTACTCCACGGAACTGCACAATGACTGAGAATGGACAGAAAGGTATTTGATTGAAGGCTACTTTGCTGTGTAGGCGTTAGGCACTGATGAGGAACAATAGGTTCTGATTGAGAGACTTTGCATTAGACGGTGAATTCTCTCTTCACACCTAGCACTGGTGGATGACCTTGCCATCTCGTCTAAATCGCACCCAAACAGGAACAAAAAGCCAACTGTCTGCATGTTATAGGTGAATAATGATCTTTTTAACAATGTTCTTTTAGTATATATTAGTTCACTTTTTAATTTTAATTTAAATCATTTTGATAAGATATGTTCCCCGGCATAACTGAAGACATCACAGCAATAGGCCTTCTGCTAGTACTATAGACTTGCCATTTAAGCGTAATGAAAGAGGTGCAGACAAACAGGTTTATGGTTCACAGTGACAAATGACTACCACCAAAATGTAATCCAAGAATCAGAGTCAAAGCCTGAGCTAAACTAATCAGGGCAATCTGGTCGTTGAGTAGTCATAATGGGTTCTTGGGAGTCGACTCACATGGACGTCACTTTGGACAAAAGTCGCTAGATGGCGCCACATGATGATTTGGATATTAATGACATCACGTCGCCCACGTTCAGCCAACAGTCGCCACATTGTGCTCACGTTTGTCCTCCTCTCTACCCAATACTCATACTGTATAGACTACTGTATTTTGACGCAGCTCAAAGTATTTCACTTATTATTATCTATTCTATTTATGTTTATATTGTCGCTAGTCGCTTTTCGAGAAAAGGGGTCTAAAGAGTCACTAAAAAGCGACCCTAGTTAATGTAATGCAAGTTTAACACATATACCAAGTTCAAAGCTTGTTTAAGAGACAGGATAAGAAAAGAGGCAGAGGTTCAGAAAGCAACAGACACCAATACAAGTGAGTGAAATATCCACCAAAAAACAGGCTTAATTTCTTGCGAAGGTATAACTGCACTAGGGAATGAGAAGTGGCTGCAAAGCTGCGGTTTCTGGGGGCCCGTGTGACCCAAAAATCTGTCAATTTCTCATATGCAAAAAAAACAACAGATTCTATGCTCACTTCTTTTGACTTCAGTTCCAGAGAATAATGCAAGACATCACTTTTGGGCGGAGAAGGTGGCTTGACAGCACTATAATTGCATTCATCTCCTGCTGGAGGAAGGCCCTGAAATTGCACTCTTAAAAGCCTGCCCTGCCATATGCTAACGATTAGATAAATGGGCTAAGGGTAGGCACTGTAATAACAGCAAACCGAATCAATGCTTGCAGGACTCACACTGCGCTTTATCAAAGCTGAGGAGCATATACAGAGATATGGATGCCTTTCAGTGTAAAAACAATGGAAATGGTCAGGTTGACACTATTATAGCACAGTTATATATACACACAGGAAACACACACATATATAGACGTTAAATGCTACACTTTCTTTTGCAATTTCTACCAAGTACCACATTAATTTATATAGCTGCAGCAAAGTCACTAAGATTATTCTCCAAAACCTTTCATACGTTTATGAAATGTTGATATTGGCGTGCACAGTATAAGATTTATAGAAAGTGAAAAAAAATTATAATACAACTGTTAAAGCAGTATTCAGATGAATGTGTGTGCATTTTTCAGAGTATTAAAATCATTGGAAGATGTATTCAGCCATTCCAGTTATCCATCCTGTTTTAAAAAAGCAGTTCCCAAAAAAACTCCATACTGTAGGACATTGGTTTCTGTGACACTGGATGGGATTAAACAATTACTAGCTAACTATTATAAGCTATCAGAGCAGTATATCTGTCAGTGATTCAGCAGCTGATTGAATTTCAGTCAAAAGTTTTATCTGAATATTGACTAAATGGAGAAAAACAGTTGCAGCTGAACCACGGGAAATCCATTTGGGAAATCCAAGATGGATGCTTCGGTTGTACCTTTGAATCATTGTCTCATTAAAATATGTAGTAATACAGACAAGATATTTATAAAATTGTTAATTTCAGTATGCATGACTGGCACAAGTTTTTGACCTGACACTCTTCTGCACAATAATGTAAGACACGTGGCTGTGTTACTTTTGAGCATAATAGAGTGTGGCATCCTGCAAATGCAATAAAATCCCTCAGTGGTTTGGATGCCGTCTCTTCAGCAGGCTCCTGATTATTAGATTCCCTTTTGATTGCAGGATAACTTGAGAACTTAGGAATGAGAATGCATTAGCCAGCTATTCAGGTAGGTCCTGCTAATACGTCTAGCTCGCCTCCAGGAACGTGAAAGGATTTGCGGCTGCAGCCTGCCTATGCATTTCCAATTGAATTTAATGTAACAAATTCTTTTTTAGAAAAACAGCCTTCTTACAGTATACAGTATACCCAATATGTATCGCCCAAGCAAAAGATCCTGTTTATAATAGCTATAGACAAATTGGTCTTTTTTTAATGGTAGCATTAGATGCTCATAAAATACTTCTATTTGATTACCTTATGATAATGGATTACTCAAAATCTCTGATGATCCATATTCTGGACGCTCTTTTTAGACAGCTCAGTTCTGAAAACATGATTCATCCAATGGCATTTTGGACTACAGACGTCTCACAGAGCAGCCAGCCAGGATTCTGAGTCTATATGGGTAAGGTGCTGTTAGAACGGAACAAAACGGAACCCTGCAGAGTGAAGCATGCTATGTATAGCTGTGTTTGTGCACACAGCCATGCAGCTAGGAAACATGGAGCCCATCCCATGAAGCACAGAGGACTCTCTTACTGAGATGCCAATCCATCCTAGGGCACACAGTCAGACACACAGCCATGCAGCTAGGAAACATGGAGCCCATCCCATGAAGCACAGAGGACTCTCTTACTGAGATGCCAATCCA
>JAODKL010000040.1:12655498-12668566 GCA_026780765.1 Petrocephalus schoutedeni | reverse complement strand
GTTCAGTGTCTTGCTCAAGGACACTTTGATGGGGTCAGGAGGAACTGGGGCTCAAACCTGCAACCCTCCAGTTGCCAAATGATAGCACTACCTCCTGCGCCGCCATCATGGATGTCTGACCACAACCAGATTTACAAACAAGTGGAAAATGAGACACGGTCAGTGTATCTCAGGATTAACAGAGACATCGTTTGGGTCCTGCCATTCCTGGACTTCCCTGGGTGCCTGCCATGCCTGCCAGACTGCCCCCCCTGCCCGCAGGACAAGCTGTATGCTGTATGCTCCTTGGCCCTGGGTAACACACACAGGTGCACGTGAACAGACGCTCATTCCGCATAATTAAAGAATTTCAGCTTCATTAATTTATTCTTCCTGAGCAAATGGCTCCTGTTCATGATGAGTTGCTGCATGAGAAACCTGTGTTGTGTTTTTTGCTGATTCTTCTGGTAACTGCTTATCATCTGTAGTTCAAAGGACACATGCCTGCCAACATTCTGATTTGGGGTGGAGGTTGGATAAGCAAGGAAATAAGCAATCAAGCAAGGTTAAGTTGGTAAATATTTTTTTATATTTATTTTCAAATATGTTATGGCATAAAGTTAGCTAGCTAATTCAGCATATACTGCCAACCTGCAGAGAGAGCAATGGCAGACACCACTTTAATCGAGTTTTGGGTTGCCAGCTGCAGGTTGATGGTTTGAAATTGCATGTAGTGTGTAGATTGCAGTGGTGGGTAATTCAGGTCCAGACCAGGATTTTATTTCAACCAACCAGCTGAGTACTCTGTGACTGACTGTTTACATGCAACTGGTTGGTTGAAACAAAATCGTGGTCTTAACTTTTACTCTCTGGACCTGAATTACCCACCTCTGGTAGATTGTGTGTCTAGATAGTTTCATGGATGATCTAGCAACTTGGGTAACGCCAGACAATTATAATTATTCATTATAAAGTTTGAGGGCCATGCAAATTACAGGAGTTTCCCTGGAGGAACAACAATACAGGAGGGCACTGGGAGATATAGATATAGCCTTGGAATATAGAAAAAATCCAGGAAAAACAGGAGTGCTGGCAGGTATGATGGGACGATGGAGCCATAATGGCTTAGTAGTGTACGTCTTACCCAACAGCTTTTACACATGCAGACATGCACACACACGTACACCCTCATCATATAGTGAAAGGAACAGGAACCTGGCAAACAGGAAGTCAGACCAGCTGTGCCTCACACTACAGAACCACCAACTACCCTCAGTCCTCCATTCAAACCCAGTAGCGATGCTGTAAATCATCTGACACAAATAAACTCAGCTGTTCTCAACTTTCTGTGCTGTTTAACAAGGTAGGCCACCTTCAAACACTTTTGTAAACACTTTTCACAGAAATAGGTTCCGACTGCTTCAAGAATTAATCTTTTAAAGCAATATGGATCCAGAGAGACCAAAAAAAAAAGTCTAAATTTAAGTTTAATTTTAAAATACAGTACGTAAATACACAAATTCTGCATACTGATTTAAAGAGCTATGCTTTTGACTAGTAAGTCGCAGGCTTGCATTATTGCTAACACACTGCTGTTAAATCAGTGAACGTGCTATGAACAGGGTGTCGAATAAATGTCTGTGAATGGAAATAGGTCAAAAAGTTATATAAATCACCTTTGATTAGGTGATCAAAAAAATTTTACCCGAGGGCTGATTTTAGTTCAAGGGTCTGTTTTACAAAGGCTTTAATCGTCCATCCATTTAGCAAAAAAGCTCATCTTATACAATGCCATAAAATGTTTCCAGACTCCCACACAGAACATTATGATAGTGAGCCATCCGATAAAGCACACTGGCATTCGGAAGGGGGCGGTGCTTTTATTCTGACTAAGTGCATCTCCGTCAGAGAGTAAGGATGGATGGCACACCTTGCCCACCGCCTGACATCTCAGCTATCATTAATTTATCTTGTCAGTTACGTAACCATTTCGGGGGGCGGGAAACGATGCTCAGGCCCCTGAATCGCTTGGGTGTGGGGGGGACACACTGACATCAAAAGCAGAGCTGACAGAGGGTCCATGAAAAAAAATAACACATTAGTAATTCATAATTGCATGGTGCATGCAATGGGATGTGGTCTACCTAAGACAACGCAGCCCATGAGGTTAGGTGTAAACCAGGTGCAAATGAGGTAAACGCCTCATTCAAGACAGATTGCAGTTAAGCTCATTCTCTAGAAGCACAAATGCGGGACCTTTTATGGGATCAGAGACTGAAAGCAATTAATTAAAGGCTCCACTCCTAAATCACTTAAGCTTCTAAATTGGAAAATGTGATTTTAAGGGTCCAAAACAGCTAATACTGTGCATCCATGTAATGGTACTGTAGCTCCTCTCGTCCTCACGAGAAAACAGCTTCTATTCCTCTTTCGTGAGTTAAGTTGTAAGTAAGTTTAATTGCACTTTATGAATTATGCTTGAAAGGGGGATAAATAAAATGTCTCAAACATAAATGCATATTACTGAATTGTTTGCTGGAGCATCCGATGTTCCCCGTAAAGCAGGTCTTTAAATGGCACAGTCTTGCATCTGCCCCAATGTTTTTCACATGCCTCGTATCCCGACCCTCTGCATCTGGAAGAACTCGCTGGTGTGAGGCTGACAGCCTCCTGAGCATGTTGGAGTGTTATTTTCCCCCAAACTCCGTGACGGGGACACGAACGCAAGAGACCGTACCCCTTGCTCAATGACACGAAAACACTGACACCTGCCAGTCTGCTGGCTCCACCTAAGCCCCCGCTGTCGCCTGTCTGGTCAGACAACACCGGCTTCTGCCAAGACAGCAAACCAGAGACAGAAATTCTTGTATCCAATTCATCTGCAATTCAACATCAGCCAAAAAAAAAAACACTCTTTTTCCTCACATTTCCTGTAGTGTTATCTTGGACATGGGTGTTCTGATCCAATAGAAAAGTCGATGCCAACAGTACGAGAGAGATAACTACTATTAGCAGAACCTTCCGGAAGCCTAAGCTACTCCTGAGGGAATGAACGGGTAGAGATGCTCTTTCGCTAGACCAGAATGACTAACGGAGCGATTCTGTCATCTGAAGACCTTCTGCAGCAGGGGAAATGATTATCCTCATTAGTCAGGGTGAGAAGGGCTTAAATACATAATCGGCTGCTACAGATTACGTGAAACACTTGCAGGTTGCTATTTACCAACGACAAGCAAGGTGACACTCAGGCCACTTAGGGCTGTGAGCAACGAGTTTCGGAACAAACCGCCGGCTACGTTCTGTTTGATCTCGCGCAAAAATGATAAGATCATTTAACCGACTGAAGGACTTGTAAAACAAGCATGGTGGATTAACTCTACACTAAACGCATCCTGAAAAATGACTGAAGCACATATACCGTCATGAACATAACTGGCATTACATTAATTGTTCGTTTTGAAGCTTATTCGACCAGTGAAGAGTTTCACTGAGTCATACACTTCCAAAAAAGCCACTTTTCTGTCACAATTTATTGTTGTTCAGTAACTGCTCATTTGTGATATGATGTCTATTTCTGGGATGCGTTTGATTAAGAAGGGACGTCCCAACCTGGGTGTACCCCAGCCTTGTGCCCTGGGGGCCTGGAATTGGTTCTAGACCCCCCTGTATCCCTGAGCAGTTAGAAGACGGATGGCTGGAGAGGATACAAGGACCTCTTAAGAACCAGCTCTGCAAAGAATGGCTTCATGCATACGACTGGTACTTTACTTAAATCTTGCTACCTCACAGATTTTAAAAAGCTGCACATTTACTGACAAGATTCCAGCTAAGCACCTTGCTGAGGGCCACAGCAGCAGACCTGTCTTGAAGTTGAACCCTTTTAATCCCAAAACCAGTTCCTAAACCATAATAATCCAGCTGCCCTGGAGACACTGACTTCAGAGGAGTGTGCAGGGGGGAGTCCCTGCCATCAGGACGTCTTATTCGTGCAGACCACGATAAACAATGAGACTGAGGCGGTGCGCATTGTGATCGGGAAACAAAATAGGCATGACATGCGATAGCAGCCAGAAGCAGAAACCCTGCAATAGAGGCAGCACATCTGCACTGAGCACGGCTTACGGCCAAAACAAAACCCGAATACGCCTCCCTCGGCGCCGCAGGTTAGGGCCCAGCACGCGAATGCCAGCTGCTGTCATCTTAACCCTCTCGTAACTCACTTGAGAACCTCTCTTAAAGAGCTCACTTCAGAAGTTTGCCCAAAGAAATTAACTTTATACTTTTATTCAAAAATAAAGGAAAAAAGGTGTTATTGTTCCATAGACACCTGTATTCAGAAGTCAGAAGTCTCATATTATTTGTTCATGGTAATTTCTGTCAAAAAACAGTCTGAAGTTGGGCCTTTTACCCCTATTTTTGCCTTTAGAAAAGGCTGCAGCAAATCCTGTATGTGTAAAGAAACTGTGGAAGCCGAATGCCCATTGTCACCATACACATAAGAACTAGGATGGCAGAGTGACTGAGGGAGCAGCTGTCCAATCAGAGCACAGAATGCTGGTGGTGGGCAGAACGGCGAACAACAGCGGGAGTGTGGAATGATGGATAACAGAGCCCCGAGGCTGAGTGCAAAGGAGAGGAAAGAGAGCGAGCGAGAGAGAGGCTGGGAGGTGTGCGTGGGGGGGGGGGGTGTTTACGTTGGAATGTGACTGTGTTCACTTCCTGGGAGATGGGGCGTACTGAACACCACACGCAGCAGAAAGGAACAGGGGAGAGCTTCCAGCGAGAGGGTGCCTGTGCTCTCCCTCCCTCAGCCGGGGCCAGCAGAGCGAGCGGCAGAGTGCGAGTGAAGGTAAGCCACGCGGGGGCTCTCCCTGACGGGCTCTCCCTGACGGCATGCCAGTCTGCCCTGCACTGGGCCATGCTCTCTGCAGCACGCGTCCGCCTTTCCGCGAGGAGTATTATGTCTGACTAGGAGGAGCACGGCTAACGCAGGCTTGGAGTCCAGGTGGAAAGCAGAATGTGTTCCGCGCGGTTTGTGCTAAATCTTCTGCCCGGACGCTCTTGGTGATAAGGCAATGTGTCGCGGAAGTTCTGCAACATTCCGGACAGAACAAGGTCACTTTTATTCGCTTTCTTTTGGGGGAAGACCACTTTGAGAGCCGTTTGAGAGCTTTTAGGCTTAAAAAAAAGTGACTGCATCTGCTCAAGACAAAAAAAACTGTCAGCAGTTTAGTGGATAAAAAATATGCCTTGTTAATTTAATTAAGTCTAAGTAATTGAATTAGACTTAACTGATTAATGTGTTTGTGTGCATGTTCCCAGGCATCCCATGCAGGCAGCACCCCCAACCCTGTACTGGCTACTGTCTTTACACTATGTTTACTTTGTTTGCACTATGTGTACTGTCCTTGTACCTTGTCTGTTTAGCACTTTATGTGTGTTATTCTGGGGGCTATGTTCTTGTTACTGTGCGGACCAGAATATCCCCCTGGGATCAATAAAATTAATCTTGATTTTAATCTCATTATGCTGAAAGATGAATGAATGGGTGTATTATTTAAGCAAAACCTTATTTTCTCTTGAATAGCTTTCTATAGGGTCACTGCATTGCCATGAACAAAAGTTTATTCAGAGTGAGAGTAACATTTTGCTTAAAAGTGGATTATTCACTTTGAAATTGTAATACAATAGCCAGTCCTTATAAAAATTAAGTTAAGAACAAAAAGAAATAATGTCAGGCCACTTGGCCTACTGAAATGTGTGTTTCATGGTGCATGCAGAAAAGCATACAGACGTTCCCAGATAATATGAAGCAGAGAGTCAGTCATATCTTCCCAGAGTCCTCTGCTTTGATAGGCCCATGGCTGCCAGGGTTAATCGAGGATGTTCTGGGAAGCTTTGAAACAGGGGCAAACTAGGGAGTGACCTGGAGCACGTTTGGGTCACATACTGCCACACGTCGTCATCACGCCGGTGCAGTGTAGTCCCTCGCATGGCAAGCAAGCGATCTTCAAGGCCGCACTGTCGTCAGGACTTGCCACTATGTCCGTCAGGGGAACGAAATGCAGGCGTGACCCAAAAAACAGGCTGTGCTCGCGAAGCCACAGAACGGTTCGCCCCAGTCTTAAATTAGGCATCTCTGAGGATACATCCTAAAAGTGGGTTATGGATCTTTTTTTAGGTCATGAGTTCTCTTTTCTCCATCTCTGGAGTCTAATAATTTTGCACTACTGAAATTGATCAATTTAGTGATCTATTGTATTTAATATATCCATCCACCTTCTGTGGCATTAATCCAGGAAGGTCAGTATAGTGTATATAGTGGCATATACATTATAAATTTTCAACTGGCAATTAAAGTTTTGAATTATTTTGCATGCTTGAAAGTTGAAGCTACACATAACACAGACATATTCAAGCCTTTTAAGATACCCAACAGAGAGCTTGTTGCCTGATTTTGATGCCATCATACCTGATGATGCCATGTACTACTAATCCAAACATAGGCAGAGAATAATTTATGTGCTGGTTTATAAACATCTTTGAGATTAATTCCCTCAGCTCAAAGGACCTGAGACCTAAATACCGAGAGATGAATGGTCCTGTCCCACACCTGAATTCAATCACTGCTTCATCAGCATTAAGATCCACTACATTCAACAATACAATACAATTCATTAAATACAAGATATTAAACACAACATAAAGGAACCTTCTTATAGGCCATCTCCAGTTACAATTTCTAAAAACTGCTCTAGTCTTGGGGAGACTCATCCCTCGCCCAGCACCAGTCCCAAGTGCTTCACTCTGTCAGAATTACTCACCCATGTGCCTAATGCTGATTTTACAGCGTTTCTCTCAGCCCACCACACTGACAGCATTACATCACGACCTGCATACAGTGCGATTCTCTGGAAGGGCTGGGGGGACGTTATGTGCCCCCCCGGCGTTCCCACTCGGAATATGCACAAACGGCGCGGTATCTGCAGGCGGCGGGGCGCGTCAGACCGGCTGGCGTGAAACCACGCGGCGCGTGCCTCCGGGGATGGGAGTGCACGGCCGCACGGCGAAGGGGCACGCAAACCGTGCTGGATAAAGCCGGAGATGCGTGATACTGGGTGGGGGGCGGAGAGGCAGACCTGGTGGCAGGCATCATCCCAAACATAGCACTAGTGGGAGGAAGTGCAGAGGCAGGCCCTCTCTCTGCGAAAGCACGACACTGTGCGCACACACACACACACATACACACACACACACACACAGAGCCAGTGACTCACTTTACTTTTCTTTCTTTAGGACTCAGGGTATCACATATAAATTAACAGATGCAACAGCTGTGCCAGTCAGACATCTGTTCTTCTTAACCTAAGCTATCTTCTATTATACCTGTCAGAACTGGGAAAGTATTAATATTCATAAAGCAGTACCTTAGGCCATCCACAGCCTATATATAATTTGCTGAATGTTTGTGTCAATAACTATGGATTGACTCACTCAAGAACGGGTAAATATGAGAACGAGGACTAACTAAATTAATTCTGGAGAGATTTAAAGGGAAAACCCTCGTGCGAGATAATTCCATAACTGAAACAGACACTGCTTTTGAAGAACATCTCGTTAATGCATGCTACATGGCCAACTCCATCCCCAATCAGAGAGGTAAACAAACACGCGGGGATCGCACAGTGGATGTTCACGGGTGCGTGATAATCAGAAATGGGGAAGAGAGCGCTTAGTGGCGCTCAGGCGAGGCCCGCATCGTGCTAACAAGTTCCTCCTGATGCTACGCACCGTTAGCCGCTCCTCCTCGCCGCTTGTTTACGCAACGGCAGCTCCGAGGGGCCAGAGATAAGCGCGGGCAGGCACGGCCCAGATGGGTCTGCCTTTCACAGCCCCATTCCTCGCAGCCCTCTTCTTCACGCCTCCGCCGGTGACGTCAGAGGTGCCAAAAGCTGCTTTTAACCGTTGCGGGACTCACCTTTGCCCGCTGGTTCTTTCTGCTTCTCTGACGGCCATGGTGTACCGCGTCATTTACGGCGACCAGCCCGTGCCGGGGCACCGTGCAGCAGGCTTAAAATGGCAGCCGCGGGACTGTTGTTACGGTGATTTTTCCATTGAGTCAAAAAGAAGTTAGTAAGTGGGTTAAGGCTTAAACATGAAAACTCAAGCTCAAGTTCCAGGAGGTGTCATGTAGTTTTACCTTTAATTAAGAATAAGATACCTGCCCTGAATAGCTCCAGGAAAAACCCAAATACTCATATCAGGAAGTGACTTTGGATAAACATGTCAAACTTGTAAAGTAGCTTACCTCTATAACACTCGTAGTATTATTCCTAAAAGATAGTCATAAATTTGTATCCAGCTGTACATTTTCAGGCAGTTCATCATACACAATTAAGTATCAATTCCTTTAACCCCTATCCCGTGTTTGGGGTCAATCTGACCCCAGAGCATCATTAAACGGTAGGCAAATTTCACATGGGGAAATTATCACGGGAAAAGGGTTAAAAAGTGCCAGAGCAGTATCTTACAGCATGGTAGCTATGCTACAAAAGCTTTCTAACTGCATAAACATTTTATGTTATCGAAACATTCTTTACCATCTCCTTGAATTTAGTTTGCAAACTGTGCCCCTCTACAGATTTATATGGCTACTATATCATGCCAAGGAAGAATCTGCAAGACAAAAGCATCATTATTATCAAGAACTAGTACATGCAAGTTGTCTTAAAATGTTAATTGATTTTTAAAGTTAAGATTAATCCTTTGCTGCGGTACTGCATAAGGAAATGGTATTATAACATGTGCAGTATAATGCTCACACAGCAAATAAACACTCTTTTATGTGCATCTTAATCCATGGATACAGTGGAGAAAGTTGCATGCTTCTGAAACCTTATCACTGTATATATCTACTGGGTAGTAGCTGCTTTTAGCTCTCCTTTTCAGAAATGGCAATTCAATAAGCTTTGAAAGAGTCATTCAGAAATGGTTTGTAATGCAGGTATTCAGAAATGGAAATGACCGTGTGTAATGAAAAACAGGGTGTTCCTGGCTTTTACTGGACCTGAAAAGACATAAAAACGCCTTGAGGAACTCTCAATTAAAGTATCAAAATACCCCCGCTGTACAACTTCAGTGTGGCAAGTCCCTGTTAAGGCTAAAAGCACGGTGCTAAATATTTAATGCACATGGATTGTTTTGCTGAACTCAAACACATTCTGAAAAGGAAAAAGCACCTGAAAGCCTTTTTTGGCAGAAGTCCAGCTGCTTCCACGCTCGAGGAAAATGTCGAGCGCACAGCAGACAGGCGACAGTACCAAATCAAAAACGTAGGTGGGACACTGGATATCTGAAGGCCGCACAGAAGTGCGATTCTGGGGAAAAGCCCACCATCAGCTCACCCACCATCTCTGAAGTTACACAGAGGGATCTGCTCATGGCCTAAAGTTTGCCTGTTGAGAACTGAGGCCATGGCGATAATCAGCATAAACAACTTGAACCTCAGCAAAATTTGACAACACGGAGGAGGTGTCATTTTTGAGTAGGCCGCCTGGCTCCATGGTGACAGCACAGAATGATGTAAAAAGATGTACAAGTGAGAGTCAGAATAATTTACCCTTCTCTATGTACTTGGCTACTGGGCTGTTTAAACACTGCCAAATGTTTCAGCCCAACTGATCTTATTTAAGGATGCTTGCAAATTTGCGGAAATCTGAATTATTTAGAATATAAATCCAAAACTTACATTTCAGAAGTGCTCACTGCTTGGACAGAAGTCAGATTTCCCGTCCCGGTGACATTTTACTTGAGGTGACACAAATAATGTAGTATGCTATTTTATTTATTTAACAGGGACAGTGCTCAGTGCTCAGAAAATACTGCAAATGTGACTGGGTTAGCTCTATAGGGTCATTTTTATCTGTTGTCCCTACCAAACATTATAACACATCCTAAGTGGCCAATAGAAACAAGAACAATTAACCAGAAACTAGGTATTTGTTACGTATTGATTTTTCATCATATTCAAATCTGGTATTATCTTTATAGTTTGTCTATAACATCTTTGTAACATCTTTTTAAAAAAACTGATTAGATTGTTTTGACCTCTGCTTTACAGTTAAATGCAGATTCAATGAATCAGTAAATGAGAATATTTTGGCTCAGCCATGTAACAGCACCGCATCCGGCAGAAATTGTGAGCCAGGCCTGACTTTGATGGGATCCATCCCATGTCCCGTAGGCTCCCTGAGCGTGTGCGAGACCGGCCTCATCATCGGCGTGTGATCTGTCACCTCGGCCCCCCCCGCCCCAGTCACTTTCATAACGTCTCAGAGCCGAACAGGCCCGTCTGCTCCGACTTCACCGGGCACGCTCACGGCAGCAGGGGCGAGGACCACGGCTCGGCCCCCAGAGCTAATTCACTCTCCGCCTCGCTGCAAATGGACTAAGTGGATTATCTGCTTTGTACTCTAAAGGGGAAAGGGGGCGGGGGAGCGGGGGGTGGGATTGCACCACCAGAACCTGCAAAGTGCTGAAACTGATATGCAATGGTGGGGACGGGGGTAGAGCCTCAGAGCGGGCCCATAAATCTATAATGAAGGCGTGACGCTGCCCAGGATGTCTCACTTAAACATCCTAAGTGGCCACTAGGAATAAGAACCACAGCCAAAGGGTGGGGGGGGGGCTTAAATGTGGATGGGAGAGACTCCTTACTGAATAATATACCCTCTGCCTAATGCCAGTGCAGCATGTGCAAGTGTCATCGCCAACAAGAGAACTCAAAGATCTAATGCGGGCTCTCTGAGCGACGCGTGCTGCATTCAGCTCTCCTCTGAAGAGGAGGAGAATGTGCCAGGCCTGGCTCAGCAAACCGACAGGGCGCCTTCCTCATCGCCGACCATGGATAGCTACTGAAAAGTGGCATAATCCTAGATTACTAGTAGCACTAGTGATATTTGTATGAAATCATAGTGTTTAGTGTATATTGTAACACACTTATTAGCTTTCTATTTGCATGGCTCCCCGAGACACACAGATACAAGCACAAACAATCCCACAGAGTATTTCCTGTAGCAAAAAGAAATCAGAACATCTGATCTGTGGTTTCCAACCATTTACTTTGCACCACTATAACACTTGAGCAAACTTTGTGTGTTAATAGTAATAATAATCTATGTCATGTTCAATCAGACATGCAGGATTTAAAAAAATCTACAGGGGATATTCTCTGCTGATGATTAATACATAAACAAGACATGGAACAGTAGTATTCAGTAACATTTTCACTAAGATTCACTAACAAGTCAGAGTCCCCCATTATGTGCACCACTGCATATTCATGGCCATGCCGTCTCCTGTGGGATTTTTTTTGTTCTCCGTGCTTTTTCCAGAGATTAAAAAAGGCTTATTTTCTGCAACAAAATATGCATGATTAAGGAGGGTTGGGGGTTAGCAAGCCAATTTGGCTAGATTTCAAACAATCTTAGTGTGACGATCCATCTTGATTACAAATTATCTCCGGTCCCCCCCGTGATGGACGCAGAGACCTTCCGCAGCGCTAGGGGGCTCATTATGGGAAAGGGTGTTATAGTGCAATGATGGCAATATGTTGTGGTTTAACTCGCTGTCCCCGAAGGCCCTGATGACAGGTTACCCCATGACGACTTTCCCTTGTCATGTCTTTCCTTATCACAGACTTAAGCAAATTGGGGTTTCTGGCAAAATAAATAAATGGCTAGAAGATGTGGACGATAGCGTGGCATTCCATCTACTCAACGTTATCCAGTGAGTTTTCACTGTTAACTGCCACTCTAGAAAATTTTCTGCTGGATTTATTGGATTTTTAATTGATTTTCAATAGGTTCACATAGAACTACCCAAATGTCAAAGCAAATGTTGGTGCAGAACATGCAGCCAGCACAGCGTTTTGGAGCGGCTACGCAGGAATACGGCCTGGTTCTTCCAGTTCATATCTCCTGCACGTCCCACAAATGCTCCAGGGAACATACAGAACCAAGGCAGCTACCTTGGTATGACTCACCCCTTCTGATAGGATTAGTGGGCCGTGATAGTGACAGAGAGAAAACATCTCCCACACCTTCACAGCCTTTCGCTGTTAAATCCTTGAAGTCAAAATTCAGAACTGCTCATCAACTTAAAACAACATGGTGATGATTGTCCAGTGTTCAGAAGAAAAAATTTGCCTCTTCATTTGCATCAGTGATGCAAAGGCGTCAGTGGATGCTGGTCATGTGCATAGGAACCTGGATATAATGTCCAGCTTGCAGAATTTCCCTTCTAACCTCGGTTTTGCCACTTGTTCATAACAAGCTGAATTCAAGTCATTTGGCATTCCTGCTAAACCCAGACCACAAGGTGAAAAAATGAAAGAGTTTACTCATTACTGCAAACTGGTTCTATAACCTTTAATCTAATTCCTTATTATACTTATGCAGTTTTCACAGCCTTCATTAGTGTACCTGTCCAACATGCACCAGCAATTACAGTTTGTCCAAGCCTTTGACATCGGTCCTTAAGTCACTTTGCTAAGACAAAGGCGCAGCCCGCTCACACATACATAGTTAGGGCATACGAGACTATTTGGGTGAGATAGCAGAGAGGGGTCATGTGACATCAGAGGTGATACAGGGCTGGGCGGCAGTGGAGGGGGGGGGGTGAGAACAAAGCAATAGGGGCGGGGCTTTATCAGGGTGTGAAAGGCGTGCTTGAGGAGTGTGAGGGGTGTGGTTTCATTCAGATTGCTGGGGGCAGAAAACCTCTATTTCTATTGTGTGGAACAAGAAAGAGGTGGTTGCAATCTGCACACCGTGCCAGGTCACCTGACTGCCCGCCCCCCACATCCACCCTTTGCCCACACTTCAACTTTTTTTCATTTTAAAAGTTGCAGTTTTTTCATGTTGAAATTGTTTTGTTGACTTTGCTTGTAGGCATGGGCTATACAGTGTATCTGTAGCAGGACGACCGGCGGAGGAGCAGACAAAGAGAGCCGAAGTAGTTGTAGACGGAATATCATTTATTTTATTTCTCTTCTTTTTTTTTCCTCTTTTCTTGGAAAAAAATGCAAAC
>JAODKL010000040.1:12621046-12631975 GCA_026780765.1 Petrocephalus schoutedeni | reverse complement strand
GAGAGCCCAGCCACCCTGCGGAGGAAACTCATTTCGGCTGCTTGTATTCGCGATCTCGTTCTTTCGGTCACTACCCACAGCTCATGGCCATAGGTGAGGGTAGGAACGTCGATCGCCTGGTAAATCGAGAGCTTTGCCTTTTGGCTCAGCTCCTTCTTCACCACGACAGACCGATGCAGCGCCTGCATCACTGCTCATGCTACACCGATCCGCCTGTCGATCTCCCGCTCCATCCTTCCCTCACTTGTGAACAAGACCTGAGATACTTAAGCTCCTCCACTTGGGGAAGGACCCCCTCTTTAAAGCAGAACCCACTTGCTTTAAAATTCTTGTTTGCGCACCGATTACAATCAGTCGCTCATCCATGACTAGCGAGGCCAAGGATGGTTGGGTTTACACGCACGGACAAGTGTGTGACTAAGTGTGCGCGCTAATCCTTGTTTACACAGAACAAACCTGCTCCGAGCAGCTTTGATGATTAGGATGTGTTGCTATGACAATGCATCCAACAAGAATTTTGAAGAACTGACAGATCTAGGATCATGCCAAATCATCAACAATTTCATCCGAGTAATCTACGTGCGGAGAATCCCCCCTGGTCTTAGAGCCCCGGACATGGTCTGCGGGCCCCGGGCATGGTGCAGGAGGGCAGATGTGTACGTGTCGAGGGCTAAAGGGATGTGGATAGGCCTTTTTGGTTGTTAGTGGAAAAGAGGCTATAAGGCGGGAGGTGTTGACAGCAAAGACGTGGAGCTGATGTGAGCAGAGAGGTGGCTACCTGTGCTTCATGCAACTGCACGTTGGTACTTTTCCATGGAAGGAGATCAAGCCAAAGCATAGGACCAGCCGGCGAGCCAGAGAGCGACCGCTCGGGAGTACCAGTGTCACAGATTAATGGTTACTAGTTACAGGTACTGGTTTTTGTGGCTGATTGGACAGCACTGAGGTCATGCTTATTCCAACTCCAGACCACATCACCGCAGTCAGTCAGCTTGTGGTTCTAAATGTCCTGTGTGAAAGAGCCACACAGTACTGCTCCTCCTAATCTGCGCTAATTGCTAACAAATTTTCATTCAGTTTTGGTCTAAAAATTATACTCATTTTAAATGCAGTTTTAAGATGTAAAATGTTTTAAGTTATTTAATGCATGTTTTTATTGTATTGATGTGGACCCCGTTAAGTTTCCCAACCTCAGTCCAGATGCCCTCCACCAAGGACAGTTACATTGGGGCACACAGCCACTCCCAGCCCTGCCACTGCAGCCTGCTTGCTGTTCCTTTCTGAAATGGAACGTAACTTTTCCATGGAAAATCTTTCTGCATTGTGCACTATGATATTTAGGGCTAAATTACATATGTACCTGAGGGATATCATTTTATATTTGTACATTTCTGAAAACCAGAATTGTGATTTTTTTCTTTTTAATGAAATGCCAGCATGGATTGTGTTTATATAGTGATTGGCAGGACTAGCCGTGACTTTCCAAGGGATTCTCCCATGGGTGGGACCAAGAGAAAGTTTGCGTATCTTAAAGGAGCAGAACTTGTGAACTTCTTACTAATGCTCACTACAGAGTGATGAAACCAAAACAGTTGGTACCAGTGGTAAATTGCTCACCCGCTTCTAGAGGGGTTCTCAAGACTACCATTGCCTGGACTACAAGGGAATGGAATTATTTTTTAATAAAGCAAAGAAAAATCATGTTTTGTCATTTAATTGTGCTTCCCCTGCCCCTGAAAACGACATAAGCATGTGGGGTCACCAGTAATTTGTACATCCTGGAGCACGGAGCTTCTGCACCTTCCTGCTGCTCAGATGCAGCAGATCTTCACACTGTCAGCTGTGGAGCTGAACTGTCCCAGGGCGAAATCTAGGCCGACACCCACCCCACTGCCCACTCCGAATGCAGGGAACAGGGGCTCAACCAAGTTGGCATGAAAAACATGCAGCAGCTGCATGCTGTCAGCCACGCTGTAGAAGGCCAGCTTGCCCTCTCTCTGGTCCAGGTAGACGCCCACACGTGGCGAGTAGCTCACCATGATGTCTTGCTTCTCGTTGTTGTGCATGGCCGAGCAGCAGGTGTCTGACAGCTCCAAGCTCCAGGAGACGGCGTTGTAGCCCAGTCCCGCCCGGGCATCTGCCCCTTTCCTGGCTAGTGCAGCATAGGCCACACCCACTGCAGAGCCCCGCCCCCTCCACTCTACCTCCCAATAGCAGCGATCAGCAGTCAGCGCATCCCTGCACATCACCTGCATCCAGCCGTCGAAACGCTGCCATAGGTCTGGGTAGGGCTGTGTGGAAGGCTGCAGGGTGGCCCTGGTGTTGCCCTCTGACAGACACAGCCGGCGGTGGGCGGTGTTACTGTCAAGAACCAGCTTACAGGCATCTTGGGGAGTAGGATAGAGGAGACAAGCGTTATGGCAACGGTCCCAGTGTTGGCAAGAGAGATGGGTTTCCACCGCAATGTTGACTCACATTGCAAAAATTCAGGCCTGGTCCTGGGTTCTGGGCTCTGCAGACGTTGGATGGAAATTTCTTTCACTGGTATTTGAGGAGGAAAGGTCAAAGGTCAGGCTGAGCTTTATCAAAACCCAGGGGACTGCTGGGAGCGGACTTACAGGCTGGGAGCACAGGGTCCCCCGGGCCGTCGGAGGTCAGACTGTCCAAAAAGAGACTTGGATTGACTGCAGGCAAGAACATAAAACATTCTCTGGTCAATCTAACAACTGTAAAAGTGTGAAATATCCTTACTTATCACTTATCAATACAATGCCTTACCCAGACCGATATATACTGTAACGATTAATTTACTTGAGATGAAAAAGTTTAACTTAGGGTGAGGGTTAGAGTTAGGGCGAGGGTTAGAGTTAGGGTGAGGGTTAGAGTTAGGGTGAGGGTTAGAGTTAGGGTGAGGGTTAGGGTGAGGGTTAGAGTTAGGGTTAGGGTGAGGGTTAGAGTTAGGGTGAGGGTTAGAGTTAGGGTTAGGGTGAGGGTTAGGGTGAGGGTTAGGGTGCTCCGGCGGAACACCCTGCAGAGAGCAAAAGGGCGCGTGATGTTACCAAAAACCTCCTGCACACTTCACAGTATTCTGACAGTAGAATGCAAATGTCAGCATGAAACCGAGTGAAATCACAGACATTCCCAGCATTTTAGATATGCTGACCAGACATATTTTTACACACCAAAAGAGGGCAAGTCCAGGACAAAGAGGACATATGGTTACCCAGCAAAACCAGTAAAGGTAGAAGGTTGGACTTTTCAGATTTAAAAAAATCACTAAAGTACTTTTATTGTTCACAATTGAATCCCAATGATTACAAAAAGTGCCCTTGGTGTTAGGTGTTTCAACTCACCATCCTGCTGAACTGCAGCTCTTCCTGGACCAGGCTCCGCTGTGGGCTGGGGAGAGGGAACTTCATCTCTCTTTGAGATCTCTGGGTCCTTCTGCTGGCCAGCTGCTACAGCTTGCCCTGCAGTGAGAACAACAGTCCATCATTCAGTCTGCACAGTAGGTCAGAGTGGAAATGAATGTAGCTGTTTATATATTTGTGCATATAAGACATGAGTAACTGAAGGATGCACACATGAGCAGACGTGTATGTGCATGTAAGACAAGCACACGCATTTGGGGTGAACTAGACCTCACCGGCTGGCTCGTCTCTGCTGCTCACGGCCGCAGGGCCCAGACCAGCCGCTGAACAATGGACAATAACATGTTAGAATTCACCCCTACCCTGTCTCTCTTTGACTAACGTGTTGTACGCGGGGTGGGTAAAGAAAGCACAGTAAGATACAAAGAGTCAGGAAGCCTTGGTGCCAAAACAGGCCTGGAGTTGGGGGTGAACTCTGACTATACTGATATTCCCACAAATGCCCTGTGGTACCAGGGGCTGATGGGAAGCCCACAGTTCCAGGTGGAGTTACCTCTGAGAGAAGCAGATACCCCCCAGCAGGACAAGATAAAAACTTTCAGGGAAACAGATGGACGTTTAGGACCATAATGGTCTAATGGATTGAGTCAACATACAGTAAGCGATTTCCAGGCAACACAGCGAAAATCCTCCCACCACCAGGGGCTAATAAACAGTTTGGGCATGAAGTCCCATCTCATTCTGGTTGCCCTCTAATCCATGCTGGACACAAGCTTCCTCCTGTCACTTTCTTTTCATTTCACCTCATAGACTAATACCTTCACACTCTCACAATAGTCCATCTCAGGGGACACCCTGGGCGGGATGCCAATCCATTACAGGGCACAAGGCCGGGGTACACCCTGGGCGGGATGCCAATCCATTACAGGGCACAAGGCCGGGGTACACCCTGGGCGGGATGCCAGTCTGTCACAGGGCACATGGCTGGGGTACACCCTGGGCAGGATGCCAGTCTGTCACAGGGCACAGGGCTGAGGTACACCCTGGGCGGGATGCCAGTCTGTCACAGGACAGAAAGCTTGGGAAGATATTACTCTCTGGGTGTTCCTAAGCATCGACCTTACCGTCAGCAGGTGAGAAGCAGACCTGTGACGTTTCTGTTTTTAACGCAGACCTCTTCGCAGCCAACGATAACAGCCCGTGGCCACGTCGCACGTCGAGCGGCCGTAACGTAATTGCGCGGCATTGTAGGCAAGCGCGACGGAAGAGCCATCCACCCACCAACTCAACAGGAAGCCTGTCGGGGGCCCCGGGCTCGCTCATTCATGTCTGCCAGCGTTGCATGAGCACAAAACCACCATGGCTCTTTGTTAAGGGGTGGGCGGGGGGCGGATCTGTCCCAGGGTCACTAGTTAGCCTTATCAACCATCTGTTTTTTTACCTCCCCCCAGGCCTGTAGCCCCCCCCCCCCATCTCAGGCCTTAATCCAGGTTTTAACTGCAATGTTCCAGCCAGGGGCTTCCAACGCTATCGGGCTCCTCGCACCCGTGCCACGGGCGCGCTAAGCCGCTCAGCGCGGGAGAGGCGCTCATTAACAAGGGCGTCGAGGTTCCCGGGGGGGCAGATTATAAAGGACTCGCCGCTGCAACTCCACTTTCCCTACAGCTGCCTCCTGTCCATATTGCCCCTGTACCTCCAAAGCCACGCATCTCTGCAACTAGGGGCCGGTGACCATTAAAGACAGATAATGCTTCTTGTCTGACTTTAGGGATTCCCACTGGCTGATATGTTTAGCTAAAAATTACATCGGGCAGAAAATGGCGGTTAGCAACGAGAGGGGAGTCAAAAAGTCCAATGGCTTCTCAGCTTCTGAGATCTTACACTGATAAAAACTTTACAGTTCAATGTGAATTTTAAATGTGAGCAATTCAAATGAAAAGCACGTACGGGTAAAATGCAGGTGCCTTATTTCACTATTGTACATGTTATTGGCCTTAACAGAACCAAACGTCACAAACTGAACCATTAAGTCATCAATGATCAGCTTACAACTGTACAGACAGATTTCTGAAGTCACCTGGACATCATACCATTGAATTATACCGCTTTCCTTTTCTCTTTTTTGAGGAAATCCAGTATTTTCTGCAAGGACCTTGTCGACTTGAATCGGCAATCTATCATGCTACCTACAGAGTTGTACTGGTGTTTTAAGTAGACTCAAGTATAGCAGAACATAGCTTAAAGACATCTTAACTGCAATAATATTCCATCATTTAGAGGGAGGAATCTGGCAATAAATTAAAAAAACGTGTGAGACCATTTTGGAAAGAAGCCCACTACTCAGGACGCAATTACCCTCCTCGCTGACCTCTCTTTTATTGACACATCTGTGAGTGATATTGGAGATCCTCCCTTTATTAATTGATATCGAATCCATTTGTCATTGTAATGATGCCTGCATGGGGCTCCTATATTAAACCCTTC
Source organism: Petrocephalus schoutedeni (assembly GCA_026780765.1). Classification (NCBI taxonomy): domain Eukaryota; kingdom Metazoa; phylum Chordata; class Actinopteri; order Osteoglossiformes; family Mormyridae; genus Petrocephalus; species Petrocephalus schoutedeni. The sequence continues at coordinate 12,626,120 of JAODKL010000040.1, read as the reverse complement.
ATGTCATTAAGCACAGCCTCCCTGCCACTGGTGCGGCTCAGGGAAGGAAATGTCCCGCCATTGTTCCTGCGCCGAGCCATTGGCTTTCCACCAAAACAAAGAGACAGATTCTGCCGGACTTAGATTGCGGTTCTGAGTGGGCCTATAGCAGGAGGGTTTGAGCTACAAGAGAGATTATAAATACAATTAGACTAAAAGTAATTGCCTCCCAACATAACCTTTAAACAAAAGGTATCAGCTCAGTTATAAATGGCCAGTATGCATTTTGTAAGATAAAAACTATGTATTGCAAAAGTGATAAAAAGAACAGAGCAGAAGAGCCAAAAACCGATTTATAAGAGTGACACCTAGTGGGTAATATATAAACACGCACAACCCAAACATAAAAGCTACCAGTGCTCATCTTCACCAAACAGATATTTGCCATGAGATGGAATGCGGTTTGGAGTGTCATCGGCGCCGGCAGGGGAAGCAGCCAAAGGACACACAGCCCTTGCCTGCTTTCTTTCCGATATCTCGCCCATTAGAAATGATCGCAAAATAAAGAAAGGCAAGAGCCAAACAAGAAGTAACAATTAATAAATTAAGCTGATCAGGGAACAACTGGAGATAGATACTGAGGAGTAACAGACGTGAGATTTTGTAAAAAAAAAAAATAAAAAAAAATTGTTCGCCAAGGTGATGTTGGCGTTTACCAATCAGGCAGTGTTCACTGTTCCAATCCGAGAGTTTCCACATCCCAGCTCTTGATGCTGTGTGAAGCTTTCAGGCTATAAGACCAGAACCCAGCAGCAACCATGGCCTACTTACAGTTATCTCCACTTATTCTAAACACATGACCCAAAAAGGTAATGATTAAATTGAGCTCAATACAGACACAGCCCAGAGATGATTATTAAAAGAAAAATTGAGAGTTAATGAGTCAAAGACAATTGTGGTAGGCGGTTCTGATATGGGGATGGGAGCGTCCCCGCATGGACCGAGGGGTCCGTCCTCCACCGGGGTGATAAGTTTTATCACACCATTGACACAAGAGAACCACAGCGATGCGGCCATCATGCCAAATGGACGATTTCCATCAGGACATGCACTATGGAAGGCCCCAGCACTGCAGCCGATTTGGGTGGGAGGGGGGCTTCATTTTAAGTCATACATCACGGGAACTGAAGCCCCTAAACATACCACATTTTTCAAACAGCTCAAATCCTTGTGCTAAGATGATGAGAAAGGTTCCTCCCTTGTCGTGGGCGTGAACCCTGACAGCACATCCAAAATAACCGCTCCGCATCCCCATTCAAAATGACCCTTCAAAAGCGCAGTTTACCGTCGTCACGCACAAACGTGTTTTGACAAGCGCATCGTGTCAAATTGCAGCATATTCAGCAGATGCAGTCTGCGCGTTTCAGCACACAAAGACACGTGGAGCCCCGTCTCACAAAGAGGAAGGACGCTTCTCTAAAGCCCCCCTTCCCTGAGCTCCCGCCTTCGCCCGGAGAAAACGCGCTGGAACAATTACACCCTCCTCCACCTCCTCTTTTCCCTTCACTAATCATCCTTCTGTCCCCACGGAAACCAAAACTCACCCTAACCCTCTGCCATCTAGCACCAGAAAAAGCCAGAGACTCCATGCCTCCAGCCCTTTGCCTCTTCCCCTTTTCTCAAAAAAAGTGTTGCCGCCTCTATGCCATTTTCAATGACAGAGCTGCCTTTAATTGTATGAATGTTTCAGAAAGTAGAGGTGTCTCAAACAAACAAATAACATTCACGTTACCCCATTCTTAGGGCCCTGCAGGATTTTCTCGTCCAGCAGAGCATCACTGAGCAGACAGCTACCCTGACGGCAGGGATTAAGATGCACACAGGCTGACCCCCTGAAGTCATGTAAACATGCTTCTTTCCCCATAACATAACTGACATTAAGCAACGGAATATTTGCTAAAACCTTTCCATAAAGATAATTCCTGAAGGGAATTTAAAATATCATTTCTGCCATTTGTAATATAATAGCCTTAAACCAGACTAAAGCCAACCTTAAATGCATGCACATGGCCGCACATGGTCATGTGGTACAGCCAATCACCTCTAGGGGGCGACTGCCTTGTGTGTTAAAGGAAACTTAATTGCCTGTAATAATGAGAGAAATTGCAGGTGGCAGGGGCTGCTGGGTCATATTCTCACAATGCAAAAACATTACTGGCCCAGCACTTTTTCTGCATAATAGGCAACCTTTTAACAGACAGAACAAAGCGAGTCTCGCGGAACTTTTAAAAAGTTCCCATTTTGCCCGTTCTTTATCATTCATTGCCAATTACTAAGTCATTCAAAAAGTTCAACATAGAGACTACAATTACCCCCATCTAAAATCCGTTACAATATAGATTTATCTCATTCCTTAAAAATGTACAACTTGCAGAATATGGAATATATTACTTAAGCTTTGGCTCCCTCTAGTGACCATTTACAATATACGTCCTACAAAGCTTGAGGACCCGTATGAAATGGTTATCTTCACTGAAATCCAATCTGTCCCCTGAAAGCAAAGCAAAACAAACAGCATCATATAAAAAAACATACAAACGAAATTTAGAAACATGTCAAACAATGACTAATTCAGTGGCTATGTTACAGACACAAGCAGAGACCAACTTCATCTCATTCTCCTGCAGTTTAGCCAGAAATCGGTTAGCAGCACGTAATCCTACAGACTTTAACTCAGCTCCCAGACCTTAGGCTAAGAAACTGCAAAAACACATACAGTAGTCACACTGCACACCACACTTCTGAGCTGTTATTCACAGTAAACTGAAACAGCATGCTGACACAAACATACATGCACACGTGTGTTCCTTAATGCTTAACATCCAAAATCACAACATCATCCCTGCATTTACAAGCTTTACCCCTTAGCTCTCATACACAAGACTGAAGCTTCTTCAGACCAACAAAGGAGAAGTGGGTTTAACAGCAAAGTAGGTTTCTCTCCTCAAAATTCATGACCTGTGAAGCTACAACTCAATAGACAACGGTTTAATCATCCTGGAATTAAAAAGACATTGCCAATGAAACACTTAAACACAGCAGGCCTTTCGGCCTCCATTAACTCACAGCTCCCATCCCTGAATAAAAATGGAACCTCCGTCTCGAAAACAGCAGTTTTGATTAAACATTTGGCAATACAGTGCCTTCCAGTCTGAAGCTATGCAATCAGAAAGCTCTGGTCTTAAGAAGAGCATCAGCCAGCACTATGCTTCTTGACATGCACCAAGCTCTATGTTTCATACCCATTATACAAGTGCAGCCCCACAGCTGCAGTCCCATCCTTGATTGGTTGTGTCTCCTACATATTTTTTCTGCAGATACCCAATCAGCTAGCTAGTTTTTGGTACTGCGAGATACACCATGCAAACTGCCCACAGGATGTGTTCGCATGTTTACGAGATCTAGCTTGAACGGTCCAAATAATTAGGCATTATACCCTACTACATAATGATATTTCTATTGGGTGAAAAGTCACTATTGGGACCTGACAGCTTCCAAAAACAAGTCTGAAAAAGCAGATTATCACTGAAAAGCAAAAAAATAATTATACACACACAGGCAGAAGTAGCTTTCAGAAAATGATTAACAATGTCTTTCAAGGACTGTCTGTTCAGCCTATAGTGGGTAAATGCTAGAGGGTCAAGGCATTAAATGCAGCAATATGCATCTGTTTAGGGGAGACTTCCAGTCCTGGTTCTAGTTAAAAATTGCACTAATTTTACCTTGATTTGGAATTGCTTCAGTGCTCAGTTCAGAAAGACAGCATGTAATAAGCACATCCCTCCCAGACCAGGACTGAAAAGCTCTAATTGAGACCATCTACTTACATTAGTGAGGAACCAGCTTTGCCTTTATGAAGATTTTTTCTAAAGAATGGATTCGATGAATGTTGCATAATATTTGAAGCTGGCAAGCATTTAAAGTACAACAGAACTGTTCCTCATAATACAGAAATATAAATACAGCAACTATTAGCTACCAAATACTTCATAATGCCTGCCAGAGGCTACTAAGACATTACAGGGGTTTTCTACCCGAAGAAATATATCATGTTACCACTATGCAATGCTTGAGGAGTCACACCCCATGGGCTAGATCATGGCTTGGTAATCCCTCTGCTGTCAGGAAAAGCCCCTTATAGCCTATATGCAAATTCAAATTAGATAAATATGATTTTCCTGCATCAAGGGTTTGACCATAAGCAAATTCCAATGATCTCAAATGACCCATTCTGGGTATCTTGTTTAAAATGCTATTTTATGGGGTATCTACTGAAACCCTGCACACTGCTCCGCGGCTCAGGTCGCCCTAGGGACCGCAAACCCCCCGGACACGGACAAACGAGGCTCGTCTGTGTCCCTGGCAAAATATTTTGACTCAGGGAAAAAAAGTGCGTAAATTACGGCTGTAGAAAACACAGTACTTGGTAAGTTTAATCCAAATTCGTGGTGGTTAGGAGCCGGGCGGCGTTACCGAGTGTCTGGGGCGACCTCCTGCGGCCATGGCTGGACTTGCACCTGCAGTCTGGGACGCAAACGTTACGCCAAGTGCTCGTTAGGTCGTTAATGAGAATATTCCGAGGTTAAAGGCGTAAGTGCTTATTAACCGCCAGGCTACAGGTAACCTTACCTGTGCGGCTGCTCCCCACTGACTTAGTCTGGTCTGTTTGCAGGAAAACAAAAAAACTGAGGAAAAAATAACTGGATATTTTCCTTTATCGCGGCGAAAAAGAGCCCGAACTTTGCCCAGCACTGTAGCGCATACATTAGCTGGCTCAATGCACACGCCTGGCACCAGAACCAATTACTTAAATAGCAGCTGTGTGTTTTCCTCCAATTATTTACACTCAGTTAACATTATATCCATTGTGCATTCATTTATATGTCTAGATGGGTAAATGGAACTCTCTGGGGGCAGCGTGTGGCTAAGGGCACAGGTTAGACTTGGCCCCTGGCTGAAGAGTTACATGGCTGTCTGCCCTTTGGCAAGGCCCCCCACCCCCCCCCCCCCCCCCCCCCCCCCCCCCCCCCCCCCC
>JAODKL010000040.1:12575801-12587798 GCA_026780765.1 Petrocephalus schoutedeni | reverse complement strand
CCCCCCCTTCTGCCACACACACCCCCTTCTGCTACACACACCCCCTTCTGCTACACACACCCCCTTCTGCCACATCGCTTACGAGTCGTGTCTTCCCTCTCTCACCAAGGCTAATTAACGTCTCTGAATTGTCCATAATCTATAATCGCATGTTTGTGCCCTGACATCCCATCCAGGATGTATGGAATAGAATAGAGATACTTTATTCTTCCTCTTGGATGTCGAACTAAAAATAAATATGTTTGACGTACAGTATAGTATAGTAATAAATAATATTGCACATGTGCCTTGATTTACTAGGTATGTGGTCTGATGGCCATCGAATAGAATGATTTCCCGAGGTGGTCTGTGGAGCATTTTATGCTGAGCTCTTCTTATCAACCACAACACTGTGAAACGGATGAGCAGCATTCTCCATAACTGACTCTCTGATTCTCAGACCCACTTCCAGTTCCTCTGTCTCACAAACATTATACTGCAGAAGATTCTGGTCAGTCACTGACAGAATGTCTGAAGATGGCAGGACTCTGCGTTGTGCTTAAAGTCAGCGGTATACAGGTTGAAGAGAAAGGAAGACAGGGCAGGCCCCTGTGGAGCTTCTGGGCAGCGACGTACCTTATCAGACACACGATCCTGAAGATGAATGTACTCTGGGCATCCAGTCATGTAGACCATAGTTTAGGCCACCAGGGGAGCTTCCACCTTTATAGCTGACAGCTTACTCCCAAGCAGGACTGACTCGATGGTGTTGAAGGCCCTGCAGAGATAAAAAGAAAAACATGATCCTCAAAGTACCTCTTGGTTTGTTCAGGTGGGATTAGGCACAATGCAGCAGGTAGATGATGACATCATTGCTCAAGGGCTTCATGGTAGCATCACCTTGCTGACCAAAGGATCTGATCCGACAAAGTGTCCTATGCTACCGTGGTGGGGCTACAGGCTACTCAGTGACCCGGTCCAGGAGAAGCAGCTAGGACAGTGTTTCCCAGTCCAGGTCTCTGGGACCCACAGTCCGTCCATGTTTTTGTTCCCTCTGAGTTCACTGCCAGATAGTCATTTTTGTCAGGATCTGGGAGGGAGTATTATCGTGGATTGTTTGTGGGCTGCTGAGGACCGGATTGGGAAACACTTGAGTTTGAAGATGTATGGATGAATGGGTGTGAAAAACGATATACTCAAACATTCAACTGTGGACACTTCAGTCACAATTATAGCTGTAGGTGTTTTACAGCGGCGTTTTAGTGCCATTTTTGACAAATTTCAAAGAAAATTTCCTCAGATTCTTTAAAATCGCTTGATTGTCCACAGCAGAATTTTCCAGTTTCGTAGCAGGATTAAAATAAGATATTTTACTGGGATGGAAGAACATAAATGTTCTTACATTCACTTTCTATAATGCTAGCAATATCTATGGTTAACAGTAGGGGGCAGCATATGATTGCAAATATGGTTTCTGGCTCACCAGCCTGTGTGTAAACAGGGATTCCCATTTGATGAGAGAGAAAAACATTTTTGCGGCATTTATAGCTAAATCTGTAGCACAGTTAAATTCAAAATGTATTAATAGGGGGTATTTATTATTATTGCTGCACAAATTTCCATTCTGTCACAAGCTTAACAAAAATTCACAATAAAACAAAAGCATTTTTGAGGAACTTTAAGGTTCTACATAAGTAGTACAACACCGAGGTGTCTCTTACGGTCTGGTATTGTTACTTCACAGCTCCAGGGTTCCATTCTGGAATCTGACCCAGGCTCTGTGTGTTAACAGTACACAGGCTTGCCCCCTTGATTTAGGGTGGGTTTCCACTAAGCACTCAAGTTTCCTCAAGTGAATTGGCGACTATAAACTTGCCCGTGTTTTTGTGTGCGTCAAAGTGCTGTGAAAATATCTGGTGCCACATTTATGGCTGTACTGCCCCGTACCTTCCAGAACTGCAACTCTAACTGAGCAAGTGGCTATTAGAGAAGGCAGAAAATGTTTTAACCTGATGTCCTTTCAAACTTTTGATACATTATATGCACTGCAGAAAACACTAATAGTAAATGTTACAGCAGAGGTTTACTTTTAATGCATTTATTCATTCTTATGTTGCTCAATGGCTAGACCCGGCTATAAAGGATCATGCCGTGTGATGCTTCATTCGCCTAATTAATTTGAGTTATACTTCCAGGAGTATGACCCTTTAATCCCTGCCACACGCCACTGCTTCTGGACAATTGCAGAATCATATTTAGCATTGTCTTCTTCAGCCATCTAGAGCATGGGTGCCCTTCAAGCTCATTAATGCAATTTCAGGATACCGTCGTGGCCTAAATGTATTAATTCTAATGTTTACAAGGGCTGTCATTTTTATTTTGGCACATTCCTTGTGGGCAAGATTAAAAAATTACGCTACATGCTTAAAGTTGTACAGGGTTACTTAGTGGTGAAGTGTTTGGGTAGAATACACAACTTCAAAACTATGTGCCTGTGTAAGTCTGGGTTATTTTAGCATGACAAAGTAACCAAGATATCAGATATTTTCATATACGGCCATTAGCTAGCCACAAGAAATTCCAACCACCAAAACCAATGGAAGGCTGGATAAAATAAATATAATGTAAATAAAACTTATATATCTTGCACAGTTCCCTTCCTTCTCTGGTTTACACACCACATCTCTTAGTCAAGATGAACTCTTGGGCTCATCTCTTCATCCCAGCTTCAAACAGGCAGGGCATTAAAATTTCAACGCTGTCGCACTGCAGGATTCAGCGAGGGAGGGTGGAGAGGATCAAAATTACGATTGTAACAAAAATTCCGGAAGATCTGATATTTAACCCTTCGCGTTACCATAGTAATACTTTCTTCAGTACTGTGTGGATCTAATTACTGTGTCTAAAGTGGAAGAATAAATAAGGCATTCCAGGGATGGCTCTCTTTCATGATTAGTCTATACCTTGAAATACTGTCCAGAAACAGCCCTTTAAAGTAGTGCAATGGGCTGCTACCAGTCCATGTCCTAACAGATGTCTTTTTCAGTTTTAATCCCAAAACATAAAAACAGATACTTCATGCCTCTCCAGCTCTTTAATCTGTTTTTCCGTCTTGTCAGTGTGTTTTTCCAGCCCCTGTCTCTTGTCACCATAGAGTGGCCCACCAAAAAAGATTCCTGGAAGTTAATGCGATCCCCCAGCATCCAGCATCGTCTCGGTGGAACATGCACACATCTCCGGTTGGGGCTGAAAATAGTTTTATAGCCATTTCGACCAAATTCCGAGGCCAGTCCGATACACATAGTCAGACTATAATGTATAAGCAACATCTTTACACATTTTAAACTGCCTAAACTACAGATTGTACTGCACATGATTATAAGCCATATGTCACTTACCAGTATTTTTACATCCCCATGGAGTTCTAATAATTAATAATTTGTAATTGTGCAATTTGACATTTAAGAAGCAAAATAATCCTTTATCTTCATTGAGTCCAATTTGCATTTCCTTCTTTAAGGTCAAACAGTTGTAAATAATATATTAAAGGATCTTTTGCTCACAGTGAGAATTACCTGTCTCCGTAGAGGCACCAGCTGAGAGCTGTCAAATTCAGTGAGAACGAGGGGGGAGACAATCAATTAATCTCACTGCATGACAGTGAGAGATTAGCAAACGTACTGGACCCTTTGTGACATTTCCACAAATCCCATAGTTAATGGCTATACAATGGTGACAAAATGGCACCTGAAGAAATAATTCAGTACATCTTTCACTTTATACAACAATGTATTCAAATAATTTTCACTTTGTTTCATATTGCTTTTATTTTACACAGTGGTTTGTTTTGTTAACAGACAAAATAATGCCAAATCTCCCCTCCCGGCACCAGGTACTGATAACCTGTTTCCCAGAAAACTAATTACTGTAGTGTAAGGTACGTGTCCTGTGCCCCTCTGTGTTGGAAGTTGTGCACCCGAGATTAATTGTTTGTGAGTGATAAAAAATCTGCTTCATATTATTGTGGCGCACTGCATGATATCAGTCCTTTGTAACATTTCTAAAGCTGAATCGTTTTTATGTAAAATACTGTTTAGGTCGAATTATCAATGGGAGTCAACTGCCACGGTAACAAAGTGCTGTGCTGTCATTATGAGCTGGACGGACAGCGACTTTCTTTATGTGATCCACACTATTTTATTCCCCACATCGCAAATCTCTGTGCAAAATCCAAGCAATCTCAATAGCACTAAGTAACACTGCAAACCCCCATGCAGGCCATTACACAGCGATGCACATGGCATCTGTCAGAAACACCTTCTTTCATCAGATCAATTAAATGTGGAAAAACTGAGAATGCAATTGATAAATTGTATCTGTAGATGAAGCACCGCACTGGAAATTGCTAAGGCATTGGCATTCTCCCTTTGTTGCCGTGTCGCGTTTTCCACAGGAGAGGAAATTGTGGACAAGACAAAGTGCACTTTGTGTCCTCCAGACTTCATAGGGTTAACCTGCAGCGAATATATGATCAAAGGAGGACCCGAAAAAGAACCTCGGCGAGTGAACGCAAGAATTTAATGAGGTAAATTAACATTAATGAAATCTGACCTCGTGCTTACCGAGCAGATGTCTAATCGAAGGTGCTGTGGAAAGAAAATGTAGTTGAAAGGCCAGTTTGTTTATATACGTATGTGAGTATGTATGTGTGCGTGTATATATATATATATATATATATAATGACATATTGTATGTATTGTAAACAATTTGTATTTAACTTAAGTAAGATTCATATTCATCTCGATATCTCAATCACAAACATACTAAATCTTCATTTAGTGAAATCTTAAATGAGCTTACTAAAATAAATTGAATTTGCAACTCAGAAATGTGGAATTGTTAAAGCTATGCTTCAGGAGCATATATATTTTCAGAAGAAAATAAGATTTTAATGGGCATGCTTTTGTGGTTATCAATAAACAATAAGGCAAGTAGGTGGGGGTAGTATGGAAGCAGCTTGTGGTCCAGCCACCTGAGTCATTATAGAAGCTGCTGGAAACAAACTTACTTTGGCTCTGTTTTAAAGTAGGCGATGCATCGGTCTCAGGAGCTAGCCACAATGGAGTCGACACATCGCCTTAAGGAACAAGTTTTTTTCTGGCTGCTTCTGACAACTCATTACCTTTAATTTTGGTGATGGATCTGTGTACCAGCTGAGGGCGCCGGGAAAATGCAGCACAAGGGGCGCTGTCCAGGACACGCTGATGATGCGAGTCTGCAACGCAAACCGGGCAGATTCTGCTCCTGTTTAATGATGGGCTTAAAAAAAGCAGAAAGCCCCGAGACTGACAGCTCTGTATCTTACCGCAGGGCAAAAATAAGAATTCTCCATATGCCTATCGGTTTGTCTGTCTTCTCGCCTGAAGTTAGTTAGTTGCAGAGACCAGCGTTACCACCCTTTACTTCAGGCATAGTCTAAAAACACACAATAGGCTACTTAACACAATTATTGTGTGTTATTCTCATAATAACAGAGTGCAAGTAATGCTTGGCATTTGTCATGGGATACTGATAATCCCTCTAAAATCACAGCATTTCCTGTTCTGGCTGCATTACCGAGCCCTGATGCAAACTGCCATGCTTCCGTGCTGATAAATCCCTTAGAATAATTTCGCGTTGGTTTCCCCTCGCCCGCATTTGCATTGCTCTCCGGCCGTGCTTCGGACGGCTCGCCTTCCTTTGGATCACACCTAAAACACATATGATCCTAGACCCTTTTCTTCCCTTTGCGTCCTAAACACACAGACAGAGAAGGCCGGGGGGAGACTAACATTATCTTTCCCCGTCGGTGTCCAGTAAAACCAAAACGGCGTAATACAGTGAGGAGTGCAAACATCATCAGCTGGATGAGCCATTTATTCCTTTGCTGGCCTGTTATAGAAACTGCTCCTTTTTTTAAAGGGGGGGGGGGGTTGCATCCCACCGCCTCTCGTCAGTGACAGCAAAGGATCCGCGGTGTCACTTCCAGCCCGGTTCGCCAGCTAGAGGCTAATTGGTCTGTCCCTGGCATCGGCGCTTGTCCCCTAAGCCACAGAGCGCTGTAACCTACCTTGTGTATTTTTCGCTAATTGAATTGCCTAATGAGGTCCCAGGGGCTACCTATCATTACCTCCGAGTTAATTAAAGCCCCAGCAGCGTGCCAAATGGCAAATAAAGATGCTATAAAATTGGGGGAAAGGAGCACGGCTGAAAAGGGAAGGAGGGTGTGCGTGGTTGACCTTGTTTTTGTCGTTGTTTGGGAACGCAGCATTCCAGGAAGAAACAGATGTCTATTATTTTTTTTTATTTGCATTTATTTTTGGCCTCAAATGTTCATATCCTGGCATAGATTTTTATTTTCCAGTGAGGTTTGATAAAAATTCACCCCCATTAAAGATTGAGCGGTAATCATTCCCACATTTCTGCCGCCCCTCCATTCCGCCAGTCTAACCAGCGGCTTTAAAAACAGGAAATCACACGCAGAGCTGAATCTCAGCAAGTTACCTATCAATTCCCAGTCCTAGTCATAAAATAATGCAAAGTGTTCTGATAAATATAGAAAAATTACTCCAGATGCTTAAAGAAAAAGTGTATAGAATTGTGTAAGTAATTCCACCGATCGGCTCATCAACTGGTTCAAAATCTGTAGGTGTTTCTTATTTTAAAATTGCTTTTAATAGGAAATGTTATGTGAAGAGAGCCACTCGCCTCAGGTGATTTAGGCCCCGTTTCCACCTACACCCAAGCTTATTAATACAGGTTTGATGATGTACAGCAGATCTCTATGGGTGCTTGAAACAAGTCAGGTGGCCTGTGAGCTCCTGGGGAACTGTGTTCTATTCCCTATCATCTAATTCAATTGCCAGCCTTGTGGCGGTCATGAGGCTGTCGTCCTTCCCATGAGAAAAGGCACCTGAATTTCAGGACACTGATGTTGGATAAAGGGGCATGTTTGCTACTTGTGTGAATCGCCTGGTGCAAAGTTTCTGCTAAAGGATGGAATTAAATCATGCAAGGACAGTTGATGTGAAGCATAGTGATACAGTGACCCCCCCCCCCCCCCCTTAAAAACCACTTCCAACTGAAGTTGCCTAGTAAAGGACCAAGGGGGGGGGGAATCACAAAGCCAGAATTCAGAAAAGTGTGAAAAAATTTCACACGTTCAGAATAAATGTCAACATGCCTCTTAATGACAAGTTATTCCACAAACATGAGTGGAATTTCAAATTGAGAACAGTAGAATTTTCTGAATGAAACAGACCAAGGTTCTATATTTTCATTGTTTCTCCATACCTTTGTAAATCAAGATGAGATTCTGTCCCATATTATCATACTTCTTCCCATTTACAAAAATCATTTTGGGCTATCAATCAGTACTAATCTCACTTCTATAAACGGCTGCATTCATATTCCTTAAAGAGTCCCAATTATTATTATATGGTCAAGATACTGACTAGCCAGGCCATAACTTTTAATTTCACTGGCACCCTATATTATTCTGTTTACTGACAAACCTTATTTGGGGTAAAAGTACACTTCATACTCAACTCAAACCATACTGTCAAATTTCTCCCAGAGCTGTAACTCTCCCGTGTCTCCGTGAACCACCTCTGCCCATTCTTGTTATGCAACATTTTGCAAAATGTCCATCACAACCTGTACTGGACAAATAACCCGTCAACAAATGCAGAATCTTAATGCAAAAAGATTGGCTTCACTGCAAATCACACTTATCAGGGCAGGATGCCCAAGAGCCCTAAAAACAATTTACAGGGATGCACATCGCGGCCTCATCACCAGTTTACAGGGATGCACAGCGCGGCCTCATCACCAGTTTACAGGGATGCACAGCGCGGCCTCATCACCAGTTTACAGGGATGCACAGCACGGCCTCATCAGTTTACAGGGATGCACAGCGCAGCCTCATCACCAGTTTACAAGCAGCCCAAAAAAACATGACCTAGTTTGACCTGCAGGATATACACTTAGGCTGTTATACAAGTTTCTAAAATTGATTTTAATCATAAGATTCCCTGCTTTCCACTGCAATGATGCACAGTATGTTTCACTATTTAATAATTTTACCCTGTTGTCTTTGGACTAAAACTTTAAATTGAAAATGAAAGTAAAATGTTCAATTAAGAAGCCAGGCGCTTCCAAATCCCACCATCTTTCCCGTTTTTAAAATCCTTTAATACTGTTTTATGATCAAATACAGAACTCAATCATGCAACAAAAACAAAAGAAAAAAAAAAACTATAAAACAAAACGGCCCAACGGTCACCATTACTGCAGAGAGGAATTAAGTAGAATTTATTTCACAACTTGAAAGCCACACTCAGAAGAAGAACAAGGTGTCTGCTTATAAGAAACAATTTTAAGATTTATTTATCATGTTGCAAAGAAGGCAAAACACTCACAAAGGGGGGAGTAACTGTGGAGAGTAAAGGTACGGAAAGTACTGGAAATTTTTAACTAACATTAATGAGTTCATAACTAAAAAAGGACAGTTTTTTTGTTTTGATTTTTTTTTTTTTTTTTTAAAAGAGACCTTTATACATTTGTTCTTTTATACAAGTAGCATTGGATAAATGCATCGGGAAAAAAGGAAACCAGTTCTGCATTTCACTTTACAAAAAATACATTTGTCTGATAGAGAGAAAAGAAAAAAATGGGTGGTCAAATATTGACCAATAATACATTTCCTTTTCATCATAAAAAAAAAAAACAAAAAAAAAATCGAAAAACAAACTCAACTCTAATACCTATAAAAAGTTAGGAAGCAATATACAGCATAACAAAAAAATATGGATCAATTTGATTTAATCAGTTGATTTGGTAACCAAGGACAGGGGCTGTGATTGAAACAAAGCATGATGGGAATTAAGGGAGGCCTGATGGAAAGAGGTAGGTGGGGACAGTATGGAGGAATGCAGAGAGGTGAACGGGATTGGTCGAGAGAGAAGAGGTGTTGAGTGACTGCTTGTGGAACCAATGGGCAGAGAAATGCTTGGTTGAGTAGAGGAAGTGGAAGTGGAGGAGGAAGTGGAAGAAGCAGATCCAGAGGGCTTGCCCTGCAGAGGGAAATGGTGGGGGCGGCCCTCTGGCTTGGTTGTGAGGGACAGGGGCTGGGCTTGCTCCGAGTGAGTGGCTGCAGGCGCGGCAGGAGACGCCAGGGCCGCCGAGGGCGTGGCCGGGGAATCCAGCATGCTGCCATGGGAGGAGGTGGGGCTATCGCACATCTTCTCAGACGGCAGATATTGTATGCACTGCTTCTTAGTCCTTGATGAGAAATCTGAAAAGACAGTGAGTCCAGCTCTCATGATACTGAAGGGAACACGGCAGATAAATGGCAACTTTCTGTGTACCTATCAAATACACACTAACACCCATCCCCATTAAAATGGAGTAAAATTCTGTAGGCCCTAGGAGAACACAAGGGATGAAACAAGTATTCACAGATGGATATTGGTACATGAAGCACTCAATGCTATGACAACTGACCAGTTTAACACTTTGAAACAAATTACAACAGCGATAACAGCAAAAATTACAACAACAAAAACCACAAAGACAATAGCAGTGATTTATGCAATATTTGGATTAAACATACAGATGTCTGCAGGGACACGGAGAGCACATGACAGCCCATCTCCCAATAACCGTGACACTCAGCTACAGACACGGTTACTTTATGCCAGTGATCATTAGACCAGTTCCTTGAAGGCCATAAAAGACTTGACATAAAAATGATTTTGCACATCAAATTGTGATTCTAGAACCTAAAGGGAATTTCCAGATCCGTAAGCATTCATTGGTATTTTGACGTCATTGTTAGGGTTGCGGGATATCACATTACGATTTGATGATAATTATACGTCGCATGTGCAATAATCACCAGTGCTTTAGATGACTTGTCCATACACACTATACTATATAGTACTATATGGGCATTTACTTACACCCACAACTTGGTAAGCAGATTAGTAATATGACTCAAGTATTAATGAGATATGTATCGTGACGCCCAAAAGTAAGCAGTCTGTATAAACTGAGTGTATCCTTATGTTTACTAAATTCGATTAGTGGATCGTGCCACATGCTACCATTTTGGTAAATCCTGGAGGAGAGGAGTGGCAGTGAGGAAGTCAGCAGCCACAGAATATTTTAAAAGGGGAGATATCAAAAGGTAAAAAGACGTTACGGTACTTTTTGCAGTTAAATATAAAAATTCTTTAAAAGATACTGAAGTTTGCGATAGTTTAAGAAATACAGATTATAAATATACATTATCGTAATGAGATATCACGCAGCCCTAGTCCATATACTACAGCAGAAACGTTAAAAAGTAGTTTATCAAACGTAGTTCTAATGGTTTCAGTTTTATTTTGACCGGAATTGTCAAACGACACTGATCTGTAAAGCCAGATGAAAGAATGAAAATGTTGAGCGAACCCCCCCCCCACACACACACACACACACTACCCCCCCAAGCCCTTCACGTGTCACGTGAGACACAGCGGTCAGGTAGTGGGGCTCCACTCGGCGTCCTCCCCGAGGGATGCTGAGAAGCACACGTACCTGCCATCGTTAGCATTGAACCTCATACGCTGCTTGGCAAAAGTCCAGAAGAGAAAGGAGTTAGAGCAGACAGACGTGCAGAGAAAGAGCCGGGAACGTCGACACGACAGCTACTGCGAGGGCGATGCGGGCGTGTGCATCGAGGCCCAGCCGGAGACGCAGACTGTCCCCACAAACGTCGACACGACACGGCTACTGCGAGGGCGATGCGGGCGTGTGCACCGAGGCCCAGCCGGAGACGCAGACTGTCCCCACAAACGTCGACACGACACGGCTACTGCGAGGGCTATGCGGGCGTGTGCACCGAGGCCCAGCCGGAGACGCAGACTGTCCCCACAAACATGTCGCGCCGGGACCTCGTGCCTGCAAGTGGTACAGGGCCGGCGGCCTCACTGAGCCAAGGTCTTGAGGGACATACCTTCTGGGGTGGATTCCGGCTTATTGTCCCGCTTTCGCTTTTTCCTCTTCCCCTGGGGAGGAAAACCATCACGCTGGTGAGCAAGTGGTGCAGGAGTGGTGCCGGCACGTGAAGATGTGCATGAGCATGTCAACAAACAGGCCCTTGTCTACTATGACTCGGGTATAAGTACTAGGACTGACACGCCAGTCCGGGCGAGCTGCCGCGTTACTCGTGTGGTTACAAGGCCGTCCCCAGGACGGGAGGCGGATCCTGCTCAGCCATCAGCCACACACTTACGTAGTTGTCTCGTGCCGACCAGCCCGGGTAGAGCTGGGAATGCAGTTGTCGCTCCTTCCTTGCCAGCTCGTAGTATTTGGCCTGCTCCTCCCGCGACAGAGAGTGCCACTGTGAACACAGGCAGCCAGGCCATGAGAAGGGGAGCTCCGGTGAGAGCGGAGCCAGTCCGCAGAGCGAGTCCGCGGCCCCCGGCCAAGCCGGCCTGCTCACCCTCCTGCCCAGGATCTGGTTGATGGCAGCACTCTCCTTCAAGGTGCACTCTGCCACCACCTTAGCCCGCATCTCCTTCATGTAGAGCATGAAGGCGTTGAGCGGCTTCTTGATGTGCGGTTTCTTGTCCTCCTCCTTCTTCACCGGCCCCGGAGACTTCCTGTGGGGAGAGGTGGTGTCCCAATTAGGGCTGCAACGATTCATCGAGCGATTCGAATACCTTGGTTCCAAAAAATCCTCAATGCAAATTCTTTGCTTCGATGCTTCGTTTAATCCACACTAATATGTACTGCTCAGTGATCGCCGTGTTTCACACGGAGGATTGTTACTCTTGCGCAGTGTGCTTACGCTGCATTACATGTACTAGAGTGGTAGAAAGAAACAGAGTGGTGAGGCTGTACAGATCAGGTAGCAACAAGGCTGTACAGATCGGGTAGCGACAAGGCTGTACAGATCGGGTAGCGACAAGGCTGTACAGATCAGGCAGGGAC
>JAODKL010000040.1:12527720-12549865 GCA_026780765.1 Petrocephalus schoutedeni | reverse complement strand
CCCCCCACCTTCCCCCCCCCCCCCCCCCCCCCCCCCCAATATAATTTAACGAACCCACGCAACACTAAAAGAGAGAGACAGCCGATGAATTTGGGTCAAAGTATCCTTAATCCCATTTATTTGCCAACACCTCCACCTTATCCTAAGGCACACACAAATTTCGGCTCGTGAATTACTTTATCCGACTGACAGCGAGCCCCGCAGTAATTACCTACAAGAGCGAGGGCTTCCTGAAAGCGAGCGCTAATACATGTTAAACAAGGGCTTTGACTAAGCCCTAGATAATATGACTAATAACGCTGAGGGGAAGGGGAACCATGGTACAAACGCGCTGAAGAATGGAATAGGCAGAAAATAAATGGCTAAATTAGCGTGCTAACGCTTCTGCGTGCTGGTCGGGGAGCGCGTTTCACGCACGCTCAGACCCTCGGTCTCAAACGGGATCTAATTTTTTTTTTTTGACCAATGGCACCAGTTCTGAGGAGAGACGTGAAGAATTCCGTTAACAAAAACAGAGGCGGAAGAAAACGAGAGCGAGTGTGTGGCCGTCCGCCCGCCTGCCCGCGCGCGCAAGGCCCAGCCCCGCCGGAGGATTTAAATAAGGCCAGGCAGGAGAATGGGCAAAAGCACTCGGCGGCTCAGCTGGGTGACTCTAAGCCATTACCCCCAGGGTCTTTGTCCTGCCTTTCAGGAGAGTCTGAGCCACTGAAAGAGCCCATTCATCAGCACTGCCCCCCCTGCCAAAGCACCCATACAGGCCCGGTCAACTCAGCCCAAAAGCCGCTATAGAACCTGCCTGTTTCACACGAGAACCAGGCCTGCCCCCCAGCCTGCTTCAGGGATTTCCAATGGCCAGCACCCTTGCCCACGGAAAGGCCAAACAAAAGGGCTCCAATGCCAACTGCGCGTCACACAAACTCGATTAGATCAATTATTAAAATAAATAAATCTCAAACCATTTTTTTCTTTTTTAACTTCAGAACAGCCCTTGACGACAGCTTTATGTGGCGCGCTGGTACTTTAAGGACGACGCACCCCCCCCCCACACACACTAACGCATTTGCTCCATCCATTGGAGCGGGGATGAGGGATTATCCCAACTCAGCAATGACAGGTATGGAATTCACCATCCATCAATGTGCATCTGCCTTCCCCTTCTGGGCCCCCTTCGCCTCTCCCCATTTAAAAATGTACCCTTTCTGTGGACAACGCCAAATCAAAAAAATCACACCAGCAAATGAAATTCACAGCAAGTTCTTCTCCCTCCAACCAACTAATGTAGTCAGCTATCAGTATGAAAAAAACTAGTACTAGCACATTTGCAATCTCCTTTCATTTTCATTTCAAACTTCAAGCAAGTACTTTACGGACTAAGACTTCACCCACTTACTTAGACTCCTAGCTCAATTCTACTGCTTTTCACAGTCACACGGCACATCATCGTACAGCTGAATTTTTACAAATCTGGCACCAAAGCCTTCCAAATCACAGCTGCCTCTAACCCTTCACATTTCCTTGCACCATCACCTGTTTACAGGGTCATTATACACAGAAAAATGTCTTCCACAGACGCCTCCCATAAGGCTGTAAGTAGTAACACCAAGAAAAAACAAACAAAACCATCACTAATTTTAGTCACACGTTTCACATATGGATGCATGAAGGTTTTTTGGAAAATGTG
Source organism: Petrocephalus schoutedeni (assembly GCA_026780765.1). NCBI lineage: Eukaryota > Metazoa > Chordata > Actinopteri > Osteoglossiformes > Mormyridae > Petrocephalus > Petrocephalus schoutedeni. The sequence goes on along the minus strand of JAODKL010000040.1, from coordinate 12,548,184 downwards.
TTTTTTCTACGGTTCATTTAGAAATGACTACACTAATGAAGGGAGAAGGATTGCACACATGCACACATACACACACTCATGTAGATTAATTCTACAGAACTGCCTGCTAAATTACAAACCAATTGTGCAAGGCCCTCGACACTGGCATTTCTCATGGGGTTCCCAGACACTCACAAAAGCATAACAGATATGAGAAGTTAAATTATATAACCATATTAGCTGGGTATTTTGTTGTAGTAATAGCAACACAAAACAACTATTTCAGTGCTCTTATCCTGACAGCTAAAACGGGCAAACCGACAATTTTAGATGCAACTATTTACAGCATCAAATCCTAACGAGCGCCGAGTTCATTTGGAAGGGCTTCCAAAATCTCCAGATGTATGTTTTAAGAAATGTGAAAACATTTCTCCTTAGACCAACATTTTCTTACTTAGATTACGGTTGGTATATTGTCTGTTTTGCCCATTTAATAAATCACCCAGTGTCTTTAAACAGCACATATAAAAATCAATAGCATTTTGATTTTCAGTCCATATCGATGTACAAAAAAAGGACTGGACAGCAAGGACCCTCCCTCTCTGGTGAACCAGCAACCTTGTGGTGGACCCTAACCCTCGCACAGCATTCCTGTCCTCTGCCTTTGCAGGAATCAGGAACATAGTACTTTATTCATCAGAATTCTATCATGTCCTTATATGAAAGCTCATTTTTGACCTTCTCCAGCATCTCCTTATTCAGTGGAAAGCCTCAGGAGACATGCCGATTATCGAGGGCCACTGAGCTTACACGGAGTCAAACTTAAAGTAAACAAAAAACAGAAAACTATCCAGTGACTCAAAAACAGTAAAACCGTTTCATCTAAAATGAAGATTCACCTCCATAAAGCAGCGGAAGCCTTCAGCCTTGGCTGTCCATCGGTGTAATTTACACTGCTACTCTGAATCAGATCTCCCACAAGAAGAAGTAGGAATGAGCTACATCAGCAACACTGCGTCATAATGACATTTACTAAATAACCCTAAAATCAAATCTAATCTCTGGATCCCTGCGAGGAAAAATAAATAAATAAGTAAAACGTGGTGCTGCAGAAATGTAATGGCATTAACTTTATCTTGAAAAGATAGAGCGACATTCTCAGACTGTCGTGGGCCCACATGGCGAAACACAGAGTTAGCGAAAGGCAGCCGGTTGGACTTGATAGCATTTAAGGTGCACTGGGGTGTTTTTTAGCTCTTAATGTTATATTAACTGCCTCTGTTCAGGAGTGAAACCATCCGTTTGGCTATACAAGGAGCTGGAAAGCTTTCCTTGCAAGCCTCACTAGATTTATAGCTACATTTCTCAAGATATTAAATGCAGACAAAAGGCAATCAAACTGCATCAATCTTGTTTAATATTTCCATAGTTCATATCAGTGGAAGGTTTTGGTTGTACAACCATATGCCTCTCCTCAATCTACAAACAATGGCTGAATAGCTTTTTTTTTGTAACACTCTAAAAATGCCCGTCTTCATTCTAGTTTGATTTGACCTTGCCCTAGTTTGAATTTTCTCTGGAACATGTGGAGATCCAGACCGTGTGCCGTTTCTACTACAGAACAAGGAGTGTCCGACACTGTTGGGTGAGCGAAGACATCAGATTAGATAAAGAACCAGAATATCCTTTGGGCCTGGAAGGCTGCCACACTCGAATAAGGTAAACAGAGGCCTATATAACCCCCAGCTTACAGCCCCCAACCAGCTCTCTGCACACACTCTGCCCCCACTGTAGCCCCAGGAAGCAGAGACTGCAAAGCTTTAACTGAAAACAGCTGTTCAGAATACCAGACTGATGAAACCCTATTTCCCCCCCCCCCCACCACCACCACCACCCCTTTCCCCTTGCACCCCTCACAATCATGTTTTATTAGCATGGAGTAAAGCATTTAGTGTTCATCTTACGAGAACTGCTGGTTCTTAAAGTGAAAGAGCAGCGCATGGGGTCAGACGGCCATGGGTGCAGCATCCTTCCAGCACCGGGGTGCCCCCCAGCTAGGAGCCCAGGAGGCGGGGGCTAAAGGTACCGGCAATCCCTAAGACTCAAGAGCCTGAACAAAAGCCGCCTGTGTGCAAGTTACTGAAATGACACAAGCAAGGTAATAAAAGAGCAATTCTGAGAGGACATCACTCGTGGAGAACGTAAAAACCAGTATCCTTCTGAATCAGAATTGCCGACAGAAGCATCTTACACCAGCTTGACTGGTGGCCGGACATTTCAGTTCGACGGGTAACTTATAAACTCTGACTTACAAAAGTCAGGCTTTACATTAAAAAAGCGACGCAGCAAAGCACAACAACTTCTAGACACTAAGTTTTACAGGTTGCCCAAGGCATAAAGCTTTCAGACAAAAGTCACTAAGCAGCTGACATTCAATGTCCTCTGTGTTCTTGTCAAAAAAGTTGCACAATGTGATCCTCATTTGCAGGATTTTAATGCCACCAATATACTCATTTACTTTCACCTAAGTAGAAGGCATCCAAGGTTTTTACTCTCTTCTCTTAAGGTTAAGATGACATGAGTCCAATGAAATAAGCCAGATATTGTCACAAGAGAACCAGTTACTAAAACTCAAAGTGAGCAAACATAATAGGCTTGTGCTCTATGGTGAGTCACGGACTCTTACAATGCAGGAGTGTCAAGAAGACCTTGAAGGATTAAGAGGCCTACCCATGCTAACCCTACCACATATACAGCTTAAAGGCCTCAAACTGACTGCTGCCCTCCCTTAAGACAATGCAGAGCAGCTGAGTGGCACTGCATCATTATATACTTGTAACATATACCGGGATTTCACCCAGATGGAAGCTCTGATGCAAAATGCTTAATGAGACGGAGCGTCTCGGAATGTGGAAAAGTTATGCAGAGGTCTGCACCCCACTAAATGGAAAATGTCCTTTGCATTTGCCATTTCGTCCTGTCCTTTCTGGAAAGTGGACATTTGTTTGACTGGAGTTCAGGTTCTGAGGGTCTCCATCATCAAAAAAAAATAAAAAAAAATTGTTGCATCCTGGAGCAAGGGCCACCAGTTAGTTTTTTTTTAAGCCGGGAGGGGCCATCCACCCCCTAAAAGGGTGCCGAGATTCTCGCGCGATGCCCCCGATCTGGAGGAACAGGAGAGCAATATAAACAGAATAGCTAATGGCGGGCGGGCGAGCGGGAGAGCGGGCGGACGAGAGGCACCAACAGCAGCCAGCTCCCGGCAGGGAGAGGGAGAGAATCAGGACTGGCACCGATTCACACGCTTTTCAAATATATTATGTACACAAAAACAAAAAAAAAGCCAAAAGGAAAATCTAGTTGACCTGAGGACTGAAGCCGCACTTAGCATTTTAGCTTCACGTAGGGACAGGACTAGTACTGGAGGGACAGTCACAGTCACCCATGTCCTTTCCCTTAATTTAGGTTTATTCATTTGTTTATTTTTAAGTGCAGGGAGGCCTAAACAGACAAAGTTCCATTATTGAAAAGGGAACAGTGTGAATCACGGGTGCCCGGCCGCCCCAAACACTGGCATATTCACCGGCCATGTGAATACAGAATTATTGCAGATAAAACCACTGATTCACAACAATATGCCAAACGTATCATGTGAGAAGAAAGTGTGACTCACCCCCCAGCCCCTTAAGTGCAGCATCTGCCCTCCGCGCACCCCAGCCATTCACCGCGCCAAAGACCCACCAGCTAGCTGATGCAATTAAAATAAATAGAATAAACTGCCAATAAAAGGCCTTGCAGACGACGTCTCCATCAGAAGCCATGGACGCTGCGCACCGGCACGGCCTCAGAGAAAAGCCGCCTTTGAGTCATTTGTCGTTATTAAATGTAAAACTTCGCCAACTTGCCCGTGTAGCGTTACATTGTACCATTCGGTTACACCGGTTCGCGCATCCGGCCCGGAGAATATCGCTTTTCACCGGTAATTAGCTTTCTGTAGCGTTAACATCCCCATCACCAGTGACGGAATTAAAACATGCGGACGCGAGTTCATCGAGCCGCCCTTCCTCCCGTCAGCCATGTGGACACCTGATAGTAGAAGTAGACTAGTCTTAATTTCATCAATGTTGTTAATATGCATTTCTCTTAAGTCAAACTGAAAGAGTTTCATCAGAGCCATTCCCGCTGCGCAAATGATCAGCGCTTGATAGATACTCCAACCTACATGTGTACATAAACATGATTTAGGGGCGGTGTGTGACTCACTGGGCCTGTGCCTGTGATCAGAAGGTCGCCGGTTCGAGTTCCGTCCTCAGCAGACCAGTAATATACCCAATGGGCCGTTGAGCAAAGCCCATAACCTTTCGAAATGCTCCGAGGGCACTGGATCAATAACAGAGCCCACGCTGGAGCCCTAGCTTTAGCTCTCAGCTGGGTAAGTGTGCATGTGTCAATGGAGGCCAAGATGGAATATGCAAAAACAAGCATTCCAGCGCACGTGTACTTGTGTTAATGGCAAATAAGGCATGGCTTCTTTCTGTCCCTTCCCTTTCCATCTGATAATTGCCCAGAGCCTAGTGTGTGCACTCAGAGAAGAATAATGGGAACTTTGGAAACATGTTCACTGGAAATAGCATGAAACCATTAACTCCCAGCTGTGACAGACATCTCTGCAGGCAGGATTCCTAAGACAGGCAAGTTAAATGTATTAAATTAATAAGGGAAATAAACTTTTAAACTACTAAGATGCTTCCCATTCTGTCCCAAATCAATCTAATATCCCCATGAAAAGCTAGTTTATGTGAAAAAGAAAAAAAAATCAGCAATTTAAGAAGAAAGATAAAATATTCCATTAAACTGACGGCACAATGTAAGAAATGGATGAAAAATAGATTCTCATGCTAAAAATTGTTTAAAATCAATGTAATGATAGGTTGTACATGTACATGAGCACCTACAATACTGTACATATACCGTAAAAAAAATAATTATATGTGTACTTGAAATGCAAGCCTAAGCCAGGAAGGGAGCCTCGGAAGCTACTCTAAGGCTCGAAGACATTCAAAGACGTGAGAACTGCCCTGTAATCCTTACCTGCTATTTGTCATTTTTGATGCAATGAGACATTCATACTTCTTGGTATAGAAATAACAAAACAGAGTCTAAGGCAAACAAGGTTATTTTCTGACACTGGAGGTGAAGTTAAGCGACTGTTAAAATTAGCAAATGAAGTTGACAGAATATAGAGACAGATGACAGCTACAGGGCATGATTGCTCCCTAACGCAGGCGCCTTATCTCGACAATCACACAGAGCAGTACTTATAAGGGAAAGCACGGTTACATACAGCATGTAATCGCAGTACACGTCTGAGAGATGCCGTTTCAAATCCCAACAAACAAGCTGAAGATAAAGGGCCAGTTATTATAGATCCTGTCACAGTAACCTTAAGACATTTGTTTGAAGACAAAGACGCCAGTGTGCCGTTAGTGGGCATCTTTGTTCTTGACACACTGCTTCTATGGTCTGCTATTATTTTTCCCCCAGAATACTTGCCTTTTCCAACAATTCTCCTATGGATCCTTCCCTCTCCTCAGCTGCTAAACCAAACGCCGATTTATCCCGGCGTGTCATTAAATATGGAAGGCATTCCTAAGCCATAAAAAGCAAGATTGCTAAAATCACCTTGGATTAGCTTGCCTACAGTTTTTTTTTTTTAACTTGCTATATAACACATTAAACCTGGTTAAAAATGTAAACTCTGTTTGCAGTCTCATTTATGAAAACATTTGCTTGCCAGCTGTAAGATTTCCTTCGCAGACTCACATAGGGGCAATGTTGCCACAGTGAAAAAAGCCTGGACAATGTCCCCTCTGTGAGAGAGGGACGGCTCTCCACCTCTCCTCCCTCTCCCCCCCCCTCTCTCTCTCTCTCTCTCTTACTCGGGTCGCCCACCCCTCCCCAGCCATACCCATCCCATACCCAGACTGCTGAGTGTGTGGAAAAGGTCCTGCCTGTTGACAGGGCTACTCTCCTGTGTGCTGTTTGTTTATGCAAGGAGAGGCCCTATTACACAGCGAGACAATGCCAGTGTTTACCTTCCATTGTCTCTGGAGTCTTAAAATACCAAAACTAGCAGAAAGAGTGGGAAGGCGTCAGACAGACATGTGGTGATTGGACGCGCTCGGGCAATGCCACAGTGTGGCGTCCAGCGTTATCCTCCCGAAATCCTTAACAGCAGGATCCAGCACTCAGACGGCAACTGCAGGAGACCCCGTCTTACAGAATGTCTTTTTAATAGCAGTTTACCAATTTCTCTCCTGCTTAAAACCATGTCACCATCTCCCAAATTCCACTCTGTCCTGGGAGGCAGTACATGTAGCAGAAACCGAGACGGTGCGAGCATATTCCCAGCACTTAAAACTCCCCGGCATTTAGTATTCTAGCACAAAGCGCCCGGCACTGATCACGCAGGAAGAAAAAGATTATATGGATCCCTCCGCAACTTGGAGAACCAATCAGGAGCCTCCAAACAGAAAACTGTTTCTTGACAAGGTAAACCCCTTTTCTGAAGCTCTTTCACAGTCAGGGGCTTAAAGGGCAGCTTAAGTCTTCATTGCTGTGACAGAACCCGTACCTTTTTAACTACCTATAGATTCTGGTGGGGTAAGAAGCCTTAGTGGGGGGGAGGGGGAACCCAAATGAGGCCCGAGTGTGACCTAAACTTAGTTATGGGACAGTTTCGGGTTTTTCCAAGAATAAATCCAGGTGCACAAAAGGACCAAGTTTAATCATATTTCAGGAATCCACTTGTATCTGCGTAATGTAATGGAACTCATTGCGACATAAATGGCTTGCTTTCAATGCTAGAATAGCACATTAACCCTATGGAATTCAGCCCATAGTAAACTATACAAAAAAAAAAAAAAAACACACAGTGAGCTTATCCCGGAACCCCGGAGAGAAGCTCCCAATATGACACCGCGAGTGACCACTGGCGATACATGGCCCTTAAATGCGCTAACCTCCTTCCCAGGTCAGGCGGGCTAACCTAGCGGCTTGCGTGTCGTGCAGATGCCTCAGAACGCCGCGGCTATTTCTGCGAGCCGGTCCTTACGGTCAGCTTCTCTGTCCCACCAGCGGCTCCACGGCGCGTTTTGGCACTTCACCACCATCTCAGGGCTCACTTGTGTCCTTCCATTACCGGGCAAAAACTGAGACCCTCAGGCTTATTCTCTATTACACCTGGTGACCTCCACTCCCTAATCAACCCCCCCCCCATTCTCCGACCAGGCCTCCCCTCCCACCTCACACTTCTTATCATTTGGAAATGAGCTTACAGGCATCAGCTGTGGCCGGGGGGGGGGGGGTTTCCTGGGGCAGCGAGAACGGACCCACACACCCGACTGGATTTGGGGATCCGAGACGGCCCCACGGCGCCCCCTATGCCAAGCCCGCGATTAACACAGCGTCGTCTCATTCGACCTCACGGCAGCCAGGGATCGCTACACCCATTCCAAAACCTAAGATAATTCTTCTGACGTCACAGCCCTCATCTTCAAAGTGGGCAAGAAGTTTCTCAGCATCTCAGCGAGTTCCAGGCGGTCCGCGGCGCAGAGCGAGCGGCCATTTCACGGCGAGCGATAAGGAGAGGAGGACGGGAGTGTAGACGGCAGCAGTTAATGAGGGGAGCTTGTCCCAGTGACCCCAGGTGCCAGCAGATTCCCGGGCTTCCCTCGGAGCTTTACAAGCATGGCAGGCCACCAGGACTACAATTAACAGTGCTGTGCTGAAACCTTCACTTAACAAGAAGCACTTCGTCTGCCATTAAAGTAACAAGGCAAAATAAATCCTGAGTGGCAGCGGGAATGTGCAGTCACGGCTATATTATGTCTAAAATAAATTGTCCCCTTGCCCCCCCCACCCCCGCAAACTCCTTCACAAATGTTTGGTCAGAGATAAACTCTGATTTCATCAGCGCTAACGAGATTGTGGGGAGAAATTCTGGAATCTTAATGACAGATTTACTTATTCTGATGGGCCGCGTATGATAATGCGAGCTTTTTCTTTAAATCTTGTTGACAAAAGTTGATTCTGTCAACAAAGGCAACCAAGGGAGACCCAGTAATCACATCAGGGAACAGGGAGCGGCGCATTTCTCTGACAATTAGTCACATGGCGCGCTTAGGGTTACTCGACAAACACAGACTTGATGGAAACCGCCGTCTCTAGACATACAGGGAGGACTTTTAAAATGCTGAAAATCCTTCCATGTTGCAGACAAGCTGGAACCTTCTGCGGCGTCTAACACAGTTATGCTAAACAAATGGCCTCCACCACTGTTTAACTTGGGGGGGAGGGGGGGTAGATCCATACGTGTAATACAAGACTGTGATTCATTCTGTATTTCTCCAAACTTTTTTCTGTTTTAGTTATGAACGTTTGTTTTCCTTCTGTTTGAGCGATTCTTAAAAAACCGCACGTGGACCATTGTGCATTAGAAAAGCAAACGATTATAGCATCTTACTTTCTTTGTTTTCTCCCAAAGGACGCTGATCATTCTGGAAGCCATTTCCCTGTCCTCAATAAACGTAATATATTATCATGCTGAATCGTGTGACTTTTACCACAACCCCTTATAATTTATTTTATAGTAATTTTACCAAAAGGTCTCAATCTTCATGGCTCCAGGACTCCCCTGTCAGCCAAAACCCCATTCACCCACTGCATTTCGGAGATTAATATGCGTAAGGCAACAATGATCTGCAAAGTTGTCCCCGGTGCGGCCCGCGCAGAGCGAGACACAGAGCTGGAAATCATTAAAACTCTCCCGGGTGCAGGTCAGAGCGCAGGAGCAGAGGCTGATTAGCCACGCTGCGGCGTGTTAAAGAAACTCATGCTTTTGCCACGTGAAAGTAACACACCAGCACTGGGAAGAGCAAGGGAGAGAGTGTGTGTGTGAGCAGCCTAGCAGAAATTCTGAGAGGTAAAAACAAACCCATAAACGGCACACAGCTTCAGATCAGTTTGGCAGAACAAATGTTTTAACAAATTTCTGCCTTCCAATCCACAGTCGGAGGGAAAAACAAACTGTGCATGTTTCATACCAAGCCTGAGGAGTTTACTTGCTCAGTAAATAAATTTGCCATGTGTGTTTCAGGGTACCAGGACACGCTAATTAAAAGACAAACTCAGAACGGCTCCACGATGGACAACGCTCCCTCAAAGTGCCCAGAACTTCATTCTCCTTTAAGGACCTTCTCCCACTCCTAAGTGGTAACATTGAGTCTTTTCATTCTCCATAAATTTTTGACAGAGTCTAACTTCCCTTTCTGTGCTCCTTGGCTGCCTTTTTTCATCGTAGCAGAGCACAAACAAAGCTTCTGCAGTTCCTCATTCTGCCCCGCTATGTAGAAGGGTCACGAAGGAACACAGTGGGATCACAAAAGAATTCACTCAAAATGTTTTTCCCTTCACAAAAGGGGGAAAAAATATTCCAGGTCCAGCAATCAAACGGCATTTGGCATTTACATCTGCAGGAGAGAGACTTCATTCACAGTAATCTGAAACTGACAAAACTGATGCTAACGCTATAAAAAAGAGATGATTATAAACAAAAAAATCAAGAAGAGATGTCAACTATGAAACAAAGACTGGAGTTTTTTTATACTTGACTATAAACAAAATACATAATGTTTCACATTCCAAAGTTACTGCACTTGAACATAACGTATTATTCTCCAAATAAGACAAACTTCAAATAAAAACTAAGCATTTTTTCAAATATTTATTTGACCTGAAACACTTCACACCATGCTGACACTATATGCAATTACAATCACATGCACTGAAGAGTGACACTAATATACAGGTAGAGCTTCACAGAATGACGTAAATAGGTTAAAGGTACTCAGAAGGCTTTCAGTCGTTATTGTCAAAATATATACTGCACTAATAAAGGAGTGTTGGGTTTCTAGGGTTACCTACGTAAATAAGATGCCTCTAGCTAGCCAAGGTGCTCGAGGAAATGCAAACAGACCTGGAAATCCAGACCATTTTGTGGAATTCCCGTGCACCTTTCAGCCACCCTGACAAAACTCCTATACCCCGAAAGAACAAAAGAGGATTCCCCCTCTCTGGTACACCTTGTGCGTAGAGAGTAGCCATTAAGTTAATGAGCCCCAGAGGGGCGCTCCAATGAAGCCATCATGTGCCTGCTTAGAATAACAATGGTTGACTAACACCTCTTTAATTGAATGGAGCGCAGTGCAAGGCAGTAAGAGTTGTTTTGGGACAGTGGGAAGAGAAAAATATGGGGAGCTGGGGGCAGGGCCCATTCTTGTCTCATTTGCCTTTCAGTCTAACGCTTGGCTGGCTCCAATCAAATAACTTGCTTTCTGAGGTGAAACGAGGGACTGCAGAGATGGAAATCCACTCTAAACAATATTCTATTAGCTAGTTTTACAAAGGAGTCCCAGCGTTTAATGGAAATCACAATTTTCAATGCGAGGTTTATAAAAAAAAAAAAACAGTAGTGGGACGTTTGGAATGTACACTCCCCATGCAAACACAAAGTGCCACACACACGTGTTTTTCTTCAATGAGACATTTCTTCACATTGAGGATTTCATATTCAGCCATTTCCGCAAATCCTTTTTAGAGAGGAGTCTAGGGCAGCCGGACTGTTTACACTAACGGGAAACTCAGAGGAAACTCCGAGGAGAACCTATGAGGATGAAGCAGGTCGCAGGTGGAGGAATCGTGAGGGCATTTGCAGGAAAACCATACATTATGGCCACGTTTCCAGCCCCAAGTTCTGACATTTGTTTAATGTGATTTAAACAACTCAAAATTCACACTAAATTACCTTCAGACTGACTGTTGATATGAGGAAAAGCTGTTATTTACCAGAGAGCTCGGCTGACTGCTTAAAGCGTAATGTTTAATGCATTTGTAAGAACACTTAAAGAAACAAAGAACGGCAGAAAATATCCAATAAATAAAGAACAGATTATATTTTCCATAGTTAAGATAAATGTGCTACAAATTTCAGTTCTAGTTTTTTTGCAAACAGAACCAAACAAAAGGTTAAAGTACTTTTCCAGCCAATCAACACAACAAGCACACATTTCTAACTACTTGGAGCAGCGCGTATTACTCTATGGCACATTCCAGGCTAACAAGCAGACCCTATCAGCTTCTCTACAAGCATGCTTGACAGCTGAACTGGCCAGTTTTTAAAACCCAAAACCCAGTTAAAACCAAATGCAAAATCCTTCTGGAACTTACACTTGAGTACAGCAGACAGCGACTTGCACAACTAAATAAAAACTTTGCACATCTGTGACAAGTGTAGCCACGGAGAACAGCGGAATTATTATACTAGCCCCCTAAATCCGTAACAGGCAGCTGTTTACATTTTACAATTGTAGCTGACAAGACTCATCATTTTAGTTCACAACTTTATTTGCAGTACAACCCCCTTCTCTGTGGGCTCCCGTTAGCCTGCTTGAGTCAATAAACCTAACAGGCCTTTGGCACTACAAGTCTGTCAGTGTGAGCAAAGCTAATTGAATATGTGAGAATCAACTGCCATTGACAGATTAAACATTTTCAACCGGGGAAAGCAGCAGGGGCGATCCTGCAGTGCTGATCCTGCAGTGCTGTTCCCAGCCTCATTTATGCTTCTCTTTGAAAAACGCAACAGATAAAATTGCTGGTGTTTACTGGCGTGTGTTGACAAATTTAAAGTGCTATGCTAAAGTTCCCAACCAACACCCAGTGAGTGTCAGGGAAGCTGTCCTGGCACCATGTAATTATAAGGAGATCCAGTACGCCTACATCCCCAACCATGCCCGCCTCAGCCAGGTGTACTTCCAGCAATAGGTGCCGGGCCAATGTGACCCTAATGCGTGGCTGATTGCCGACCACTGCGCTCCCAGGCAATAAATACGCACAAGCCAAGGAAACGGATTCCCATACGGGAGACATTCATCTCTATACAAGAACTTTTCCCGGACATGAGAATCCGTCCGTTTCCGCTTCTAGGAAAAAGTTTCTAAACGGGGGGGTCAGATGCGAAACCCGTCCAGGTTAGATGCCGACCCATAGGAGAGCACTGAATAATAAATTACATTGTGTGGAAACAGTAAGCTTAGTGGGGAAGGGGATGGGGGGTATCCGAAAGGAACAAAAGACGGGGGTCCCGCGTAAGAGGGGCGCTGCAGCCCCATGACAGCGCAGGCAAACGGCAGTAAGACATAACAGAGAATGATGATGATGATGATGATAAAGGCATCAGGAAGGGAAACACGTGGCCACAAGTCACTCACCGTGCGGGCGCTGGGCGACAGGGAGCCGTTGGACAGGTAGGGGCTGCTGAGGTCCGGGATCATCAGGAAGGGGTAACCTGGGTAATGGGGACTCTTAAAGAAGCCCCCGTCCTGCTGTCGCCTCAGTGCTGTGTGGGGGGTGCAGGGTTAGGGTTAGGAAATGCGGACGAGGCGACGATCGGGGAGGAAAAGTCAGGGATACATTGTTACCTTCGCTGAAGTCGTCTCTGGCTTTCTCGTAACTTTCCGAATCCGGCCTCGGCTGCGGTCGCCGCTCGGCTGGCTGACATGCAGGAAGACAAAAGGGCAGCGACACCAGGACACGGTCAGTCCCGGGTCGCACATCGGGACATCCCGGGTCACACATCGGGACACTCAGTCCCGGGTCACACATCGGGACATCCCGGGTCACACATCGGGACACTCAGTCCCGGGTCACACATCGGGACATCCCGGGTCACACATCGGGACACTCAGTCCCGGGTCACACATCGGGACACTCAGTCCCGGGTCACACATCGGGACATCCCGGGTCACACATCGGGACATCCCGGGTCACACATCGGGACATCCCATCCCATCCTCACCTCCGAGTCCGAAGAGCTGCTGTTGTTCTCCGACTCGTTGACCAGGGACGACTTGACGTCGTCCAGGTCCCGCTCGGCCGAGACGTTCTCGGAGATCTTCTCCTCCTGCTCGCCCTCGTCCTTGAAGGAGATCATCTCGTCGTTGGCGCCCAGGTCGTCGCCGCCGCCTCCGTTAAGTTGCGGCATTTTCGCCAGCAAACGAGCCTCCTAAATAATAATAATACCGGCGACAGACGCGGCTTTGTACGATCCACGGAGGTCGCCGCCTCACGACACCGCAGTCCTCGGTTAAACTTCTGCGATCGCTCGTTAAAAGCCAAAAAAAAAAAACTTTACTCGTCTCGCCAAACTTCCAAAGCTTCCAAACTCAACTATAAATGCATAATAAAAAGGTGCACTTTTCCATGGCTAAAACACGCTAAACATCCCAATAATCCACCCGAAAAAAAATGCAGATTTTAAATGCAGTGTGAGCGATTGGGAGGGTCGGGAATGAGGCGAGTTTGCGGGGCGCTCGGCGGCCGCTTTGCGCTCCGGTCGGGCGTCGGCAGGAGGCGAGAAACGGAGCAAAAGTCGCCCACCGATCCCACTTCATCCATTAAGATCCATCCGTGCGCTTTCTGCCGGACTTCGCGAGAGATGCGTGAAAAAAAAGATGGATTGAGAAAAAGAAAAAAGTTGAGCGCCGAGGCTGCAGACGCCCGAAAAAGATTGGAAAGTTTCCCCGGATCCGTGCGACTCTCAGCCCGCCGCGTCCGGCTCGCAGTAACAGCGACGCCTAATAACCCGACCTTCGCTTTTCTTACACTTAAAAACGCCGCATGTTCCGAGGGGGGGAAAAGCAGACTGGCCCCTTTGCTGCGCTCCGATCGGCGAAGAAATGCGCGGAGATGTTTAGTTTGCCTGCTGAAGTGGGAGGAAGAAAGGAGGGCGATTAAAATGCAGAGGAGGAGTTTGCGCTGAAAGCCGACACTCCATAGACCCATAGGCGGCCGGCGGTTAGTGCGGCGCTATTCCTGCGGCCGGCGGAGGCGCATAAGGCGCAGTTAGTGCGGCGCTATTCCGGCGGCCGGCGGAGACGCACAAGGCGCATAAGACGCATAAGACGCGTCTCCTGCCTGGGTGAGTATCGCGACCTCATCGCACGGCTCCGGCTCCGGTTCTGCTTCTGGTTCTGGTTCTGCTTCTGCTTCTGATCCTGCCTCTTACTTTTACCACGCCACGTACTCTGGCGTTTACATTTTGTAGAATCATTTAAAATCACAATTCACTCATTCAGCTTAGTGTTTAGTTTTTTTTTTTTATTTTCTTTTTAAAATACATTAGTGCCACTGGCATTATTCATTTATTTATTTAAAAAAAAATCCCATAAAAGTCATTAGGCATTTTTAAGTAATTTGCTTGAAATCTAGATGGATTTTCAGATTCATCTTACTGGGGGAAATGGGACATTAGAACTTGAACCGCTATGCTTTAAGTGAATCAATTAACTTTTTTTGTCTATTCTTGCTGTGTCCCCATGAGGCTACGCATATATTTTCCTCTTTACGTTTATTCAGATATTTTGCCTCATTTCGTTTCCCATTATACATGTAATTATCAGTATGTTTTAGCCGATACATATGGTGTTTGTTAGGCTACGAGCCTTAAACTTTATCTACACCGTTTGGTAAGGACTAAAAATGTAATGACCTTTTAGACATTTTTACATTCTGTAACCAGCCTACCACCGACATGTGTGCCTTCTGATGGGCTGCCTTAGTCAGGTATGGGAACTGCGGACCCACCTGCCTGGTGCATCACTGTCGGCTCGACTTCCATGGGATGGCATCTGCCGGTATGTTGTGTTGTTACAAGCAGAATAGCTCTGCAATTAATATTCATGCAGTTTTAGTGGTGATTAAGCCGCAGTTGTGCAGTGAAGCGGTGTGGCAGAGTTTGGGCAGAGAATGACCAACTTAAGATTTCACAGACTCCTTTGTTGCTGGAGATAAGGAGTGGCTGAGGGACGGATCCCTTTTCACTTGTATTTGAGTTGTGCCAAGCACCCCTGGCACCTCCAAGACCCGCTGGGCTTCGAGGGGTCCCACCCCACCCCCATGGCTGCCAGCAGTTGTGTGATAATGACAGGCTTTGCGTCAAGCCTTAATTACACGCTGCCACATTAATTGCATGTTAGTGCCTTCGAGGACAATGGGCGAGCAGGGGGAGACGGCCAGGCCGAGCCACGGTGCAGGATAAGCAGGTCTGTTTGCGGGTCGTAGCCTGGCTGGGCCACCAAATCCCGGGACCCCCCACCAAGTCAGCAGGCGGGGGTCCATCCCACCGCACTGCCAGAAAATAGGCACGGAAGGTGGGACCTGGGAGCCGGCGTAGGAGAAAGAGGTGAATCGACTCTCCGGAGTCACCAGGACCTGAAGAATCACCGTAGGTGCCTAGCTGTGCAAAGGCTCTCCCCAATGCTCAAATCTCCTTTCTTTTTGATGTTTTGGTCATTTTTTATTTTAATGGTTTCATTTGTCTTTAAATTCAAATCCACTTTTTATAATTATTATTCTCCTAAAAGCTGTCAGTGTTTTTTGTCTGTGCCTAGGTCATTCAAATCCCCAGGAAACAGTCTTTGTGTTATCTGTAAAATCTATTGAATGCTCCAGTCCCTTTTAAACTAGAGAAATGTTTTAGTCACTCGAATTGGCAAAAAAAAACCTGACTTTTAGGGTTTGTGTTCCCAAGAAGAATGTCAGGCTTTGCAGCTGACCTAACAATGTCTGAAACAGGGTGATTAGTCCATAAAACCTGACATGGAAAGAAATAGTGAAATGGTAACTTTTTATTTACACACAACTTTTATTAAATGATGGAAAAAATGTAATGATGTTATGGGTGCTGTAACTGCATTGAAATAAAGATGTATTATCAAAATTTAATTTTTAAAGTGCATTATTTTTGTTTATGGTGTACAGCTTCCGGGTTCCGGATCCCCTATCCCGCTATAGCAAATATTTTGTTAGTGTTGGTGCCAGAGGGGTTTTCTGGTGAGCAATAAAGTAATTGTACTATCAACAAGTTTATCATTTAAAACAAATCGCAGGGGTAACATGCACACCAAGGCAAAATTAATGGAATCCTGGCTGTAGTCTTTAGTCTGCTTGTTTAAGCCTCACCTCTATAGTTAGCTAACTGTATAATTAAAAAAATCCACATCTAACATATAATTACCTATTTATAAGCATCTATCATTTACCATACATTTAGAGTGGCAAGGTTGAGAAAATGCCAGGTTATACAGAAAGAGGTACAGTTGCTTTTAGTATTCGCCTGTACCATGGATTTTACCCTGGAAAAGGGGAGCAGTGTGTGTGTTCAGGTGTCTCGTAACCAAGAATATCACAGAAAATCCTCTGACGCTGACACCTTAGCCAATCGAAAAGTCATTTTATTAGGAGCTGGTATCAAAGTAATCGCAGCATGTTTTAAAATTAAATCTCGTCAAGCTTCTTTGACACCCACAGTTAAAAATTAGTTGAAAAAGACGCGTGTGCCTTTCGGGGGCTGGAGTTAGACTAGAGGCCGCACGGTGGGGGATGAATTATTCAAGTGCTGATATATTAAATCATATAAATGATAAATTATTGACATGTTGACTCTGGTTATCCATAAAGGGGAAATTTCACTCCACATTTCCTCCCTTGTCAGCGGTGGGCAAACATGGTGGCTGACGCTGATCAGGACGACCACATGCCCTGCGGGCCCTAATTCCCCCTCCTCCCGGAATAATCAGGTGCTGCTCCCATCTGACATCTATTATGCTTGTTTGTCTCCATCCTTTATAGAAACAATATGTCCATGTATGGGGAAGTAAAACAAAGCTAACGATATACATTCATTTACAATCATTTATTTTGTACGTGCTACTGTTGAAAACAACATACAACTGAGGCATATATTGTAATACATAATAACGTACGTACTTTTGGGGGGGGGGGGGGTTTGGTTGATTTTGCAATTTTTTTTCTTTTGATTGCAGCCAATTTTCTAAAAGAGGCAGCATTCATTTTACTTAAATTTAGAAAGTGCTCAAACGAACATCACCATTTATAATAACCGAGCATTTATGGTATGCCTGCCAAGTTACTCAAAAACTATTTTTGGGGTTTTACAGTTCAGCCTGGCTCACAGCATCTTGCATGCTGATAATGCATAACCCAGGGCCAAAATTGCACATTTTATTGCACTGACTTAGTGCAGCAGGTATGAACAGCAATAACATTTGTATCTTGTATGTAGGTCCTGCCTTTTTAACCCTTTTCCCGTGATAATTTCCCCATGTGAAATCTGCCTACTATTTAATGATGCTCTGGGGTCAGATTGACCCCAAACACGGGATAGGGGTTAAGTAAGTCATGCTTACATTGATTATCTTATCTGTACCTTATCTTTTGCCCAGAGACTGGGAAACAGCTTAGCTTTGAATCCAGCTCATTACCCTAGTGAAAACTATATTATTACTCTCAGGTTCAGGAACCCTCCATAGCTGGTGAAGATAATGACTGCTGACTGATGCCCCACACACTTCAAGAGCACTGCTTCTATGAATATAACCGAAAAGATCTAACACATAGACGTATAAAAACTGACAACCGACTTAGCCATGTTTACGTAAACTGTCAGCTGTGGCACGGTAGCTCCGGGCCTTGATGTGATATATGTTGGCTGTACCCCCTTTATAGACAATTTCAATATGATAAGCGGCCTGCTACACCAGCCGCAGAGACAGGAGGCGCTCTGGAGGTGAAAGAGCGTGGTTCTCTTTGAAAGTTTCTCTCTGACAGATGCTCTCTGAATGAGTTGCTCTTTCCTCTACCCTCCTCTTCTCTCTAGGCTCCCTGCCTGTGCCTCCATAGCCACGGCACACGCAGAGTTAACCGAGCGTCACATTTCCGTGATCAAAGGCTGAAGAAGTGTGGCGGTAGTTTTTCGTGAGGCTGAGCCACCTCCGTCTTCGAAAGTCCCCCGACCCCCCACCCCCCGCCATGCGAACGCACACGCGTGGCAAAAAGACCAGAAACATTGCCGTAACAATCTGCCACAGATACATCAATCTAAATCCAGGGAAGAGAAGACAGAGGGAGAAGGCAATCTCTCTAATCATCACTATTAGGAGAATATATGTCACAGTGCATGAATATTGTATCACCTGCCTCTTCCAAGTCTCTCCATACCCTACTTTCGCAGGAACGAAAAAATGTAAGCCAGGTTTCTTGGTGCCACATATTGTGAAGCACGGCTTCCCTTGAGCAATTTCATGTGCAGATCTCCGTGGCATTTTTATTCCTCTGCAGTGTGTTTTTCTTTTTGTATCTGAGTTAATCCCTCGTATCCGTTTGCATGTTTTGATTTTACTGACAGTTGTGCGTGGGGGGCAGGGAGCAGGAGATAATGTTCTGGCCCTTTGCACAGGACATACCTGAAGAATTCAGAAGCGGATCAACTCATAATCACTCCCAGAGTCACTCCCAGAGGAAAACAACTGGATTTCTCAGGAATATTTTTAAAGGTGTCTCGCAGCCTGGTATCTTGCTTCAGAATCACCAAGGCTGTCTAGATCTTTCTAGGTCAATGGCATCCCTCCTAGTTCTCACTTATAATAATGGCTTCTTAATTTTTTTCGCATTAAATGTGATTTTGAGAAATTTGTGCTTTGGACGAACTCCTTAGTGCAACAGGAAGTCATTTCTTTGTGACAGCTTGAAACCATTCCTTTGTGCGGGCGACGTCCCCTCTCGCTGACTCAGATCTAATAGTGGTCTGTTTCCAAACAGTTTACAAAATTTGGAAGCTGCTGGATTATGTCACTAATGCTAATTACAGTACGCCGATAGCCGTGTACTGATAGCCGTGCCGCCATTCTCGTGTCAGAGGGACACTGTCACAAAGATGTGTCGAGCCATTCTGTTGGAATGAAGAGTATTCTGGTGAACTCCATGAAAGGGACCCAGTGACAAAAAAACACGCTCATAATGAAATGGGTTCATTGCCAACAAATCATAGAGGGCCAGACCAACAGAGGCCACATTAGGAGTGGGGGATAATGTTATTTCTGTTTGTGGTTGAAGTCCCACCTCCCCTGTTCCATTTGCCCACAGCCCGGCTCTCTCCATCTCTCACTCACTTCATTCCCCCCATGCTTCTGCTCCCCTTCTCTCTTTTCATCTCTTTCAAACAAGCTCTCGCTCCCTCCTTCCCTCCCTCTTCAGCTCTGTTCTTTCCGCTCTCCAGAAAGCTCACTCTCTCTCTCTCTCTGCCTCTCTCTTGAACTCCCCCACTCAGGGCTCCCCGGACCACCCCCCCCTCCCACCACCACCCCGATCTATCTCGGTGCTCATAAAATCTGACAGCCCCCACCCCCCTCAGAAAAAAAAGAAATCTCTTATTGATGTTGTCGACCACGTGTCAGCAAGCCGCGGCTTGACTGACAATCTCGTACGGTCTCGGGGGGGCTCATTAGGACCCTTTGGACCCGTATGTGTGCATGTGTGTGCATGTGACCATGCATTTGTTTAAACATGCAAATACATCCAGCCCGCAACCGTATATATGCATTTACAAAACAATTCGGCCCAGTCATAAATTTACAATGTATGTAAATGTTCCAGGTTAAGCTGGGTCTTCTGTATGGTTTTCTTTACCTAAGCCACTCTGCGTGCAGGGGATAATCTAAAAATGAGAAGCTACCACTGTGTAGTGTCACTGCTTGGAAACGATGCATTGTCGTTTAGGTCCTTCATGTTCTGGTAAAATCTACAGTCTCCAAAGTGCATGGCTGCTTAAGACACACCTCAGACGGTATGCTACAATAGTACAATAATTATGGATGTCAGTGTGAGTCTGAATACATGGCTGGCAGCCAGCCAGAACAGTAAGTATATATGTTAATTATACAATTATATTATTCTTATTATTTATGTTATATTGAATCTTATGCTATTATTTGAAAATGACAGCAGCAGGATTGTATTACACAACTAATTATCCCCAAAGGAAAATGATTTAACTATGATGAATTTGAAATAGGTATAATAAAGTTTAGGTTTATGTTACAGTAAATGTATGTGTACAACGGTGCAGTAGGTATTAAAATTGATTTTAAAACATAAGACAGCCGTCTCACCTGTGCTCCCATGAGAAGGAGGCAGGTCAGTACTGCCTATGAAATCTGAGGAGGCATAGGAAAGCCATCTCAAAATCTGGAACTGTTTTTAAAATACTTCCCACATGAAAGGGTTAATTTATGTGGGGAGAACTTTTATCATGAAACATACATGAAACATTTCCAGGTGACAGAACAGTCACACCCATCCAATTTTCATCTGCTTGTCCAGGACACATGCGCGCACACTTAGAGACTCCAATTAGCTAAACTTCATGCCTGTAGTTCACAGGAGGAACCCGCACAGCTCAGGGAGAACATGCCAACTGCCCACATTCACATAGCAGGGAGAGAACCCGCACAGCTCAGGGAGAACATGCCAACTGCCCACATTCACACAGCAGGGAGAGAACCCGCAC
>JAODKL010000040.1:12508975-12527620 GCA_026780765.1 Petrocephalus schoutedeni | reverse complement strand
GCCAACTGCCCACATTCACACAGCAGGGAGAGAACCCGCACAGCTCAGGGAGAACATGCCAACTGCCCACATTCACACAGCAGGGAGAGAACCCGCACAGCTCAGGGAGAACATGCCAACTGCCCACATTCACACAGCAGGGAGAGAAGCCACAGCCTTAGTGGTGACACAGCACTGCTACCTATGGAGCTGCTGTATCTAACATGCTAACCTGAAATAAAAACAATACTGTACAACTTTGTCAAGGGGAATAATTAGTTTTCCTGTGTTTTCTGTTGGGTAAATGTTCATTTCTGCAGGTCTGGCTAAAATGCACAGATTAAAGAGTGGCACTCAGGATCAACAAAATAACGTGTAAATAGCAGAATTATTTGACTGGGCATGGGCACACAACACAACAGAGATGACATTATTAACCTCTCTTCTCATAGGAGATCATCAGAGTGCAATGTATTATTTACCTAGTGAACCTTTCAATAACCACTCAAGAACTTTTTAGTCCTGGCACTCCATGAATGATTGATGTCTGTCTCACCTGAGCGGGAGTGGAAGGAACTCGGGTGGTAATTATGGATGTCAGTTGCCCATTGATCAGGGCCCATTACTCTGCAGTACCCCAGAGCAAAGCTGGAGAGATCCTGAGCTGGCATCGGAGCACCTGTAAGACAATGCTGAGGCTTACTGTATGGTCACAGGACACCTGCCGCAAAATCTACCATTTATATCTGAATCAAGGTTATTGGCCAAGTATGCTCACACATATAAAGAATATGTCAATGGGTGTGATACATGAAGCAGACACATGCAGAGGTCAGACAAGACGAGACAATGGTCACATGCAAAAAAATGCAGGAGTACTGAAGCGAAGTGTGTTGCAATAAATACAAGATGTACAATGCGATTGGCTATAGTCAGCTATTTATTCACCTATATACCTCATTTTTAACGGTGAGGCAACCGGGTCAGCTATTCATGAGAGTTTATATGCATGTAAACATTCACCCTCGTGTTCTCTCTATTTCAGCTTCCCTGCAATCCACGTAGGCAAGCAAAGCAAAGCCAGTCTGTCACAGAGTGCCATTGACGGTATTTACCGGTCAGAAGGTGATTTGCTACTCAGCACCTCTGCCCCTTTTCTGCCGTTAATTTGGACGTCTATGCAGTTCTCCATCGCGAGTCTCTCCGTTCCTCTTCCCCCTGGTTTTTCTGGTCTTCTCTTTCCGGCGTTTGCCATTCCCAGTCATGCTCTTGTTAGTGTACGATTACTTCAATTGGCTGCTTGCAAGGGGTCAGGAGAAGCCACAATCTTAGCCTGAGGGCAGATCGACTGGTGGCCAACAAATTTATTCAGAGAGTTCCATCACCGCTTCGGCAGCCCTTTGAAGTCGCTTCTCAACTCAGCCTCCTAATACGTGACACTCAGTCTATTATTTCATTACACTGAGGAGCGTGTGTGTGTGTGTGTGTGCACATGCACGAGGCCGCGCGTGTGCCATAGAATCTCTGCCTATGTATCCTTCTATTAGGCAACTCAAGGTCGACCCATTATCTTTTGCCAAGCCTCACTTCATTTGTGGTTCCAAGCATAGTGCTGCTTCATTCAGAATTAAACAAAGCCTACTCCAAGTTTTTGCCACATCCTTGCCGTTGGAATAAAAATTTCTCTAATTGGATTTTGAATCTTTCACCTGGTTGTACAGTCCTGCAGGCAGTGTATCATTCCCTGTTCCTTGGTGGAGAAGGAGGAATTTCAGTTTCCTTTGGTTTCAGTTTCAGCACACAGAATCAAAGATATGCCTGGAGTTTTAACCTGGCTGGAAATCTGCCTTCTGTGTTTCTAGCGTCTGAGTTAAGTTTTGTTGTGGTGCAGAATAATGCAGTTAGCTCCCATAGCAAAGACATGAATTGAAAATGTAAGAGAATTTGTATACATACGATTTTTTTCTTTTGTCATTGACCTCCATAACAGTCAATACTCACTATTTTGATGAATTCTTTCAGTATTTGGCCGAAATGACTAGGCCACTGAAGCTGGGAGTAGGGATCAGTTTTATATGTAATACTGTTTTACATATTTACATACTATATATTTTTTTTATATATTTAATGGTCTATATATATAGTCCTTCCTGTCTGACGGACGTATAAAGTAAAACACATGTCCATTTGTCATGCATCACCAATTGTAAAAGTAACAAATTAATAAAAGACCCAAATAGCCGACAACATTAATGTATCAGTCAATGGGTATGTAACAGGGTCACCAAGTGTGCAAATTCACAAGCAGACGCTGTTTTCATTTCATTCCATTTGGAAGGGTGGCCAGAAGAAAAGCACCCAACAAATGTAAGCACTTGGAACTTGGACTGGAACCAGGTACTATGGTCAAATGGGATGAAAATAGAGCTGTTTGGATCTGCGCAGTGATGGGCTTGGCTCTGAAACAAGGATGGAGGAAAGAGTCTCCTGTAAAATACGGTACAGGATCATCAATATAATGAGCTTTTTTTTTTTTTCAACCAGGCTTTGGGCCCTTGTTATGGTCTGCACCACTGTGAAATCTAGCCAGGTAGCAGGAGATTTCTTCCTAAAACCTTGCTTCTGTTAGAAGACTCAGTGTTTATCAAAAGCATAACTTCCTGAAAAAGACAAAAATCTACAAAAGAATGGTCAACTAATAACAAAGACAATATCTTTCATTGTCCACCTCAGTCTCCAAATTTGAACCTTGACCTCTTGAAGTGCAAAGAGTTGCCCATTAGATCAGATGAGAGGACACCAAGGATCTGGACAGCTTCCTTTTGGGGGACTGCTATCAAGTCAATCCCTATATGCTCACCAAAGTCATGATAGATCAGTGAAGAAACCAGATTTCATTTTATGGGGCACAAAGAATCAGAAACAGGAGTGCCAGTAACTGGCTTTTCAGCTCATTCTGATGAATCATTAATGAGGTAAAATATGTTTATTTTATAACACTACGGAAAATTACAGCACAGGTTCATATTGGTGTAATTTTTATATAGTTTCTTCAGTCTCGTATTTACAAAGAATGCAAACAATTTTGGAGGTATATGTATATGTATGACTATGCAAATCTTTTGGTAAACATTTATATTTAATAAACTATTAATCGTGGAAACAGGTTCTAAGATTCCCCAAAGTTCTAAAATGAAAAAAAAATCCTATGTCATGAAGACATAATATATAGTCTGATATTGTGCAGTGTTTCTATCTAACAGCAAAATTTAATTTTGAAAGTCCAGCCTGTGTTCAGCATCTGCCATTGTTGATCTGTACACTTGCTCACAAGTGCACATAGGTTTTGATTGAAATACCTGCCTTGGCTTCGCCATTACGTGGTACATGCTTTTAAGAACCATTATTTTTGTGAACTTCAAAGGCTGGCAGATGCACTCTCCTTGTGAGTGTGGATCCTCTTGAAAAGATCCTCATATTTTCCAAATGGACGGAGAGCAGCACTCGTCCATATTTAGGCTATGTTAATGCAGGCCTCCTTAGCCCTGTGCAATGCGTGTTTGTCCTTGCTTGAGTGAGTCGGTTGTGTTTTTGTCCTTGTTAAGTTTATTAACATGTACCTCAAAAGAACCCTTTCAACACCTCAATTAAACTGAACATAAGTAAGACTAAAATTCCTACTCTTTGTATTCTGGGTAAAAAGCTAATTGTAATGCAACCGTGGCTCATTATGCTGCATATTGTAAACAAATGTATATATATATATATATATATATATGTACATATACATATACTTCATTGTGGGATTTGTATCATAGAAATACAACCAATAGTATTGCCTTGCATTCAACAGACTGTAATTACCCTAACTAATAAGACTTACACTGTACAAAATAGACAGATTCGCAACAACATCAACAACACAACATCTGCACAGTAAAATATGAATTTGCATTACTTTGGCATGCCTGAGCCCACTTGCCTCTCATGAATGTAATATTTACGTTGTAATGTTTATTATCATGAGTAGATTTCTATTTCTATGCATATTGAAATGCACGTTAAAAAACTACTTAACTAGTTGTTTGCTACCCTATTTCAGAGAAGCTTGTTAAGACGTCACACACCAGGTGGTTTAGGTCAAGATGGTTCATAGTTAACCAAGCAGTCCTTAAAAGGTACTGATTAGTTCCAATATATTTGTTTTCTCCCTAATGGCATGGGCATATTCCAGGACAAGAATGCCAAGATTCATGGGGCTCGAATTGTGAAAGAGTGCTTCAGGG
The DNA here is from genome assembly GCA_026780765.1 of Petrocephalus schoutedeni. Classification (NCBI taxonomy): domain Eukaryota; kingdom Metazoa; phylum Chordata; class Actinopteri; order Osteoglossiformes; family Mormyridae; genus Petrocephalus; species Petrocephalus schoutedeni. Next base: position 12,523,355 of record JAODKL010000040.1, on the reverse strand, counting down.
AGCCTGAGGAATCATTTTCATACATAAATTGACCTTAACCAGATTGAGGCTCTTTGTTATGTACTGAAGAAGACTTTATGGGGTGGTTCAACTCACCTATCATCAATACAAGATTTAAGCAAAAAATTGATGCAAATTTGGATGAAAATGTTTGAGATGCTGCATAAGCAAGTAGAAACTGTCACATCCTGCCTTCCTGGCCATCCTGTTTTCTCCTAAGTGTGGCTCTAATGAGCCACATCTGTTATGTGTCAGTCTTACCTCTTGTTCCTGCCCTCATGTTAACTCACTCCAGCTGCCTCTCGTTGTGATCCCTTAGTACTCCTTGTCATAAAGGCTTCCCAGTCCTGTGCTCCCCAGTCCAGTCATTGAAGTTGTGTTGTTCTGTTGCCTGTATGCTAGCCTCCCTGTTTGATACCCTGTGATCCTGTTTATTTCCCCATTCTGTAAATAAAACTCCTTTTGTTTGTCCTAATAATGTTCATAATAAGTTGTTGTTCATATTCCAGCACACTACAATTAAAATGAACTGAACTCCCCCTTCTTAATGCCTTTACAATGCATTTGTAAAACATTAAGTTCACCTTCATAATGTATTTATAGAACATTCTAAGTAGCATGTAAGTATACATTAACATCCTAACATGCCTTATTAGTTTTAATACAGGTAGTCACTGACTTACGATGAAGATGCGTTCCGATTTTCATAACTTGAAAATATCGTAAGTTGAGACGGCCTTTGAAACACCAAAAACACAGAAAGAAATACTCGCTCTAACACTGAGATAACGGAACTCCTGATCGCCGGTGAGAGTGAGGCATCCCACGGGGTGGGAGATATGTACATCCTGGCAGTGTGCCAACGTATCGTACCGCATACACTGCCAGGTTTGCCTGCCATACCAAATTAAAAATATTTTTACAATTTTGTTGTTTTGCTATGGTCATCACAACATTGACAAATCTTAACCACCGTAACTCGGGGACCATCTGTATACACTGATAGCAAAAATTATAATTGTATAATTGAATAATATTTATTATTAATATATATTAAAGCTGTTTAGGTATATTGGGGTGTTAAGGTATACTTACATGAATGTTTTATGTTCCCATGGTATGAAAAGTGAAAGAGTCACAGTATTCAGTTAAGGAAAATTCTAGAAATTATATCCACGAGTGATACACGATAATCTAAAGCAGGACATTCTATATTTTTTGGAATCAAACAGTATGGTGGAAAAGAGTTCATCTCCTGTCTGATTTTCAGAATTTTGACACATTTTTCATTTGCCTTTGGACAGACATTTTTGTGGGTTGTGGTCAGGGAGGCAAGAAACGGTAATAGTACGTCATTGTTTGGGTGTGGTTAACAAACATGCAGTCTTCAGGTGTGAACTGTATCTCCCTCCTAGTTAATTGTATCCAAATAAACATGTAATTAGGGTCAGCTGTTTGAATAACTGCAAACATTCAGGCCTAATCTGACTCAGTGTTGCCCAATAGACACCTCAGCATTGGCCTTTACTGTCACAGATCCTGGTCTTGCATCACATCTCGGTCAAAAGAAACCCCTGAAGATTTCTTGGGTGATGGGCTGAAATGTGATATTATCAAGATAATGTCTGTCTGGCAAAGGAAGTCCTCAAGAAAAAAATTCCATGCATGATGAATTTGTGTTAGAATGTAAGTGACGGGGCCATAATTTAGGGGTAACAGGTTTTGGATGAACTTTCATTACTGAGGGAAGCACAAAGTTTACTGTGTACCAGTCAATTTTACAGCTGAATATTAAGCCATCTTTTTATGACCTGAACCACTAAAAAGTCCACATTACGATTGTTGAAGAGCAAAGAAATAATTTTGGACTGGGTTAGCTAATGTCTATACCTGTTTAAGATGCATCGGGTCTAGCTACAGTTTAAACGGTTGGAGGCCAAAATTCTTCCACAACACTGAGAGAGAGTGACCGGTAATTACAGGAAGCATGTGGTTGCTGTCATTGCTTACGCTGTAAGTCAATTACTTTCTCATATGTGGGAGCTGACTGTTGTGGTACGGTAGTCTTAAAGTGCAAAACACAAAATGAAATGACAAATAAATAATTAAAACAAAATAAAAATTCAGAAACACTTTGAGAATGTGTGGTTCTGCCAGTAAGGACTCGTGGCAGGAAGGTCTCTGATTCAATTATAGGGGCAAGCAGAATAAGCATATCACTACCGGGCCCTTCAGCAAGGTTCCTAACCCTGAAAACGCCACAGGATTCCGTGCAGTAAATGCTCTGGCCCCAAGATTTACTCTCACCTCTACCTCTGTGCACCATGAGACAACATGATGGGCATAGAAGGTAAACATATCAATGCAAGTTTTATGTATTCTTCATGTTTTCTGATTTCCTTTTTCTTTGTTCTCCTAATGTGTTGCGTTGTGTAAATCAGGACCATTGAGGTTACTTAACTGCTCATTCTAAATAAATGACATAGTAGCTCTCTCAGTGATTCCCTCAGGATGATTTTACATTATTTTGAATTTTTGTTGGAGATCTGACAACAAGCCAGATAAGATGTCAGGAGTCAAGTGAAAGGTGATTAATTACCAACACACCACAGCACACCATCCTCAGCATCTAACCCATGTGACACAGCAGTGGCCAGCAGCTTCAGTCAGATCCCTAAGCATCACGCCACCTGCAGGCCCCAATATACACTGAAAGTAAAGTCTGAATACACCGGCTTGAAAGCATAATGATCTTTATGTGCTTTAAAATATATGCACTGGTCTGTTAGGTAAGATGTGGAGAGGGCGCGTGATTTGTGGGGCTCCCACTGTTAAGCATGGAGAAGGTAGCGTCATGGTGTGGGGTTACCCTGCTGGTGACACACTGGCGTTTCCTCAGCCAATCAGACAGCCTCCTTTCGCTGTTCCCACTCTATGGCAGACATTCCCTAGGATAGCCGCAGCTCTGATGTACTTGACGATCCTTGTTTGTCTCTTGGCATCCCGCATGTCAAGGCATTAGTGCCCTCTCCAAGTGGGCCCACGCCCCTCGCTGTCGCCACGGCATTCTGATCTGCTTAGGCTCATCTCTCGCACTGGAGAATCTCGTGTTTACTCAGCTGGGGCCTGACTGAGAAGTGCTTGGAGGTCCTTTGCCGTGATGTAAGAGCTATGCAAGCGCGGCGGCCCGTTAGCCTTATTTAGCATGTCCGCTGGATATTTATGAGCGCTAACATGCATAGGAGAGCGCGGCTGGCGGGAAAGCCGGGCCGACCGGGACCGGCGTGTGCCTCCGCTGACAGCCGGCTGAAACCTGAGCTCGCTCGCTCTTATCAGCACTGGCGACCCGGCCATTTCCCACAGCCGCGGCCTGGCCAGAAGAACCGTCCCTTTGTTTGTTTCCCTGTGGGGCCTGTGTGAATCCAGAGAAGCATCCCTGATTGTTGCTGAGATAATTAAGAAAATGCTGGATCTGTCTTGCAGGCACTGCTGAGTGAGGTGTGTGTGTGTGTGTGTGTGCGTGTGTGTGTGTGTGTGTGGAGGGGGTGCAGGGAGGGGAATTCTTACACTGTAGGGATGTTCTTGTATTCTTCTAGTAGCGTAGTGGTTTGTAGAACATGGATGAGCTGTGGACGGATCCTTCTGTTCTTTATGCGACCAAGACGGAAAACCTTTAATTGTAGGGTAAAAGTAAGTAAGTAAAAAAGTAAGTAAAAAGTGGATAAGCACAAATGTAACTAAGCAGATTTAGCTGGAACAATCTATAATAATAATAATAATGATAATATCTCAGTTCTTGAATTGAATGCTCATTTTCCCAATGCAAAAGCTACAAGCTCAGCTGGTGTTCAGATTAGAAGCAAAGACGTCCAGTTTATATCAGAAGTGGTTGGATTTCACTGCGCCTCACTGGCAGTGTTTGGTTCAGAGTGTCCAGGACACATATGGACGGTCTGTTTTACAGATAAAGACGGGAGGGTCCTCGCGGGGCTTGTTCAGGGGTCACGGGGCTAGTAAAAAGGTCAGGGAGATGCAGTGAGTCTATTTCCTCTCCCCGGCCTTGGGAAACTGCACCGCGTGTCCCTGGCAGGCCTGCAAGCTGCTTTTCTCAGGATGACTCTGTAGTAGGAAATACAGTAGTTCCTTTTTTGTTGCAGAAGAGAGCTGCCAGGTCAGGGACCTCTCGATAGATCAGTGCTGTGGCCATGCAGCATTGTAAAATCATAACATTACAAGGATTCATTTATGCATCCACCTTTCGCTCCAGTGAGCCCACGTTGTACTGAGGAAAGTGCATTAATCCTGGGCGTGGAACGACAAAATCTGGGAATATTATAAGCGAGCAGTGTTTCCTTATTTCCCCTCAAAGATCGGGAGAAACACTCTTATAGGAAAAGGGAAAACAAACATCTTGTTGGAGGCAGTTTGAGGTTGTATCATCCCCTGTGTTTTTAGCTTGAAGAATGAAAGCTTTGTTTTAAGAATTAGTGCGAATGGTACACGCAGGACAATTTGTGGCACACGGAATTGCACTGAAGGCTATTTAAATGTTCCAGATGTAAACACTAAATGAATTAATGGTGAAGTTTCTGTTTCTGTGTTAGTGTTGGCAGGAATGTGTTGGCACAATATTGCTGACTACTGGGTTTTTAAAGGAAAATTGATTCTTTTAAACAACACAACTATTACATGATAGAAGAACTTTTAAGTCTCTCACTCTATCAGACTGAATATCAAAACCGTAAGCTGTGTATATTTCTTGATTTCATCAATTTTATTGCATTTATCATTCATGATTAGTTTTGAATTACCCGTGCTACTTAGGATGTTAGGATATCCTAACACTTCACTGCAAGATGCCACTTACAGAACACACACAGACGCCCAAATAAACACACACACATTGAATTACCTAGGAGACCTCCAGTACATGCATGCTATTGTTGACAGCTTTTCAAATGTACCATGGAGCTTTGAGAGCCTAAGTACCTTTCTCAAGGGTACAAGATCAAACTGTGCAGGGACTATTAGGTCAAATGTCTAGTTCCTCAGACACGCAGCGACCTCTGTTCTTTATTCTTGTGTTCTTGTAATAGATAAGTACCGTAATCGGTACTACTGAGTATCTGTGTCGACAGCCATGACACTACACTGAAAAGAATTTACATTTGGTTAAAGTACAGTACTCAGAACTCAGCAGAACTCACCAAAAACATTTGCCACAACAGAAAATATATGATCTCATTTCAGAAAGCAAATTTACTCATAACAGGCCTTTCAGGTGGAAATTATCTTAACCATTTTTTTTTTCCACTATGCAATTATCACTTGGTGAAAGGACTCGGGCCTGCCAATGAAAACAATTTATTTCTGTGGAGTGCTGGACCACTTCTCTCCATAACACCGGGCTCTTTGCAGCTGCACTGCACTCTAAAGACAAACAGCGCCTTGCAGCTGGGCTCCCGAAGACGCAGCCAAAGGGGAATTTTAATCCTGTGTTTTTCTGCGATTTGGCAGCAGTCAGATTTATTTGGTCATAAAGGAGGGAGAGAGAAAGACGGAGAAAGAGAGAGAGAGAGAGATCCCGCCATCTTGAGGGGAGACGGAAATGAGGGATCATGCATAGCTGGGTAGCGACACGGAGCGAGAAATACCACCCAGCAGGAAGTTAATCAGTGGGAGCAAAATGTGCCAAGTGTATTCATGCTCCCGGGATCCAAGGCTCACATAACGCAGCATTACTACCATTATTAAGGTAGATAGTAAAGACGCAGTGACAATAAAAACGTGCACTTTTCCGTGTTTGTGCAGCAATCGAGAAAACATTTTCCTAACAGTAACCAAGGTCTACAGGGAGATGCTGAGCCTCACAAACTGTTAGAACCAATATTCACTCGACTCCAAACTCCTCTCGGTATGAAGGCAAACTTTGGGCAGCCATCAAAACCATTTCCAGCTGTTACCAGACATTCTACGCTCTCTCCTTTTCAATTACGGTGTTCTTAGGGCAAGACAAGGTGGAGGTTTAGCCTAAATAGAAAATTCAATATATATTCGCCGAATGCCTACTATTTTGTCATATGCTACTTGTAAGTTCTTGATAAGTTCTTAAAAACTAAAACACCCATCTGTCACCTTGACACAACCAACATGTGGCATACAGTTTCATGATTTTATAATTTGCTGAAATGGCTTTAAATAAAAGCAGAACCCAAGATGTGAACTCTGCTCTTAGCCATTAGCAACGAGCGACCGCATATGGCTGTTCCAAATCCATGTGACCAGAGAGTAAAACGGAGCATTAAGCAGGAGGATGGCTCGCCACATAGCTGGCGATGCCTCAGCCTGACCACATCTGGAACACTGCTAACAGCTGTGGACCTGGTGTCGTAAAGAAGATGAATGCACCTCAGAGAAGGTTCCAAAAACCAGCACACAGACTCATCCTGCCCCTCGAGGCTCAAGCTATGAGGACAGATTGGAGATAGTAAATCTCTTTAATTTAAGCATTCAAAGCCTGGGGGCCAGTCAGTCTGATGGCCATTTGCAGGAGGGAAATATGTACAAGTTTGTCAAAAAATATCAAGCAAAGCTTTCAGCCTCTAAAAGATCCAGCACGTACTCACAGCATGTAAACTCAAATGAACCCCGTTATGATGAAGTTCCCCAAAGAAATACAACAACGTTCTCATGAGGCCGTCTCTGCACATATTTCACAGTTTGGTGATATATAACCCTACACAGGTGGAATAACATTCAGTGCTCGGTTTTTATGCATTTATGCTTTTCTTTCCCTGAAATTCGTATTAAAAATAGACGTGGATGAACAGCGCATGAAAAGAATTTGTTACAGAACCTTCAGATTTTACCATCACTCCTCATTCGGAATGCTGAATTACTCCATATTGTTAAATGGGCAAATGAATTTACACAGAAATACAATGTTGTATAATTCCCAAAACATAATTACGGAATGTATACAGTAACTGAAAAGTACAAAAATGTATAATTAGATTAATTGTTGGTAATACGCTTTTTAGAAAATATATCTCATAAACGTTTATTAAACTTTAGCTTTGAAATCTGGTGGTGGGGAAAAAATGCACTTGTTCCTGTTTGGAAGTTTCCAGATTAAAATCCCACACTTAGCAGAGATATATGCTGGCACTCAGAAGCAGCCGTAGACATGCTTATCAGGCACGTTTCTGAGAGTGCCTGCGAGCAACTCCCATTTCCTGCATGTCTCGAGTCCTGCCCCCAGCATATGAAAAAAGCACAATTAAGGACACAAGGCCTCACCCCTTCAGCTCCCCGGGCTCAGTGGCGGAGCACCTGGCCGCAGCACAATCGCTGTGCCTGTCTGTCCGGAGGGCCCATTCATGCCGCCTGGAGACTTCCTGCATTGTTCCCGCTTCCAAAAGAGGAACCAGCGGGTTACCTAGGACCTCCCTGGCTCCAGTCCCCGAGCCGTATTGCAGCGTTTGGCCGAAGCATTTCCCAAAACGACTGGTGCCAGATCTCGAGAGAAGCCTTTATCAGGTCAACCAAGACGATCTCGTCTCCTTGCTTATTTGAAAAAAAACGTGTTTTTACAAATATTCTGGGAGCCAAATAAATATATATATATATATTTATTTATTTAATTTTTTTTAAAGAAGGGAGACACAGTCATTGTAGAGCTACAAGTATTATGCAGACGTCATAGACGGAGCTTCGGAATTGGGACAAGGCCAGGAGAGACTGCGTTTCCTTTCAGGCTAGACTGTGGCAGTCAAGTGAAAAGCGGGAGATCAGAGGCTGGTATGAAAAATCAAAAGGCAACAGGGGTAATTGACGAGACCGGAGCCATTTCTGGCTCCACGGCAAGCTAGGGCCCATGGAGGTAATATGGCAGCCAAAAGCAATATTAGGCGAGATGCCTTAGTGTAGCGGAAGGACAGCGTCAGCTGTTCCAGTGCTGTTCGCGAGCTGCGCTCCGTAATATCCATTTCCCTGCTTCATCAGGAAACGTGGCCAAATCTGAAGCTAACCTGACATCCAGCGGTGTTTTTGTGCCCCCGCCCCAACCCCCTCCTTATTCAGATGGAACCACATCCCAGTTTTTCGGGCTAACAACACCTGTGGAAAAGAAATTTCTGTTCTGAGTGATGTTCTAGACACACAAAGGGATTAGAACGAGGAAAGAACGTGTTCAATACAGCAGGGGGAAAAAATACTACAGCCAATAAGGAAGTTTATTATGAAATAGGCTGCCATTGTATTGTGATGGCAAACCCCCCAGTCTCCAGAGCCCCCTTGAATGAAGAGTGGCTGAGAGAGAAAGAGAGAGAGTGAGAGAGAGAGAGAGAGAGAGAAAGACGTTGGAGAAAAAGAATACATTTAAATGTTTTTTTTTTCTGGCCTAGCCTCTTTATCCTGACTTGCATCCGACCCCTAACCTCCCACTTTCGTCCCCCAGGAGCATCCTGTGACCCCTGACCTCTGGACAAAGGCGAATGGTCGATTTCCCAGTGTGCAGCAGCATAGCCAACAAGGGGAACATGAGGGGCGCGCCTGGGAAACAAACTGTTTATTGTGTGGCAGGACGGACAAGGCCCTCGGTCCCCCACTGTGCTGCTGTGTGCTGCGTGCCCTCCTCCCAGCTGCCTCCAACCCACCCACATACGTGCCTGCGCACACACGCACACGCACCCATCCACACATGCTCAAACACTCACACGTGCAATTCTGGAATTCCAGAGGTAACACTCAGAGATCTGACAGGTGGAGTGATGGGAACGTGATTATTTTGCTTTCTGTAGACCTCGGGTGTCAGCGGGCCCTGAGTCCTGCCATTGTCCTTAGGCTCAGTTCTGCTAGGCCGGGAGACCAAAGCCGCTCTGAGGATACTGAGCCTGTACCATCTATTCCCTGACATTATATATGCACTTCCAACAGCAGCCAAGGACACAGTGTGGAGTGTCAGTAGTGGGACACACAGAGAAATAAAACTACATACAGGCCCTCTGCAGAAATGCCTCAAAATGCAAGAATCCAGCAACCATCTACGGCTACTGAAATGCAGCATTTAACAAATAAGTTGTAAATGTTTTTTTTCTTGGCTTTTTTTTCCGTTTGCAGTTGTAAGGCTTGGCCAGCCCCATTTGTTGTGGTTGATTCATTGAGTGCAGGGGCCTCTATTTCTTTTGTTGTTTTTATTAAATAAAGCACAAAGAGCTCCATTCTGTCTATTCCGGACTTCAAGGACATGGTCAATAGACGAGGCACCGCTTTTGTACACAAAGTGAAAAATAAAGTGCATTTTTATTCCGCTCGCTAGATCATATGAATTATAAGCAAGTTGACAAATACATTTTTGGTATACAAGGAAGAGAAATATTGCTTTAGTTTGTATCGACAATATGCATGAATCATATAATGATCACAACATTTCTATACATAGTTAAAAACAGAATCATACATAGAGCTTGGGTATTTTTCCAGTGTTATGATACAAGTGGAACTTGTGACATCAAATACAATATAAAATCTGCCGAAATTGATCCCTGCACTTTTGAATATGGAAATATAACAATGCAGGCAGGTTGAATGTTTTTGGTGTAACCTTGGGTATTTGCTTTAATTGTGCATGAGCACTGCTTTCTGTGGCCTGTGCCGTGAGCCTGACATCAGCGGGACTTGTGGCCGTATAACGGCAGTCTCATGTTCCGGCAGCAGGAAGCCCTCCAGTACTTCCAATGTTCAGTAATCGTCCAGATCCATACCTGTGTGAATGCAGTCACTTCTAAGCCCTAAAAACAGGTCGCTTCCCTTTACCTGCTGCTCAAACGTGCCTTTCTTGTGCATCGGAATGTCTGAAACACATTTTGTTTCGGTCCAGCGACCGCAAACAGCTATTTCGTCAGAGAAACCTCAGACACCATCGCACATGTACGACGTGCATTTGAATAACATCGACTAGGTTACATTACCGTGTTTATTTTCTATTTAGAGCATTTTGCAACTTCAGTCACTTCCCCTGGGATCCCGTAGTCAGAAAGCAATGTCAGACAGTCTAAGTGCATTTTTTCGGGGTTTCTACTGTGACCACATCCACGGATATAGGTGAAGGAATGACAGAACATTCCAGAGGTGAGATAGCATGTCATTAAGTCTGGTGAGAATCAGGAATGGATAAGGAAGTGCAGTACACCTCATTTATCACGAACAAATGAAAAACCATGAACCTCACATGTCGGAAACACATGTTGATAAGCAATAACAGTCAGTAGTGCATGTTTGAGCTGAGTCACACAGTACTGACTACAGGCCTGTCAGTCTCTGCATCTCTTTTCCTGATCAGAGTAAGAAGCTGCATTACACAGTACAACTAGTCTCCCTGGAAATCGACTCCATCGATGACAGGTCTTAATAAGAATAATTGCTACTCATTCCATAGCTGCTATAGTCAAGGTTAGTGTGCATGTTATAAAACAGATGATTTGAATGGCTGACAGAAGGGTTAATGGGCATGGTGTGTGTGTGTGTGTGTGTGTGTGCCTCTGGATGGGGAAGCTTGGCAGTGATATGCAGCAGGCCTCTGGGAAAATGATACAGTGAGTATCAGTTGGGGCGATAGTAAGAAGCCTTCTTAAATACTGTGGGGGATATGTCTTATCCAGGCATGGTAAAGGCCCGTATTGCCCATGTTTACACTCCGACAGGCACAGCCCCCCGCTATACATAATAGCCACAAGGAGCACAACTTTTTTCCATTGTTGTGCCCAGAAACAAAATGAAACCAAAGCAGGCTGGATTTATTTGTTTTTCCATTGCAGTCAGGAATTTGAATCGGGGGAAACGACTGTAAGCTGGTCATATAACAGAACAGTCGTGACCACAGGGCTAACCTGGGTAAAACCTGGGTAAAATTATTAAAAGTTGTCGTAGTAGCATAAGAATTTCATGGCACTTAACCATTAATTGAAATAATAATAAAAATAATTAAACCAGAATTTCATAAGAAGTTATTATTAGAATTATTATCATAGTTATTTTGTAGATTTTGTAGATTAATTTGTACATTTGTTCATTTGTCAAATCCCCCTCCTAATGTGCACATGCTGGCTGCTTCCAACAGCATCTCATCCTACTTGTGACAGTGACAATAAAGATTCTAAATTTAAATATTATCATTATTAATTATTATTTTTATTATCATCATCATTATCAACAACAACAATAATAATAGTAGTAACTATTTAAAACATGCAAACTAAATTCTTCTTTGGCTGTATTGCAAATGAGTAAAAATGAGTAAAACTTTTTGCGTAAAGTGGAATAAAATAACAGTGGCTGACACAAAGCGCTTTATCTTTGGCATCAAGTCCCATTGGACAAATCCCTGTAAACAATACCATGTTATTTTTCAGTATGCACTGCAAACCACGGCCCCAAAGAAGAAGCTTCCTGCTCACCACTCTCCCCAACCCGACTAGTACAAAGTTCCGATGGTCTCTGGGCCTGATAATTCCCAGTGTGGACAGAGCTACAGTGGAACAGGGGAACCTGGTGCTGGTACTCCCCTTGCTATTCAGTACTGGAAGACAGGGGGAACCAGAACCAGAACTGTTCTCGGTGCTCTCGGTGCTGCGTACCTGTGACTACCGGCCCTCAGCAAGCCCGAAACGATTTTCACACATAACATGGCAAATGGCAAATAAACATTTGCGGCACATTGTAGGAAGGCCGGACAATGTAATAATAAAATAACAGGCCTCCTTTGGCCGGGAGGGTTCTCACAGCCACAGGTATTCGTGTTGATGGAAAAGAGGCCGGCTGATTTAATTGGCATCACTGTGGTCTGCCTGTTGGGCTTGCTGGTGCAGGCCTTCCGGGGACAATAGGCCTCTTTGTTTGACCAATAAGGTGATAAAAAGTTTTCCCTCGTTTGATTTGCTCTCCCAGTGACCGGTTTGTACTGACCAGTGTGTCGCAGCACTCAGCGAATCACTTTTCACACACACTGTCTCCACAAATAACTAAACAGTAAATTAGGAAATTGAAATAATAGATAGCAAAACCAAACATACTATTAGAGAGGTGCATACCTTCATAATAATATACTGCTCTGAGTTACAATGAGCATAAGCAGAAATGCACTATGGGAAATTGCAGCAGCCAATAAGGAGCAGTGCTTGTGGGTCAGCATGTTCAATTAAAACATCAGCTTATGAACGTGATGAAGAAAACAGCTAATGAAACATGACCAGATTTCAGAATCGTGGACAAAAAATGAGCTGTAATCCCCGGCGTTTCTGTTTTCTTGTTGCAACAATCAGCCACATTTATTGTAGAAGGCAACTGAGGCTGTAGTCAAAGACACATAAGTGTGCCGTCATGCCTCAGTGTTTATATGAAATATCTATCTATTGGCCCCAATGCTAATCAAGGCAATGTAATGCTGAACAGGTCATTTAACGCCTCATTTTGCGGGATTTAAATCAGCGCCACCCAGAGGCAGCTGAAACAGTCGCATTTCTCCTGGTGAGTAATTAGGGATGTTGGCATGGCTCTCCCAGGGGGGGCTAGGAACATCATTTGGGGGGGGGGGCACCGAGTGAGTAATTGGGGAGGCCGGTTAGCCGGTAGGTGGCAGTATGTGGCGTGCTTGTTAAGTGACAGGGACTGTGACAGAGAGCCTGCAGGCCTAACTCTTAGTGGGGGGGCTTGTTTCTGCTTTCCTGAGCAATGAACATGACAAGCTCTCTGTAAATCTATTAGCTCAGTCTCTCTGGATGGGAGCACCCTCTTAAATAATAAACATTTACAGAAATTCAATAACCATTGTCTCTTTTCATAAACATGCTTTGCACATTTTCCAGAATTCAGCCATTTCCAGTTGACCAACCAAGTTTAAGAATGAGGCGATGCACCTTTAATGTGCCATCTAGTTTTACAAGCTGTTTCCTCACTCCCTTCTGGTCCATCAAGCCTTTTACCCCCTGTGCAGTTATGAAGCTCTGCTACTGTTTAAGTCTAAACTGGAAAACAAATTGTCCTGCAATGGGGCGGCAGACAGAGAAACAAGGGGTGGAATTGCTGAAGTCTAGGGACGGCCTGTCAGGCGGAGTCAGCTCCTTGGGGCAGCCCCTGTTTCTGAAAGCCAGCTCTTTACATTCAGGACATCTTCACAATGCACTTGTCATTCCGCCCAGCACCAAGCAAAATAATAGTGCGGCTTAAGTATATAAGGAGAGAGGGGCACGCATATGGGGCAGCCTTGCCAGTCCACTTGTCAGCATTTTATTGATCCGGGAACTTAATTAAAGCCTCCCTTTAAAAGATCTCGAGAATCTCGCCTGTTTGTTATTCTCTTCCACGTGGGGCACCCTTTGTATGTTTCAAGGATTTGAGATGCTCTTCCACACTTCCACACAAACCTTATAAAATAGCTGGTTTACTTTTCTGCTGATTGTTCAGGCACATGCCTCAATTTTCTACTAAACAGCAAATATATGAAATTCATCATTATTTACAGATTGGAACAGATAATCTTTCTTTCTTTACAATACAAATTATTAATGTAATTATTGATATGAATCTGAATTCTTGTTTCATTTTGTTTCACTTGATTGTAGAGAAAGAACAATATTATTATTATTATTATTATTATTATTAATAATAATAATAATAATAATAATAATTACTAAGTTTACTGTGTATTTGCATAGAAAACAAACTGGTAATTATTAGAATATGGTTTTTGGTTACATTCATTTCATTAAAGTCCACTTTGACGCCCATGCCACATGCATCAGCAAACTTGAATACTCATACAGATTTAGATTTAGCTGCTAGATTTAGCAAACTTTCCGTCTCCCGTGGCAACTTTTGGTTCCAAAATTTCATCTGGCAATTTTAGGCAACTTTTGACGTCACTGAAAAGGCAAAATGCACACATCTTCCCTGGAAATGAGACCAAAGGATTGTTTCTGTCACGCTCAGACGCGGCACACAGTTTGTCTGATTGGGTATTAAGCTTGTTGTTATGAATGGCTGCTAATTAGAGGCACACTGCACACTGTGTGAGAACAGTGGCAGTATGTGAAGGAACCCACTGAGCAGCGAGCCAGCAAAGTAGCACAGCAGCAGCAAGAGAGGTTCCACCTTTTTAAGGTGCTAGCTGCAATTGCCCCCGTATTTAAGGTGCTAGCTGCAAGTGCCCCCGTTTTTAAGGTGCTAGCTGCAAGTGCCCCCGTTTTTAAGGTGCTAGCTGCAAATGTTCAGAACGATAGCCCCATCCATCCATTTTCCAACCCGCATATCCTGTTCAGGGTCGCGGGGGGTCCGGAGCCTATCCCGGAAGCAACGGGCACGAGGCAGGGAACAACCCAGGATG
>JAODKL010000040.1:12498243-12508875 GCA_026780765.1 Petrocephalus schoutedeni | reverse complement strand
CACATGGAACTGGGCTGGATTTGAACCCTGGTCCCAGAGGTGTGAGGCAACAGTGCTACCCACTGCACCACCGTGCCGCCCCCCAGAACGATAGCATATATGATATTCCTTGTTATTAGCTTATATCCATAACTGTTGATCAGTTAGGTTGCATGTTACCTAACTACCACTTATTAGAACTATAATTGAACAGAATGTGACGTTTTACTAGTTAATAAGAAAATGAATGAAAAGTAATTGTACTAATGTGTAATGTGCAATAGTTCAATAATTCAATGTGTTGTTTAAAAATAAAGATATCTGATCATAAAATGTGTAGTATTTATATTGCTTAAAAAATAAAATATGTGATATTAAACAAATCTAAACTAACACGTTTCTAATAATATTTTTAATGACGATGGCCAGTCAATTTGAGTAATATCACTGAGGAATCTACATAATGATGGGATTTTGCATTCTTGTGTAATGATGTCATCACGCAATGACATCATTATGTCTTTTAGCAACTTTTAGCAACAAATCGATCTGCCTCTAGCAATTTCCCCTGAAAACACTATTGACAAGAACAAGCAGATAGGCATTTGGTGCTGTAAGGTTAGGGTTTGTCTTGAATATTGTGCAGTCATAGGGGCTGCCCACAGCACAGCTGCTACTTGGTGGTATTTTTAGGTATCCCTCAAAAGTCTCACGGAAAAATGACTTGTAGCAACACTGTGAATAAGTAACCATCAAAAAGTTGCTTCCATTTTTTTCAGTTTTGCTTGTTTTTCAAGATAGTTCCCAACACAGCCTGTTTAGAGGGCATAAGTCTTCTCCACTGGGTTATAGTATCGTCACTGACATAACACTGGATACGTTTTGCAATTGAAGCAAGTCATATTTTTATTTATGTTCACAGTCTTTAAATAACAGCTGTGTTAGATGTACAAGGGTGAGGAGCTTGTGAAACTAGACACTGCTATGAGAGGCTGATAGTTTCAAATCCCAGGCAACACTGCTGTTGTGTATTTGCTTGTAGAAATCACTAAAACTAACACAGAAGATTTGTGTAAAAAAGGATAAAACTGTAAATTTGTGAAGGCACCTAAACATGTGTTCTTAATAGTTTGATGACTCAGAACTGACCTACGCATGCATGATTACATCGGGAAGGCTAGCTTAACGTAAAAGGAGCTGCTGTTTCCATGATGGCAGTTTTAGGAACACCAGGAGGGAGTACTTCATTGTGGCCTCCGCCTCTGTCAAACCAGCGTGAACAGGAGGAATGCCGTGTGGTGGTACACTGCCAGATTCCTGTGGACAGGAACCCTTATTGACTCCATGCCATGGAAATTCTGGCACATGGTTGCTCACCAGCCTCCGAGGTGACATTTGTTAGTGTTCCCATTTTGTCCACCACCTGTAGCCAGCCAGTCGGCCCAATCAATTAAACGGTATTGGTCTAAAATGCATCAGCAGTACTGAAACAAATTAGCCGTAACTGCTAATTCTTAAAAAGGCAAGTACAATCAAAATATGACTTATGCATGATACATAAACAGGTAATTAAAAAACAAGAAGTATTTCATTAAATTTAGAGCCACCATTATTTGGAAAAAAATGTAATATCAATGCCCTCTTATGTGAATTTCTGGCATTAATAATGAATCGCCGCATTGGAGGTACTGATGTCCAGCTTTTCTTCAGTCGCTTGCTGTGATGTTGTGAATATGCATCAGTCTTCCTCCACACTCCTGCAAGGCTGCAGACTGCACAGTGGCACGGCATGTCAGCTATGCATGTTTATACACTAAAAAACACATGAATTCAGTTTTCCAGAATTGGAAGGCATATTTGTCATTTAACATAAATATATTGAGATAAGCATTCCTGAGGCCAGACAAAGAAAACTATATGCAAAATGCAAAAACAACAACAACAAAACCCCCCATTCGTGGTTTATGACTTGCTAAAACTGATCCTGATCAGCTGCCTGGAGGAAGTGGGCGGGCATCGGCAGGCATCCTGCCATATTTATTTCATTTTCCAGTCAACTGCATTTTTATTGTTCTTTTTTAGAAAGCGATATAAGAAAGATACCGCCTCGACTATAGTCAACTCACAGTCACATTGCTTATACACAAAATAATCCGACTGAAACAGTCAGCTGAATAAGCGCAGAGCAAACTGAATTATTCTTAGCAATTTATAATAAAAGCATTCAATTTAGTTGCATAATAATAGTGAGGTACCTGTGCACAGGAGGTTATTATATTGAAATAACAGAGTGTGGGAAAGCTGGTATGGCTAAGCAAAGCCAGCGAGGAACATGGTGCATGTGGGGGTTGGGGGCCGAGGTCTATGTGACAGAAGAAAAAGTTCTTGGAAGACAAAAAAAAATAATTGCTGTTTCAGCACGGGCAGCAGGATGCTTGTACTGGCACAAAGGTCTGACACAGAAATAGGCTACAGTCTCGGGGGGGGGGGGGGGGGGTGGGGGTAACAGGCAAAGCGACATGTGCTTGTTCAGATAGGCAGAACCATAATTAGGAGCAGGTGACACAGACTGAGGTAAACAAACGCAGTTACCTGACTCAGCCTCCAGAGGGAGACAGTGAGCCTATGCTCCGCCCCCTGTCACACTCTTCCAACACTGAAACCAGGCCAGATGACGATGTCCACACAGGTCATGCCGGGACCCGACCTGTCAGCCACCCAGAAAGGCTGCGATGCTAAATGCCAGTATGCCAGTGTCCCGTCATACAATGGTGCCGCTGAAGAGGAGCACAGTCAGAAAAGGGGAGAGGATGACCCAGGAGGCCAAGAAGTGACAACTGGCCAAACACCTTTCAGTGCATATATAGCATTGTCCTCCCCCCCCCCGAATTGTGCTCACCCCCTTTCCAAAGTGTCCATTCATGCAAATAAATGTCAGGTGACTCAACAAGTGAGTCCCCACAAAGTTCTGTCCTACAGGCCTGGAACATCTTGAAGCCAAGGACACGGTCCATTAGTAGATAAACCACAGCATGAGTGGCCTAATTCAGTGCAAAATGAATTAAGTAGAGATTGCTGGAATCTGCCAGTGCACTTGATTAAATCCATTAACAAAGGCAAACTGAGTCCTACCTATCCCAGAATCTGATAGAAGTTAGGCATCCCATTCCTTATATCCACAGATAGCTCAGGCTTGGGAGCTAGCACTGGACCAGCCCCTATCACTGCAGGACTCCAAGATTACGCTGCCTCCTAAGACTCCATCCAGTTCTTCCTGAATAAGTTGTTTTTCTGTCTTCAGGGAGATAGTGTACTGGTGATTCCCAGTGAGGTCGGGACGTGGTGTTGAGTGATTTTGGTATGAGCCTGCGGGGGGGAGAGGGGGGTGGGGGGAGACATCTGCAAATGTCTGCTGGGCCCCACAGGGAAGTGGAATAGGATTGGTCAGCTCTCTAGTGCATAGCCGAGGTTTCCGGTGCAGTTAGGCCCCGCCCCCTACATGCTTTCAGGAGGTTGATGTGACACAGTGAAGGAAGGAGGATTTGTTTGGCAGCTTCAACAAGAGACCTCTGTAGCAAGTGATGTCGACCGGGGATGGGTACATAACTCAGGCTATTTTATCTGATGAAATAACATTAATATTTTGTGCATAGTCCTTTTTTTGATACATGCATATGCCTACCCAGGATTCAGCATTTTCCATCAGCACGTAACTGCAAAGGTTGAAAAGATGCATTTATGCAGTTTTCCTTAAGGTGTCCTAATTTGGACTTCAACAGCACACAAGGTGCCGTTTTCAAAAACTCTGAGATGATCTCTGAGAATATGTGTAGTTTTCAGATTAGCTTGAATCATTCCAAGATGAAACTGTCAGACAGAGGCAAACTTTTTTGTTTAACTCCCCCTCCTTGGTCAACCACCACATTTTTAGACATGTGCTATGCTAGCAAATTATTTTATAAGTCTGTAAGTTTGCAAGAAATTCCAGTTGTTGAATATCACAGTACCTGATTTGGGCTTTTAATTATTAAAATATTAAAAATGCAACCTTTTAAAATGTTGCATACTCAAATCTTTTTGTAATTATAGAAGCACACTAACTATAGATACAACTAAGCATCAATAATGTGAAAAGTATTGAAGTGACTATGACATTTGCTGGAGTATTACACAAATATTAATAAATAACTTAGGATAGATTGACAGTATAAAACACCCCTTTTATCCATCTTCAAACAGGACTCAAGTCCCAAGCACCTTTTCAGAAAACCATAATGGAGTTGTAGATGGAAGAAGGCTCAGTGACTTGTAGATGGAAGAAGGCTCAGTGACTTGTAGATGGAAGAAGGCTCAGTCACAACGACTGGATGGACTGTCAGTCGACTGATAATGTTGACAAACACAATTAAATCAGAGTAAAGGAAATAGGCTGTGAAACAGTGTTTGCCCTCAAAATAATGTGCCCTTTTCATGAGCAAGGCCAGAGAAAGCTTAGGATTGTGCACTGACTGGCTGACCTCACTGCAGACATGAAAACTGGCTCACACAGTTGTGAGTATATAATCAAATCAAGGACATCGGTATAAGAAGTGTACAGAAATGTCTCTGTCAGGGGGAACAATGGGGCTTTGAAATGCACACAAACCTCAGCGCAGATCTGCAGTCCGAGGAAGAATATACGGTATTCGGATGCCCTAATGCTCTGGGCAGAGTCTGTCCACCGTGTCGTAAGTGGTTTAATTGGATAATTCAAGCACGTCAGAGGAGCCAATTGCAAATGATTGTAAACACATGTGGACAAAGAGGTGCAGAGGGGGCTTTACAATCGCCGTCGCTGAAACCTGGCCTCGGAATGACAGGCACGTCCTGGAAATGCAAGACGGTATTAGCGGGTCTGTGAGAAGGAGGTGCACACAATGTCCACTGTTCATCCGATGGAAACACATGTCACGCCAGACAAAACGCGGGGTCGTCCTCCCGCCCGGATACGAGATCACGCGTCAAAACGGAAAAACACCTTTTCACTTCTTGCAGAAAAGGGTTAGGATTTTAGCCCACGGGAGAGCAAGAGATCGGATATAATGTAGAAAATGCTAAACAGTACAACAAAGAGGTGGTATGGAATAACAGAGAGGTAGTGGGGAGTGGTGCGAAACCTCAAATCTAAGAAATATGTCACCCAAGAGGTGCAACTATCAACTGTCTGCTGTACTAGAGAGGTCAGACCCTCCTTGTATCACGTATGTCAACTAGTGGGAGGAAAGGTATCGCTGCAGACCCTTGGGGTACACAAAGACGCGGGAAAGTGAAAGTAAATGCCTCATCTGCAGGTGAAAAAAAACCCTCTCAGCTATAAATGGTAACACAAGAAAGGAGGTAAACACATCAAAACGTCCATAAAACACGCCATATCTTCAGCCAGTGTCACCCTGTGCCCAGAGGGCGAGGTCTGAGATCATATCACACCAGCTTAGAAGAAGTCACTCTGGAGAGCTGACAGACAGAGACCCCTAATGGTGCGAGGCCCACACCGCAACTGTAATACTACTGAACGCTGCCAAACATCGCAAGGTCGAGCATTTAAGTACTGCACTTTTGAAGAACAGTTTTTTTTTCCAACCAGTTCTCACTTTGTGACTGTATTATGATGTCAAACAATAATTGATATATGCGCAAATGAGGTCAGGTTATTGAAGTAGGAAAAAAATGGACACGCAAGTAGACAGCTACAGTTGTGTTCAAGCTGAGCGGTAAGGTGATGGAGTGGGAAGCCGGAGGAGAGCCTGCGCCCCACCACAGCCCTTAAAAGGCCCCACCCAGTGGCCAGGGTTAGTACTGCAGTCCCCTGATGCCGCAGCCTTCTCCTCTGCTTAAGTCTACAAAACAGACAGAAGTCCTGAAGACAGTGGGGTCATTGACAGTACAGGGATGAGCAGACAATAAGATATTATCTGCAGCAATCTCTAGGTCTCCCAAAGAAAATGGTCCTTCTCAGTGTCACGGCAACAAGGGGGATCCTCAACCTGACATTGAATCAGCCATTTAAAAAGAGGGAACACTGGCCTCCATTCATGGATGCACACTAACATAATGGCATCTCTTTTTCCAGCCTTGTTTAAGACATATAAAGAGAAGCTCATGAGGGTTTGCTAGATAAGGCCTTGCAGAAACTGGAGCACGCAGCTGACTAATAAATGAATACGCTTTCACAATGCCTGGATCTTCCTGCACAGCTCACTAGTCTGTGGGCAGGCTGTGCAACAAGTTTAAATAGAATAATGCAATTTAATGGAGGAATTACAGAAACCGCTCTATCTTGCCTTCAGGTTATTAGCCCATAAAATGTCTTTAACAGCAAAGATACCACTGCTGACACCAGTAAAAATGGCTAGAACACAGCCCAATAAACTCGAAACGTAATTTGTAACGGGTATTTGTTTTACGATTCAAATGCTTCGTTTAACTAAGAAAAGTAAATGAGAAAACGTCGTTGAGACGGGTGTACAAAACTACAAAATTCATCCAGACAACAAAATGCAAAAAACAAACAAAAAAAAAAAAAGTTATTGCTCATGATATAAATTCACATTTCACTGCTGGATTTAACAGGACACTAAGCTACAGTACGGCTCAGACTCCCTCCACGCATAAGGACAGGAAACATGAACATAAACCAGTTCCTTACGTCTCCTTTGGGAAGATCTGAATAGTCTCTAGTTTTAGTGCTGCTGACGGTTGTCCAAAGTCACCTTAATTTCTTCAGTGGAAAAACAAACTGTTTACTTCTGTTTTGACCAAACATTGGTTCTCATGGTGCTAAATTGAGGTTTTAATTAAATTCTTTATTGCCTTCAGCCAAAATGTAAATGTCTTACAAGTTTCAATTCAGCAATAATTTACCGGACATTACATAGAAAATTACATTACAAAAAAATTGCTAATTTATGGTTCAGTTAATTAATGTTACAGTATTTATTTGAAATGGGATATGTGAAAAAAACTACCTCTGTAATCAATGTTTATTATATTGTTCACTAAATTCATTCAAAGCACAAACTACATTGCCTCACAGTTCAAAACTATATTTGAGGTAGTTTTAGACCCTTACATTTTAAACATATCTGGTATTTTTAAGATAAATAATGATCGTAGTGTGTCATTGTGTGTCTAGGGCTCCAGCCCCCCACCCACCCAGCGGCATCATTGTACTGTCCCGTACGAATAGTTTCTTTTTTTAATTGTCTGCCCAACTCCTACAACAGACTGCGACGTGAACCGGAGTAACTTGTGTTAATTTAAGCGAAACGGAGCCATCTAGTGGCTAAAATTGAGGCGCATTTTTAAGCAGCGCCTGAGATGTTCTGTGCTTTTCCCATCGGAAATTCCCGAGACCGTAGAGATCCATAGCAAATGTCTGACATTTGTGTATATAATCCTATTTTATTCTTTCGTTGCTATTATTGTCATAAATTATTTAGTTCGATTTACATAATTTAACCGAATTATGAAAATTTTAACTTTCTAAACTTTAACAGTCGCAAACTTACAGAAGCAATTGCTGTCATTTGCTTTGTAGAAATTAAGGGTTTAAGCAAAATCCAGTCACGTGGTTTCTTGAACCTGGCCTCTGAGCCTGCCTTTTAAATTCCAACTGCATGTTAAACTAAACCAAATTGCCGTGTCTGTCTAGAAATCATCTACATAAATGCTACACCATATTTCCTCTGCAAGAGGTGGTTTAAGCAAAGCTGGTTGTTTAATGACCTTTACTGCACCTTTGTATTGCTACAGAAATGTACAACAGATTTCCCCTGATTGACAACAGACTTCCATCCATCCATCCATCCATTTTCCAACCCACTTATCCTTTCTGGGTTGCGGGGGGTCCGGAGCCTATCCCAGAAGCTACAGGCACGAGGCGGGGAACAGCCCAGGATGGGGGGCCAGTCCATCACTGGGCACAAGGCGGGGAACAACCCAGGATGGGGGGCAGCCCATCACAGGGCACAAGGCGGGGAACAGCCCAGGATGGGGGGCCAGCCCACCAAAGGGCACAAGGCGGGGAACAACCCAGGATGGGGGGCCAGCCCATCGCAGGGCACAAGGCGGGGAACAACCCAGGATGGGGGGCCAGCCCATCGCAGGGCACACTCACACACCATTTTATATGGAACATTCACCACAAATATATAAAAGGGGTAAATTAAGATGAGGGTTGATTTTGTGCTTAAAAGACACATGAAATCGATTTGGAGCTAAAATTAGAGCCGTGAAATTAAATCACCAGTGATTGCTTTGCCTAAAATGGATATTTAGCCTTTGTTTTCAATTTTATTTATTTATTTTATATAATCTTTTGAATTCTTTACATTCCCTTAGGCACTTAACAATCAGCTAATTCCCCATTTGAAGTCCATTTCAAACAGCCCTCCCTGTTTCTCCCAGGCATGGCGACGATATGGGCTTTTGAGGGAAAACAACCGGTGATGAATATGCGAGCGAGCGTGTCGGGGACGGCCACAGCCGCGGATCCCGCTCTTACATAAGGGCCGTGACATGCTTCTTCCCAGAAGCCTTTGCCGCCTCAGTGGGCAGTGAGCGGTGCCACCCTTCTACCTGGTGCCAGTGCAAGTTGGCCGTGTTGCCAAAATGAACCTGGAGCACCGCGCGTCCTGCTGGTTGGACGGCTGTGTGCGCAGCTAGCCGCCACAGCGGCCCCCTTGTGCACCGGGCCAGACGGTGAGCTGTGCGATTCGCTTCAATCTGAGGTAGTCTGCTATTGGGCCTGCCTGACCCATTTCCTCAGATCCTTTTCAAACAGTGCACACAAACGCATGATGGTAACATAGAAATGTGCAGTCCCCGCATATCGCCTCCATTTTATTCTTTGTATTTGGTTTGTGTAACAGGTTTTAATGGGGTGCCCGTCAAAAAAAATGCAACAAATCTTACATATATAAAAAGGGTGATAAGATACCAAAGGGAAAAAAAACTACTTCTCAAAACTCACAGCAATTGTCAGGGATATCATTTTTCAGCCACCATGGAACTTTCCGGAAAATCAATTATCCAGACTCCTGAATTCCTTTCTGCCAGTTTGATTGGTTTATATTGTTTGAAATTTGGGGCACACTTGAAGACATTAAGTTTGGAGGAAAACAAAATGGTCGCTGCGAATGCAGAGGACCTTAACACTCTTGGCTTCCTGATTGGCTGTGGTCACTGTGTAGTTACCTCACAAACCACTCAAACTAGCAGGAAATGGTTCATTCATTGGATGAGTAGTATTTAAAGATAATATAACTGCAGACTCAGTGATGTTCAGAAATTTCTTTGAGTTTATGAAAAGGTCTCATTGATTCCAGTAAACACGGGGCTTTTGGGGATTGCGAGTACAGTCATGCTGTTTTCCGCTGACAGGGGGGGCCAGAGCACTTTTCTTTCCCCGCCTTCATAGGGAGGTCCTCTAATTTGGGCTTACTGGAGCGATTGGGTGCTTCTTGTGTACTGTGATCTACCTTTATCGCCAAACTTGGACATTTTCAAAAGAAGCCGTAAGAGGTGGTCTCTGCTGATGGCGGCTAAATCTGAGGCGGACAGCGTGGCCGGTCCCAAACGGAATAGGGCTCTTTATCTGCGCCTGTGATTGAGACTGAACATTGGCCAGAAATGGCTTTGTGTCCTGAGCCAGGTCTGATATGGATCTGAAAGGTAGGGAGCAATAATTGTGCAGCGAAATGCGCGATTCTGGGGTGTACAAGGCCATCGCTGTCGGGAGTTCGGGGGAGGGCCTGTGGGGATGTGGGGGGGGGTGTCAGGCTGTAGCTTGTTGCAGTAGGGCCGGGCCCCGGGTCCCGAGTCTAAACTGTGGTCTGCCTGTTCCTGTGTGAAGGTTTTAGTCAACAAACACCATTCATAAAAATGAGCCCAAGCCCCACGGAGCCTGTTTTCATGCCCGTGTCGATTCATAAAAAGGGGGGAAGAAACCACACTGGCGGTGAGAGGGTGAAGGGGTCAGAGCCTGCGGTTTGCCTAACGAGCATCTCCTGCCGCCAGCGGTCCTGTGAGAGACTGACACGGTTTTCCCGTCTGAGGAAGGAGGTGCATTCCACAGGAAGTTTACTCTCCCTCTAGCCGCTCACTTCCTGTCCTCTGTGATTCAGGCTAATTGGTGTGGGCTGGGTGGCCTGATAAGGCTGCGTGTGGGGAGACCCAGCCACATGCAAACAAACAAACACGCACACGCAAGTGCGGGCAGCAGGACTTGGCACGCTATTCCACAGGCACGCGGAAGTAACACAGTGCTGCAAGTGCAGCTCCCTCTGTCTGAGCTTTATGGGGGGATTAAAAGGTTTACGCATAGCTAAAAGCAATCAAACCGCTATGTAGAGCATTTTCGGGCCCCTACGTAAGGAGAGCCTGGCCAGCCAGAGGCCGTTATAACTGCGTGGTGCTTTTATAGAAAGTTCACACAGAATATCTGCAGTTTATTGTGCCTCTGTGCTGTTTTACAAGAGGGCTTCTTGCAGGTTGTCTTTTTAGGATGCCTCTTCCGCTCGCAGCCCAGCGGGGGCAGTCGGCCTGCGACGCCGAGGATCTCTCACAGATAGCCTCTTCCGCTCGCAGCCCAGCGGGGGCAGTCGGCCTGCGACG
>JAODKL010000040.1:12481772-12493838 GCA_026780765.1 Petrocephalus schoutedeni | reverse complement strand
GAACAGCCCAGGATGGGGGGCCAGCCCACCAAAGGGCACAAGGCGGGGAACAACCCAGGATGGGGGGCCAGCCCATCTCTGGGCACAAGGCGGGGAACAGCCCAGGACGGGGGGCCAGCCCATCGCAGGGCACAAGGCAGGGAACAACCCAGGACTGGGGGCCAGCCCATCGCAGGGCACAAGGCAGGGAACAACCCAGGACGGGGGGCCAGCCCATCACTGGGCACAAGGCAGGGAACAACCCAGGACGGGGGGCCAGCCCATCACTGGACACACTCACACCTATGGGCAAACTAGCGACTCCAATTAACATGTTTTTGGACCATGGGGGAAACCAGGTCAAAACCAGGTGCTGCTCCACTTACGATGGGGTTAATTTCGATGAACCCATCGTAAGTGGAAAGTTGCATACAATATAACTGCTGTCACTTGATGGAAGACGGAAATAAATAATTACTGTAACTTAACTAAATAACAGTAATAGGGTTAAATAAGAGAATTCAATTATATTGGTTTAGGCACGTTTAAAAAAATTGTACAATACGTTGTTAAACACTTCACTAGAATGTACCATGCTGCATATGGTTAGCCGGGGAATAAATCAAAATTCAATGTTGACTGACTACTGCACACCGCTCTAGAGCAGAGGTGTCAAAATTGTGATGTTTTTTTGGGGGGGTGGGGGCTACCCTCATTTAACACACCTGATTCAACTCCCTGCAGCTCCTACTGCTAATTACCACACATCTCTTCGTCATTTGTGGCGGAGCAGAGAAAGAACCAAACTGCACAGGGCACCGGCCCCGCAGGAACGGGGGGGGTCTGACGTCACTTCCGTCGCGGCGGTCTGGCGCGAAGGCGACCGAGGCTCGCGCGCGTCCGCCCGACAGTCGAAGACGAGGCGGACGCGCCTCTCTGTGACGCGGGCGCGGCCTCCGTCGCTGATTGGCCGGGAGAGAGTCGGAGAGGACGCCGGACCGAAGGCCGCGTCGAGGCACCGCGCCGACCCCCGATGATCAGGCGGAAAACGGGCATGATGAGCAGATTAAACGAGCGGCTGGCCGCCGAGGTGCGGAAATACCGCAACCTGTACGACTACTCGCATCGCGATTATAAGGACGCCAAGATGGCGGCGCACTCGTGGCGAGAGATAGGCCGGACCCTGGGCCTGGAGGAGCAGTTCTGCCGAAGCAAGTGGAAGAACCTGCGCGACAGATACGTCCGGGCCAGGCGGAAAGTGAGCCCGGCGAGCGGGGACCCCGACAGGGACAGCGACAAGCCGATATTCCAGGCGCTGTCCTGGCTGTCGGAGTTCGTGAAGCACCGCGAGCGGGAGGAGAAGTTCCCGCACTCGCAGGTGGGCTGACCGCCGGGGTAAATGGGGGTTATGCTGCGTTTGTAACGGCGGCCAGACGCCACATTATCCCCGTACGTGTCGGAGGCCAAACGCCACACTATCCCCGTACGTGTCGGAGGCCAAACGCCACACTATCCCCGTACGTGTCGGAGGCCAAACGCCACACTATCCCCGTACGTGTCGGAAGGCAAAGGCCGCTTCCGGCGCGGCGCTGTCGGCCTGAGCCGCTCTCACGTATCGGCCGTGTCGTCGACGTTACATTACAGATACCATGAGCTATTCATGTGCTTCTACGACGTGTGCACTGCCCAGAAGGGCCCAAGTCGCCTGGTGACAGGCGTTGACAGGGTTGGGGTCGACGTCCTGGGCCCTTTTCTCCACAGCAACGCCGCTTCAGTGTGCAAGAGGAGCTGTGTAATGACCAGGGGTGCAGTTTTAAGATGCAGGTGTTTTGGGGAGCTCTGCAGGTGGGCTGGGCATATCGAAGACATGCAGCACCCCCCTAAAAGACCCGACTTCTTTGTCACTGTCATGCCTTGCGCCACACTGCGGGTATTTACATGTATATGTAATGTGTGTGTTAGTGTAGTAACAGCATTGTAAATAAGTGTTGTTACAGTTTAATATTTTACTGTAGAATGCATGTTTCCATTAGGTTCCACTTGCCTGTCTGTGCTGCTGCTGGTTATGACTGGTAGTGGGCTGTTAATAAAGTCTGACCTTCTGTTTTTAAAGAGTTGTCATCTTATTTAAAATGACCCACAGATGTTAAAATATAAATGCTGGTATTTTCGAACTTCTTCAACCAGTCTTTCTCTGACTCTGCTCACCATATTTGTTTTCAGTGTAATCGGAGAGCGCACAAAAGTTGTTTATATATGATCTTTAGTCCAATCTCCTTTCTGATTTCCTGCTACACTCTGTTCCCGTGCCCTTGTGTGGCCCTCACATTGAACCAGCCCATCACTTGAGGAAACTAATAAAATCAAGCTTTCAGACAACTTAAACTTGTCCCAGTTTAACTACATTTTTATAGTACCTAAGTATTTCAGCAAATGTGTTTATAACACTAATATTTGTAAAATAGAAAATTTACTGAATGTATTTGGAAAGAACTAAGAGCAGGTTGGTAGTATAGTGTTTATTAACTTTAAACTGGTTTGGTATATCTGAAACTACATATCAAATGTATCAAAATTTGCTTCACTGATTCTGTTTATAAGTTTAAGGTCAATACAAAATATGTGGCAGTTTTACACTCCCAGAATAACTGAGTTAGTTTCCTCACTGTTACATCTGAAAGTACAGAGTGTACTTATGCCACTCTGGAATCTGGCTACCTTGCAATTAACTGGGTAGCAGTGGCAAAGAATCTTTATTCATTTCCTTTATTTTTATTTATAAAGAAAGACTTTTGCAAATGGGCCTCTTTCGTTCAATCTACTTCAACCTTATAAATAGCCAGACTACATGGAGAAGTTTTGTAGTAGCTAGCAACGTCCTACAACTTTCTGTCTAGCCATAGAAATAAGATTATTAAAACTTAAACTGAAATTAAAATATATAAAAATAAGATATACATCTTAAAATAAACACTAATAAAAGCACATTAAAAATAACAAAGTAAACTGGATTCCAAAGATAATATAAAAATAAAAAATCAAAATCATAACTACACTGATCTAAGGGGATAGACAGGTATATCACGTTGCAGTTACAATCATATTTTATTTCAGTTTACTGCCCTCTGGAAATCTTTATAATCCCATAGCTAAGAATAATATAAATACTGCTATTTCTGGACTTCCTCAGCCAACCTTTCTTCAAATCCACTAGCCTTATTAGTTTTCAGTCTGATCAGAGAGGGTAGGAAAGTTTGTATACAATCATTCTTCTTTCCTTCATGACCGCTTGTTTTCCCCTGGCTAATGAACAGTTGAGGTGCATATGCATCATTGAATGGCCTGTCCGTGTTATTTGAATTTTTGAGTTGTGCGCAGACGGCCTACACGTTGTCTGAGGCCTGCTCCTCAAACTAATGACATCACTGCAGCCATGTGGTGGCGTGTCCATGTCTGCAAGAAGTATGAACCAGCCATATGAAATCCCTTACGTACTATTTAACACTAGTCAGGGTTAGTTAACCCAGCTCTACCGAGTTAACTCTGGATATGTAAACTTGCTTCAATGTACAGCCGACAGTATGTGTATGGATTGGCAGTTCATGTGGTTATGACTGTGTGCATGTTTCTGTGTATTTGGATGAGAAGGTGATAATGGTGCAGGTGAAGTGAATTGGGATGTGGTTGTCTTTTGCTAATGTGTACATATTTGTCTCTTGAAGGAGTCTCAAGAAGACCGTGACGGCCTGATGGATTCAGTTTCTGAACATCATTTGAGCAAAAGCCCTGTCATGTTTAGTGAAGAGCAACCCATGTCATCCACCCACATGACATCGCCATTGCCGAGCCGGTCCGTGTTGTCAGATGAGGTGAAGCAGGTATCGCTAACTACTCCTGGGCAGCAGTCTGAAGCAGCCTCCATTTCAAGTACATCTGTCTTTATTCCAGTGCCATCTTTCACAAACATTACGCCTCAAGAGACAAATTCGCCTCTGCATGGCACCGGACAGCCGGGGCCACAAAAGCGGAAACTCGATGCCCAGGATGACCTGATACTAAAACGACTCGAAGAACTTGCAGATGAAAAAGGAGCTCTTAACCTGCAACTAGATGAGGACGGTCGCTTCTTTTTCGCTATAGCGGATTTAGCGAAAAGATTACCGGCACACCAGAGGAATCTGGCGAAACTCAAGGTTCATCAGATGATTTTTGAAATGGTGGAGGAGTATGAGGACAGTCGCTTCTTTTTTGCTATGGCAGATTTAGCAAAGAAATTACCACCACGCCGCAGAAATTTAGCCAAACTGAAGATGCATCAGATGCTTTTTGAAATGGTGGAGGAGTATGAGGATGGTCAAGAGAAGGTGGCCACACCAAAGTCAGAAACCTAATGGCGCATCCTCCGCTTTATTCATTTTATACATTTTTATCGTTGTGCATTTGTAACAGATGTGATCAATCTTGCTTGTGCAGAATAAAAATGTCCCAAAGCTTCACTCTCTACCTGCATTTATTCACCGACAGTAGACAGAGATACAGGGTACATGTCACTTGCAAAACCCTCTGTAGTCACCAGTAAAGCATGGTAGAATGGCTAAATAGTCAGATAGCCATGAATGTACATGACAGTAGTTGCAGGACACGTCACTTGCAGGATCCTGTGCACATTCTAAAAATGTAGACATTGACTGTAAAGTATTTTCAGACACACCCTTACATGTCATCTAATTAGCATCAGTAATATTATGTGCATTACCTAATGTGGATGCATGGCATGTATACCCAGTGTATCAAAATGAAACATTTGTAACTGCAACACCATATACCTGTCTGTCTTATTGTACTGCAAATACATGATGCAGAATAAAATACAGTAG
The DNA here is from genome assembly GCA_026780765.1 of Petrocephalus schoutedeni. Lineage (NCBI taxonomy): Eukaryota > Metazoa > Chordata > Actinopteri > Osteoglossiformes > Mormyridae > Petrocephalus > Petrocephalus schoutedeni. The sequence continues at coordinate 12,488,982 of JAODKL010000040.1, read as the reverse complement.
ACTTCTCATTTATGACAGGCATAGCACACTTCAAATGTGGTTTGCTTGCAAAGCGTGACAATGGCATGACAGGCCGTCTCCCTCAGTGCCTTCATGCAAATGGCTCATTTTATCATCCATCAGAGAACGAAGCAACGAACGGCAAGTGGAAATTATTCCCGTTTCATATGTGTAAGGATTGATTAATGACGGCAATTTTAATCGATTGCTGTTCATCACTATGTTATTTATTAAATAATTTATTAAGTTACTTACCGCTGTATTTTTTTATTCATGGCAATCAGCGCTTCTGAACTTAATCACACTTTCAGTCCTAAGAAAAGATACAACAAACTTATGTTTCAATAAGAGAGAGGTGTATGAAGTAATATTCACTAGAAACAAGCACATGTAAGGGCAGACACCAGCTGGACAATTATAATTTCCTTTAATAACAGTCACGGCCACATGAATTAGAGAATACACTTTTAATAAATTTCAAAACAAGGAACCTTGTCACCAACAAGCAGGCACCCTCCAAGCCGCACCCACACAAGCCGGCCCCTGAGGACAGGGCTGGAGCCGCTGACTGCAAGCTACACTGCATAGGGATGAGAGACCCAGGTTGGACCAGAAAATCTGTGGATGAGGATGGAAGCAAGGTGAGGGGAGCATGCTGACGCAGAAGGGACAAGCAAGCTATAACCAGGAAACCTAGCAGCAAAGACCAGGCTGACGCTCAGACCTTTAAGGCATAATAACAACCCAAAACTGAGGAAATAAGGACTTCAACAGTTTGAATGACTACTGAGTGGAGTGATCCATAAACGGCCACAGCCATGGGGGCAGGTAATCTGTGAAGCAGAACTTAGACGGGATGTGACCAGCAGAGCCAGCAGAACAACAACAGCCAGCAGAAAATGTCGGAATGAAGAAAGAAGGGAAAACAAGAGCATTCATTAAGTTGCAAATAGACAAAATTTCACCTAAACTTAAGTAAGGCTCTTTGTCATGGTTTTGCTTCCTGTGTGTGTTGCCACTGTTCTAATGCCAAGCATTATCTTCTATCGATTCTTTTATGTGTGCTGCTGTGAAACAGTGCTGAGACAAAGACTTGTCAGGCCTCAATTCCAGAAACAAAGAGGCATTATTCAGACTTCTTCATAGTGAATAACTCATAAAGAGGCAAAGAGGCAAAAAATTTAAACAAAAACCCCAGGAACACTTTAGCTTACCATGGCTGCATCCCGTGAACAGTGATCACTTCATCAAGTGTCCACGAATTTACACTGTGGCCATCATAGCTATAACTGTATAACAGGTTGAGTACACCATCTTAGGTATAAACAAAACGGTATACACGATCTTGCATGAACAAATGTAACAATAACTGTAACTTGGGGACAATACACATCAGTGGGGACCCTACCCTGCTGAACAGCATGCACCCGCATAGCTGCTTACAAGCCTACTGCCTGCTGCTCATACCAGCATATGCTGTGTTTTGGTGCTGGCAGACCAGCATCATTAAACACAACTGCTTGTTGCTGGTGAGCCAGCTTCATGGGCAGACAGGCCAGCTGCACCAGTACCAAACCTGCACTAGAAGTCACGCTGATCTGTTTTATCAGCAGGGTGCACTAGGCTTCGTATTGTTAAAAAAAATGTTGTTGCACGATGCAGTTTATTGAGATTCAGTGGGGCGAAGATGCAGAGGCAGCAGGAACCCTGCTTTGTGTGCTCGTCCTTTTTCAGCTCGGGGTGCCATTCTCTGCGTAAAGTGGAGAAACGCGCGTCAGTGACTTTCGGAAAAGCTTCGTCTATTTCAGGCGACTTCGCCATGATTCGCGGATCTTTAGGCGAAACGGGGCCATTACGGCAAGAGAGGAAGCGTAACGGACTACAAAGCCCGCCGCCGCGGCCGTAACGGACTACAAAGCCCGCCGCCGCCGCGGCGCCCGCTCGCGGGACTTCTCGCGGTATCGGCGCGCAGCTGCCTGGCGGCGCTGGCTGCTGGTGTCACCGGCGAGAGGAGAAGCGGATGAGGGAGACCGGGAGCGGGAGCTGCGGACACGGGCGTCAGACGCGGGCCTTCGACGCTGGCCTTCCCCCTGCGAGGCTGACCGGCGACGGCACACACGCTCCCAAGTCGGCGCGTCGCGCTTCTATGCGTAAGGCGACATTTCTCACGGACCAAAAGCGAGCGTAGGAACCCCGCGATGGCGCTGAAACGGATCCAGAAGGTTAGTCCGTTTCTCGCTTATTGTTTTTCCGCCGTTAATTGTGTCCACTTGCTTTGCTGACTAGATGGTTTTTTATTTTTAATGATTTCCCTAAATCGGCTGCACTGGTTTGGATGCGCTAGAGGTTTTTTTTATTTTTTTACCTCAGAAAGGTCAGAACCGAGGAGGAGGAGAAACACAAAGAGCAGCGGTCAGCGAGCGCGGTGGCGGTACGGGCGCTTCGCGGCGACGCGGGCCCGGTAGCGGGGGCGCTTCTCACGCTCATTTCGCCGTCACGGCGCCTCTCCTGGCCCGTTACCGGGCGAATTATCGCCTCAGATTACGGTGTTTCGGGGAGTGTGTGGGATATGCTACGGAGGTTCTGCGCTGGGGGTGGGGGTGTGTTATGAATGACTGGAGGCCGGTGCGCATGCGCGGTGGATGACAGCTGGACGTGCCTTGCCAAACACTCAACCCCGATGTCAACGTGGCCATATATGGAGTGGCAAATGGGGCACTGGGGCGGCTGTGGGTATTTTTAACGGAATTAGCGACGTGTGCGTGCGGCCCGGGGGCCTCCGGCTACCGAGTTACACCGTGACACGAAGTCAGTAAGCGATCATCTCACGGAATGAGATCCCGCTAGGAGGCCGCCTGCATCCACCATGACAACGAGTGAATCCTCCTCGTCTGAGATGTAGCCACCGACCGGGCGAAAAGCAAACCTGGCGGTCATTGCAGAAACGTGCCTTTGGGCGCATTGGCGCCAGGAACGCACGTGTGTCCGTGAGGCGGCCGCATGCGGGTGGATAAGACAGCTAGCAGTCGCTGGGCTTTGCAAAGTGAACAGTGGCCCATTGTTTAGGTTTTACGTGGGGTGAGTTGGGGGAGGGGTCTTTGTAAACGTACACATTGCTGTATATACACATTGATGCCTTTTTTGTCCACAAACAATTACTTTTCCGTTGCTTGTACACGTTTTATGTTGGTTGTTTTGTATCAGGCCTAGAGAGAACTAGTTTGACAGCACCCTTCTTTTGTTGTTTTGTGTGGTGTAGAAAACAGTTATACTCTTCTTGAGGACTAGATGATTTTCTCCTGGAACCTGTGTTTTAATAGCACTCTGAGAATTCCCAATGAAAGGAATTTACAAAATCAAAAACAACAAAGGCAAAAACAATTTTGATAAATTTCTGACAACAAAAACCAGCTTTGGTTTATTATTATTTTACTGTGCTGTATTAAGTCACATACAGCTTAATTGAGCTTCATGTTGATGCATAAAACGGTTCTACAGACTGATTTTTATTTTCTTTTGAAGTTGATCTAAGAAGAAAACTTAAGATTGACTGACTTATCTTGTACTTGTTTTAGCATCTCACTAGCAACTTGTGGGATAGTCGCAACTAGTCACAAAACAAATATTATAATGTATGACACAATCATACCACTAATACAGCAACATAAAAATAATAATTCCAACAAAAGTAACAATAAGAATAGTCATAAATGGTAAAGAGATCCATTTACATGCAAATGGTACAAATCAAGCCAAAATCAACAGTGCTGGTTTCAGTAATAGGCCTGTTCCAAATCTGCTCTTAATCCATTCCAGGTAAATGTGACAGAAATACAGAAAGGACAGTAAAACCCGAAGATAGTATTAAGGATGTAGTAGGGGTATTCACCTTCCCAGACTACTGCTTGCAAATGTGCCCATTACATGAAAAGTACATCCATTTAAGAAAACCTGCTTTAGTTGACACAATGCTTGCAATTTTCTTTGAATTTGCTTAATTTAAGACAAACATCAGTTTATAACATATTCTACACTCAGGGTTAATGAATTATGTTCATTCAGGGTTAATGAATTATAAGCTCAATGACAATAATTGCTAGGGTACATTTTGGCCAGTACAGCCTGGATATGGCTGCCCCTTGCTTGACATTAGTACCCTGTTATGTGGGTCAGATTGTTGGTATATAACTTTGCATAAATAACATAATTATTACAAAGTAATGGAAACATAAGTAGCCTTGTCTTGGAAAATGCCTTACATTCTCTTACGAGGTACAATTATTAGACACTTTGCTGTTGACTTTGACTTTTTATGTTCATGATATCCATATCAGCGCTTAGCGCTGTAGGTGTAACAAATAATTTAGAACAATGTTTTATTGCTGTAAATGAATGGATGTGCAACTATTTCCTAATTGAAGTGGTTAATGAAGAAAAAACAGAGGTGATTGTTATGGGTCACAGGGTAATAGGCATAGCCTGACAGTGTGATATCAGTCTGAGGTTAGAAATCTTGGTGTAATAGAGTGTAAGAGAATGTTTTATTTTCTGAGTAACAAAGCAAAGACCTGACCCTTAGCACTTAATAATGCTCAAAAATGTGATACATGACACATTTTTTACTAGTCGCCTTGACTGTTGTAATTCCCTTTATGCCAGTTTGCCAAAAATGACCATTGATAAGTTGCTGCTGCCAGGATATTAACAAGAAAACCGATCATATTACACTAATCCCACCCACATCTTTTAGAATTGATTTTAAGATTCTTTCACTTATATCTCATAAAGCACTAAATGGGCTACAATCTTCATACGTCACTGAACTTCTTATATTTTATACTCCAAGCAGAATTCTGCAATCAATTAGCTCTAGATTTTTGTGTTTTCCAAGGGTGAAACACAGTGGAGAGGCAGCTTTTAACTGTTTTGCTCCAAAGCTATGGTTTGCACTGGCAGAAGACATAAGTGAAGCTGAGTCACTTAACACTTTTAAAAAGCTATTAAAAACACATCCTTTTAGATTGGCCATTTAATCTGTTTAGTGTATTATTATATTTCACTTTATTTTATTGTTCCTTTGCCATTGCTGTATTATTTGCTTATGTTCTTTTGCTACCTGTGTTATTACCTTTTTATTGTCTTCTTATTCTTACTTCCTATTTTAATTTGATATACGTATTTTGATTTGATTTAATTTTGTTTTTTTGACATTTCAGTAAATCTGCTTATTTTTTTCTTATTCTTTCTTTCTACACTTTCATTGACCTAATCTTTTTTTCCAATCCCATATATTAATTGCTTTGAGCTGCGTTTCATGTATGAAAATTGGTAAATGAAGATTATTATTATTGCTGTAAGCCAGGGGTTTCCACATTTGGTTCTCATTGTGCAGGTTTTTGTTCTAATAAATTCTTTAATGAAGCATTTTGGTGTGATTTTGCTGATGCCTGAATGAATTGCACAGTTCTCAACACATTGTATCAGCCGGACTCTGGAATTTCAGCTTTGTCTAACCTTGAAATAGTTTTTTTGTTTTTTTTAAAAGAACAGTGACAGTTTCCAAAATGGGCTGTCTTTTATTAGATTTTTCTGTAAGTAAAATAAGAATAAACTACCATTGTCTTATTTAAATAACTCAGTCATTCATTGTTATCTTAATTGTTCAAGGGTTATGTATGATTAAGTGGTATTTAATGAATGACGTAATGGGTGCAGCGTGTATTATTCTGTGTCATAGTGACTGTGTAAGTAGCACTGTGGTCTCGTGCCTCAATGTGTGGAGGTTCCCCTGCACTCCAGTTTCTTTCTATAGTCTAAAGATATGGTTTGGTTCAGAATTTTCTTTGCTGTGTGATTTATATTAATTATAATTGTTCTAATGATTGTGTGTATGTGTGTCTGGGACAGGCTTGCCAATGTTCTGCAATGGTTTGGGAGTTTTGGGAGAATGAATGCCTCCTGATAAAATAATATATATATATATATATATATATATATATATATTTATTAAAGCTGCATGCAATTCAGAAAATCAGAATCAGAAAAGAAATTGTATTGATCCCATAGGGAAATTTCTTATGCTACAACTGCACAAAGAGAGGCCATTAGACACATTAATAATGTGAATGATTAACAATAATTAATAATGAACATTAGACACAATAGAAACAATACAGTATGAACATGGTAATACCAATATTGCACAGTGTTGTGAATTTCATTTCTGTATTCACCAATTGACCCCTTGACTCGGTGCTTATTTGTTTCAATGGAACTGGAAAAAAATAAGCACTTCTTTAATTAACCAAATCAATGTGATTTGCGCGGTGTGATCTATGCAATTAACAGCTCAGTCAAACAAAAAACATCAATTTTGAGCACAGCTGTAATTAAACCACGTCGTACCCTGTAGCTTGTTTAAGCAGCAGGGCTCAGCACCTCTGCTGTAAGCAATCAGCACATCATATGCCACTCCTTTGTGCCGCATGTTAATCAAAGCTAAGGCATCCTCTTTCCCTCTGTGGATTTTGCAAGTCTTGCAGCAGCTATATATAGCAATAGGCGAGCACTGACACCATACTAATGCCATGTGCTCATTTCCGTTTTTGGTACAGGGGTTATTTGTGTAGCTTGGATGAGATGAAGGACTTTCTGAAGGCCATGACTGATGCTGAACATTTCACACTGCACACTGGAAATGTATTACTTTTATTCAACTGCTGTTTAATTAAAATGCCAGGGTTTTGATAGTTTGAGGTCAACTATGTTGTGATGAGACTTAAATATGGGATGTTCTGGTTCCGGCTTTATTCTGAATGCTTCAGGTTTGAGGAAATGGATGTGAGGATTTCAGTTCCCAGGACTAACTTTAGAGGAGGTTTTCTGGCATCAGGAGCTCTGCGTTATCACAGTCTATTCCTGCAGCCTAATTTTAACAAGCTAGCCTTCAGTACCTCCATTTAAACACTCCATTACAGGCCCCAGAAATGACCCATAAAGATTTAGATAATTATAGAGTCAATGCATGTTGTGAACTTAAAGTACAATGTGGGTCGGTATTAGTTGTCGCCTGCGTACAGAAACAGTAGAGGAAGTGGTGCGACCTACGATGTCGCTATGGATATTCATCCACCCACTCCCTACAAAGAGTGACCTGTAACCCAAAGGAGGAGGTGCGTACAATCATCCACCCACTCCCTACAAAGAGTGA
>JAODKL010000040.1:12470566-12481672 GCA_026780765.1 Petrocephalus schoutedeni | reverse complement strand
CACTCCCTACAAAGAGTGACCTGTAACCCAAAGGAGGAGGTGCGTACAATCATCCACCCACTCCCTACAAAGAGTGAACTGTAACCCAAAGGAGGAGGTGCGTACAATCATCCACCCACTCCCTACAAAGAGTGACCTGTAACCCAAAGGAGGAGGTGTGTACAATCATCCGGTTGTCTGGAGCAGCGTGTTCACAGCATCTTCCACTGCTGCCTATGTTTCTAATGGACATCCAACATGGTTTGCTGTGACAGCACTAGTTTGCCAGAAAGTGTGTGTGTGTGTGTGGGGATGTAATGAGTATACCTGTGTTACTCTTCTCCCTCTAAAAGCAAAAGGAAAATGTAACCGGAAATGCAGTTTCGGCTGATGTTGGGTAATGGCATGAATAGTTATTGGGGATACAGCAGGGAACAGCTGAGGTGAATGGTTTTTAAATTATTATTTTTTTTTTGTAGGTTTTCTTTTTCATCTCATTAATGAGAATTACTCATCTTTTCTGTCCATGCCAGAAACATCCATAGCTAGTGGCTTTTCACTGCATTAGACTCACTCTATAATTAGCACTGACATCACTGCAAGCCCTGCAAGTCTCATCTTAAATAATTTCAGGGTTACGGGGCAGAATGTATTTTGGGATCCTCACCTGGCCTTTCTTTTGCTGTTTTGTAGGAACTGACAGATTTACAGAGAGATCCTCCAGCACAGTGTTCAGCGGGACCAGTCGGGGACGATTGTAAGTGACTGAGCCTAGCTGAGGGTCCTTGAGGTGTAATGTAGGTCACATGTCATGCCTCAGATGGCTAGCTCTTCTAAAAGCTTATCCGTAAAGCTTTTTGTTGTTAGATACTTATAACGGGGACTTGCTGAATGGGTGTTTGTTATGGGATTGAAGGCCGTCTGCGCCTGTTTGCTTATCTGACTCTTTGAAATGTTGCAAGATGCAAAACAGCCTCACTGGTTTTTGGATACAATTTGAAAGGTTAAAATAGACATTTTAGGACCTTGCTGGAACTGAATGTGATTAAGGAATGCAATTGAGATTAACTTCATGGTAATGTTTGTTTAAAATTCCTTTGTTTCTTATGGTCAAATATTGTTAAAAGATGTAAATAAAAGGCATGCCTGAACTGATGCTATGATTACCATATCCTCCCTGAACATGTTTGGCAGAATAGTTTGCATTTAGTTTATTATTATTATTATTATTATTATTATACATTTAGTGGAAAATGACAAATAAAGGGTTTTGCGGTGAGGTGGTAAGTGATAGATAGATAGATAGATAGATAGATGCTTTATTCATCCCCATGGGGAAATTCACAAGTGTAAAAGTGACACTCAAATGACCGGAATGAATGTGTAGGTAAGAACACTGACACCTGTTAGATCTGCCCAGACAAGATGTGGTGATGGATTTTTTTCTGTTTAACGGGATATATCTTGTGTTTTCAGTATTTCACTGGCAGGCAACAATCATGGGGCCGGTATGTAGACCTTTCTCTCAGTTTTGTGTGCACAGCCTAAAGGGAATGTTGGCTATACACTGCCCGGCCAAAAAAAAGGTCGCCATTAGAATTTCAATCAGCAAATACTTAAAAGCCAATAACTGGATCATTATTACAGCTCAGCAACTCTATGCAACAGTAAAGTGAAGTCAGCTGAATACCTGAATCTATTGAATGGCCAGGTTATCCCATCAAAGGATTATTTCTTTCCAAATGGCATGGGCATATTACAGGATGAGAATGCCAAGATTCATCAGGCTCGAATTGTCGAAGAGTGCTTCAGAGAGCATGAGGAATCATTTTCATATGTGAATTGGCAACCACGGAGTCTTAACCTTAACCCCATTGAAAGTCTTTGAGTTGTGCTGAAGAAGACTGAAGATGACTACGATTCAACTCACCTATCAGCAATACAAAATCTCTGTGAAAAATAAGTGCAAATCTGGATGGAAAAGTGTTGTGATGTTGCATAAGCATGTGGAAACAGAGCATGGGCCAATGTGCCCCATAATCAAAGCTAAAGGCGGTCCAACAAAATATAATATAAAGTTTGTGACTTTTTTTTTTGGCCGGGCAGTGTATTTTTGTTTTAATGAAAGGCAAAGAGAATTATGGTTGCAGTGTATAAATTTCAGAAATTATTACTTTGACTTTATTCAGTGAAATGCATGTCATAATTTCAATTTGATTATTTTCAGCATTGATGTCCCTTTTTAATTATTTCTAGAATGACAGCCCATACCAAGGGGGGGTCTTTTTTCTGACCATCCATTTCCCCACCGATTATCCCTTCAAACCACCAAAGGTGAGACACGAATCCCTGCTCTGATCATGAAGCTCCAGCATCCCCAGAAAGACAGCGCTTTAAAACATAGCCATGCAATTATAGGTCGCGTTCACCACAAAGATCTACCACCCCAATATCAACAGCAATGGCAGCATCTGTTTGGATATCTTGAGGTCACAGTGGTCACCTGCTCTCACGGTTTCCAAAGGTAAGTCTCTGTCTGGTGTTTGTAGGATCTAACAAATGCTGTACCACAGGAACTGGTTTTACTTTTAAATAGTGTTATCAGAGTGAGCTCCAGGGGAACTTCTGAGATCATACTCTTTGCTAGTTCACCATTACAAAGCACTGTACTCTTCGATAAGAAATTTTCCTTGTTAAAATTTAGCTCCTACTGTCACTAGTTGGTAGGGTAATTTTGAGTTACAGGATGATAAATTCTTGAAAAAAGAGTCACTCCAAATAAAACACGTAATTTTGGCCTTAATGGAAAGGTGCTGTACCAGAATCTCCTCAAGCTTCCATAACTGCATCTATCATTCAGGTATGCATGCCAAGAAATCCGAAAACTCATTGAGGTACAAATGTGCTTTTATGTTATTGGCATGGCTTTTCATTTCTTTGACACCATGCAGACATCCAGCTAAGCATACATGCATTACTTCCAGGTTGAGCTGTATTATATTTATATTAGGTTGGTACAGGGGTCAGGGCTATGTCTTTACGCCATTTACTCAAGCGAGGCGCAGCCAACAGGAAGTGTTGTCATGGCAGTAGAGCTTAAAGCAGCATGTTATGTGTAGGTGTCAAATCCTTTCAAGATTCTGGAGTCCTGTGATTCAGGAGCCCCGTAGTTTTTTTTGTCATATGTAGAGTTATGCTGCATTTACTACTATTCAGGTATAAAGTATTTCATACTTGAAAATATAAATGGATGACTTCATGATTGACAAGCGTTAAAGGAAAAGATTCAACGCAATATCTTAACACTTTTGTGACTGAATGCAGAAAAAAAATCCAATATTTAAATGCCTTGTATTATGTAGTGTAGCTGGATAACACCTGCCAAATATTCCTGTCTGGGAAATTTATCAGACTTCACACTCAGCGTCTAAAACAATACAGAAACATGCTGTATAATCTGTTAACTTACATAATTTGCATTTCAGTTCTTTGTTCTGAAAAGCATTTATATTTAAATTCCAGTCAGAAGTTACTGAGGATTTACATATCATGTTATTTTTTAAATTTTATTGAATAATTATTGTTTCCCTTCAATGCAGTTCTACTGTCCATCTGTTCCTTATTGTGTGATCCAAACCCCGATGACCCCTTGGTACCAGAAATTGCTCATACCTACAAAGTGGACAGGGAAAAGTGAGTGTCTTATCACCGTGCTTGAGGATGTAGCCAGGTGCCTTGGGCATTTCATGCCACACCTTTTAATGGGGCCAAATTCGATTAATCCCACAAAGGGGAAATCAGAATGGGATGTTGTTAAAGGGAAATGGACTTAAATTACTTTGAATATTATTTTAATTTTTATCGTTTTTCAAAAAAGGAAAAATAATCATCTAATGTCTCACTCGAATTTGTATGTACACACTGTGATTCATATATTAGGAAACTAATATTTACATAAAATGAAATTGTCATGTTTCTTCTGATAATGAACTGAACAAATAACATATAATGTAACCATATTTTCTTTGGGTTCCTTCCAGGTATAACAGACTTGCCAGGGAATGGACGCAGAAGTATGCAATGTGAAGCTTTTGAAAACAAACAGCAAAAAAAGTGGGGGAAAAAAAAAAACACATACACATACAGGAAAACAAAAACATTTTGCTTGACATGAGCGTGAGTGTTGGGGAGGGGGAGGGAACAAGTGAACTGCATAACCAGACAGACGGACATGGAGAGCGACGCAGTCTGGCTGCCGCGTGCCATTGGCCACCGCGGGCCGCGCGAGTCAGAGGCGCTGGGCCGGACGGCCGCCGCCCAGCGTCGCTGTGGAGAAGGGAACAGGCCTCATCTCTAAGCGTGCCCGGCCGGCCCCCTGCTACAGGGACTGTCTTTTACTACTACTGCTACCACTTCCTCTACTATTGTACTAGTATCACTATCATCAACATAATGACCCATGGTTACTGTTTTTTATTATGACTATTATTATTATTATTATTATTGTTGTTGTTGTGATGAAGATTATGCTACTGAATGCTGAATATTGGGTTGAGAAGTTGAGTCTTCGAGGCTAAACACTCCTTTGACGCGGTACTTTCTGAGCCCCCCCCCCGAATGTCGTGTGTTTTTCTGCGCATAAGAGTGCGGTGGCTGTTTGGCGTATTAATATTTCTAGCCATTTCCCAGGCCTTGATCTGCTGAGAAGGATCAAAGTAGGGAGAGACCCAGTCCTGGTCAGCCATGGCAATTGCTTTTTAATATGAAGGGTATTTTGAGGCAGACTTCTGTAGACCTTTCTATGTACGCTTGTACATAGATGGACCACACGGGGTGGGGGGGGGTGTTGTTTGTGCTGTGACAGATGTTTTTTTTTCTCCCCCGAGTGAGGCACAATCAGGGTTGGTCAGGACAAGCTGTGTCCTGGTGCAGAAGTCACTTTCCATCTTGTTTCTCTTCTGCCACGGAAGAACCATCTAAGTTTCTAGTTGTAGTGTGACTCTGTGACCTTAGTCCTGGTGGAGAGGAAACAAACACTCCTTAGGGTGTAACTGGATCCAGAACCGCAGTTCTCAGCGCAGCCTTAAAGGGGGCAGCTTCCTGGCTACTGGCTGCCAGGCTTTGCCCATCACTAAGACTTAGATAATCTAAGCTGGCACACAGCTGGTAAATAAACACTTTATTCCCAACCTCTCCTTTGGTGTGAGAGGCAGACTGGTGTTGCATGGCATGCAGAGGTACTGGTTCGATTCAAAAGTATTGTGAAGTACTGCAGCTGTATTCAGGCAGTGTGTGCAGGGACCCAGCTCTGTGAGGGGACCCCTTTTCATCCTCTTTGTTCCCACTCTGCTGATCCTGGTGTATGTGTGTGGTACATTTACTATGGAAGCTGAAGTCCGCTGTCCCTGTACTCCTATCCTGCTTTGCGAATACATCGAAGAAACTGGAAGAAAAACACTAACAAGGCTTTCATTTTGTTTTCTCACAAAGCTGAAGTGTAATGTTTTCTCCCTTCTGGTCTGAAGCTTGCATCAAAGACTTCTGCCAGACCTTTTTACTCTAAAATTCAGTATTCTTTTTTTGTTGATTTGTTCTGCTCATCAAGCAGTTTGATCAAGCAATTTGTAAATCACTGGTGTAATTCTTAGTTTTACTTCTGTCCCTTATTTTTGCAAAGAAATCACTGGGTAGTAGTGCTGAACTCAGGGCTGCAATTTAATGTGGAACAACGTTCTAACCCTTTACCAGATTAATGCAATTATTAATGAGCTACAAACAGGTTTTTTGAAATGTTAAATTGCAAGAATTCTAAGCAGATTATGAAAAGCAAATAGCCTGTTTAAAAAAACTATTATATAAATATTGGTGAAAAAAATCTACATAAGTAAAACGTGGAAACAATGAGTGGTCTAGGCCTATTTATATTCATCTGAAATTTCCACAGAACCCACTGATGGTCTGCAATGGTGTACCTAAGCAATACAAACAAGATGCCTACTGGTTTTGTTTAAGTGTTAACTCTTATGAATGTAATACACTAGTTTTCAGAAAGTATTCAACCTAAATTCCTGGAAATGTGATTGATCTGCCCTTACTTATTTCAAATGAGTGCCCGAGTGTTACTTTCAAACAAAACTGGTGCTAATGTTCTGTTATCTCAAACTCCTTTTTTGTCAGTCTGTTTGCCACTGTGGTTGGTTTCAGGTCATTGGGACATCTATTTTCTCAATAAAAGTGAAAATGAGACTAATGCGGCCGACCTGTGGTATAGTGAACTGCAGGGCAGACAGGCATCTTTCGCTCAGACATCGGCAAGGTGTGGCAAACCGCTTGCTGATAGCAGTTTGAAGATCAGCACTGGAAGGATTTCAGTTTGTGGTTGGCGATTGACTAGTTTTGGGTAGTTCAGGCAGCTACGGGGCACAAACAGCCGGTTAATAGCATCTAAGGCCCCACTACCCCGTTTCACATGCTGGTTTTATTACCCAAGATTCACCTTTTCTTAAGGACGCCTACTCATGCCATATGACAAATTAAGGCTACGATTTTGCAACACAGATCATTTTGATACATTTAATATACTACTATGGCTTTGCACAGAAAAAATATCAGTATTTCGGCAACCCATGGTAGTCTGTAATGCTTTTGAATGTATCTTTTACACACAGAGTGTTTTTACAGCAGGGAAGAACAATTGATTGTGGATGTAGTGAGTTAAAACACTGGAATGGTTATAGACTGTAGCTAAATTCTTATGCTTTTATATATTATTATTTATTTGTTTTTGTATGTGTCTTCCAGGTGTTAGCTTGAGTGCAAGCAGCCTCAGTTCATGATCTTTTTTTCCCCCCACTACGTGCAGATGGTGTATGACTCACTGGGATGTCTTGCGTACTTCAATGCATCAGCATGCTCTGCATATTGAAAAAAGTTACCTGTTTACAGCCATACACGAGATTTCAGGGATATACATTATGATTCATACACCTGTCTTGACACCTTTGGCAAAATTTTAGCCTTAATTTTGTTTACCCTACGTATAGATATTGTGAAATGTCACCTAGGGCTTCATCATTTTTACCACCAAAGGGGGAAGCTACAATTCCATGTCAGCAGGAGCCTAGGAGGGGGAAGTCAGCGTAAACATCGCCCTCTTTTACTTACACCAAAACTTGCTAACTTGAAATGCTGGATACCTCCCATTTCAAAATGCTTAAATGGCTTACCGGTCTTAACAGCGCAATGTGTCTGTGCTGAACCCTCTTGCCCCCCCACCACCCCTGCCCTGTACCACCCCCACAACTTCCCACCCAGTGCATTCTGGCTGAGAATGAAAGTCTAAGGTGTCAACACTGAATAAACAAAGCTCTTTTTTGTTGTACAAGTTGTCTGAATGTTATTTCAAAAATATGATGAGCCCACAGTGAATCTGGACAGTGATGTGTGAATGTAAGTGATATTAGTTGCACTTTTCTGTCCAACAAAGTAAATAGGGGTATTTTTTAGATCCTTAAACACAAGCATAAAATCTTATTGCTTACAGCAAATCTGTTTCAGACAGGAAGATGGGAAAGATTGAGGTCCAAATTAAACAAAATATTTTTAGTGACCTCTAAGCCAAAAAAAAAAGTCTTCAAGTACAACTTAAACTCACCATTGAGTCTTTCCAGTGGAATTAAATATTAATTTGTATTTTAATCTAGGAGTAAGTGTGGTTTCAGTTTCGGTGAATATGGAGGCGCGATAATGACACAGCTGGGCACCACATCATCATTTTAAATAGGGAAAAACACCCATAAACACAAAAGACGGCTTAATTATATGTTTTAATTGATTAATTATTAGTACTTCGTTTATGGTAATATTGTAAATTGCAAACATACATACCAATGTTTCTCAAAAGGGTCCTAGGGGACCCCCAGACAGTCCACGTTTTTGCAGGAGGTGGGAGGGCCCTGATTGAGAAACACTAATATATACATACGTGTATTTATCTGGCAGATTCAAAGTGCATTAAATCACAAACATAAAAGTGCTTTAAAATGGATTATATCAAACGAGCAGCATATATAGTTACCTACTAAAATATTTAATTGCAGGTTAGGGTTAATTTAAGGGGTAAATAGTCTAAGAGCCAAAACGCAATAAAAACAGATTGCAATCCTTATGGTAAGTAATTAAGTAGTAATTATGGAGGATCGTGTAATTTTACTGTCCAAAACTGACCAAATATTTTGGTAATATATTGTTATACTTATATTACAATACAACAAACGTCGTGTAGTATACTTCTAATAATATCACTGAATGCTATAACTTACTTGATTTAAGATTCAATAAGCATTTATATAAATGCATGTCTTACGATTTGTCATGATTCTGGCGTATTTGCGTTTTGAACGCAGCATATTATACGCAACTGCTATAGTTTCATCAATGAAACGCATAAATGTCGCAATGTTGTCCTTTTTTAGGCACTGCATCGTGCATTGCCAGGATTATCCATGCGCTCCACCACCAACCTCCAGAGGGCCCCTATTCACCGCAAATCGGCGTGAAGTTACCCAGCTGTCCTTGGTCCTTCTCCGGGAGAGGCTCCTGTTTACAGGCAGCGCCAACCGACCCGAGATCAGTTTGCGTGTTTGCATGCAGAGCCTGGAAGCAGCGATCGCATGGGATGGAATGACCCTGAGTCAGATTCCGAGGGGGAGAAGCGGTCGGAGTGTGACGAGCCCGGCTCCGCTTCCTGTCGATGCATAAAGTCGGATCGCAGTCAGCGGCAGGCAGGCAGGGTCCGATCCAGCGCCCGTCAGCCCGGCACACGGCGCCACCATGTCTGCGAGCCTGAGCAAGAACGGCCCGGCGCTGACGGCCGCCTACGCGGAGGTGGTGGACGGGAAATCCAGCACTAACTGGTAGGAGGCTCTGGCGTCGTCTCATCGCTTAAGTGTCGCGCTGCTCCTTCCAGACCCCGCCAGCATTCCCGCGTAGGCACCATTCCTTCGCGTCAACTAACTTAGGCGGATTCTGCATGGATAATAAAGTGCGAAAACACAACAGTGTGCAAAATGAAGGCTATTTCTTATTTATTTGTTTCCCCCCGATGGCCGGAAATCCTTGCCGTGCGTGCGGCGGCGGGGAGAGGATGCCTTCCCCGCGTCTCCCGAGCGGTACCTGCGCTCCCTTGCGGGTTATGCTGCGCTTGTTACTTGTAGCAGACTCTGATTGGCTCCCGGCGTGTAACAACGCCGAGCCACTGACATGTAGCCTCCGTTAAAGGGCTACATAGTTCCCTTTGTATTTACAATGTGATTTTTTTCCCCATGCGCTTGTTACTTGTAGCAGACTCTGATTGGCTCACGCCGTGTAACAACGCCGAGCCACTGACATGTAGCCTCCGTCAAAGGGCTACATAGTTCCCTTTGTATTTACAATGTGATTTTTTTCCCCCATGCGCTTGATTCGCTCTTCCCTGAAATACATTCCGTCCTGCTGACAGATCTGCGTCACTCCCCACGGAAATCTGCCTGTTTCGTAGCTTCATTTTAGCCCCTTGAGTTTTAAGTTAGTATATATCCACCCCCCACACGCACATTTCTCTCGGTGCTTTAATGTCACCATATTTTTATCTTATTTCACTGGATGCATGGAAATAACCTCTATCCATGTGTCAGTATCACAATGCGGTCCGCGTGCGCAGCCTACGTCACCGTATTAATTGCAATGTAACCATTCTAAACGATTTACATAAAGAAAACTTTGTAAAACCAGCATTTATCCGTTTTCGTTTAGTAAAATTCCGATGTTAGCCGAAGCGAGTGCATGAGCACTAACAGCGGGACATTGGGGCCTCGGTGCGGAGGCTGGCGACAGTAACCGCCTGTGTCCCAGCTGTCTAAGTTTGTCGTGCTCATTAAAACGACATCATTCGAATAAATCGGGTACCTACATCATTTATTTACGTATTAAGCTGCACCGCTGGCTGTTTACGCGTCTGAGGCGTTAAAGCGCCGTTAGTGCGACATTCCAGCGCTTCGGACTTGGTTTGTTTCCAGCTGACTGCGTCCCGCCGGGTACAGGATTAATCCTTATAGTAAAGCAAACGGAGTGTGACCCACACGCCATGTCCGTCATTTATAAAGCCGAGTCGGGAGAATGGCCCGGAGAAGCGATGCCCGGCCGGGGATTGTCGGGGGGGGTGTGCGGGGAATCCGCGGAAGCGCTATTCCCGATGTGCGTCTGTGTGCATTGCTGCAGGCGTAGGGTTGTGCAGGGATGAGGCGTGCAAAACGGGGGTGTGAAACGGGGGTGCAAAACGGGCGTGCGAAACGGGGGTGCAGAACGGGCGTGCAAAACGGGAAGGTAATCCCGCTCACATAACGGTAATTACACCCGTATAGATTTGGTGTTAAATAGCAATCCGCAATGGGACGCTTAAAGTACGGTGTTTAATGATGACCTGTATTAATTAACCCAAGCTCCACAGCCAGGGATTTGCTGCTACCCTGCTACCGTACTGTTCATTAAGACTTTGTTCAGGACACACGTGCTAATAGTGTGCAGCATGCCAAGAAGCGTCCTTTGGCCTTCCCTTTACCCTGATCAGTGGCAGAATGTGTGCACTTCCCTAAGTTAGTGACGTTTGAAACCGCTTCAGCCCCTCAAGTGCATCATCAGTGTTCCTCACATAGGTTAGCTGATATGTCTTCTTGCATCTCTAAAGCAAATGCTGGGTATAAAATGGCTCCCCTTTCCATGCGGATTCATGACGTCTCCATATAACAGTCAAAGCCTTCTGCCTGGGTTATAAAGTTCAAAGGAAGCCACAATCCGTAGCTGTCGGGCTGAAAGTCCATGTTCACTGGTGCTCTTTTATGTGGGTGTGTTTAATGTGCCTTTTTTTCCCTTTCTGTCTGTAGGGCCTTGTTTACATATGAAGGGAATACCAATGACATCCGATTGGCTGACAAGGGTGGTGAGTATCCTGTTACTGTTCAGAGATGAGTCTCTAGGTGCAACCGTAACTTATTTGCATCAGTTTTGTTTGTGTATTGAATATGGTTACAGTAGCTTTGGTGATACATAAACTGTGGTTGCAAGTATAATGTATTGAATCTTTGCTCACCA
>JAODKL010000040.1:12442749-12457697 GCA_026780765.1 Petrocephalus schoutedeni | reverse complement strand
CAATGGAGGCTTTAAATGTTGAAAACGAAACTGATTTATTTTCTCTGCATTTTGTGTATATTCCAAGATCTTCACCTGGAAAACAGGCTCGGAAATCAAGTAGTAAACATTAATACACAGCTTGTGCAATATTGCATGTAGCAACCTGTCAAAGCATTTAAACAAAATGCAATTTTTGCTGTTTTGATTTTTTCCTCCCTGCATTTAGTTACTTTACTTTGCAATCAAATTTTTTATTTTTTATTTTTTTGCTTTTGTTTGTTTTCATTTGTTCACTTTGCAGAGTTACGGTGTTCTGAGTGATGCTTGGATCGGACGGGAAAGCGAACCAGCAGGCCGCGCTGTGGCCTTTTATCGCTCTCTGCTTTGTTTGTACTGGCTGCCAAGGGGAACCCAACTATATATTACGGTGGAAAGGAAGAGTCACAATTAAAATAGTTTCGCTATATTCTCTGTAAATGTAGCGTGAAACGGCACGTCATTCACATCCAGCCGTCCGGATTCCGCACACGGCTTCAATTTATTCATTTATTTTGAAAAATATTGAGGTCAACTTGGAAATTTAAGGGAAATAGTGTGTCTCAGCCTTTCTGAAATACTGAGAAGACGCGTCGGGGGACTTTGACAGACAGCGGTTTTTTTGGACGTTGCTTACAGTTAAGAGTATCACTTTTAGTCTCAAACATGTCCTTAAACCTCATGTTTTATACATGCTCAATAAGCAGAACATTTCCTGGAATAACAACGTCAATGCGATAACAGCAGTCCGGGGATTTTTGTTTTGTTCACCTAGGTTTCAGTTTCGAAAGAAAAGTGAGATTATTCCTGTCTCCCCCTTCGTGAAAAAATACACGATTCTTTTCGTCTTTTTTGCAGGCTGTCAGTAATTATGCTGCCCATTGTTCCCATGTTTACTTTTGTAAATTTTAAAGTGAGATTTGCTGCCAGTTGAAATGTGTTTTTTGCACAAAAACAGGAATGGGGACCTTGGTTTATTCACATAAAGAAGGCTGCACAGGACTATTGCAACATCCCTCTTTAGGTAACTGACGAATGTGGCTCGCTTACAAGCCTGTTTATTGAGAATATCGACATTCTTTGAAAGGAGAACCAAGAAATACTTGCTGGAAAATATTGCCATTTCACTTCTGCAAAAGAACACATGGTTTTGGAACTGCGTGGTTGACCTCTCCATTACACATATTGCAGTGGCTGCATTTTAACTAAACCAGCTGAAGTCGCAAAATATCACAAGACCCCAGATGGTGGAGACGAGAATAGCAGTGTGCTATACATGAGCAGTATTTCCAATATTTCCTGGAATAGTGCAGTTTAAAAGAAGATGGGTCGGTCAGTTTTAGCATTGATGGACAGTATCGCTGACATCTGTCCGTTTTCACTGTGTGGACCATTATTTTCAGTTTACCTAACAACTGCCACAGCTCAGAAACCGAATAGAGCCAGCCCCTGCTTAACGGCGGCCTCCGATTCCGACGGCGCCCTGTATTCCCGCTCCTTTGGCCCCGCTCGCCAGAAGCCTCGCTCTCATCGGCCTTTGGCAGTTTCACTAATGTAGGTTCAATCGCTCAATTTCTCTGGGTTCGTCACGATTGCCAGTAAAGCGGGTCTGACCAGTAAGAGCCGCAGCGCGTGACGGGGAGGAACAGCGGGGAGGGTGTTGAGCGGTGGTGAGTGGGGTCAGCAGCCGTGCCGTGGAAGAGGGCTTCCTGCGTGTCATGGAAATTATGCACGCCGTCACCAGAGAGCGTACAAAGGAAAACATGGTCCCTTTCCTGGTAAGTGGTCACAAAGTGAGTCAAACTGTAAATCAGATCTTCTGTCATTGTTTTTATCAGTGTCATTTTTGTTGTACTATTATTATTTCCCCTTTGGTCTGTAGTTTAGATGAGAAGATCTTTGCAGGTTAAAATGAGAGGCGGCTGGAATGCGAATGATAATCAGAGGAGGACATATTTGGATAGAGAGCGAGGCGCTGTTGCCATAGACACGTCTGACTCTAATGACTGGAAAACACCACTGAGGGCAGAATGCGTGAATGAGGCGCAGTGAGAAGCATCGCCCAGGTGCTAATCGAGTGTGGATCATCTCCCAGGCCTCTGACTCAAAACCAGAAACGACGGTTTGCCTGGAATGACGAACCAGATTCATTTCTGGTTAACCATTTCATGTCTGCAGGCTGCTGACCTCAACACGAGCGTGAAATGAATGGCTGGGAATTTTCTCTGCTTTAAACTCCTCTCTGCTGCTCGTCCCTTCAAAGTGCTCTTGGCTTCTACCTTGGCTGCGTTTTACAAATCACAGTGACTCATTGCCGTTCTCGCATGCAGCCCTGGCAGATAGCCTGACGCTTCAACCTGCCCGTGTTCACAATCCAGAATAGTCCCCACGATTCAGCCTCCGCTATTCTTTCCATTCTTCTTTCCATTTAAAATCTCTCATCGCACTTTAGATGCATTTGGTAAATGTTAATGTGTGGTGCTTTTATTTAAGATATTTTTCTCTTGTTATCTCTAAATTTTTATTTATTTATTTGATACCACGTCTTTTTCAGTTTGGGAGTGACAGGGGTGCAGAGCTTGGCACTGTCGCCTCGCACCTCTGAGGCCAGGGTTCTGTGTGTGGAGTTTGCATGTTCTCTCCAGTCCCCCCCACGGTCCAAATAAAACCTGCCAAGGCTAATTGGAGTTGGCAGGTGACCCGCAGGTGTGCCCTGTGGGTTTGGCGCCCCACGCGGGGCCTTTCCCGCTGCCGCCTCTGGGTTCTGGACCCCCCAGCTAATAGCACAAGCAGTGTCAGATAACCCATGGATGGCTTTTCAGTTTACTTAGGGGTTGGCAAAAATGTGTGGTTCATTTTTATGCAGTCCTCCCAATGGAAAGACGTACTGGAATATGATTTATGTAATAACATAACTATGGGCAGTACAGACGAGACTTCTTTGAGTAATGGGAGTACACAGACTAATACCAGTACCGCTGTTCTCCTGCCCACTCACAGATATTATGAAATAATATTGCCTCAAGTCACTCTAACATGTATAAATAGCTTTTTTTAAAGAATAAATCAGCCAAGAAAGGTAATATTTAGCTTTTCTTTTTTTGAATAATTTAATCTTATTATTTCTTCTTTTTTAACAGGGTATTTATATGCAGTATACTTATATGGATATTGTAAGATATCTAGTAAATGTCTGCTAGATTAGTTTACCTTTTGTTGTGTGCATTAGTTTTGATCGTCAGTGTGTGGTCACTGATTAAAACTACTCCACAACTGAAATATGAAATGTTTTGATCATCTATGGAAAATAGATCCCCAATCAATGTTTAATCCGGACATATTATTTTGTCAAAAAGTCCAAATGTTTGCACTGCAGTCTTATTGCCTGAGTGCAGAGTATTGGGAGAGACACCACGCTTCAGGGGCAGCTCTTCAGGAAGGTCTGCGGGAGAATATGGTGCTGAGACCAGTGCGTGCCGGGTTATTTCTTCCTGTGGCTTGGTCAGAAGTGTCTGCTTTTGCCAGCGTGCACACAGCAGCTCCAGTCGGCCCTGGTGGGATCTGGGCCTGCAGTGTTCTCACAAGTCACATTCTCCCTCATGATGCATTCAGGGGAAAGGGCAGAATCATACTTTTCTGCTTTTAACCCGGTGTTTCACCGAGATGAGTGAATCATCTTAATGAAAGTGTATTTTCTGGGCACATAAAATTGTTTTATGGACCCGATCATTTCTCTCTGATGTTTCAGGGAAGCCATATGTAAGATAGTGAAAAGATTGAAAGTGATAGCTGAATCATTTTGATCAAGTTGCCTTTAGAAGTAACAGATTGAAATTTCTTAGAGTACACAATGTAGAGCCAAAAATTAGAGTATCCATTATATATATATGTTCAGTAAATTTTATTAAATATGTCGACTGCTTGATTTGGCGTTCTAAAAGGTTTCCAAAAAGCACAAGCAGAGACTGTAATTTCTGTTATATTGCATTTCGGTGTGTGGTGTGTGTGGAATCTTTTGACTAACCGCAAAGACACATATTGACTCATTCGAATGATGTGCTGTCTGAAGGTGAGATGTTTCATTTGTGAAAGGCAGTACAAACTCCATGCAGCATATGTAAAATGTCTGTTTATTATTTGGAAATAAAGCCAAGGCTTATTTGGTGTGCTGGTCAACTTAAACTCCCTTCTGAAGGAATTTATTAGATGTGGGTTTTTCTGTGTTATACGTGGGCTTTTTAGTCTTCTTATCATCAATGAATGCATAGACGACTGTTGGATGGTCGAATTATTCCAAATGAAACATGGTGCTCAACAATATCGGGATATTATTTTTGGGGAAAATACTGGGTTTGTAGTGAACATTTCCACCTTGTCCTTAAAAGTCCAAATGTACCAAATAAAGCACTTTAGCTTAGCATGGCTTTTCAGTGGGGAGTGCTTTAGCCTCAGTCTTCTAGCACTGCACCTTGGATTCCTGCCCTCAGTCGTGTCTCTCTGCAGTCCAGGTGTTCTCCTTTATTACTCCTTTATTACTCCTTTATTAGTGCAGCTTCCCTTTGAGTTCTCCAGTTTCCTCTCGCCGTCCAAAAACGTGCAGTTTGGTGAGTTGGTGTTCTAAATTTCCCATATTTCTCCATGTGCATCAATTCTGCAAAGGGCTAGAGTGCTATCTATAGTGTCCCCTGCCTTGTGCCCTGTGCTTCTGTGATTGGCTGCAGGCTGGCCATGACCCTGTACTGGATAAGCAGTTAAGGGACGTAGATGAGCCACTTTATCAGCAATTTTCATTTTTTGTGCACCTAATAGAAGACAAATTGCTTTAACATATTACCGTACAATATCTAGTTAATGTCTTCAACGGACGAAGCGATCGCTCGCAAAGGGAAATTAATGTTTTTGTTTAATTTTGCATTAGAAAGTACCTGTGAAAGATGGGCAGCCAGTTCGGCGGTTCGTTATTTTGACATTTAAAGGTTAACCGTACTTAAATGTCAGTCACTATCCGTTTCAGGCAAGCACATGGGGCCTCTCCAAATCATAGTGATCCGAAACTTCTAACGCAAAGCCAGATTAAATGCTCTGAGAAACTGCCATAGATAGTGACATATTTTGTCATTTTTTAGCTGTAAACATATTTGACAGTTGTTTGAGAAAAGTAAAGGGGATTTTCACAGGTAATTTCATAGTGATCATTTTTTTAAGGGCCCGATGCGTTAAAATATGAGCAGAATGAGATATATAAAATGAATTTACCGCAATTGATTTGTTTCGTCCTATTCTACATAAATCAGTATTTTTGTGCTTCTGAAATCCCTAAACTCAGGGGGAAAAAATATTACTGAGATGAGTGGAACAGTAAATTTAGTAACAAGTGTAAATTTATGATGTGTCCAGATGCTTCCACTGCCGTTTCAGTTCTAGGGTGCCTTTTTTAGGAAAAATGAATGAATTAATTAGTAAAAAAATGTATGAGCCTTTTGAAACCTATATAAAGGTATAGAACCTGCCCAGGCTGATTGTGGTCGTTTTGGGTCTTTGCCCTTGTAATGACACTAAGCTAACAGTTTAACTAGCTTGTGTTCATTGTCCCCTTCTTCAGACGAGCCGCCCGTTCTCTTGTTTGCTATGGGCCCTGATGTATTAAATGTCCTGTACATAAAAAAAGTGTCAGGTGCCAAAAATAACACAGGAATGGAGGTTGAGAGATGACTCAAAGGACTCATAAGAAACAGAAAACAGGGTCAGTGGTTTATCTAAATAGAACCTCAATATGAGACCCATATTATGTTCTGAATTTGGTGACCTAGGGCATATTTTGTACTTTGTGTTATGTACATTTGTGATTAAAAACTGCCTGGGTGGATGATAATAGTGCAATTATTTTAGCTGTTTATTCTTCTGCGTATGGTGGCAATTAGCTAATACAGCAAATGTGCTCTGTACTTGGAAGAGAAATACTGTAATTACTGATGACTGTATGGCATTTCTAAACTTTACAGTGGCCAGTAATGTCAAACAAAAAAAGGTTAGTCAGTATTTGAGACGGGAAGTTGTACAATAATGAAGGAAGCAAAGTATGGTTTTCTAATGCGAGAGTGCACTCATTAGTATACAGTGTTAGATATGATAAGATGTTATAGATAGGTGTGTGTGGGAATATGTATGTATGTATGTATCTATGTGTGTGTGTATATATATATATATATATATATATATATATATATATGTATATACAGTACTGTGCCAAAGTCTCAGGCAATCATAGAAAATGTTTAAAGCTATTTGGCAGTAAATCAGGGCTAGACTGGGATTAAATCTTAGTCTTTGCGGTCTCCGATAGCCCCCGGGGCGTAGCCAGACCTATCATGGAGGTAATATTTTATCGAATGCCTGGTAAATTCCGCCAGCCCCCATACACATCGGCCCACTGGGAAATGGCCGGGACCTGCCAGGTGGCCAGTCCAGCCATTCAGTAAGTACATGTATTGCACATCTGCTCAGGAAAGTATGCAAATTAACAGTAATAATAAAAAACATACAAGGATTTCTTATACTATCCAAAAAGTGATACTGATATTTTATTGAGTGCCTATAAGCACTTTCACACCGCCTGAACTTTTTTCCGGAACCAGAACCTTTTTTCCAGAACCAGGGACTTTTGTCGTGTGTTGTCGTTCACACTATAGGAATTCAGCCTGATTGCAGTTCCCCGGAGGCAGTTCCATTCCCCTGTTTTAGTACGATCTCCAGGCTGGGTACTTTTGTTGGAACACGGACTAATTGGGAGATGCTTACAGCGATAGCTTGCTGACTGGTTGGCGCCCACAGTCATCACTTGCTGATTGGTTGGCTCTTCCAGTCATTGCTTGCTGATTGGTTGACCACAAGCACCAGCGCTAAAATGGGAGTTACACAGTGCAGAAAAAGAAATGTAGTGGAAATAATTCCCCCCCCCCCCCCTCCCAGCCATTCTGCGTATTCATTAAATTTCACTACAAGCTCTCTTCATTAATTAACTTCAATGAGTTATCTAATTATTTAAGTATTGATTAGCCAAAGATGGCATGCTAGTTGTTGAGTGGAAAATATATGGCATAATATCTAAGTTTCAGACCAACAATAAGAATTCACACATCATTTTCCTTGACTGCCTAGGACTTTTGCACAGTAGCTTATATATATCTTTTTTTTGTAACATTTTAGCTGTTTCAGCCTTTCACAATTTCTTGTCAACATGTAATTAAAAGGCACCATTTCCTGTGAGGGCCATCATGTGTGTACAAATGCCAGGAGAGAAAAAAAGTGTTACAGCGAGGTTCCATTTTGAAAATGCAATTCAGGCAAAAAATTGAGGAAGGTGGATGTGCTTTTAAATGCTCCGCGTTCTCTTTTTTTGTTTGCTTTATTGTGCACATCCTGCCATCTATTGCACATGCACAGCCTGTTCTAATATTGAATATACCAGTTATGTGCATTTTATTTTCCATCCTTTTTTTTTAACCGTGATCTACAGAGGAACACATCTACAGTGGTAGTGGTTCATTGGCAGGTGCTTAAACATGTCTGCACCCACAGAGGCTGCATGAAGGTAAACTATGTGGAATTGGCTTAATTTTCTGAAAAAGGAACAATGGAACAAATCATCCTCATTTTAACCACACTGACGAATCAAGGGTGATGAATGTCAGTTTGCAAAGCTAATGGATATCCAAAGCAAATTCATAAAACTCGTTCCAGAAAGACGGAACTAATGTTTTGTCAAGTCGTTTCTATTCTAAATTTAGCTTAATATATTTAATATGTTGTATTTGGATGGCATACAGAAAGCGTCATATCCACTTTTCTATCTATGCAAACATAATACTTCAGCCGTTAGGTGCATTTCTTTCAAGTCAGAATTTTATGTTTTCAGGTTATATTCAGAATTAGTCCCACAACAAGCAACCTAGCTGCTAAGCTGGTGAGCTTTGAGTTTCCGAAAAGATTGGAAAGTGTGCGTTCGTGACAGTAATGTGTGGGTTACCGGTCCAATCGGCAGCGTGTTGGAGCCTAAAGGACTTTCACTACTGAAATCTCAACTCCAGTTTTGCCTCAGACGGCCGAGGGGAATCCCCCATCTCTGTGTCAACTGAATATCACAGAAGGAGGCCCTCGAAGCAGGGGAGAAGCAGAAATATCCTGCTTATTTTGCACCGTATAGGCTGGCTGATATGAAAGGTGATTGTGTAACATCCGTTGGGGTCTAATCTATAAAAGAACAGTTGCTTTTCTGATAAACGCAGGACCTTCGAGTTCAAATGATGAAACACAGATGCCGAGATGCTGGTGATAAGTGCCTTTGCGGAATGTTTTAGATACTGGTGTTTTGTTGATGATGAGAAAAATGCAATTTAACATGACTGGCAAATAATGAAGGCAGGTCAGTTTTTATTTACTTACTTATTTTTTACTGAAAGCACGATTCTTATGTTATTTGCTGTATAACTGTTATGCTTCTTGGTCGTGTTCACTTGTGTTCAGAATCGGCACCTTTACGTAAAATATAAACCACAGGGCCACATGAGCCAGCTACCTACGGTGCGCCAGAAATGTTAGTTTAATTCTATGTAAATACTCTCCCGGTGCAAAATAGAGCCCAAATATGTTTTGAATAATTCTGAAGACATGTAAATGACTGCTGTCCTGCATGCCTACTCTGGGGTTCTGTGTTGCTCCACCTATTTTTACGGCTTTGCTTTCGTCCATGTTGTTGTAATACATAAAATACGCACACACACACACATATTTACACCAACAAGAAATTTAAGGCCTATGGGAAATTAGACAAATAAACAATTGTATAAATAAGTAGCTGTGGTCTCTTGTGTTCCTTGTTTTTAGCTTGTTTTGGCCTGGTCTTTCTGCTATGCCAGCTCTTCCTGTTTAATTTATGTAGAGGCTGCACAAAGCATTTTGCTGCAAAGTCACGGCAATGTGCTGAATTGTAACATAGCCCCAGAGGGACTGGAACATGCCCTGCCGTTATTAAGTGAGATGTAGCCAGGAAGTGACACAATCAGTTCATTTGCCTGCAACTACTATTTCAAATGATATTCTTTCATTTAAAAAAAAAAAAATCTTTATTTTCACCACCAGCATATTTCAGGGGAATTCTGCACCATTCAGAACGGGATGTGATACATGCAAATTTCCAAAGGTGCAAGTTGGTAATCTCCTGTCCATATTACTTGCAATGACTTGGAGAATGAAAAAGTGAATTTAAACATGTAGATGATCCAAATGTAAAATTTCACACACGGTCTATGGCCAGTTATATAAATGTCAAGCGCATGGTGGAGGGCCAGAATGGGCCAGGATGGGGAAGGGTGTGAGCTTGTACTGCCAATATTTGTGTATTGCTTGCATTTAGATTATTTGGGGGTAATAAAGCAAATTCAACTAATTCAGATTTACTTTGAACAAAAGTATCATTTAAAACTGCTGTATCAGCATTTTAGACAAGGATTTCAATAATAAACACCATGCCTTAAATAATGTTTATAAGAACATACAATTTCTGAGTGGGCTACACATTTTCCATATCATATTCATAAACACAGTAGCAACTCGTGCATACTGTATAAGACCATGCAATTTTATGTGAACCTTCAGAGTAATATTTTGACTGAGAGGTTCCATAAGTACATGAGTTCCAGAATTTTTCCTACTAGTATTTGTCTTTCGTGGCCCTACTGACTCAACAGCTTTGAACCTGATTTCTTCTCATCATACAATCAAATGAGGAAAATGTGTTTTTGGGAATTTCCAGTCAGAGCACATCAGAAAAACTGAATGTTTTTTGTCTGTCTTTAAAGGTAGTTCCCGGAGGCCTGACGTACTGTAAACACTTCTGCATATTAGGATGTAATTCATATTTAAGTCAAACACAGTGCCGTTATTCTAGATATTTATTAGTATTGCTTTGCTGTTATTCGTGACAGCTTATGGCGCTGTCCTTGGCGTAATATTCATGGAATATAGGAATATATTTGATTTGACTAATATTTTGTGCAATTGCAATTTTATTAAATTGCATGCTTTTATACATTTTCCTCGGAATTGTTTTGCATGTTTGTAGATTACTATACCGTTCATTGTAAAACCAGATCTTGCAGAATGTGTCCTCTCGAGGGAAAACGTCCTGTATTGTACTCAGTAAGTGACGTCAAACAACCTAAAAACTCGAATTCCCACGGTACTTCACCGTGCGGGAGGGGCGTGGCCTTTGACGGCCGTCCAATGACAGACGCTCATGACAGCGAGACTCTACAAAGCCGTGTGCTTTCGAAAATGACACTTCTTGTGTAGTTAACGTCAGACCGTTGTATGGAGTAATCGGAACAGTAAAGTTATGGGAGCTTTACGATTATAAAAACTGAAGTGCATCGATAAGAGCGATCGGCGGCTAATAACGAATATATGTGCCATGGGTAAGTTCTGCTTCTTCGCGAACCCGCTAAGAAACGGGAACAAGTAAATATTTTGCATATTGTTCCTGTATACAGTAGGAAATATGTGACAAGTGGCAATTAGCCCTCGGTGTTATCTGCGTCAGGAAGCTGTGACGTACTTTGTTTGTTAATTTGGCATATTAGTTTATTATTGACCTATTGAGTAAGTGGCGTGTTTATTACCATTAACAGCTGTCGCGCAACCAAAGTTCATTCATTGTGTTTCTTCTTAGCATTACTTCTGCGGGCAATAAGTCTGTACGCTGCGGTCTACGTGTATTCCTCATTTCCATTAAATTGCATTTTCTGGACCTAACGAAGATGACGTTAATCGTATCGCCCCGAAGTCTGTGGCCGGCGCACATCATTCTAACTTGAGTTGGTTATTTAATCTGACATTTCAGGTTCCTTGATGTTGGGTGACTGGTAAATGGGTTTGCAGTATAATGCATGCGCCTTGACAGCAGGCGTTTTCTCACGGAGACTGGGGAGGAAGTGGCGAAGCTCCGAGGCGCGGCGTGTTCGGCTGAACCTGCCGGCCCCCGGTCCCTGTCGCCGCATCCGCGGGCGGCGCTCCGAAAGAGCGAAAGGCCGGGAAGACGCTCCTAATCCCTAATTCATATGTCAGGCGCGATAATGACAGCCGACAGCAGCAATTCTTTATTTGTATAGGTCAAGATTTGTTTAAATAGTTTCCGCGTTATTTTCCTTATTTTGCAATGCCTATAATACATATTATTGACAATCACCGAAACAGTTTCAGCACGCTGCCCTGTCATTATAAGTTATGTATTGTCGAAATTGAGCATGCAGCCCTGTGATCGCCAAGCACTTTTTACTGTATTGGCTATTATTTGTAGGTTAACATGTGAATGGGTAGATAAGTAGGTGAATAAATGATCGTCATTGTTTGTTTGTTTGTTTTTTATTGATTTACATTAATAGTTCAGTGAGATGCATGTATACAGTATAGACCTGCTCAGTACTGCATCACCCCGCTGGTGAAAAGCTCACATTCGCTACGCAAATCTACTTAGCAGGACTGTGATTTATTGTAATTCGGAGTTTATGCATGTTCGAATGAATGCATTTAAAAACCATCATTATTGATTTCTTAAGAATAAAGCATCACGGCTTACAGTGAGTGTAGCAAGGAAGCGTAGACCTCAACAACCCGCCGCAGCGCAGGAAATGGTTAATCTCAAGAGTAGATCCACTGGCGTTTGCAGTCAGTGATCTCATTATTGGTGGTGGTGTGAATGTGAAGTTTGCAAAAAAAAAAGGAAGTGCATTGTTTTTTTTCACGGGGGTGCATGATGTCCGGTGGCGGCATCGTTAAAGTTCCTGAGGATTATGATGACAGACGTGAAGTACGCGTCCGCTTTGCACTCTTTGGAGCTCGTCTTCTAGACATATTAAGTTAGGTGTATAAATATAAACATTAGGGTATGCATTCACTGACTATGTCCGGTTTGTGATTATTTTATTTTATTTTAATTTCAATTAATTATATTAAAATATCTCGTTATTTGCCCTAGAAAGCACGAAGCTGCCGACGTCCCAGCGCGGCTCTAGGGCACCGCCTTCAGATGCCAGCTGCGGATTATCAGTGACCCTAAACTTCAGTTTTACGATTCTCATCTTTCCAAGTAATGTGGAGAGTTATTCTCTATTTTGCAGCGGCAACAGAAAATACTTTTATGCATTAAATTTTCCACACTGGCCCAGTCATAGGAAGACAGTTCTTGTATTTGATTCGTCCAGTTCACAAGAAAAACCCAAAGACTTTGTAACACTTCCTTGACGGTCGCTGCAAACTATCTGCTGCTTGTCAGATTCAGATAATTCCCAGCCTGAGTTTCACAACCATCGCGGTCTGTCTTTACATTCTAATAGCACCATGGTTTCATGGTAAACTGCGGTTTTGAAACCAGAATTGGGCGTGGGGCTTTACTTTATTAGAAATATATCACAATTGAAACGTGTTTTTTTTTAAGAAAATGTTTTGTCAGATGACAAATCGGGAATATGCGTAGTGGGTGTTTGAGGTATAGATGCAATACTTATGACTTCCTGAGTGCATAAATTCTGCTCTGTATCACGTATCGGAACAAAACTGCTTCTTCATAATGTGAAGGAGACTGTCTGACAGCTGCGTGTAATACAGGTTTCTTTTGCATATTGGAGGCTGATCACTTGGTAACACCTGTTGTGTTCATAGTCCTTTGCATGTAAAAGTTGTAGTTGTTAACCTTGATTGCGGAGTGCTCTGAAGTGTGCTTGCTGTAATAGGAATTCACGAGCTGTGCACGGAATATACACACATGTATAATATAATATTTATATAGATTCCATGGTTCAGGAACAATTAATTGTCGTAACAAAATTATGCGTTTAATTTTTGTCAGCGTTTAGTGAACCAATTTTTCATTTTATTCCCACACATTGACCTGTAACATTATTATCATAATTATCTGAAGAGTTTAGTAGATGTAGGCCCCATGGGCTTTAAAAAAAGAAAAGACAGCCAATGATATGTTTCTCAAGATGATGCCAGATGAGGAAACCAGTAGGCTGGAGTGCCGTATAGCGGGGGCAAATTAGGAGGGGTCCAAGGGCCGCTGAGTGACTCAAAAAGATTGGAACATAATCTGATTGATCTGGGTTAGGGGCCCAATACAATATGCTTTCATGGGGCCCAAAATCTCCAGCAGTACCCCTGCTGATAGGCCCTACACACACTAACAAACAATGGGGCCGGCAACTACTGTTTAGTGCAGCATTTTGTTGAAGATTCTGCTTCATCTTTTCTGCGCCGTCCGCATTTACTGTAATCCACTCTTGTAAGAAAAGGACGCCACATAACTTTCAGTAGACTTTCACAGAGGAAGTGGTGGTGCCGTACACAAACTGTGGTTTTATATTAGAGCTGCTTTTATAAAAGTTTTGGGTGGGCTCACTTGTTTCTTAGAAAACTCTGCAGTTTTTCGGATTTCATGCAGTTATTTCTGTGTTTGGGAATGACCCGGGTGACGCAGTCCTCCCTTCCCGTTATTTACTTGATTGACATCAGCTCACAGTTTATTTACAGTTTTATGTAGTGCCATTCACACGGGTATATTTGTGTTTAGGCGTATGTCAGAGGTTTGTGAGAGGTGAGTTTTTTTTTTGCGAGATTGAGAACCTGCACAGAACAATATCTGCGTGATGGTAGGAGAGGAGGTGAAGAGCCAGCAGTCAAACTTAACAATCCCCTTGCTACTACATGTGATCTTCTTACAGTTTTCTTACAATTTTCTATATAAAATCTAGAACTTTTTTAATTTCAGATTATTTCTTACTTTTATCTTATTTCGATGCAATCTAATCTGGGTTCTTGGCCCAACAGTACCCGCCACTGGATAAGCAGATGGGTGTATGAGACACTAGGTGTCACTGGTACTTGTGTCATCTGTGCCTCTTGGCTGATACCTGTGTGATTTATTTATCTTTTGGTCCTGGTGCAGTATCGTCACCCAGAAGTGTGCAGGAGAAGAGACAAGAACAGGCTGAAGTGGACACAGATACTAAGGGCAGGATGTCACTGAGCCAGGTAACCTCAGGCCCGTCTCGGCTGCCACTCCTTGAACCCCGACAGAGCGGAATATGTCATTCGGCACTCGCGGTTCTGTACGTTTTTATGGCTCTGTGATCTCACCCTGCCGCTTCACTCCTCAGCCTCTTTCTGACACTGACATTTGGTGTAGATGAGCTTAGTATGGATCCAGTGGCTGGGATTTGTTGCTGTTTCACTGTTTGCAAAGCAAACATACTGGAGATATCTTCACAGTGTTGGTTGAAGTATGGAATGTATTTTGAGTGTTGGAGAAATGTGCATGTCATTCATGCGTTTATTTTTCATTTTATTTGTACCAGTGTATATTTATCTCGCATTCCGACAATACCATGACAGAATGAGGCACAATGGATTTTTAAAAAGCTAAAAAGGACACTTACTACTATCATTTCAAATTGTACGGAATCGCTTTTTTAAAATCACATTTTAATCAATGACATTTCAATCTCAGGTCTGTTATTGCTAATTGAAAATTTTTATTTTATTAATTTGTGTTCATTTTCTTCAGCACTGAGCTTGACCAATGTCTCCCATAAACAATGTGAAAGCTTAGCATAGGCAGAATACCTCTTGTATGAAGATCAGTTTCAATGAAGTACCCAAAAATTGTGTATCAGCATATAAGACACCTGAATTGGGATTGTCTCATCTAGACAAGTATCTCTGCTGTGACTGCTTCCAGCGAGCTGACCACATAAGTGCCTGAGCAGAACTTGCCCCTGACTGCAGAGCTTGTGTTATCTGTACTCAAGGGCGTAACTTTGGTTTGAACATTGGGGGGGTTGAGGTCCTCACCCATTTAGGGGGAGACATGATTATTG
>JAODKL010000040.1:12354916-12368960 GCA_026780765.1 Petrocephalus schoutedeni | reverse complement strand
GGGGTCTGGGGATGGGGGCCGGGGGCGCCGCCTGCTGTCACTGCGCCCTCGCCGCTCCTCGGCTCCTGTAGGGTTAGGGTTAGACGCGTGAGATCGGCGCGGTTTCTAAGTGACTTTCGGCCTGTGGTGACACTAGTCAGGATTTCCGTTCTGGCTCTTCCCCAGGGACGATGATGTCCTCTATGTGTCTGAGGGTGACCCCTTCGTCGGTGAGTCCGGCGGCCCGAATGCTGCAGAGGCTGGGGGGGGGGGGGCAGACCTATTTTGGAATTGCAACCTTTAGAAATATTAAAGAACATTATGACGTTATATGATGCCCCGCCAGAATAAGTTTGAATGCCACTCTTCCACTGCCTGTGTGAGCCAAAGGGGAATCGAAATGGCCTATTTGCCCTATTCATAGAGTCTCGTATTACTAGACGTGCTGTTCCTGTTCTTCATCAGACCCGCAGGACGGCGTCCGTCGTCCAGAGCAGCGCTTTGGAGCTCACACAGACTGGCTGACGCTGAACATCGGCGGCCGGCTCTTCACCACCACCCGGTGAGCGGGAGTCTCGGGGGCGGCTGTCACTGACACCTCGGCCCCTGTCCATTTCCCCGCTCTGGCTCGCTTCTGGCTGGGTAGCCTTGTAGCACTGAGACCCTGTTCCAATCCCCTGTGTTGACAGGAGCACCCTGGTCAGCAAAGAACCGGAAAGCATGCTGGCACACATGTTTCGGGACAAAGGTATGTCTCCAGATTGCTCCTCGAACTCTGGGCGGAGTTGGGCAGAGTGTGGCTCTGCAGGTCAGCACTGTGTGCCTGTGATTGGAAGGCGGCTGGGAGAGTGACATGGCCCTTGGCCAAGGCCATCAGCACCAGCTTCTTCCGGGACACCGGCTCTCCCTGCTCTCTGAGCCTGAGTTATACATCACTGTGACCCAAAGCATAAGCTATATACATGTAAATATGTTCACAGCATCCCTCACGGGGCTTCTGCACGCTCTCCTCCCACCCACAGACGTGTGGGGCAACAAGCGAGACGAGCAGGGCGCCTACCTGATAGACCGCAGCCCGGAGTACTTCGAGCCCATCTTGAACTACCTTCGGCACGGGCAGCTCATTGTCAACGACGGCATCAATCTGCTGGGTGAGTGCAGCCTGCGATTCTGCTCCCCCCCGATTGACCGCGGGTCTGCTCCCCCCCGATTGGCCGCGGGTCTGTTCCCCCCCGATTGGCCGCGGGTCTGCTCCCCCCCGATTGGCCGCGGGTCTGCTCCCCTCCGATTGGCCGCCGGTCCAGCGTAGCAGCATTGGCATTGGTGGCTTTCTCGTCCCTTCAGGGGTTTTGGAAGAGGCGCGGTTCTTTGGCATCGAGCAGCTCGCCGAGCAGCTGGAAGTAGTCATAAAGGTACGGGGGCCTTGTTGGGACATAAAGGGCGAAATGCCACGTGATTAGTGTGATCCCAGACGTGAGGGGAGATGCCGGCCTGCCTGTCTTCCCGCAGAATTGCCAGCCCGCGGAGGACCACTCCCCCATCTCCCGCAAGGAGTTTGTACGCTTCCTGCTGGCCACGCCCACCAAATCTGAGCTCCGCTGTCAGGTACTGTCCAGGGGACCTTCTCTTTGCCAGAATTAACACTGGCCAGCCAGCAAAAGTTAAGTACTTTAGTTAAGTTAAGTTAAGTACTGCATTCGCGTTCTATTCAAACTTGTTCATGTCAGTATTCAGCGTTTTTCCACCGTGTTCAGATTCATATGTTTCATAAAAGGGGAAGCCTGTAGAATTGTAGTTAAATTAACCTACATGTGATCTTCCTAAAATGCTAGATCTGATTTGCCACTGAAGGTGCAATTCCCTGGAAATGTCTGTCACTCAGGGTCTAAATTTCAGCGGAGCAGATCTCAGCCGCCTCGATCTACGTTATATCAACTTCAAGATGGCCAACCTGAGTCGCTGTAACCTCGCCCACGCCAACCTGTGCTGCTCGAACCTGGAGCGGGCAGACCTGTCTGGCGCCAATCTGGATGTGAGTGATTTCGGGGGGGGGTTGTTGATTTTCTTCATGCTATGAAAGTCCCTCAGCAAACATTAGGCAATGATGACATGCAGCTGTAACTCATTACGGTGTTTATTTACCAGTAAACCTGTAACCGGTTTAAATTTATATTACATATTCCGGAGCCATAATGGTGACCACATTATATCTGAAGTAGCTTTGTATCGAGTCATTTTTAAACGGAGACTGCACTGTGCCATGGCAGTTCATGGGGAAGTAACCCTGGCTTTAAGTTTGATTAAGCAGAGCTTGCTTTGGTTTTAGGGCGCAAACTTGCAGGGTGTGAAGATGCTTTGTTCCCACGCGGAAGGAGCTTCTCTGAAAGGCTGTAATTTTGAAGACCCGTCTGGCTTGAAGGCCAATTTGGAAGGTAGCCCCACAAGCAGAAGGCTGACATCGGATATTAAAAAGAATAGCGGGTGATGGTGAGGCTCTCTGTGAGCATACACCGTGCATGTGTGCCCTCAGGCGCCAACCTGAAAGGCGTGGACATGGAAGGCAGTCAGATGACGGGCATCAACCTGCGCGTGGCGACGCTGAAGAACGCCAAGCTGAAGAACTGCAACCTGCGGGGGGCCACTCTGGCCGGCACCGACCTGGAGGTGAGGGTCGCCGTGGCTTCCCCGTCGCCCGAATGACTGGCGAGGCCAACGTGCCGTCACAGAATGGCTGAACTTCCTGGGTTGTGTCTTTGCAGAACTGTGACCTCTCTGGCTGTGACCTCCAGGAGGCCAACCTACGGGGATCTAACGTAAAGGGCGCCATCTTCGAGGAGATGCTGACCCCTCTGCACATGTCGCAGAGTGTCAGATAACCTGGCCACCCCCCCCACCATCTCACTGTAGCTCCTTCCTGGGACCCTGGTTGGCCTAACCGGCCCTCCCCCATTCCAGCAGTAGCTATCCAGTAGACTCCAGCCTCTCCTTCCAGCCAGATCCCAGGAACCATTATGCAATCGCAGAGTTTCTTTACTGTGCTGAGCCCTGGCACCCCAGCCCGGATCTGCTGGCTTTATCCTCTTGCACTAGGGCGGTGCCGGGGTCCTCCTCATTCTTCCTCTTCTCATGCAGAGCGCTTGTTGGATTAAGCAGATGCGACGCGGTGGCGTCCCCCGTGAAGGTGGCATTTAACGCCTGGCGAGCGGAGTGTGCGTACCTGCAGTTACCTGGGAGACGCAGTGCCGACTCCCACCTCCCTGCATATGAAGGGCCACCGTAACGGGATGGTATGGTGCCGTGTATGTCAACGGCAACCCAGTTAGCCTGCTTGGGCAGCACATCTTGCTTATTATGGCATATTACCAAATAAGAATGTAAGGGAGTCATATAATTAAGATGTAAGCTGCAGTTATATCCAGCTCCCAGTTGACATATACAGCTTTGAACAGTGTTTATCCTGAGTGTGTGTGTGTGTGTGCGCGCCCGTGCGTGCGTGCTTGTGTGTGCGTGTGTGTGTGCCCGTGCGTGCGTGTGTGCGTGCGTGTGTGTGCACACCCGTGCGTGCGTGTGTGTGCGCGCCCGTGCGTGTGTGTGTGTGTGTGCGTGCCCGCGCGCCCGCACTCCGACTGACCCCCCCCCCCCAACCTCTTACGCCAAGTATTATAGAAGCTAAACGCTGCTTGACGCGCATTTTATAGAAGCGTTGGATCTACCTCCCCTCCAGCATGTCATTTCACTCCCCCCCAAAGGGACCTGCCCCTCGTGTTCTTCTCACGTGGCCCCACACGCGTGTAACGTGACGACGCTCACGGTGGCACGGTGCCTATGAACCAAATACTGCAGTGTGAGGACAGGAAGCTTTTCCTTCCGCGCCAAATAGGACGTGGGGGACGGTTGTGGGCCAGCACTGCAGAAGGCCGTCTTATTTATTACCTGTATGCATTGCACCAAAACATTATCTGCACTATTTACAGCTGCACACAAGTTCAGATAGATCCACAAAGTTTTTTATAAGCAATCAATTATATTAATCCAGTTGCAAAAAATGATGATAACGTTGTTGAATGTGCTTTAGAACATTCCTAAGTCCTAAGGGATTGCAGGCCTCGGCCTTCGCATGCCGGTCCTGACATATTCAAGGATCATTACTGCTGGACTGTAATATGATAATGCAGCTCTTTGTCTTTCTAAGTTGCTTAAGTTCCACATCTGCGACCTTGTATTCATCTAGAAAACATTTTATAATACAGTTTTATAAGTGCCAGCAGCTAAGTAGCGCTTTAGAGGTGCAGCAATTATTTTTTTTTCTCTTCTTAAGGTACTTTTAGTAATGAAGGCGGACAAAAAAATCAGCACTATGAGCAGTGAAGGCTTTTGCATATCCGAACCACGTCACTTGTGTTATTTATTTGAATATGTATTATGCTATATTTATATATGCAGGAGTGAAGGTAAATTCTCTCTCAGGACTGGGTGTATGACATCCCCATATGTTCAGTTTTGTGATTAATTGCACTCACTCGGCCAAGGAAGATTGTTTTCCTGAATAGACTGTTAAAAGAAATAACTTTTTGTGTCTGTGTGTTTTTTGCACGTCCGTCCGCTTCCCTTGCTTAGCATGTTAATGTCTCGTCACGGACTTGCTATAATGGGGTGCTTGGGCTTACCTTTTGCTCTACTTTCAAGCCAAGGGACTACCAAGTGAGTAGAAGTTTAAAGTACTGCTTAATTTGAAAGCAGTGCTCTTTCGAGTTTTTTGAAATATATTTTTTTTGCAATTTTTTTCAGAGGTGGAAATTTCTGACCCAGAATGTAAAAATCCAGAGCAAGATTTTGTTTTAACCAACAAGTGGAGTACTCTGTGACTCAACTGGTTGGTTGAAACAAAATTGTGGTCTAGATTTTTTTACTTTCTGGACCTGAAATGTCCACCTTGGCTCATTCTACATACATTATTTAACAGATGTTGGCCCATCAGATATATACATACATACAGCTGTCATGGAGCCAACTAAGCACAAGTGTAGCAAGGCTGAGTTTCCAAGGCGCGACTAGTAAGAGTTCAGCGTCAGAACAAGGGCTATACAATACATCAGAAATGGCTGCAACCCTGTAATAGTCATTCAAATCAGAGTGTCTCCAAAGAGAGTGAAGAGAGACACAAAGTATAATATGGGAGCATTTTGCCAAATCGAATACCAGCTGTGCTGCTGCATTTTGGATCATTGTCAGTAGTTTGACCACACAAGCTGGCAGCCTTGTCAGGAAAATGTCACAGTAAGTTAGTCACATCTGTCAGTATCCCCTCTGTTCCTGGTGGACCTTGAGGGAAATGGTGTTCTCGATGCACACTGTACAGTGATGTCATGGAAAATGGGGTCGGATTAATATGATAAGCTTGGTCCTTGAACAGCTGGTGAAGATCTCTCATCCTGATTATGATGTCGATATCTAAACTCTCTCCAACACTGCGGTTTATCAGCCAGCCTGCTATAAAGTCAGATCTGTGTCTGATCACCAGACAAATATATGGG
Organism: Petrocephalus schoutedeni; assembly: GCA_026780765.1. Classification (NCBI taxonomy): domain Eukaryota; kingdom Metazoa; phylum Chordata; class Actinopteri; order Osteoglossiformes; family Mormyridae; genus Petrocephalus; species Petrocephalus schoutedeni. The sequence continues at coordinate 12,363,447 of JAODKL010000040.1, read as the reverse complement.
AAGAAAACTATTTTGACCTTTATGAAACTTAATTACAGCTTTGTGTAATTTTGCAGGTTTTGCTTTGATATGTGAAATTGTGCAATATACCATTTATCCTTCTGGATAAAACTCCAGCTCTAGGTTATTGAAGTACTTCCCCCCAGGAAGGCTTTGCATGTTGTGGGTGATTTGGTCCTATATACACTATCAGAAAAAAGTTCCAATTTGTTCCTTTGAGGGTACAATTATCATCACAGCTGTATCCTCAAGGGTCAGCAATTATATCCTAGCTGTCGGTATAATTAAGTACCTTTTTAGGTACAGAAATTGATCCTGAGGAACATTTTTTTTGACAGTGTACAGTACTCTGAAAAGTCTTAGGCAGTCAAATAAAATGTTATTTACATGAAGTTCCTGTTGGTGTAAAACTTTGATATTGTATCTGCAAAATCTGCTCAATCATTTTGAAACCTCTCCTAAGGTCACCCCAGAATTTGCAGCGACTGTCCAATACCCTCACAGGCCCGTGAACTAGTGCCCCTCTTATAGCTAATCAGCAATCAGCTAAAATGATTGCTACAGTTACACTATGCATTAAGAATGGGATGCCATTAAACTTCATGTGTGTGTAACGGCAGGCGTCCCAGTACGTTTGGTAATAATATACTGTATTTTCCTTATGATTTTTCAGACCTGGTATTCACAAAGCACATAACGAAAACTATGTTTGGCTCATTAAATATCTCATATAAATTCTACATGTTACGATGCTTAAACACTTTAACACTTCAGCATTAATTATATCCCATGTTAAATGCCGCCCGGCCAGTGCCGACTACGGGTGACCATATAGGCGTCATTTCTCCAAGGTGACCTGCTGCTTTCTGACTGCGGCTTCGGGGTTCATTCGCATAATCATCCTCTTCCCAAAGCTTTGCACGCTTTTATGATTTACTGTAAATTAACAACGTCCGTTCTGAGTGAGACGAACCGAGAACAAGGGGGCAAGCGGGAAAGGAGCTCGTACGCAATCGGCTGACATGGCCGCTGGTTTCCGGAAGTGACGCGAAAGCCGGCGAAGTTTGGCCCTTCGCGGCACCCGTCGCGGGAAAAACCTGCAAGTGACGCGAAAGCCGGCGAAGTTTGGCCCTTCGCGGCACTCGTCGCGGGAAAAGCCTGCCGGCGGGGCGCACATGGCTGTCTGTGTAGTTGTGGTCCACGCCGATCTCGCATTTATTGAATGTGACATGTCGATATATCGCATATCTTGTCTAAGGTAGCTGGCTTAGTGTTTGCGCCCCGCTGCCTTCCTTCCGATCTCGTTTACAGCGACGTGACGAGGACTTGCTTTACACCCAATGTTAAGATGCACTGTAGCAGGCTTAGGCGGCTAGCTGTGTGTTTGTAAGGACATTTGCAAAAGATGTACGAATGTACTGTTATATAAAAAGATAAAACTGCCAGATGTATGATGCAGAACATTTTAAGGTGTTTATCCGCCAGTTATCAGGATAAAGTCTTCTGTTACAGTTTAAATTTACATGTTTATGCTAGACAGCTAGCTAAGAGGAATGATTAGTTTAGACATTTTAACTGGAGTAATATATGTAAACCGTTGTATGTGTTTGATCGTAAATTGATGTCAGTGTTGCCATAATACGAGAAGCGTTACTGCGTCACAGCAGCCCAGAGAACAGCGTTTTCCCAGATGCAGCACAAAGCTGTCAGTGGAGATTATCTTACGACGCGAATCTCAAAGAAAGCCTGTTCATTTCTGCTAACTGGCGTGGCGGGAAGTCATTGCCGAAAAGGTGCCCGGTGACTGTCACCCAAATCCTGGCTTCCCCTCATTATGGCGTCACGTAGCCGGCACTGTGCCTGTTGCTCCCCCGGCTTGGCAAACCCCAGCGTGCACCAGAGCCTGGAGGAGATGGAGTTTGAAAGAGGTACGCTTTGACACGCATATTCAGTAGGATGGCAGGCCCATTACAGTGCATCAAATGCAGTTTGTTTTCATTAAGGCATCTGGTCTGCTGCCCTGGATGGTGACCTTGACAGGGTGCGTTCATTCCTAGACAAGGGGATAGACCCTAACATGAGAGACCAGGCTGGCTACACTGCATTGGTAAGCCAAGGGCAAAGCCGAACTCAATGGACGTCCCCCTGAGCCACATATAATGGCCGATTTGTGTCATTTGAAAAACTTGCAGCACTACGCAAGTCGCAGTGGTTGGGAGCGTGTGTGTGCACTGCTGCTGAGCCGGCAGGCGTGCGCTAACCCCCGGACCAGAGGTGGGGCCACCCCCCTGCACCGCGCCGCCTACTGTGGCCATGTGGCCACTGTCAAGCTTCTGCTGGACGCTGGGGCAGATCCCATGCTGCGTGACGACGATGGTGCCTCTCCTCTGCATAAGGTACGCGGGGGATTAATGATCAACCAAGTACATCTTAACAATGGGCGAATTTACTCTTTGTTGGGACACAGTTAATTCCACTCAGTTCACCAAGAAGATTCATTTGGAGTGTTCACGGTTCACCAGCTTGTTAAGTTGTACTACCTATTGGCATAAAATTGATCTGAAACACTTGTGTTCTGATATGTGAAAAATAGCGTTAAATTTAGGCTAAGTTATGCTAAGAAGTAAGATAAATACCACCAATAAATCACTGGAGAATTATTTGTTATTCAATTACTGTCTAAATCTTGGCAGCAATATACCCCAGATACTCATATTTATTAAAAATTCAAATGTAACAGCTCACCACATAGTCAGCTAACGAGTCCAAACGCAAATGAATGCTAGTTAGAATCATTTTAAATATTGAAAATGTTGCGTCTCTAAAATTCAGTTGCAGCATGCTGGAAATCACTGCACATGTAGGCTATACACTATGCCAGTAGACTGAGGTATGGGTCTGTTGTTCAGTTATGACCAAGAGGGAGCTTATCTGAGTCTCTCCTTTCCCCCACTGACCCACCAAGTCATTCACTCCTTTGGGTCTCACTCAGAACGAGTCACTTGTTCACGCACTCACTAACCGACTCGGTCGATTCCTTCAGGTTGATCCTTCAGTCATGACCAAGAGGTAGCCTGTCTGAGTCACATGTTCATCCTTATTCGCGGTGTTCATACCTTCATCCACTGTAGGTGAATACAGTCAGTTGCAGGTGTAGTTTCCAGCCAATCATATGCTCACTGACAGCACACCCTTACATGAGCCACTGGCTCTCATTGGCCGTAGCTGAGAAGGGAAGCGGCTTTGATGTCACATTTCTGAACTGAAAAAAGAAAAGAATAAAGCTTTGCAAGGAGGTGAGTGTGAGTGTGTGTAAGGGACTCGTCCCCCATGCAGGAATGTCTCACCAGTAGTATATAGGTCTGCATCGTTCTTGTCCCCGTGGGATGTTTGTGGTGTTTTGTGTAAGTGTGCGTGTCTGTAGTGATCTCGGCTATTTTCACAGGCCGCCGAGCAGGGTCACGGGGAAGTGTGCGGACTTCTGGTTGAACGCTGTCCTTCTCTAAGAGGCGTGAAGAACAAGCGACTACAAGCAGCCCATGAGCTGGTCCAGCAGGGGGCCCCTCTGTGGGAGCTTCTGAGTCCCACTTTGGATCCGTGACGACCTTTCTCCTGTTTTGTATCAGGTGCCATCACATCTTCCGTATCCAGCTTGCACATCTGGACATGGACATAGACGGTCTTGCACAGAACCTGCTTTTGGAAAAGGTGTCAAAAAACAAGCCACCCCAGGGGACGTTTGCAGATAGAGGTACCCCTGCTTAGAGGGAAGTTCTGACAGGAATGTAATCTATTTGAAGTGCTGGCACTTGAGCCAGGCCACCAGTTGGCCCAAGAGCGCTGGACACTGGTCAACCCTGCACTCTGACACCAAGAATTTGCTCTTACCTTGCTTGACACCACAAACCTGCTCTGTGCCAGTGTCTCATGGAGAGTGAGATAGACGTATCAGGAAGTAAGTAATTTGGTCCTGTTGCTATTGGTTTTGAAAATTACATCCTGAAGCTGAGGAAGCAGGTAAAATCAAACTCTCTAGTTTATTTCCCTGGGAGGGAGTGCTCATTGTTGTGTGTTCTAGACTTGTGACTTCCTGATTTTTCAAATTTGGGTATACTCCTTGTCACCACCTGAGGGCAGCAGTCTCCCACGCTTCCGTCTGTTTTGACTCAAAGCTGAAGCTGCAGTGGTCTGACACAGGATTGCTTTCAAAAGATTCAAAGGTTTATTGTCAAATGTACAGTGTACAGGTACAAAGTACAGTGAGGTTTGTACTTGAATGCCAACCTGCAAAAACAGGCGGCTAACAACCTGTAGTGCAAAAGTATAACAGCCAGTCAGTGTTGAGTACATTACAATAACAGAAACGGTACAGTACATACAATCTATGAAACACTAACACACATGATATACAACCATATTATGCCTGCATATAACTAAAGCTTTAGAGTGCAGACTGCTCTCGTGAAAAGGGATGATCTAATATCTGACCATATTTTATTTATATTTTATTTTATTATTTATTTTTGTACCATTGTGTAAGTAAAAGGCAAAGCAAAAATATATTTCCCATATGAGATTTGAGAGCTGTATGGAAAAGGAGCAACACATGTGCTTTGAGAATTCTTTAGAAAATTAGTGGATTTTGGTGGAACAGACGACCAATATTTATAACCAAAAGAGACTCGCGCCTGGGCCTGACAGCAGCACTGTCGCTTTGGTGGAGGGGAGTTTGCTCTATAAGTAGCTTTAGCAAACCTGCCTGTAATTCCTGATGCGAATCTGTGATTTCTCTGCATTAGGATGTAGAACTTGGCCCACAGTTTGTATCCTACATTAAAAATAAGTTGGACGTTCTTCACTGTTTTTTCTTCGGCGTTCCTAGTAACACTCGAGTCATTAGAGATTGAGTTTGCTGATAATGTGAGAGACTGATGTTTTCACTTTAACCTCATTAATCATGGCTGCACGTGGAAGGTGGCCTTGGCCAGGCTGCTGCCCCGTTTGTCCCACGGCTCTCGCTGATACGCCCAGCCATGTGACACAAACCTGTGCATCCATTATGGAGCCTCACGTCAGCGGCAGGGTGCTGGCCAAGGGACTTGTATACGCAAAGCCACGTTCCTCAAGGTTGGAGCAAAGATGCTGCACCGTTTCTGTTTTTGCCACAGGATGTTCTGGAGATACGGGAGTATCTCATCCAATCTTGCCAATGCCAGTTGAGAGAACCCCGTCGGATGCCTCTATCCAGACCTTTAATCCAGTTATTTGCAATAGTAACATTTGAGAATGTCTTTCTCAGACGCTTTATTATTGTTTTGAGCCATACTGCTCTCACTGTGCCTGCTCTCATCTTGGGGGAAAAGTCTAAGCAAAAGTCCCTAACCCAACACGCTGCACAAGTCATGCGGGAGGGAAGGTTGGGCCTGTCTACTCTGATCCCACAGGAGAGCTATTGTAGCACGAATGGATTGAAAAAGTTAATGCTGGCTATGACAGAAAGGTGTCAGACTGTTGCACATGCCACAGAGCAGTCGGAGTGGCCATGCTGGCCCCTGGTCACCACCAAAAGCACCTACACTGGGCATGTGAGCATCAGAACTGGACCATGGAGCAATGGAAGAAGGTGGCCTGGTCTGATGACTCATGTTATCTGTTTTTGTTTACCTGAGGAAGCGTTGGCACCAGGTTGCACTATGGGAAGTCGGCAAGCCACCATAGGCAGTGTGATGCTCTGGGCGATGTTCTGCTGGGAAACCTTGGATGCTGCCATTTACGTGGATGTTACTTTGACACGTACCACCTACATAAACATTATTGCAGATGAAATCCACTCCGTGGTGACGGCTTCCCCCGACGGCGGCGGCCTCTTCCAGCAGGATAATCCGCCCTGCCACACTGCGAGGATTGTTTACCAATGGTTTGAGGAACATGGAAAAGAGTTCAAGATGTTGATTTGGCCCCCAGATCTCAGTCTGACTGAGCACCACGTAGGCCCCACATAATAAGATACAGGACTTAAAGGGTCTGCTGCTAACATCATAGTGCCAGATGCCACTGGACGCCTTGAGAGGTCTTGTGGAGTCTGAGTGAATGGGTCAGAGCTGTTCTGCCAATGTAATTAGTCAGGTACCATACACAGCGTACATTGCTCTATAGCGAATTTGGGTGGACTAAAATAATTAGCCATCCAGCCTTTATCGTGCTGTTTATCTGATATGGTTAAAGCTGAAGACAGTATGTATATACTTTCTTTGTATTATGGAGATGAAAGCGGCAGACCCAGGGACGCATGGTCCCCGCACCAGTAAACATCTCTCCTAAGCGCTCATTTCCTGATCATCGGCAGCAGGACCAGCAGCGCCTTCTCCATACGGGCTTCACATGCCTCGCCTGGCTAATAAACAACATCTGTGCGTCCAAATCAACGTGCAGGAGCCAAGGGCAGATTGCCTCGCAACTAACGTCGTGCACATGGGACTCGCTCAGCAGTTATAAACACGGCAGATATTCCTGCAGCTTCACTCGCTGCCATGGCTCTTTCATGGCTCATGTTTAATCATAATTCTGTTTTATTTACTTCTCAAACAGCCCGGCATTGTTCATGCTGGCTTTCCGCATCCTGAGAGCTCATCTCGTTCCCCCGTTATGGGACGACTCCCGTGAGAGTTTGGTCTGGGGCACATGGCTGCTGCCAGTTTGAATTCTTCGCCATGGCTCCTCTAAGCTGTGCTTTAAATTCCTTTTCCTGTTATTAAAAAGCAGAAAGCCTCCTTGACGTGCAAGGGACTGGTATCCCATCCAGGGTATACCTCAGCTTTGCCCTATGCTGCCTGAGATAGGCTCCAGTCTCCGACCGCGTCCACCTGTACAGGAGGATGGTTATTTACTGTTAAAGTCTTATGAAAACAAGTATCAAATAGCTGGTTTCTGCAAAACCTCAGGTTCACTGTTAAGTAACTTGAATTTGAGGGGGCTGCCCCATTATCAGTAATGATTAAGGGCTTGGCTAGGAATTCTGAGCCACCTGACAAAATGTCCCCCACCGTAGAATTTAACAAGCAGATGTATAATGTTTTGTTTAATATTCAGGGTCCCTTGCAAAGTGCTGGGTCCCTTTAATCTGCCACCCCAGTGCCCAACTGCAGCTGAACCAAAAGGCACCTTGGCTTTGATCTGCGTGCAAAGAGATATATTCTTTACCCTATTTTAATTTGTGCTAAAATGTGCGCCCTCCGGTACCCTCCCTCCAGAACCCCCCCGCATGACATGTCCATTGTACCTAGCGGTGGTCTCCAGCTCACCACCGCCAAAAACGGCAGTACCCTGATTTAATAAGAAGGTCTCGTAAATCTACCTGGCCTCCCCCCATCGCTTTCAGGCAGCCTGGTGCCTCTGTGTCATCATCTTATTAAATTAATCGCGTGTAGCAAAAGCACCCAGTGCTCCCAGGCACATATTTATCGAGGTCATGGTTTTCAAGAGCACCCCCCCCCCACCATGTTTAATCTTTAAATTAAATGATGCTTTATTTTATTGTGTTCTGTAGTTTTTGCATGCAGCTTTTGCATGTCCTTTGAGAGGGAGTGGGGCTTGGGGGGTGAGAATGGGATTCAAACCGCACACCTCCTGATCACATGCACTAACCCACACAGCTCCTTCTTTGTCCCGTTCCTGCTTTCTGTCAGCTCGGTCGCATGCATGAGCCGAGGGCCTGGACCACAAACCCTCCCGTCGCATTTCCTGCAGGCGCATGCTCCTTTGGCGTCACCCCGCGTCGCTCAAACCCGAAAGACGTCCCAGCACTGCAACACTCCTGTCCGCAGTCTGTGTGTCTTCACGACTTGTCAGTCAAGCTGGGGCGGGGGGGGGGGGGGGGGTTGTTTCGGAAGGTGAGACGGCTGTTTTAACAGCTGTACAGTGATGGCAGGATAGAATTTCATTCTTGGACCCAAATCTCCCCATGGAGAGCTACAGTGGGGCTATTAGCATTATATCCATCCATCTTCCCAACACAGATCCAGTGCTGAGTCACGTGGGGGGCCCCATTCCACCCAGCATAAGGCAGCCCTGGACACACACATACCATAGGCAATTTAGATATGCCAGATCATATACCCACAGCCACATGCCTTTGGACTATGGGCAGAAACCAGAGTACCCGGAATAAAAAAACCCACACCCCACTGGGAGAATATGCAAACTGCACACACACCATGCAGGTGGCAGCGAAGGCAACAGCACCCCCTATTAAGCTGAGCTAGCATGACTTAGACGTCACTCCATAGTACAAAGGGTACTAGCTTTGTTAGTACAGTGCAGAGGTTTTTGCTGGGGCGATACAGAGGAGCTCTGGCAAACGGGCTTCATGCGTCGGTGTCTGCCAGTACTCTCTCTTTACCCCATCTTGGCGAGTGTGAAGCTGCACACGGCTGCCTGCAGGATGGTCTCTGGGCCAGGCCAGTGGGCGGTGTTTCCACCGCGGTAGTTTAACCACATCCAGTGCCGGTTGAGGGGGGATGGGGGGGGGGGGG
>JAODKL010000040.1:12336732-12349513 GCA_026780765.1 Petrocephalus schoutedeni | reverse complement strand
CCACCGACATGCTCTACCCAGACACTGTGTAACCACCGACATGCTCTACCCAGACACTGTATAACCACCGACATGCTCTACCCAGACACTGTATAACCACTGACATGGTCTACCCAGACACTGTATAACCACCGACATGCTGTACCCAGACACTGTGTGACCACTGACATGCTGTACCCAGACACTGTATAACCACCGACATGCTGTACCCAGACACTGTGTAACCACTGACATGCTCTACCCAAACACTGTGTAACCACCGACATGCTTTTCCCAGACACTGTATAACCACTGACATGCTGTACCCAGACACTGTGTAACCACTGACATGCTCTACCCAGACACTGTGTAACCACCGACATGCTCTTCCCAGACACTGTATAACCACTGACATGCTGTATCCCATTCCCCAAATTTCCTGTTTATGATCTAATGTGATCGAGCCTCACGGTGGCGCGAGGAGCAACTCATATTACGCACAGTGATCGATGCAGTTTGACAGAAAACTACCCAAACAACACACAGGCGTAGGTAGGAAGTTTCTGCCATAAAATCCACCAGTAAAACATGTGTGTGAGGTCATTCACTCAATGGCACGACGTCGCAGAGACACGGCCAGTGAATATTGATGTGACCGTCTGCACAGCGAATTCCAACAGCAACACAATGCTAATCAGATCACTATGCCGAGTTTAGGCTATATTACCCACGACAGGGTTATACTATATGTTTATATACATTAAGGTAGCTTTGTTCTGTGCATCCCGCATGTAGACATACGATATACCGAACCATATACCGAACAAGCAATTGAACTGATTAAAAGTTATATGTTTATAATTTTAAATATTGAAAATGTGACAAAACCAGTAACAATAGGCCTAAGAGTTATACCGAATTAAAGCAAAATTATTGAAAAAAATTAGCTTGCCAAAACATGCATTAACGTATGTAATCATTTAAATACTGTTAATAGAACTAAATGTAACGCAATCATTTAACAACATTCCAATCTTAAACCAGGCAACGCCTGTGTGCTTTCCGGGTATTATGCATTAATAAGAGAATTGAAGTAACGCAAAAGTTACTTTCCCTAGTATCTAATTACTTTTATATGCAGTAATTAGTAAAGTAAATGAATTATGTTTGAATTATGAAGCAACTAGTAACTGCAACTAATTAGTAATTTTCAGTAACTTGCACATCATTGCATATTAATGCAGCTTCGTTAAGTCTGAAATGGATTAATGGATACAGCCACCCCATGGTTTTGATCACCCTGGGCAGCATTTTACTTAAAATCAAATGTCATGCAATTTCCATAATTGTGAAATGAGTATCATAGAATGTTTGATTTATTTGGGTGTTGTTTTGCGTAACGCCTATGAAGGCGCAGCCAGGGCTTCTGTCCTGAAAGGCTGTTTGCCATTCCTTCATTCCACACTAATAATTTCACCACTATATATGGAGTAGAAGATGTTCGGTACATTTCCTGGATTAACGCATTTCTGTGTCTATCGGGGCATGGCGGAATTAGCAGGTGCCCTGTCTGACTCCGAGGGCTCAGGCCACTTGCTGTGACTAGCTTTTGGTTGGCTTATGACTCACTTCTGACTGGCATCTGATTGGATGATGGCGGCTTTGTGACTAGCCCATAATACACTCCAGGGTCTGCTATATTACTCACACATGAAGAAAGCTCTGGCTCATTAAATAAAATCTTTTCTTAAACCTCCTCTTCGGATTTGGCAGTTCTTGTCCCTTTCTGACCTCGTATCTCCGCTTCTTCACTGTAATAAGCCTGTGGCGTCAGTCAGCTCTGTTTCCCAAGGCTCATCTCCGTGGTCCAAAATGCTGAATCCCTTCAGGTCTCGCCGTGAGGACGGCGCTCTGGCCGTCTCCGCTAGCGCTCATGGTTACGTGGCAGTAAATGCCCGCCACTGTCGAGCGGGGCCAGAGGCTTTGTGGGCGGACGTCTCCTTGGCAGGGCTGGTAAGGCTGTGCCTCCCCCTTTTAGCAGATTTCCCCAGCTTGCCTTGATTACCAGGCTGGATTTGGAGGTTGGCTGTGTGGCCAGGGGCGTCTGTGGAAAATACGTTTGACAGTTCAAGGCCAAGTCCTCCCCGGCTTTTTGTTTGTAAGTAGAAAACAGCAAAGGAAATCAAGCTGTCATGGAAATCTGAAACAGAGATGTATGGGTGTTTCTCTTAACCTCTCATCTGTCAGTCTGGAACTTATTTGACTATATATATAAACTTAACATTGTTGAATTTTTCTATTTTTCTATGTTTTTCTGACAAAACATGCATCTCTGGCTTCTATGTACAGGATGTTCTGTTTTGAATCCACCCCTGGTTGTGATTCTTTATATTTTTCTTTTTAACCAATTCACCATCCTTTCACTTATATTGGCAGTTACAGAATGACTATAATGACTATAAAGGCAATATGGTAAGTGCATCATTAAAAAAACAACCCTCCAGTAATCAACATTGTGTTCAACGCAAAGTAATTGCACCCTTTCAGTTGGTATTCAATTATATATGTGATATATCACCACAGTCTGGTTTTATCATGAAGATAAACAGCGGTGCTTACAGCCTAAAGGATCATTAAGTAAGGAGCCTCCATATAGAAGAGAAAAGCCCATGGTCTTAATAGCTGTCTGATAGCTATAGCTGAGTGTGAGAGACAGATCTGATGTTTGAAATGGCTCATAACTTTGCCAGTTGCTTTCCCGTCTCTCACGTCGCACTGGTCTCCCGCTGCACTTCAAGCGAGCCGCTCTATCCTGCTTGGAGCACAGAGTCATTTCACTCTCGCTTCTGCTTCAGAACTGAAGAATCTGACATGCTCATCTGTCATGGGTGCAGCGCGGCTCTGCGTTTCTGTCGGAGCCAATGAGCTGTCCCATCCATAAGACGCAGTCCCCCCCCCCCCCCTTACCCCCACCTTAATGCGCTTGTTTCAGGCTCAGTCCTCCCCCTGGCCAGCAGTCGCTCCACTTGGGTATACATTCTATTATGATGGCGCTCCTAGGATTCACCAATAAGAGTAGCCCCAGTCCAGCCCAATTGTTATGGTCCCCAAGCCAGATAGCACCTTCTGCTTCTGCATAAGTTTGAGCAAGGTATCTCAGTTCCAAGGTGCTGATAGAGAGGCTAGTGATGTACCCAGAACCTGACCAAGAGCTACTGGCAAGTAAAGGCTGAAGGCATTAAGGCTGAAGGCCAGGGTGGAAGTTGCATTCTGTACCTCTAGTGGCAACTGGCAATACATGGTTCTCCCTTTTGGATTGCATAGCGCCCCGGGCCACCTTCCCATGCCTGGTGGGTGAAGATCTGAGATCCCATCAGGTATACACCACAGGCTATCTAGTGGTGGTACAATTGGATAGCTGAGCAGAGCATCTCAGAAAGTTGGAGACGGTGCTTAATGAAATTCGGATGGCAGGGCTCACTGGCAACTTGAAAAAATGCCATGTAGGATTTCAGGAAGCACCTTACCTGGGGTATGGCATCAAGACTGGCCTCCTGTAGGCCTGGGGAAAAAGAGATATTGGTGCTATCAAGGACACTCCTGACTATCAGCAAAGACCCAGGTTTGTGCCTTGAGGATTGCGGGGTTCTGTCATTGGGTCATCAGAAGCAGAAGCAGTGTCAGTGCGGCGTTGGCTTAACAAGGAAGAACATATAGTACTGGAGCCACAAACTGACACATGGCGAGAAAAAGCAGACCAGGGTCAAAATGCAGCCCTCACCATCAAGCTGGCACTGATCATACTCAAGTATTATCCCACAAGTAGGTGCGTCACCGTTAGGCCCTGACCACAGCCACATCTCCACGATTCCCAGGTGCATCTAAGACCAGGTTGGAGTCACTCCAATACCAACTGTCTCTCTCTTCTGCACATCTTGTAGGTTGGCCCCGCTAGTGAATCAGAGCAGCTCTTGGGAGGAGGAAGACAGTCGCGATGCCACCACTGGGACCCACCAACACTTGTTATTCTCACTTGTGGACAGGTGGACTGTGTGCTGGCTGCAGCATCTTGGACGGCAGCTACTTCAGAACCAGTGTACTACATAGCCAGCAAGCCCAAGATCACGCCCCAACCGGATGAATCTCTGGCCATAATCCCTACACTGATTTGCCGAATGACTGAAACTTTTCTTTGTTGGTTCCTCATTTGTTTTTCTTCAGTACTTTCTACACCCCCTTGTTTTCTGGATCAATGTCAGCCTCCCCTAATCTCTCCCTCAGTCTTGGAGCATCTATCTCAGAATAAAAACCCTACAGATCACTTCTTGCTGCCTGGAATTCCCCCACAACCTCACACCAGTTTCTTCTGTCATTTGTTGAATTCCACCTCTTCGGGCCTCGAACTTGGCCACCCACTGCTGTCTGTACGCTTTTGTCTTCAGCGCCCCGCCACAGTTCCACAGAGGGCCCTGGAGCCGCGTCACCGTGTTCTGTGCTTTCTCCACTGGCCCGGAATCCCTGACCCCCGACTCCGCAGTCAGGGCCAGACTGCATCAGGACACTCTGTCTGCTAACACATTCCTAGTGTCTTTCCCGGCCACTTCAACACAGATCTAGCGGTGAAGGACCCCCTTTATCTACACGTCAGCGGCTTATTACAGAGGACATAACGGCCTGGTTATAGAAGTCAAATGCAGCAAGGCCATGTTACAGATACTAAGGGCATGGCGGACGATGCAAATGACCATGTGTGAACACAGTATGAGGGCCTGCAGCGGCTTCCTTCTTCACAGAACTGGGCTGTCGGAGAGCAGACCTCATATAAAATGCTTCCAAGTGCAGTGCCTTAGCCACACAGCACCGCCGCCCTTTTCACATGTACTGCTGCAGTCTCTCCTTACCCACATCCTATAAAATCTCGTCTGGCCTGAGAACACACTGCAGCGGATATTCTGGAAAAGCACGTGATACAGACCAGGTTGAGATAAATTGGTTTCTTTCCAGATATCGACTGCTTTGAAACATGAAACAAAATATCCTTTAAAATGATTGAGCTGATTTATATCTCCCTATGAACAACTATGCCTGGGAAAGGACCACAAATGGGTTTCTTTGCACTATAATCTCATAAGTGTATTCCGGTGGAGGTCTCAGCACTACCGCAATATTTGTGTATTTATTTTATGTTCAGGTCCAGGTTTGCAAACAGTTAGTTATGCGTTTTGTGAAGGACTTTTGAGCTGACAGTGCCTGCGTGATCCAGGATAAGCTGTTTGAATGTGGATGGGTGGATTCTTGCTGAAGGAAGACAGTGTCCAATTTGCAGTCCCAACTCTGTCTAATTGATGGAGAAATAATGATAGGTTTGTAGCAAGTAGTCTATCCATCCATCCATCCATCCACCCATCCATCCATTCTACACCCGCTTGTCCTATATATGATCACCGGGATCCAGAGTCTATCCTGGATGCTGTGGGCTGAAGGCAGGGAATAACCCTGGACAGAGAGCCAACATTACACAATATATTAAATCTGTAATTGAAAAAAACTGCTTACATATAAGAAAGTTTTTAACATTAATCACTGTTTGTTTCACTGTACATTAAGGCAGTTTTTCTCAACACACCAGATGCTATCCATTGGAATTCCTATCTGACAAAGTTGCTTTAAATGTATACATACTGCACAATGGGAGTCCGTTTTTTTTTTAATATACTACTTCAGTTTGTATTTAAGGTAAGTTTTTACAAATGCCTATTGATACAGAGGCATTCCGCATTTAACGGGCGATTGGTGGTTTGACTCCGAAGGACGGGCCCGCGTAAGGGGCTCTGCCCTCTGCACCATCGCGTGCCGTCAGGAGGGCCGTAAAAGGACACGATGCTGAGATTCACGTTACAACTTTAACAAAGCCGCCGGTGAGCTGGCTCCAGTCACGGATACACAAACGAGGGCCGGACGGGTATCCCTCACCCAGCCACTTCTCTGGCACGGTATGCACCCCTGTCCCCTTAGGCCTTGCAGAAATGGGCTGGAGACAAAGACTTCCGTGCGAGCACGGAGACCCTGGAAAGTGACAAGAGTGATGTAAAGCAGTGGGATGGGGTTGGGGCGTTGGGGACACGGGCGATGCATGAGGCCAAGGGTGGGTGGGAAGGGGAGGGGGGCATCCGGGCAGCAGGGAGCGTTTTTGTTGTACATGTAAAAGGATATTTGTAATTGCTCTGTGACTCCGAACAGTGTAAACAGTGCTGGGGGGGGCAGGGAAATCAGCATGCAAACCATTCCCAAGGAGGCACTGTGCGGACCCAGCCCCGGGTGATGCCATGTTTGCTTTCATGCTGATGTGTGGTTCCCCCCCCCCCTGGCTTCAGTGCTTCCTCCCACTAAAGCAGCTGGAGATGGCGGAGACACCCCCCCCCCCCCCCCCATAAACCCGCCACGCGTCTCAGCGGCATAAAGCGCCCGTCTGTGCCCAGCTGAGGCGCGTTTTGGTTACACGTGTAGACGTTGAAGGTGGGGCTTCCTGCCGCAAAGCCAGGGGCAGATACAGGGGTGTACTGTTTGGGCTGTGAGTGCCGGTGTCCACATCAGGCTTTTTTTTTTTTTAAACATCCTCACAGAGAAATGCACTGTTGAAAATATATCCTGATTCAGCGTGGCTAGTGCCTCGCACTCGGGCTTCCAGGTCAGGCCCCCACGCGGGTCTGCTTCATGGTCCATACCTGTCTGCTGTCTCCGGTTTATTCCATCATGTGACACTGGGTCCCTGTGTGCCCTAGACTCCACTGAGAATTCAACACACACACAAGGTTTCTAAAAGGCATCACGGTGCTACGCTCAGGAACGTTTTTGTTGTCCAAAGGCCCGCTACCTTAAATTGACATTGTCCTCCATCGTATTAATTTCCCTGAGCCGTAGTGTGATAAAAAATTATATAAACATTAAGAAATCTCCATAACAATAAACACAATAAAAAATAAGGAACAAAATGCAATTAATATCTTTCTGTTCCACCCACAAGCCTGGCTCGGATAAGTGGGCGGAAGACGGATGGTTTCTGTCCCATTTATGGGGAACAAAACAGCATCAACCCAATGGAGGGATTGTATAATGAAATATGGGCTAATATTACTGAGGATCAGTCTGCCGGGTGTCTGGTCTGCCGAGGCGTTACAGGAGAAAGCACACAGCTGCCCACCAGCAAGACTCTCTGAGGGGCAGAACAGTGCAACAGCACCCTGCCTCTGCCCCGGGCAGTTAAATTGTTTTTCACTTCTCTGTAGTGTACAGTTGAGGACATTTTATTTCATTGGCCAAGGGGAGGCCATTGGTGGAGTTTCATTGCTCTGGGTAGCTGAGGAGGCCTTTGATGTCTGCGGAGTGTGTCGCTGTGGCTGCCACTCGCCAGATCTCTCCGTGCCGCAAATAAAGTTCCCTGATATTAAGCAGAGCCGCCCATCTGAGTGGCCAGAACCAGCATGGGAACAGGAGTGGACGGCTGGGTACTGTGGTGACACTGAGACAGAGGCACCCAAAGCACATTCTCTCCTCTCTCCGTCCATCTCTCCTGAAGTTGGTGTGCTTCGATTTTGTTATATTTGGCTTGTGATGAAATGTGTTTATGAATAATACTCAGTCTTCGGGCGTCTTGGTCTGCTCTGTGCATCCTCCTTTGTGTCTGTTTGCCCAGACATCTACAGAGGATATGATTAAGTCAGGAAGCCCCTAGGTCTTTGGCTGGGCAAATAGTTCCAGCTGATATGAGGTCCGTTAGCATTGTTGGTATGATTGTCTGTCCCCTTTCCACAAAAGACTACAGTTTCTCTGCTTCTCAGGAAAGATTCTTATGGAGATCAGTCGCCTAGACAGTTTCTCTCTGGAGCAGAGAGTGTGGCAGCAATTTCTAAATCATTATAATTCTCAAATCATCAAATGGGAAAGCAGGACATGTAGTGCAAGTGTCTTCTTTATCGCTTAGTGTTTTCTTCTGCTGCGGTATAATTGTAGTCTATTGCTATACTATTGCAACTGTGTGTCTGAACCATTAAACCAAAATGCGCACTTTTGTCATCAAGTTTACTTGCAAAAGTACCGAGACACACATTAAACTGGGGGGGGGGGAGGGGGGCTCCACAGGGTGAAGCACTTGTTCCAGGTTGGATGGCGAACGGAGCAGGGGATGGAAGTGGAGATGAGTTTAACGAAAGTAGCAGGGAGGATGGAAAACAGGAGACCGTCATCTCAGTGCCAGAAAGGAGGCTTTGGACTGCAGAAGGACTCTGGTGTTCTGCTTGGGCATGGTGCTGGCTGCACGTAAATGGAAGAGCTGCCTTACACTGTAAAATATACACTTACACTGTAAAATATACACTTACACTGTAAAATATACACTTAAAAAACTCGGCAAGCTGTTACAGTTCCACTGTATACAGTTTACAGTTAAACCCTCTACACAGCCCTGGTGGAAAGTTGCACTATTTGTGCTGCATAGTTATTTATTTGTTTATTTATTCATTGCTGTCTTGTGTGTTTTATGAAGGAAGCTCTCAGACCAATGCCATCTCACTTCATTGTTTGCCGGTAAGTTTTGAGACGACAATAAAGTTCAGCTTGACTTGCCTTGAAGGTCTGAGTGGCAAAGGACTGGAAGCCCACATGTGATTTGACCCCTATCCCCAATCTCAGTTATGGCCCAAGGCACCATGACAGCTCAGGACCAGGAGATGCCTTAGATCCCAGCCCAAATGTTCCTGGTCATCTTGACATGAATTGGTCAGCCTTCCTATTCCTATTCCTATTCCCATTCCCATTCCTATTCCTATTCCCATCCCCATTCCCATTCCCATTCCTATGCCTATTCCTATGCCTATTCCTATTCCCATTCACATTCCTATTCCTATTCCTATGCCTATTCCTATGCCTATTCCTATTCCTATTCCCATTCCCATTCCTATGCCTATTCCTATTCCTATTCCCATTCACATTCCCATTCCTATTCCTATGCCTATTCCTATTCCCATTCCCTTTCCTATTTCCATTCCCATTCATATTCCCATTCCCATTCATATTCCTATTCCCATTCCTATTCCTATGCCTATTCCCATTCCCATTCCCATTCCCTTTCCTATTCCCATTCCCATTCATATTCCCATTCCCATTCCTATTCCTATTCCTATTCCTATTCCCATTCCCATCCCCATTCCCATTCCTATGCCTATTCCTATGCCTATTCCTATTCCCATTCACATTCCTATTCCTATGCCTTTTCCTATGCCTATTCCTATTCCCATTCCCATTCCTATGCCTATTCCTATTCCCATTCCCATTCCCATTCCTATGCCTATTCCTATTCCCATTCCCTTTCCTATTTCCATTCCCATTCATATTCCTATTCCCATTCCCATTCCTATTCCCATTCCTATTCCTATGCCTATTCCCATTCCCATTCCCTTTCCTATTCCCATTCCCATTCATATTCCCATTCCCATTCCTATTCCTATTCCCATTCCTATTCCTATACCTGTTCCTATTCCTATTCCCATTCCCTTTCCTATTCCCATTCCCATTCATATTCCCATTCCCATTCCTATTCCCATTCCTATTCCTATTCCCATTCCTATTCCTATGCCAAATTATAAATCATTTCCATTCACTTTCCACATAACTATGTCACCCATGAACCAACATCAGCAGCAACTCTACAAGTCATGTGTGAATAAGGTTGTCAGTGACTTGAGCACAAACAGACTCACGAGCTGAGCTAAGGCTGTTACATTCTGTGCAGTAATGCACAGTGAGTCTCGCTGGGCCGTCCACGCCATGTTTCGTTGGGCGCGCTTGTTGGCGTGCTTGGATGTAAGTGCCGCTTACTTAAATAACGCTTCAGCTGATCCTGGCATTTGGACTTGCGTTGACTTTTGGAACGCGAGGCACAGCTATACTATACTGACAGACTAAGCAGCTTCATCAAAGATGCATCGATTTAATCAAGAATTCCATCCTCCTCCACTTTTGTTGGTGGTGTTCCTTTGGTGGATTTGGATGGGAAGTTGGCACATTTACCAGCTGAGAAAGGCCCAGTCCCCCACTTAGAAGGACTGAGATACACTAATAAATGCTCTCTGCTCTCCATGACGAGCTGAGCCCCACCGCACATGCTGACCTCGCCGTATCTTAGAAGGACAGATGCCTCGTGGGTGACCTGGTAGCTCATATCTCCAGGGCTGGGGCCTCGATTTTGTGTGTGGACTTTGCATGGGCTTCCTCCTAGTCCAAAAGCATGCGGCTTGGCATGTCGGTGTTCCTGAATTGCCCGCGGAGCGTGAATATCTGTGTCTGCATCTTGCAATGGACTGGCATCCTCCAGGCTGTTACCCCATACTGGGAACCTTTTGGTTAAGGCTGTGATTAAAGTTTCTGGATTACAAAGATCTGGGATATAACCACAGAGACGTATATCAAGTTACTGGGTGCAGGTTTGATTTTGGTGATATCGACACATCCATAATAGAGTCATATTTTTCATCCTGATTGTCATGTCCAAGAGATATATGTCCAGAATCATAAAAAATGCTAATCAAATTCCGAACACGGCTTCAGATACATTTCCTATGGCTCCTTAATTTTATTCCCTTATCATTTATTATGTTGACAGGCTTTTGCTAGAGGTAGACGTACTGTCACTTTTCCAAGTAAGTGCTTGAATGTCACCGCGTGCTGTTAATCGAGGGACGGCAGTAAAACGGTGTTTAACATCGGCGGTGTGAGCAAAAGTCTGCTACTTAACCAGGACTTCTCGTTCACGCCGAAAATGTGCTGCTGCCTTGTTGAGTGCTTAATGGATAGTGGGAACCAGTCCAGAAGAAGAGTCTGGCTTGTAATTATCGATTGGGTGAAATAAGTTAATAGCGACCAGATAAACAGGTGGTGGAAACTAATGGCTGTGTCCATCACACTACACTCAGAAGCATTCTTCATTTACTAAATCCCGGGTTCAAAAGCATTTATCCAATACCATTACCTACAGCTGCCCTTGAGAGCCGCCCTGGGTGTAGTCATACTCCCAGCACCTTCCTTAAGCCCAGTCCTCTGGGTGCCGGTCTGTACTTTTCCTGTCAGAGGAAAAGCAAAACCAGTCCACACATGTCAAAGCTGGAGGGGAATTTTTTCTCTTCCAGACTTTTTCACATCAATCTGCAGGAACACTGAAGAAATGGCAGCGATTTACCACAAAAGACAGGAGCTGTTTTGAATGAGAACAAATACGTGTAACATAACTGGAATTCCAGATGAACACATGTACAGGCTGTGGGTCTCAGAGGCGTGGAGAAGATCTGTTAAAATGAACATAGGAGAGATACTGCAAAGAGTAAGAACGTGATTCCGGACGAGCGCTGTTCCAGTTTGCTCCTTCAACTTCTATTCTGCTCATTAGAGTCTAACTACTCACAAAAGTCTTAAGAAAAAGGTCCAAAGTTACAGGTCCAAACAATCACTGGGGGCACTTCTGAAAGATAGGAACATAAGAAATAAGAGAGGAGGCCATTCGGCCCATCAAGCTCGCTTGGGGAGAACTTAACTAATAGCTCAGAGATGCTAAAATCTTATCTGGCTCTGATTTAAAGGAACCCAAGGATTCAGCTTGCACTGCGTTATCAGGAAGACTATTCCATACTCTAACTACACGCTGTGTAAAGAAGTGCTTCCTCAAATCCAGTTTGAAATGTTCTCCCGCTAATTTCCACTTATGGCCACGAGTTCTTGTATTTGAACTAATGCTGAAGTAACTATTTGGTTGAACAGCATCCAGTCCCGTTAGAATCTTATAGACCTGGATCATGTCCCCCCTCAGTCTCCTTTGCTCAAGGCTGAACAGATTCAGCTCCGCTAACCTCTCCTCATATGACATTCCTCTAAGACCAGGAATCATTCTTGTAGCCCTAGTTGCACCTTTTCTAAGGCAGCAATGTCCTTTTTAAGGTAAGGAGACCAAACCTGCCCACAATATTCTAGGTGTGGTCTTACTAAGGAATTGTATAATCTCAACCTCCCTTGACTTAAAAAGATCCTTGTCTTGATGGGCAAATGGTATGCCCCTGAACTTACATCTGCAGTGTTCTTGCCCATTAATTTGTATTTCACGTGGATGTAAAACACTCCGGAGGCTTTCTATAATGTAAGCCAAGGTACAGGCACGCAAATCTACCCAGCATTAGCTGGAAAGCCTCTTACATGTTCATCCAGGACGATCAGGTCCGGTCCAACTGTTTCCTGTGTACATTAGATGAATTACAGTACTTCCTGTTTCTACACAGACTGGCTTATGTAAGACCGTTGCCTACAAATGGTGCTGTTCATGGACTGAAGAGAGATTGAGGTATTGCAGGACTCGTTTGCATGCGTTCCTACCTGAGAAAGCTCTAATACATGTAAATGTCATCATATTAGAAATGTTCAATTATTAGAATAAAATATTACAGTAAGATTTAAGGTTACAAACCTGAGCATTGAAAGGAGCCAGCTGAGGTGATTCTGGGATTTATCTCAGATGTCCCCTAGACACCCCCCAGGGAGGTGCTTTGGACATGTCTAACTAGGAGGCAACCCCAGGGAGGTGCTTTGGGCATGTCCAACTGGGAGGATACCCCAGGGAGGTGCTTTGGGAATGTCTAACTAGGAGGAGACCCCAGGGAGGTGCTTTGGGCATGTCCAACTGGGAGGAGACCCCAGGGAGGTGCTTTGGGAATGTCTAACTAGGAGGAGACCCCAGGGAGGTGCTTTGGGCATGTCCAACTGGGAG
>JAODKL010000040.1:12277918-12290074 GCA_026780765.1 Petrocephalus schoutedeni | reverse complement strand
CTCGGGCTCTTGGGCTTGGGCTCTTGGGCTCAGGCTCTTGGGCTTGGGCTCTTGGGCTTGGGCTTGGGCTCTTGGCCTCGGGCTTGGGCACTTGGGCTCTCGGGCTCAGGCTCTTGGGCTCTTGGGCTCTTGGGCTCGGGCTCTTGGGCTCTTGGGCTCTTGGGCTTGGGCTTGGGCTCTTGGGCTCGGGCTTGGGCACTTGGGCTCTCGGGCTCAGGCTCTTGGGCTTGGGCTCTTGGGCTCAGGCTCTTGGGCTTGGGCTCTTGGGCTTGGGCTTGGGCTCTTGGCCTAGGGCTTGGGCACTTGGGCTCTCGGGCTCAGGCTCTTGGGCTCTTAAGCTCTTGGGCTCGGGCTCTTGGGCTCGGACTCGTGCACATTTCTCCAAGCAGAGAGCGAGCCGTAGGACTGCCTTCTGGGGTAGGTGTTCCTCTGTAGTCCGCAATCTGTGGACCAGGGAGCCGGTCAACAAAACCATTATACAAGCTAACAAAACGTTCCCACACTGAAAAGGGAAGCAAGGAGACCGGAGCGGCAAAGGATGTGAAACCTTAGAGCCCCCGGCATGATCTGCTCTGTTTACCTGAGCTTTATGTCCCTAATCACTCTGGCCTTCTGACGTCACAAATGGGGTGTTTCATTCAGCTCAGTGGGAGATGCTTTGGATATCTATCTCAGGAGAACCTACACATCTGCATATTATGATTTTTCTCTCTGTATAAATTTGTATTCGTCATCCTTATTTATTTCTGGTTGTGATGTTTCAAAAGTCTGCTGACTTCCCGTTCGGTCGTGAATATGGGCAAGGGTGTAAAATGGTTAAAAATGACCGGGTTGTGTAGGGGCGAAGCCCAGACTGGGCAGAAACCAGTAATAGTCCTTACCTGGCAGAGCGGAGTGGTCTGACTGATGTGAAAAGGTCTCCAAGGTCATGTTCTGGTCAATGGGATCACTGAAAATGGCTAAAAAATGCTGTAGCACAGGGTTACCGCTGCTTCCCTGGATGTAATATCATGCATATTTATATATGGTTTACTTACTGCAACACTGGGTCAAAACGCTTCCTAGAAGGTCTGTTTAAATCTATATCTGTGTGAATATGTGATTGACACACGCTGTCTACTCTGAAGTCTTTAACTTGAGAGGAAAACACTCATTCCTTGAGTTGAGCGATCCGCATGACAGGATTAATCAGTCCTGCTGGGCTCCGTGTGGCAAATGGCCCTGGCCAGTTCCATAGTAATGGGAGCACAGATGGATTCTGGGGGAATGGGGGGTGACAGTGAATCTGGGTGTCACGGGTCCCCATTGGCTGTGGCCCCCGGTCCATCTATCCCCAGGAATAAAGCCACTGACAGTGATAGGCTGTGCCCTAAGAGGCCTGCAAGGGCATGAATCAGCCCAGGATTATTGCCTGCTGCCCTCTAATCACATCAGCCACATCCAGACCTCCCTTCAATTGAAATGATTTGTCTTTGGAACTTAATTTCTTTTTATGTAACTAATGCTGAATGGGTTCACGCTATGTCCTTTCAGATCCGGTTAAGGGGAAAATACCCCTGGCCGCTTTTAAAGGGACAGTTTATCTTTATGAAACGGAATGAAATCTGAGCCTTAGGGCATGTTAGCGGGAGAGAGGACCATTCTCCTCTGAGGGCTGTAGGACTGGCCGGCCAGCAGCAGCTTTCTGTTACACTGCAATACAGAAAGACGTTTCTTCAGATCCATTAGGCATTTCTTATGAAAGATTTTAAACTGCCCTTTGACCTGAATCTGGGTCTGAAGAAGTGAGTGCGAATGATGTGGCCAGTGTCCAGCCTTGTCACCTCTGAGGTTCTTAGAGAGGCCCCCAGCATGTGTCATCTCCAAAGCACACAGACTGGGTCACACTTGACGACTGCCTCCTTGTGAGTCATTATTATTACTTTTTTGTTTGTTCCTTGCTGGAGACGTTATGTGAAGCCGAATGACACCCATGAATGTGAGAGTGTGTCAGTGGTATTTAGGGAAGGGAAACTGACTCATTCTACCAGGGTTTACCTTGGGGGTGTAGAGATTCTAATGTGAACTTAAAAAGACAGCAAGGCTCTTTCTTACTCATATCTGCACACTCCCCTGGGTGATGTGTGGCACAGATGTGAGATCCGGCCTTCTCTGCGGCCGCTGGTTCCGCGCCCCGGGCCGCTGGTTCCGCGCCCCGGGCCTCTGGTCCGCGCCCCGGGCCTCTGGCTCCGCGCCCCGGGCCTCCGATTCCGCGCCCCGGGCTTCTCACTTGGGAGAGGAGGCCGCAGAGTGAGAGTGAGCCTGTGATGTGACGCTGTCCCAGAATGCGGGAGCCCCAGAGGCCGACGTGAAGGCCGTCTGTGCCCAAAGAGCCGAGGGCTCCCTCTGAGGCCGCACATGTATGGCAGGCGAGAGGGGTCTCTGGGGAGGGCGCCCCCTCCAGGGCCCATGCCAGCTCCTCTCCACACGCTACCTTCATTTTGTTTGTTAGTTTAGAGGAGAAGGTTGTTTTTTTTCTTTTGGCTCCAAAGCCATTCTGGGACAACAGGGGGTTTGAATTTAAACAAACCCTTTCCAAAGGCCCAGCTGTCACTGGCACTGTGAGAGAGGGAGAGAGAGTGAGAGTGAGAGAGGGAGAAAGAGAGAGAGTGAGAGAGGGACTTGAAAAGTCACAGCACTTCTGTCAAACATCAGAAACTTAAATAAAGGAAAATATCAAACAAAAATACATAAATCCCTATTATACAAAAAAGAGTGAGAGAGAGTGAGAGAGGGAAGGAGAGAGAGAAACCTGGCAGGAACAGTTGGAAAGAGATTCCTGGGCTAATAGCTGCTCTGCTCTTATCTCTCCCTGAGTTTAAAGCAGCCCTCTCACTAATGCCTCCTGCCTCACGAACCCTCCTGCCTCACTAACCCTCCTGCCTCACTAATGACTCCTGCCTCACTAACCCTCGTGTCTCACTAATGCCTCCTGCCTCACTAACCCTCCTGCCTCACTAATGCCTCCTGCCTCCCTAATGCTTCCTGCCTCACTGACGCCTCCTGCCTCACTAATGCCTCCTGCCTCACGAACCCTCCTGCCTCACTAACCCTCCTGCCTCACTAATGCCTCCTGCCTCACTAATGCCCCCTGCCTCACGAACCCTCCTGCCTCACTAACCCTCCTGCCTCACTAATGCCTCCTGCCTCACTAACCCTCCTGCCTCCCTGATACCTCCTGCCTCACTGACGCCTCCTGTCTCCCTGATGCCCCCTGCCTTACTAACCTTCCTACCTCACTAACGCCTCCTGCCTCACTAACCCTCCTGCCTCACTGACGCCTCCTGTCTCCCTGATGCCTCCTGCCTTACTAACCTTCCTGCCTCACTAACGCCTCCTGCCTCACTGACGCCTCCTGTCTCCCTGATGCCTCCAGCCTCACTAACGCCTCCTGCCTCACTGACGCCTCCTGCCTCACTAACCCTCCTGCCTCACTAATTCCTTCTGCCTCACTAACCCTCCTGCCTCACTAATGCCTCCTGCCTCACTAACCCTCCTGCCTCCCTAACCCTCCTGCCTCACTGACGCCTCCTGCCTCACTAACCCTCCTGCCTCACTAACCCTCCTGCCTCACTAACCCTCCTGCATTTCACATGCCAGTTTGCATTTGGGGAGAACTTTCACTTCATTTCAGTGACTCACTCCGGAATTCCTCGTCCACTAAGGCACCACCAACTCACCTACGTACAAATGAATCACTGAAGATTTGCTTTGGGTGGTGACTCACTTTTTGTGGCAGAAGGTCATAATCAAATAAAATCTGTTACTAATTTCCATCTAATGCGCGAAAGTAACAGTGCAGGGATCATATTCTGAGATGCCTTCTTTTTTTGGCATGTCTCGGTGCTGAGCTAAGACGCAATAGCAAACAATGAAAGCGGTTGTGGTACTGGCATGGCTGCCAGATGGCGCCATTGCAATACTTTTTTTTTTTAGCAACAAATGTAATTGGCTTCGGAATAACTAAACAGTAAGAGAGATACAAACAGAGGCACATTTCATTGATCCCAAGTGGAATTTTGCTGCAAAGGAACACAAAGTGCAGCAATATAGACACATAGTGCAAAACACAATATAAAATGTAAGGATGATTTACACAGTGCAAGAGCAAAAATTTAAATAAGATATAAAGAGTAGTTTACATAAGACATCCGTAATGGTATGTTGTTGTCTTTTTGTTTTTAATGCTGTCCTGCCAGTTGTTACGACTGGGTCTGAGGGGCGCTACAAAGCGTAGCACACCTTGGCTGAATGAGCTGGGGACTAAAGGTGTTCTGAGAAGGAGAGAGCATCCCATGGAGGGCTTGGGCAGAATTGTCCATGACATTATCCAGTTTCCTGCCACCTTTCTCTCTGCACCACTGGATCCAAGGCTCTGTCCTGTTATGGAGAGGACCTTCCTGATGGGTTTGTTCAGGTTTTTGGCATTGATAGGGGATCCTCAGCAGCTTCCTGCTCACGGAAGACCTGTTCCTCTTTAGATAGTACAGTCTGCTCTGGCCTTTTTCTGTACGACACCCCGGTGATTTCTGATGCTCAGCTGGACCCCTGGGTACCTATTGGACGGCAGAACCTCTGCTTCCTACTTGATGATGACTGAAAGCAAAATACGGATTTTTTTTTTACATGGTGGTAATAATAATGTAAACAATTCAGTGCTATTTAAAAGCTGTAGTAGCTTTTCTGATAGGTATTAATTGATGTTCATGCCAGTGTATGGCGGGTACTTTTTGATGGAGCTGTTTTTATTCATTTTCTGCATTACCATTGGCAGGCTGCCGGTGCCCAGGGACCTATGGGCTCCCACTGCCTGGCAGTAATGGCACAAAGCCCCTGTGCAGTGCCTGTCACCGACGCGCTCTCTCCTCGCTGGGCTCACTGCACTCTCCCTGATTGTGTGGGCAACAGCGCCCCCTGTGGCCGCTTTCCCAATTGCTGAAGCAAACAGCTGGCCCAGATGTACAGGTACCCTGGCCAGTACGGCCCAGCCAGATCCCCCCTGTATATGTGCACAATAGTCAGAACTAATTTATTGTGAAAAACGTGAAATGTTGGACAAATGCTTTCACGTCATCGTCCATATGAATTTGACAGTTTGCTTGAGTTATTTAATAGCACCCTGATACATTTTAGAAGCTTGTCATTACATGATCTTAGCGTTCATGTTTGAAACAATCTATAGAGTTGTTAACTGGTACCCCGTCAGCAGATGGCGCTCTGGTCAATTACCTATCTTTCCCTGGGAATCCGTCACTGTTAGAAATATGTTTCTTGATGAAAGGAATACATTATAGTAGCAGCATCTAAGATCTGCCTAATGACATTTGCCTGACCTTCACTAGCTAGAGACCTTTAACGGGGGAAGACATTGAGAGGCTGGTGAAAATTCCACGGCGTCATGTTTTCTTTTGCGGGAATATAAAGGAACATCCAGGAATTTGTGAATTTATTTCTGCCAGTTAGCATGACCCATGAATTCCGAAATTCTCACTGAGACTTCCAGAGAGCCTGATTTAAACAGAAAACCAAAGGTTTGGCACAATCAATGTTTTTCCCA
This sequence comes from Petrocephalus schoutedeni, assembly GCA_026780765.1. Lineage (NCBI taxonomy): Eukaryota > Metazoa > Chordata > Actinopteri > Osteoglossiformes > Mormyridae > Petrocephalus > Petrocephalus schoutedeni. The sequence continues at coordinate 12,284,478 of JAODKL010000040.1, read as the reverse complement.
GATTGATTGTGTCGAATCCTAGGCCACTGTTATCCTTTAAAAGCTGGAGGATCTTAAACGTGATCCATTTCCTGATTGGTCAGACATTTCCCATCTAGGTGATTTGTGTGGAACAGAACACCACTTTATTTAACCCTTAGGGGAAAGTCTCTTTCTTAATTCACAGTTCTTGCTAATACACGTGAGAGCAAGCTTGAGGGTCACAGCAAAGTGTCAGCCACCTTGTGGTACCCAGGGGGTTAAGGGCCTCAGCCAAGGGCCCATGGTGCCTATTCCGCTGATGCCGGGCTCAAACCGGCAAGTTGCCAGTCACTGGCAGAGAGGTTTATCCCACTGAGTCACAGAGCCCCTGAGACGGCCTCTCAGTTTGTTTTTTTTGTCCTGGTCAAAATGTTTCACAGGTGTATTGGGATGGGAGTGGGGCTTCCGCACGGCGACTAAAGGGGAATGCAGCACGGGGCCAGGTACCCGCCAGAACCCAATGGATTCTACATGTCTGTACACACGTTGCGTTTTTAGACAGCCGTCTCTCCAGAACTGGATCCACTCTGGTGCAAAACCCAGTAAGACTGCGCTGAAAGACCTGTGGGGGCAGGACTGCGGCTGTGGGCCCGAGCTGGAGCAGCTAGACAGACAATTAATAATTAACTTAATGTAACATGGAGGAAGGAAAACTGTTTGCTGGCCTCTCTAAAATGGCTTCTTTTTCTATTTAAATAGGTCCATCAAGCGATCTTACTGAAGGAGCCAGCGTTCAATTAACTTCATGTGGGGCTTTTCTAATATAATCTAATGTGCATAAAATATCCATCAGTATTTGGCCTGCTTTAGCATTCCTGAGACTTACAGGCAGTTACGCAATGTCTAGTAATAACACCGGAGTGTATAAATGCAGTGTTTAAAAGATCTGAATGGCAGACAGATGGTAAAATCAATTGGCTTTGCCTTGTGGCTGGAAAGACCGAGCCCTAAAACCCGCGTCCCGCTCGCAGCACCGCGCTACGGGAACCGGCCCCAAACCACACGCGTAAATCTAAGCTCGCTGCCCGCGCCTTGTCTAAAACCTGAACACCCCCCCCACGAGACCCCCGCCTCCAGCAGGCTTCCTGTGGGGGCGGCAATTAATAATTCAGTGTCGACGGCAACGTCTGCACAGACAAGCGGCCCCACTGAGCGCAGCTGCGGCGAGAGGCTGCAGACTGAGCCGGGAGCTGCAGTGGACACACAGCACACCGCCAGGGCTTGCCCAGCCCTGCCTCTCTCTCTCTCCTGCTCTCTCTCTCTCTCTCTCTCTCTCTCTCTCTCCCGCTCTCCCACCCCCTCGCCTCAGCACAGCCTCCCATTCAGCCGAGTGCCGCCAAACGGTGCCAGCTTCCGCAGAGTCACCGTTGGATCCCTTATTTTCCCTTTATCATTTCTGGAAGAGGCACCCAGTTGCCTCCCTCCCCGATCCCCCCTGACCTCCTGTCTGCCCACGGAAAGGATGCGCGACACCGGGCTCAGCGGGGCGTCCGGCCGGTGGGCTGCCTTCTGCCTGCTGCTGTGCTTGCTGGGGCTCTCTGGGGCCAGAAGGGCCCCCAAGGTGCCCCGTTGTCCAGCCAGCTGCTCCTGCACAAAGGACAGTGCCTTTTGCGTGGACACCAAGGCCATCCCCAAGAGCTTCCCGCCCGGGATCATCTCACTGTGAGTACCCCACACTTCTGCTTTGGTTCTGTGAGTAAGGTCCGTCTTGCTGTGATCTCGTGTCCCTCTGCTCCTCCTCCTTCTGTGCTTCTGTTCCATCTGTCAGCTGCCATGTATCGAGTTCACACTGGTCAGTGCTCATCATGGCCTTTCAGGACCTGCTCAGTCTCAGATCTGCTCACAGCATAAACCCAGACCTCTCTGCACACTGGCAGGGCAGCAGATTATTGGAGAATTCATCCCCGGTGTTGCTGGAGTGACTCTGTCATAAATGTTTTGCATCGTGCTGAGATTGCATGCAGCTTTTGTGAATAATTGCATGTAAAAACTTCCTGGCTGGCCCCCAGATTCTGTGACTGCTCTGTAACTATCTCTGCTGGGAAGGTTCGACGTCGATGCTCTTCGTTGTTGCAGAGTGGTAGGGAAATCCTCTGAGCCGCGTCTGGTTGCATGCTCCTGTATGAAGTTACAACGTTTATCACACCATCTTGATGCCCTAAAGAGAGCCATCACATTTAATCCTCAACGACAGGGAGAGTCTGTGGGCTAAACGGTCATCTGCTCTGCAGAGAACATTCACAGCTGTGTACAAAAACAAGTAATGTGAATCATTTGTTGCTATATGGCCATAATTGTAATGGATACATTTATCATGAAATTTGTAGAGTAAAGCTGTAAATCTTCGACTAGAGGAGTAAAGGTAGGATAGTATTATGTGTCAGAAAGCTGCATCTGAGCCCGAGAGGCGGAAAGCCCGCCCCGCATGGACAAGCACCATAGGCAGCGTGTGCATTGGCAGGGATGCGTCTTCTAATGTCACATGAAATCAGCTCATGAATATTGCAGTGCTCGCCATCTGAAATCTGTACCAAGTAGTGTAAGCGCGTGTCAGGCGATGCGGCGCTTCACGGCTGCAGAGGGACCTCGGCTTTGTGAAGCATGGCCCCTTTGCTTCATCTGCAGTGGATGGGCAGGCTCAGGGAAACTCTGGCCTGGAGAAGGAGGCTGGCAGATGAGGTTGACGTGGCCCTGTGCTGCAGCCTTAAGTCACCACCAGCCTTGAGTTACCATGGCGAGCCTCGGCCTGTCCGCCAATAACGGGGCTGATAATATTTTAACTGGACCATATTTGAAGATACGGTATATGGGAAGAATACTCTGCCTGGGAAAAAAGTTGCCCAGAGTGAATCAGACATTGTTTTTTTTCCCCATAGTTGAAGATGTGGAAGTAAGGTCACTGTACAGTATGGTGCAGCTTGCCTTGATTTAGAACTGGGGGGGAGGAGTCATGTATGCTGAAAGAAAGAGATCACCCTGTCCTACTTTTACACTGATTAAACTTACCCAGAAATCGCAGGCACCCGCGAAGGGTTCAAAGTTAGTTTAAGTGCATGGAGTGGTTCCCCAGGGGACAACATAGCCACTCTTTGTATGGATCAGCCTCCGCTGGGTGGGTCTGTTGGATACACACAGTGAAAGGCTACAGTGCTGCGGCTCTCCACTGCACACACACGCATTTAAAGGCTACAGTGCAGTGGCTCTCCACTGCACACACACATAGAGTAAGAGGCTACAGTGCGGTGGCTCTCCACTACAAACACAGTGAAAGGCTACAGTGCTGCAGCTCTCCACTGCACACACACGCATTTGAAGGCTACAGTGCAGTGGCCTCCCTCTGCACACACACACACGCATACATATGAGGCTACAGTGTGGTGGCTCTCCACTACACAAACACAGTGAAAGGCTACAGTGTGGCGGCTCTCCACTGCACACATCTCACCACTAATGCCGCTGCTAGCCAGAAATAGCCTGGTGCTCTGGCTGAACACTGGAGCTTCAATAATAATGCGCATTTCCGTTTGATGTTCCATCCTCTATTTTCAGACTCCCTATTCCATGCCTTTTGTTCGATTTAGCCCAGAAATAGGAAGCCTAGTTCTGAATGAGGCAGTCAAACCCCATTCAAAGATTAAGCAGACAAGCCGCAGTGGAAGCTTGGTTTTTCTCCCCCAATAATTCTGTCACTGCACGCATTCCGGCGTGGCTCGGCACTCTACTGCAGGTGCCATTATATAAATCCAGCTTAATATATTTCAAAGAGCCACTTAGCCTCTTCTCTTGCCTTGAGTTATGGCCCCGCATTGTGCTCCTTGGTAGTCGCCTTACCGATGCCAGCTTCAAATAACCGTAGCACTGCTATTATTTTCGCTTACATTGGCTTTTCTCTCTTTTTCCAGTGAGACTCTGGTTACGTAATCACTTAATATGCCAGTGTACCTAGTGGCTAGCTTTGCTATTGCTTCTAAATATGCAGACCGACTTCTGATAACCCCCATAACAAGCTTGGAAAGAATGTGAATACTCTTTGTTTTTCCCCACTGACGTTGTTGAGATGCAGCTATGCCTCCATGCCTCGGTTTGTCCTCACTTTGAAGGTTTTTGGGCTGTGGACAGCTTTACACAATGTTATGGGCTGCTTCTCATTAAGCACGTCACATTTTTCTGTCCACACTTATTTGGAGCCTGACAGCCCCCTAGGTAATCTGAATCGCCCTTTGACCTCTCCCTCCCCATCCCGCAGGACGATGGTGAACGCTGCATTCTCCGAAATCCCGGAGGGAGCCTTCTCGCACCTACACTTGCTGCAGTTCCTGTGAGTATGCCCGTTGTCACTGCCACCTGCAAGCCCCCAGGTGAACTGCAGGGAATTTCCATAGATCTGCTAGGTCAGGCTCGCATCGCAGCTCAGAGCGCTCAGAGTCTCGGAGGCTCCTTCATTCATGGCAGGTAAAGGGCTCTGGGCACCCAGACCGATTAAGGCCGCAGTTCCTGTTCAGCCACAGGTTAGGGCATGGGAGGGACTTCTTGGCGTCTTGTCATTTGAGAGGTGACCGATCGCGGCGCCCGCTGCCCACTCACGGAGGTGTCCGTGTCAGTGTGAGTGCCGCCGTCGACGTCAGTGTCTCTCTCATCACTGACGACAAGCGTGCCTTTGGTTCCCTGTCGCTGGACAAAGCCCCTCTGTGCGCCATATAAGCTCTATGCCTTATAGCATAGCTCATCACCGCTACCAAAGTAGCAGCTGTCCCAGGCCACTCTGACCCCAGGCGCGAGAGGCAAATCATATGAATAAACTCTTATTTGGCTCGACGGCAAGTATTCCACCCGCACTAGCTTGTGCATAGAGAGAACAGCATAGCAATTCTGCCCAGCACAGTGTTTAGAATCATATTCCTTCTATTGGACATGGACAGTTCTTTTACTGCAGGGGTCTCCAACTCCGGTCCTGGTGAGCAACTACCCAGGAGATTTTCTGTCCTACCTGGCTTCTGATGAGCCACACCTGTTCCTGGGATTTACCTGAGAACAGCTGTTGCTCATTAGAAGCCAGGTAGGACAGAAAACCTCCTGGGTAGTAGCTCACCAGGACCAGAGTTGGAGATCCCTGTGTTACTGGATAACTGCAGTAAAAATGGACTACTACGTAAAAACTAGTGAAAAACATCCAGGGTATGCAAATGAAGGAAATATATGGCTAGCGCTGAATATATGCTTATTCTAAGATGAGATTTATTTTGTTTTAAAGATACTTTTAGTTGGTACTGATTGGAGGTGATTTAATTTAATTGGTGATGCATCATTTCATTGCTAAGCATGCTTTTGCTATGCAATGTAAATGGGAACTATGTTATACTGTATAGGATGGTTGAGATTGTGGTGGAATGATATGACTTATGGTGCAGTGATACAGTTGTTGTTTGGCTTGTGTTCTAATACAGCGCATAAAAAAAAAACAAAGGGTGAGATGCAAGGGTATTATCATTAACCCTTTTCCCGTGATAATTTCCCCATGTGAAATTTATCTACCGTTTAATGATGCTCTGGGGTCATATTGACCCCAAACACGGGATAGGGGTTAAGCTGTCCCTGTATTGTCTTTGACCCACGACCCGAAATAGTTTGCATAGGTAACGCAGAAAACGTTACCAGCATTCCTCCTTTGTCATGAGATAGACTAATAGAGGGCCATTAGAATGAAAATGTCATTGTTTCGAGAGAGAGGTTCTGATCCGTTCTGCTCTCCTGCGCTTTCCCTGCAGGTTGCTCAACTCCAACATGTTCACCGTGATTGCGGATGACGCCTTTGCTGGCCTCTCCCATTTACAGTACCTGTGAGTATTTCTACTGCTCTCTTTATCTGATCATTTATTTGCAAGGAGACGATGCATCCTTCATCTTTAAAGCAGTGTTTCCCACTCTGCTCCTCGGGGACCTTCAGAGAGTCCACATTTTTGCTCCCTCCCAGCTCCCAGTAAGGAGCAAAAATGTGGACTCTCTGGCAGGGAGCTAGCAGGGAGCAAAAACGTGGACTGTCTGTGGCTCCCCGGGGACCGGGTTGGGAAACACTGCTTTAAAGCACTGAGCTGAAATTGAGTGTCAATTTCAAGAAACACACATTCCGCATTGAAATGAATGCAGGTTACCCCAGCAGGACCAGCTCGCATTTATATGCGCAGTAGCAGTCAGCTTTGTAATGTATAATTAGCTATTCAGCCACCCATCAGGTCTGCTGAATACTGCGAGGGTCACATCATCTGCGGTCAGCGCGCCATAAGCACAGACAAACGTCTGATTAAATTCACCTGTAAACTATTTAAGTGTGTGTCAGAATGTCTTATGGTGCAGCTCTCTATCTGTAAAATACTAAAAAGTAATTATTACCTTTAAATCTTCAAAAAGCCATGGAAGTAATTTTCCAGCCTAATGTTTTGAGTAATATGTTATATACGAAAATATTAATTTCCAGATGGGCAAATTTTTGTCCAGTTGCACATCTTGAGACCTTGGCGGGGGGGGGGGGGGGGGGGGTGTCC
>JAODKL010000040.1:12229658-12240968 GCA_026780765.1 Petrocephalus schoutedeni | reverse complement strand
CATGTCTTTGGACTGTGGGGGGAAACCGGAGTACCCGGAGGAAACCCCACAACGGCACGGAGAGAACATGCAAACTCAGAGGGCTTTCAGTTCTACTTAAACTTTCATGACTGAGGTGAAAATGTACACCAGTGCCCCCCCTTGACAAGCTAAAGAAATGCATTCATTTGCAGAAAAAAGGGATTTTGTCAGCCATTTTGAATGGACTACAAATGATCAAGCCAGCAATGGATGATCCTGCATGGCGCTAATGCACGGTGCTTTCTCCTGCATGGCGCTAATGCACGGTGCTTTCTCCTGCATGGCGCTAATGCACGGTGCATTCTCCTGCATGGCGCTAATGCACGGTGCATTCTCCTGCATGGCGCTAATGCACTGTGCTTTCTCCTGCGTGGAGGTAATGCACGATGCATTCTCTTGTGTGGCGTTAATGCATGGTGCATTCTCCTGCATGGCGCTAATGCACGGTGCATTCTCCTGCATGGCGCTAATGCATGGTGCATTCTCCTGCATGGCGCTAATGCATGATGCATTCTCAGTTTCCCACAAGGAAACGCAGCTGATGCATGACAACCTGCAGAGAGCCTGATGTACGTCCACAGGACTGTGTGTTAAGAGAGGAGAGCAGCTGTTACCAGGACAAAACCTGGAACAAGTCGGTGAAATTCAAACTGCAACAGGATCTTGCGAATAAGAGAAGGAGCTTAGAAAATAAATAATAAATTATTCAAAGCTTGTGTAAAAATATAGCTATACACTGAATTTATTGTTTTTTTGGTGGGGGGGGGGGGGCAAGGTGACATTTTGTCAGGGGGCCCAGAATTTCTAGATACACCCCTGACAGCGGTACAGAAACGTTGACACTGTTGCATTCTCTCCATCTGACAGTCATCACTCTTGAAGGACCATATGAATCCGCGGGATCTCTCAGAATGTTGTCCCCCACCTGGTCATCAGACCGGAACACTAACTAAGGGTACAAAAAGCTGCCACATTTGACTGCTGTTCACGTGACTGGAGGAGGAACTCCCCAAGCAGTCGAGCCAGGGATACGCGGCCCAGGTCCCCTGCTACGCTCCAGAATCTGACCAAAACTCTTCTCAGGTATTTCAAGAGCTTCTGTGACTGTCCACTTTGTTCCTGTACACATTGCCGATCCCTGCACCTGTCATTTTGGGGCTTATTTTTACAGTTCCTGACTTTGAAATGTCACGGCATCCATATTGAGATCCAAATGTCTGTATCAGTGAGAAAATAGTCCTGGCATAAAGAATTAATGCAGGATTATTATGTCCTGACTCATGTACACAGCGTGATGAGAACGTTTCTCCATGGCCACAGTACAACATGCAGTAACATTTCACAAATATAATGCAAATTTAACATTTAACAGTGCAGCAATCCGACATTGTAATGGTAATGGGAATGTAAACCTTGAAGACTGAGATTGCACATAGCAACAAAGTGCAAGGTGTGACATGACAAAGCAATACAATAAATAGACAGTATTATACAATACATAACACAACAGAACTCTGCATTTCATGTTTTGTTTTGTTGTAAGTAATCTTCACTTTTGCAGTCACCTTTGAGTCAGTGTACTCAAAATTTTATTAACATCTCAGAACTATTCTGTGAAAGAATTGTAGTGTGTAGTGTTTATACAATATGTCAATATGATTTCACTGGCGGTGAAAAAGTTTGGAAGAACTGGACTGGGGCTGATTTTAACAGCAGTCATTATCTTGTTTTCTTAGACTTTCTCTCCTGACTGATAAGAACCAATAATGAACAGATGTTGTCTGATAGGAAGACCGTGACCCACTAATCTATAGACTCTCCCTAAAATACACCACCCCTCAGTGGACGCCCTGGTCACACCCAGAAAACAGTCATCCTACACAGACGAAGTTGGCTGTAATAGCGATCAGAATAGAGCAAAACCAGAATGCTGGTAGTTTCATTCCCTTTTATCTTCAAATGTAAAGTTGATATGCTCATCATTGTGGCATCGCTACCTAATACAGATTTACTACTTCTGTACATAATCCTGTGAATCATAATTTCTAATTCTAAGAATTCGTGTATAAAAACAAATCATTTCTCTCCCCTCTCACTCTTCTCCTTGATGACATTCCAAGACCTTGACGATTATATTTCATAAAATATATATGGAATGTTCCTGGCAAATATTCTCTCTCCTTTCTAATTCAAAATGATGTGTAACATAACAACACAATAGTAGTATAATTAGTCAAGCATTCTTAGCCATAGCTGAGAAACACTGACAGAATGGGCTGCTGATCAAATCATAGATGGACGGATGGATGGATCTGCATTTGCTTCGCAGATTGTTACATATCCAAGTCCCTTTTGTCCACAGTAATCCATATTTGAGGACTGTAGTAATAATCTACCCATCAATACATTTGTCTGTTTTCAGTCAACAGATTTGGAGGCTCAAATCCTATGCTGAGAATTGGAAATGTTCTCCCTGAATCATGCGGGCTTCCTGCTGCTGTCCAAAGACATACTTTTAGGCTTCCTGCTGCCTATTAACGGCACATAGTGTGTGTTATGTAATGGAATGGCAGCCTTGTGCTCTATATTGCCTGTCATAGGGCTCAGAAGACCCAGGATACATGGTTGAAAGATGGATTGATATTAACAATATACTAGATCATCTGGATCAGTATATTTTACGATGGTGCGGTTGATGGGGGGGGGGGGGTGGACTTGGCAATGGCAAAGGTTTTTGGGTTGGGGGGATTGCAACAGTAAAAGTTCTCAACTGGGGAGGCCCCTTTTTAGAAGAGGCCCCTGGGCTTCAGCCTGCGCATCGACCATCATGCTTTATGTGTAAAAATAAAGTGCTTGATTTTATCAGGGAGGCACTACCTCTGAGGGTTAGCTATTTGAATTCCACTCAAAACTCCCACAGTCCAAAAACATGCAGTTAGGCAAAGTGACATCAGAATGTGTCCCATGGGACGCACTGACATCATGTTTAGGGTGCCTCCTGCTCTTTGCTTGTGGGATAGGCTCCAGCTACACTGCAGCCTTGTTTTGGATAATCAGTATGGAAGTTATGTAAAATGCAGTATTTACCTTCTCATACACACAAATCCCTCGAGTATATCAAACTGCACATACTGTAACCCGGTAATCCCCAATATCTCAATAATTCCCATAGCAAAAAAAAAAAAAAACAAATACAAATTAAAAACCTTAATTGTACTTTTCAGTTCCGATCAACCATATTTTCGTTTTACATATTACAGCAATTAGTAGATGCCATGGTTTGTAGTTAGCCGAACAACGCGTGCGCATGTTTTTAGAATAAATTTTAACTGTGAAAATGAAATTATGCCTTAAGTGAAACATTCAAATTGTATGCAAACCAACGTCTCGTATTCAAATATAATGAAGATACGTGGAAATATGCGGAGAGTTTGACGTTTTTGGCTCGCTTGTCAAACCCTAATCCCTAACGTGCGATTGGCTGATCCCTTTGCAAATCCAATTTTTTAGTTCGCGCTCTTCGGATTTTCATTGGCTCCCTGGGAGTGGGCGTTGCTAGGCGCGCTTATGTCACCGGAGCGCTGCAGCACAGCGGCGATGCTTCACCCAGCGCCGCCGCCGAGCGGGTAGAAGCGGAGCCGCCGTCCTCGGGCCGCCGTCCCCCGCATGGAGCTGCGCGTCGGCCGGGCCGCAGCGCCTCTCGACATGCCGGAAAGCAGCCAGAGCGGCGACTGCGGGGCGCCGGAGGCGGACGCCTACGAGAGCCTGCCGCCCACGGCGTCGCTCGGCACGCACATGACGGCGGGGGCCGTGGCGGGCATCCTGGAGCACACCGTGATGTACCCCGTGGACTCCGTCAAGGTTCGGCTGGCCGGGGCGGCGGGGGCGGGGCGGTTAGCTTAGCTAGCGGCTAAGCGGGGCGCGCGCTCTTGCTGTCCCGCGTGCGCTCGCGTGCCAAGTTAGTAACCCCCCGCTTTGCTAACTACCCGCGCAGGTTAACCCCTATCCGAGCTAACCAGCGGGGGGGAGGGGAATAAACTTGACTAGCTGTCCAGCTGTCCCGCTCGGCGGCTCCGCGCCCCGCACCTGGCGCCCTGGCTCCGGCCGGCCGAAGGTCACGGCTCGCCGGCGAGATGGCGCCCAGCCGCCGCCTCCTGCTGCCCGGTCCGCCCGTCCCGATGGCGGCACAGGAAGCGCGCCGGTACCGTAGGCAGGTTCGCGGGCTCTGTGTACATGGCGGATGGACCCGAACCCGCTTCCGGGAAGTTTGTTTGGCCGAGGTCGCGGTGGCCGCTTACGGAGACCTCCGCCCCCGCTTACGGCCCCTCCAGCTGCGTTCATTCCTTGACAATATCTGTTAATGTATGTTGAGTGCTTAAGCCCTCGGCTTTTGCTCTTTAGGCACCTGGCCTGGGATCCCTGGTTAAAATCGGCAGGGCTCCTTTTGATTGCATGACAGTGTGACACTTGTGCGTCTGCAGAAAGAGGGGCCAGTGTCCCAGCTCGTCTCTGCTCTTAAGCTGCCACAATTAAATGGCCTGTGCTTGTGCCAGGCCCGTCTTTGGCTCCCTCCCACTGCCTTCTCAATTTCTTGTCGGAGGCCTCCTTCATTTCCTGCCAAAGTGTGCTGTTTAGCCCCATTTCTGGCACATTTGCTTCAAACATCAAATCCTAACTGTGTTGTGCATGGATTGCAGTGCTTAAGGTGGTGAGAGGTCAGCGTTATGGATAAAAGGTGCGTTTGGAAGGATTATAAAGCCTGAATTTAAGCTTTTCTTTGCGGTTGGGTTAGAGTGTCCAGTAAGCACTCTGACAGCAGCAGATAGCAGTGCCATGTGGGATCCTCAGGCAGTTTAAGCTAGTAGGATGTACATACTCAATAATTCATAATCAAACTTACACAAGACACATGTTATGCTGGCTATCATCATGTGCAGGGAGGTGGAGACTTTTATTTATGAAGCTGTTTTGGGATTCATAAAGTAAAAATGGCTGTGTAATTTATAGTAAAATGTGCTGCATGTAGAGAATGACTTATCACTGGAGTAGTTTCTAAGAACCACCAAGTAGGGAGTTCCTACTATTTGCGATACACTGATAACCTCAACACCAGGTTCATGTGTGAGTGGAGCAGCAGGGTCATGTGGCTGGATCCTTTTCCTTGTCTTTTCCTTGTTCTCCTTTGTGTGAAAGGTTCCCTAGTAACCAACATGGAATATGGCATGATGTCATCAAAGTGTGTTGTAGTACAGTGGTTAATTGTGCTTTGAAATGGGGGGGCCATGTTCCCATGTGTTTTGAATGTTTTTTCACATCGGTGAATTTTTTTTTTTTTTTGTTTTTGTTTAATATTTTAATTGAATTATTTGATGAGTTAATTCTCAAAAGACACAAGTATTTTCAAAGTTAGAGATTCTTTAAATGAACTGTTGATGTTACGAAAGGTGGCGTTTCAGTTTGAGGGAAGGACTGACGGATAAGATTTCCATGTATACCTCTTGGTGATGGCTGAGATGTGTGCTCAGTGGTCTGGTTATGAAGCTGTGTGTGACTAGCAGCCAGAGAGTAAGTAATTCATCCATTAAGCAATCGCAGAAGATTTGGAGTGGGGCAAATAATAAGGCCTTATTTCCTTTAAGTGAAAGCTGTATATGACGCAATTCAGAATGCCGTTTTCCAGAAGGAAACAGAGGTTCCCACGCTCACTTTATTATATATTTAAATTAGTTCCTGCATCAGTTATCATAGTGGATCAAGTATCACTGTAGATATTGAATAGCCTTGAATTAAAGAGGATTATGAGAAAGTATTGTGGTTTTGGCTAGAAGCTTTTCTTGGCTCATGGAGACAGTATCTCTGTGGCTCCTTATCTGCAGGGCCCAGCAGCCCTTTGCATGTGTCCTTTCCTCCTGGTGACTTGGCAATCGGCCCCCTGCACATGAAAGGCGGGCTGGTTGGTTCCCTCCCTCATACTGCTGATTAGTGGCCTGGCTCCTGCACCAGCCTGATGCCCCAACCGAAGCCTCTTGCTGGCTGCCACTACCCGCGGTCCGAGGTCTCAACCCGTGCCTGCCCCCCTTCATGTGACTGGCAGGCACTTTCCCATGTGTTCCTCTCTAGCCTATGTGGTTACCCTGCACACCCTGCCCTTGGTACCTGGAGGCAGCTGCTGCATGTTGACAGGGGAGCCCCAATGGGGGTGAGTCACTCTGGGCCTCTCTACTATGTGTGTGACTTCAACAAGTAGCGGCCAAAACAAACGAGTAGTGACCTGTACTATAGGGCGGGCAAACTTTAATGTTATAAATGTAGTTGTTAATATCAATTTACCTCCCTTTTTTCTTCTATAGGACATGTGGGATTTTCAGAAATTTGACATGGATTGGTTGGGTTTCACATGACCTCCGTATAGCACCACAGAATGGGTCTTGTCAGCTGTTGTACAGGGGTGGGTTTTTGTTACTGCTAGGTTTCAGATCCAGAGGAGTCGCTCCTAGTAAGCAGTGGAGCTGGGAGAAATGCTTAGTCCTGACTTCTGCAGCAGCTTGGCTGGGTGGAGTACATCCCCCCCCCCTTTTTTTTGGTCCCTCTTTCCTAACGTGAAATGGGTTTCCCTGGGGTAGAGCCATCTATGGCCAGTTGAGAAGTTCAGATCGCAGATAGGCAAAGCTTCCTGCGGAGAGGAAAAAGTAATAACAGCTCCTGAACAGATTACTTTTTGCCTCCCAAGAAGCTGATACCGCTTTTTTCATGAACATTGCAATTGTGCCCTTTTGTATATTTTTCCCTGCATTGAAATTTTAATTGTGCAAGTCTCTGGGTAAGTCTTCATTAACAATTCCTGTTTTGGGAACACGGCCGGTATCCTGTTTCCTGCACTGAAACAGGCTTTGTATGGGCAAGTCCTGTTTGTCTAGAGGGCTGATATGACATTTGCAGATCTGTGTCACAGGAGGGCAATGTGCACGAAAAAGTACATCTGTGTTAATGGGTGTGGAATTCAGACGTGTATAGATAAGATTGTACTAGGACTGTTTTCCGAGTAGCAGGGCTGTATTGCTGGTATTATAGGCAGCATTAGGACAGAAATCACTTGGCATGTTTCCACTGATTTTTTTATTTTTTAAATTTGGTAAAGGATCTTACAGATGAATCTTGGTTGTCTGTTCCACTGAAGAGACCACTGGAGGTGCACTTTTTTTTTTTTTTTTTTATCTTGGCCAATCAAGATAAAACAAAGGGCCATTTGTTCCTGTCCTGAAGGAACTCATCCTCCTGTTTCTTAATTCATTGATCAGTTTGCTGTATGGATTGTTGAAGAGTTGAATCCCGTTGACTAATAACTTGGTTGCACCCTGTGGTTTGCGGGGACTGTTGGACTGACAGTGTTACGTATGGCATCACTGTGCCACCATGTGTCGCACCTCTCATTGTGTTAATGGATCCTTTCTCTGAGGATGATGACGCCACCCTACTGAGGAGCTTGGGGGAGGTGAAACCACACACAGCATTGGCTGGGCTACAGTCCCATGGCCCCAGAGGGCCTCTGTACCAGCCAATGTGATGTTATGTTCAGGTTTGGCTACAGACACCCATTGTGCCATGAACAGGGGGTCTGATTTCAGCATCAGATTTTCAACACCGAGTTAAATCGTGTGGCATCCCCAGAATCATTTAGGTGAGGGATCCTGCCTTGTTCCGGGTGCTAATTCTCAAGAGACGGAAGGAGCAAAGCATGCTTTGTTATGAAAGGCATGAACACATTAGTTTGCATTATTTTATCTATTTTTATTTTATTTTTATTTTATTTGCTGCAACTGTTTTGTGCTCCTACTTTTGTAGGCTATAAGACTTACAGCACAGCATTAAACCCAACAAAGTTATTTAAATAAAGTTAGTTATTCCTCATTCTTGAATAATTAATTGCGGTCTAGGGCATCTTTCGAGCATGACCCTGAGAATTAATCCACCATAGATCTGGGTTCTCTGAACACCATTTGGAGTCACCAATCTAATCCCCTTATAAGTGATCGATAGGATCGCACACTTCCTTCAAATGTCGCCAATACCAAAGAGAATAGGAACTGGTTATTTCTTCATTGTTTGATTCTCCAGTCTATACCGGTGCTTGGAATATGCGTAAACACCTTGCACTGAGCAGCAGGAAGGGTTTAACAGAGAACCTTCAAAACATAAGTGCCGACGTTCATGTACAGCACTGAACACACCCAAAGCCAAGTTCTGCCCACAGGTCATGCTAAGAGAGAACCTGGAATCTCCCCGAATGCACATTTGGCATCACACACATACACATCATAGAACATACGAGTTATACTTCCACCTTATATCATAGAGGAAAGGTGAAGCAGGTATGTTTTAACTGGTTTTGTGAATGATTTGGGAAATGGTCGTTCTGTATGAATGAGTTTGACCTTTATGATCCAGCTGATAGGCTGTGTGTCGGTCATCATTTATGCTGAATTCTCATTCATTGTGAAACTCCTGGTCATCGTTATGAGTGGCAAAAGGGGTGTCATCAGTCCACAGGCCAAGACTTCTCCACATCCAACCCCCTTACTCCAAGCGAGTTCACTTCATTTACATCCAGCACATCAACGAATATCTTTTTGCTTGCATATCCGCATTTCCACATCAGAAAATTAGATTGATAACCGGTATACACTTTTCTCTAAAATCCGCTATTGCCGGCGGCGAAACTTGCCAAACCTATTCTGTCTAGGCTGCAGGCCTCCGCAAGGCCACGTCCAGGATAAGCAGGACATGGATGGATGTTTCACTGCTGTCAGTGGTTACTGCAAGACGAGCTGCCATGGTAAAATGGCAGACCAGACGAAGTTACTATGGCAACTTCCGGCTACCTGTGACCCAGTACCTGTGACCCAGGAGCAGTCTCATACCTCCCGTATATGTAGGAGAGAGTCCCACGTTCAGCCTCTCCTAGGCCCCTCTCCTCTTCTGCAGTTTATGTAGACAAAAACCGATAAGTAGGTAAAATTACAGGGATAAAGAGTACGCAATCTCTAAACGTTGTGTAGATCAGAGCCAGCATTTTTTTGCGCTGTAACTATTTTCTGTAAGCTGTCATCTTCCACAGCTTCTTGCTGTAGACAACTGTTTCATCCCCCATAAGCACTTTAATGCCGCGCCGGTCTTTTTAGCTTACCAGTGTTTGCTGTTCTTTACGCTAAATGTACGTCTCTGGAACCGGAAACTGTGCTGCGTTAGTTACCAGTGCCAGTGTGTTTGGGCTTACAGTGCTGCGGTGATCT
Source organism: Petrocephalus schoutedeni (assembly GCA_026780765.1). Lineage (NCBI taxonomy): Eukaryota > Metazoa > Chordata > Actinopteri > Osteoglossiformes > Mormyridae > Petrocephalus > Petrocephalus schoutedeni. The sequence goes on along the minus strand of JAODKL010000040.1, from coordinate 12,231,657 downwards.
CCAGTCCAGCCACTCGCCTCTGCCACATCGCTGCTGCTGCTTCTCTTCTCTGTCAAGTTTCATCACCACCTTCCTTGTCTTTGTAGCGTTTTCTAAAAGTTCTGAATCATTTGCTCAGAAACTGAAAACGGTTTCATTACTTTTTCCATTTTTCATTTTGTAAGTCTTCAGTGTGAATTGGGCATCCCACACACTGCAGCCTCTCTGATCAGGCCTCATTTTCCTTCTCTCTCTCTTCTTTCCTCGATCTTGACAAGCACCCATCCAGTCTGTACTGCGGGGCACGGGTGCGAGGATGGCCCATTGTTACGTTCCTTTTTGTGGTGGAGTTGATTCTGTCTCCTGCAGCATATTGCCTGTGTTTCCTTCCCACGCCACAACAATAAAATATCAATCCCATTTCTCAGTGTCATGTGACCCGGGCATAGCAAAGCCAGACGGTGCTCCTCTGGCCTTCATAGGAACTGTCTCCTGCCTTCCCTGCAGAGTGTTTTAATCATTCATACTAGGCCTGCCTGATGTGTGGTGTTATCAACATCACATATTGCACATGCAATTGTCACATCGCAGACTGCTATAATCCTTTGGGGTGAGACCGTCAATAAGTTACACTAAAACATTTTTACTCATTCATGGGGAAAAACTTTGCAAGCTTTGCAGTTTTAATCTTGAAAAGGAACTTGATTGATTAGTATATGTTTAAAAAAAGTTCATCGCTACTACTTTTGCATGAGCACTGCAAGAGCTGACTGAGCCAATCATAATTATTCACATCCTTGCCGTCTCACTCACTCAGACAGTGTGACACTTTTGTGAGTAATGTAACAAAAATGAGTGTGGAGGAGAAGAGCGAGCAAGTTAGTCGCCAAAAGGCATTTGTGTTCTGTAAATATTTTGGATTCCATAGAGGACGAGAAGAGCAAGCGATTTGTTGGCGTGACTCAGGGCAACACCACAAATGTCTGGCCGTGTGTGTTCTGTGTCTAGTTTTTTGGGGGAAATTTCCAACGTCCAAAATTTTCAAAGACTAATCTTCTCCGAACCTGTCCATATTGTATCTTATTACAGCTCTTTAAAAAAATTTTTACACACTTCTCCTGAAACTGTGCTTTAATTTAATTTAATACGCTCATGTGTGCCCGTGCTAAAGCCGCCCAGTCAGAAGCAGGTGTGTACAGTGCAGTTGGAGCAGGCCTTGGGGGGGGGCAGACGTGGGGGTCGGTACTGACACTGAGGTGACAGTCAGACATTCAGAGGCCTGTTATGAGGGGGTACAGATGGGGAGTTATTTGCCATAAGCTGCAGAAATGATAAGGTGGTGCAGCCTGTTCTTAAATAACAGGTGTGCAGGGTACCTGGGAGAGCTGAGTCGTCGGGTGGGGGACTGTCCCATAAAAGCTGGCCGCTCACTGGTTACTTAGTATTTACTGAGTGGAATCATGAGAAATGACCTGACCTTTCTGTGCCAAGTGAGGAACATAAAGTCCGAGAGGACGTGAGGGCAGGAAGGGGTGGGTGACGGGCGTGGTTGGTGCTCCTGAGGGACTGCCATCAGGTGTAGGTCTTCAGTGCTCCTGGTCCTCTTGGAGATTTAAATGGGTGTGTACAGACCCGCTGACTCGGCAGTACTGAACTGGTGTTGAGGGCCCTGATCTTCCCTCATCTCCCTTCATGTCTGTATCTTTCCCTGTTACCCTGTGCTCCCTCCCACTAACACCCCCCGCCCCCAGACGCGGATGCAGAGCCTCCAGCCAGACCCCAAGGCCCAATACCGCAGTGTCTACGAGGCCCTGCATCGGATCATCCGCACCGAGGGCGTGCTGCGGCCCTTCAGGGGCCTCAACATCACCATGCTGGGCGCTGGCCCCGCCCACGCCCTCTACTTCGCCTGCTATGAGAGGGTCAAGCGGGTCCTCAGCGACGTCATCCAGAACGGGGGCAACAGTCACCTGGCCAATGGTACGCTACCCCCATGCCCGCCCCCCCCCACCCGCCCGCT
>JAODKL010000040.1:12191203-12212400 GCA_026780765.1 Petrocephalus schoutedeni | reverse complement strand
CCACCAGGACCCCCACCCTACAACAATTAAAACTGTCTTGTCCCAAATCAGACTGCAGATTTGCTGCCTCTCATAGGGGTCCTCTGATTGCCATCTGTAAGTATCTGGGAGCCCACATGTTATGGGATAGATCCTCGCTTTGCTGTCTTGCACAATTTCCACGCTCAATCAGGGCTTAAGTACAGTGGATGCCATTGTTTGACAACAGATCTTTAAAAATCTGTGTTTATGCTTAGGGAAATGATTTATTTAGGTTGGAAATTTACCTTTAAAAAGCAGATGAAATCATATAATAAAAACAATGTCATCATTCACAGAATGTCGTCTGTGAATGAACATTCTATTTCAGTGTTTTGTTAAGATACAGTAGACCATTCCTAAACTGGGCACTCAGGATCGTACTTACCTCATGGGAGGATAACGTCAGTCTGCCAGTACAGATTTAACTGAATCTTAGCCATCCCATCATGCACCATTTTGTGTTTGGAAAACATGCATAGAGAATGACACATGGGAGAAAAGGTGCTGGTCATTGTACTGCCCAGTCAGACCGGCCTTCTGGCCTTTATTCTGCTCCGCGGATGCAGGCTCATGGGAGCCCGGGCCGACCCTAGGGGGATGCAGGCTCACGGCGAGCCCGGGCCACCCTAGGGGGACGCGGGCTCACGGCGAGCCCGGGCCGACCCTAGGGGGATGCAGGCCCGGGCCGACCCTAGGGGGATGCAGGATCACGGCGAGCCCGGGCCGACCCTAGGAAGACGCGGGCTCACGGCGGGCCCGGGCCGACCCTAGGGGGACGCGGGATCACGGCGAACCCGGGCCACCCCTAGGGGGACGCAGGCCCGGGCCGACCCTAGGGGGACGCAGGCTCACGGCGAGCCCGGGCCGACCCTAGGGGGACGCAGGCCCGGGCCGACCCTAGGGGAATGCAGGCTCACGGCGGGCCCGGGCCGACCCTAGGGGGACGCAGGCTCAAATGTGACTGCAGATTTGAATGCTTCACTGTTTTCATGTGCATGTGTGTAATTTACCTATGAAGGCTAAGATGATTATTGGGAATTTACAGGCTGGTTCATGGGATACAGAACTGCCTTTAAATCACATCCCCGCTCTATTTGTGGAGTTTGCATGGCCTCCTGGTATTCTGTGGGATTTCTCCTATAGCCGGCTATGGTTATGAGGGTCTGTGTGTAATTTGCCCAATAATGGAGAGGCACCCGACCCGGAAGGTAGCCCTGCTCTGTGCCCTGCCCATCCCAGCTGAGGCTCCAGTCGCTGTGCACACATACTTAAACTCACCAGTTAGGCTCTGTGAGCAGAGAGGGCTGTCAGCCAATCAGCCGAGACTGGCTTCCGGACTCCAGTGGGTTAGCAGTAATGGTGTGCTTAATTTTAATACTGTTAACTCATCTTTCTGCAGCTGATCAAAAATGACTGCGTCAATGAACAGCAAGGTGCAACAACAGAGATGAGTTCAGGATGCCAGGGTAAGTGAGATGTATCAAAGACGTCCCAAGCATTCAAAAGACGGCAAAGGTGTCACTCATAGACAGATTTCCGAATTATCATAAATAACCCCCACTGGTACTAAGCTAACCTCCATATCCAATGGATGCTGTTTCTCATGGGAGCCACAATGCAGGAATCACACATTGTGCGTGCTTAGTTTGCATTGTCTCAGTTACCTGGGTACACATGCATCACAAACCCCCCTTTGCCCATTTCCGCTGTAAGCAGCTTCCCAGCACACGGGTGCCCTGCATTTCAGGCAGTGCTCTTCTGAAATGTCATTAACCAAGACCTGAATGTTTAAAACGATAAAACGACATTACCCAAACACACTCTGAAAACTTTAAAATATAAAATACTTTATTTTAAAGCGGGGCCAGCTTGGTATATGAGTGACATTGGCGACCGGCACAAAACAGCGTGTGAAAAAGATTTGAAGAAATAACTCTGGGTTTGATGACATTAAGGTTATTTACACTAGTTTTAGTATTTCAGTACTTTTCTTGCGAAACTGACGCGTGCTGCTTCGTTGGCAGCCAGATACCACGCGCTACAAAAATGATTTAAATATAAATGAACTGATAAAATGTGATTTCTGGTGCTTCGGATGGTCTGGCAGGAATCGTTAGCAGTCTGTCGTATACGCTTTCCCCATGCACCTTCCAAATGTCCCATCGTGCGCGTTTATGTAGTCCACCGTTTCAGCTGTTCACCACAAGGCGGATTTCCAGACGCTGAGTCCGTACTGATAGGGTCGGTACTGATAGGTCTTGCACATCATGGCGAGCAGAGATGCTCTGACCAGGTCCTCGTCCGCGGCACAGAGATGCAGCGCCTCCGACGTCCCCAGCAGGTCCCTGCCGCACTCCGCGGCCAGCTGCCTCCTTTTCGTCTTATACCTCCGGTTCTGAAACCAGATCTTCACCTGCGTCTCGGTCAGGCGCAGGCTGCCGGCCAGGTGAGCCCGCTCCGGGCCGGACAGGTACTTCTGGTGGCTGAACTTCTTCTCCAGCTCCAGCACCTGCAGGTGGCTGAAGGCGGCGCGGCTGCGCTTCCGTTTGCCCTCCGCCGCCGAGCGACGCTTGAGGTCCGGGGAAGCCGTGCATGATCGGTCCGGGGAATCTGCGGACCGGACGCCAGGTTAATGGTTTCAGGGACACTTACGTTACCATCCAGCAGCGCGCCCTTAGCAATTCGCGTCTCAGTTATTCCATTAAACACCAGCAGTAATCAATCCTGCCTCTTGCACATGTGTGATTAATTGGGCGACTATGTGATTAATTGGGCGATCGGACTTGCGGGTCCCCCTTAGTGTGACGCACTGCTGCCCACGATGCACTGCACCCTGTAAGGTGTCACAAGCGCCTTACCCCGTCCCGGAGCACCGCAGTCTGCGCCGATCCTGCCCCCCGACTCCGAGCCAAAGAGGGTCTCTGCTCCGGGCCACCGAGCCGCGGCGCCTCCAGCTGACAGCCTCCTTTCCAGGAGCGGGGTGAGTCCACAGGGGTCCCGCCCATGGTCGTGCTTAATTGCCAGTATGTCCTGGATGAGAAACGACGTTAAGGGCTTGGCAGCGGTGGCCATGTCTGCGGCAGACCCCTGTGCGGTTTGCAACAGACGGATAATTCCCACTTAAACTTCACTCTTAAAGTTTGAACACCTTCGCCTTGCGTCACTTATATAGCTTATATACCAGCGCTGCCGGCGGGTGTCGCCCGCTCTCATTGGCTGAGGCGAGCCTGGGGGGCATGACGTCATGCGTGCAGCCTGGGGGCGGCGAGCGGCGAGCGCTGATTTAGGGCCAGTCATCATTACGGAAGTTTTACCAGTTTTTCATCAAAGGTCGTTTTCTGTGGCTTCATTGCTGAATGCGATTTTATTTTTATTACATTCGAACTTTGATAATACCTGAATTGTTTTAGTGTTTTAGTGAACCTTGAATTTCTGTCAACCCTAAAACACTAGTTAGATGAGTATAATTTTAAAGTTGATTTTGACTTTCTATGTGTAATGATTTTAGGGATTTATAATAATATATGTTTTCGGTATCTTCAACAAACCTTAAATCAAATCATACCGTTTTTATTTAACGTTCTAATAAAATCAAATAGTTTTGATTTATAGTTTTCACTTGAAAAACAAAGATTAGATTTATGAAATGAGCAGTATTTAGCATTATCCTGTTATCCACAATTTTTATTTAGTTGTCAGCTGACTCTGAAAAGCATTTACTGACTCTTCAACTTGTTTTTTAATAGTCATTTTTTGTAGTTACAATGCCATTTCGTTATGTTTCTGTTTTATTTATTACCTCCATATAACGTAACTTACAGATTTTTTGCATACTTTTATACAGTTTTGCATATCCCAAGTAGAATCCTCCAGAGCTTTGGATCTATCAAAGTGGAAATAATTAAATGGATAACATGATTAAATTAAAATACTTTGCGAAGTCTGTGAGAGATGAGAACCATTTGCCTAAAGTTAGATGGCCAATAAAATAATCTGTAAAATACCAGTTTGGACTGTGATATTGATGGTGTTGTCACAGTAAGGAGCTGTAACCAGGCAGTGCTGTCTAAGTGAGAGCAGTGCTCCCTTAAATGTGATCAGTACCCGGCAGAAAGACTGCAGTTATCTCTGTTAAAGGCCTGTCGTGAGATAAGAACCAGTGTCCAGATGCATGCAGCCTGGAACCCTCTCCTGTCCCTCTTATCTTCTGCCCGCGTGAGATTTATTGTGCAACTGGATATCTGTATTGCTAGCATGCAAGGCCCGAGCATGGGGGGGGGGGGTCCCTGGCTGCAGGTCGGGGGGCACGAGTGCAGTGGGGAACCAGGTCAGGGTGGGTGGCCTACGGGTGGTTAATGTGTTCAGCACATTGCGCTCGGCTCCTCACCTGACACGCCCATTGCAGACTGTTTGTTGTAACCACCCCCCCCCCCCCCATGCCCCCTGAACCCTCTGCTGCCTCTGCATGGCCTGACCCCCTTGTTGCTGATTGGTTGGGAGTGGGTGATGCCCTCTCGGGGGGTGTTCATTTACAATAACATACCCCCAAGATGACAAATGCACGTACTGTCCCTCTGCCCCCATCCCCTACACTGAGCACTTCCCGCCTTCCGCGGGGCGGCCAGCTCTGGACACACGCACATGCTTTCAGGGGGGCGTTACATCTGATCAGGAACGCCATAGAGCACTGAGTGAGGGGCAGGTAAGTCATTCTGAACCTCTCATCCTCTGAGATCATGGACGGCTTCTCCTGGACATGGATGTAGGCATTTTTCAAGGCTTACTTAATTGACAAACATTTGTTGTTCCTTGACTAAAGTAAACCTTCTGTTATAGATTTTTTCGGAGTGATTAGAGTCCCCTTGAATGGACTGCTTATGTTCAGTCCATGTGTAGCGTACCTGCATACAGTATTTTTATCCTTAGGGTCTTTGATCAAGCCTCTTTCCTGTTTGCTTTCTGCCGATGTCTATCTGACTTGCAGGCTGCACATATTGGGCTGATCCGGTACAATATGTCATCCCGTGTCGCGTGGAGAACAAGCGTGGTGATTACGGGAGCATTACTCACCCCGTATGTGACTCCGCCTCCCCCATGGACCCCTCGTTTTGTTTGTGTCCATGCTGGTCACACACTGACCCGGATACGTAGTAACCCCGGTTAATCCAACACCAGATGTTGACTGGTTAGGGCCTGACCTTTCAGCCCAGGAAGGCATATATCTTACACGCTGTGTGTGTGTGTGTGTGTGTGTGTGTGTGCGCGCACCTCTCCGTTGCTTATTATTCCCCCATTGCCAGTTGCAGATGGAGAGGACACCCCCGTACCAGTTAAAAACTTTGTTCTCTTAAAGATATCGCCGCTTAGTCTCTCAGAGACAAGTATATCTGCGATCTGTCCTGGGACCGATGGCTGATGATTGCGCTGATATGTGGATTCAGCTGTCCGCGCTCACTTGCCGCTGAAGCCGTGCTCAATCCTGATGGTGACCTGTGCCTGTATCATATCAGTACACACACTTTAATCACAAAAAATTGTAATCGTCCTTTAAGGTTTAATTGCTGCCTCACAGTTTTATGGTTTTAAGGCTGGGTTGCAGCAGCATGTTGCCGTGTGTGGGAGGCAGAATCGTCACTGGGGCTGTACCCTCAAGGGTCTTGTACCTTTTAAGATGCATAAATGGACCATGAGGAACTGTTTTGTACCATTGTGGGTACATTAATGTTGTTTGTACCTTGGGGATTCATTTCTGTACCATATAAGGTGCACTTACCTACAGCTAAGGGTACAACTGGCAGACCCTTGAGGGTATAGCCCCAGTGACAAGCATAGGTACAAATTGGTACCCTATTTTCTGAGAGGGTAGTAATATATAGCATAGCTGCCCTCTAGTGGCACGAGTCATCCTCAAATGTTACAAACATCTACATCGGCTCCTTTCACCCTTTTTTGTATAGTTCGTATAATTATTGATTTGATGTGTGTGCATTTGATTGGCAAAGAAATGTACTACAGTCGAAATATGTTCGTTTGTTTCACTAATTGTATTTTAATAATTCTGGAGTGACATTCACATTGAGACAACGTGTGTGTGTGTGTGTGTGTGTGTGTGTGGTGTTTGCATGTCCCGTCCATGTCATGTGTGTTTAATGCATTCTTAACTTGGCCATAGTATATGTGGTAGTCTGCCATCCTGTCCAGCTTGTGCATAAGCCTTTTGGCTTGTGCTGTCTGAGAGCGGCCCCAGGCTCTTCGAGGTTGCTAGTTGGATGGATTTAGAATATTAGATTATAGTTCATTTAAGGTGGCGAAGTTTTAATACAAAACCACTCCCGTAAATTCAGGAATCGATGTCGGGAACATGGTTTATCAGTGTAATAACATGGTTTATCTCATATATCCATCATTAATTCTCTGGCTCGGGGAAAGCTATGTTGTATGAACTGAATATACTTTGGAAAACGGTTCTGCATTGAGGTAAAAGTGTTTGAACTAGAAACGGGTTTTCTTTGTTTCATGGTCCAAGAGAGATCCTGTTGCACCCTGAGGTCAGGAAAAATGTTGAATATTTTCCCAGCAGGGGGCAGTGCGAGGTTATAATCGCCGTCCATGTGCTCAAGTACATTACCTAGAGTATACAAATGATCTGCTTAGAAAAAAACATACATTTCACTTAATAAAGTGCAAGGGTGAACAGAGAACTAATTACCAGTCGTGTTATTTTCTTTGGCTACTATTTCAAATATATAGTGTATATTTTAAAGAGCTTTTTTGTCTGATTTAAAGGGTACTGAAGTGTTGCCTTTGTGGAAACCTTAAGATGTTCTGGACTAACGCCATCTATACTGTCGCCAGGAGTTGCTTTGACGTAACCTAATAATAATAACTGAAATATAGAAATGTGAGTTAAAAAGATGCGCCGTCACTTTATAAGCGGAAAATTAAAAAGTGAAATCAAGCTGGTAAGAACATATAAAAAAAGACGTATGTCAAGGCGAGGCGATGACAGACTGAATGGCAGCTGAAATTGTACATCTCTTAGTAGCTTTGATCCTAAAAAACAACATGTTCTCCAGTCTGCCGAGAACAGTAACGCTATCCAAGCAGAACGCCAGCCAAGGGTGCGGTAATGAGCCCTGGCAATATGCATTTCTAAAGATTTCAGGACGAGCCGCGGAATTATAAACGAACAATACATCCCTTCTGGGAACACGGGCCCATCTTTATTTTACATATGCTCAATAAGACCGGATAAAATGTAAGTGCTTCGCTCCTTAAGTCTCAGTGCTTCAGTCGTCCTCGGCTTTCCGTGTCACTGCTCTCCAAACGAATGAACTGAGAAATTAGCGAATGATCCCATCTCAGAATACCGGGCTAAAAGTACCTGACAGGCGTCATGAATACCCCCAATTTACATGAACGGTTCTTCCTTTACTCTACATGTTGGAACCGTTTATTTAACCTATTATAAAATACAGTGGCATGGTGTACACGGTATACACGGTATTCCTGAAGGGAAACGGCCATTAAAATCCTGGGGGAAAATGTCACTGTTGCAAAAAAAAGCTGCTCTCCTGGAGCGGAGGCACGTTTGCGGGTCCGAGCGCCGGCCGGGGGGCTGGAGGCGGGTCCGAGCGCCGGCCGGGGGGCTGGATGGGGGGCTGGATGCGGGTCCGAGCGCCGGCCGGGGGGCGGGATGCGGGTCCGAGCGCCGGCCGGGGGGCGGGATGCGGGTCCGAGCGCCGGCCGGGGGGCTGGATGCGCCGCCGCTCCTGCCAAAGGACAAGTGGCTGTTTGTGGACGGCGGCCAGCTGAGTGATGCCTCCCGAGTGCGGACAGATGTGTGTAAGCAGGGGAAGCGGGAGAGACGATAGAGACAAGGCGAGATGTGGGACTTCTGGCTGAAACGTGGGTGTCTGTCAGTGGCCATAAAGTCCGCTTTCCCGGGTGTTGCTCGGTGCTTTAAAGCCCCCCCTTCGCCTCCGTCCTGCTTCACTGTCGACTCTGACTGGCATATTTAAGATCTTTTCGTTTCTGCTGCCTCGGTGCTAGAAAAGTAAAATGTTTGCTCTGTGTTGTTTGTTTCGGGGCCTGAAACGATCAACACTGCTCAGAAGTCTAAACGTTTATTTCTGCGACGATGTGGTTACTTTCAAAAGTAGACTTATCGTAAATTGGACCAGTTTCGTTTTTCTATGGGGAAATGACACGATCATTGACAAGGACAAATCTAAGAGAATCACGGATCCCTGGTTTAAAACGTTAGCAGTAGTTTTTATAATGGTCACTATTACAGTTGATACTATTATTGGGGTATATGATATAAATTAGCACGATGGTAGGTGATTTTAGGCGTGTGTGTGTATAATTATTATATTAAATGTCCCCACAATGTGATAAAAGCCTGTAACTTTTCCCCAACTTTTTTTTCAGTTCCCACAAGGATAACCTCAATTTCATAAAAATCTGAAACTAACAAAAGTTAGTAACAAAAAACTAGACTTGCCAAAAGTCTTGTATTTCCTTTGGTTACTTATGGCTAAGGTTAGGGCTGGGCCGGGGTTAAGGTTGTTATAGCTGGGATTAGGGTTGTGCCCATAGAAATGAACAGAGAGTCTGCATAAAGATATGAATATATGGACTGTGTGGGCATGTTTAACTAAACATTCCCAAAAAAATGAGGTTACATTAGGTTAACAGTTCCTGAACATGTGACCTTCTGGGGATGTCCACTTTTTTGTCAGCATTAATCCACCATGGTAATTAATCTAGTGTGTGTTTGTGTGTGTGTGTGTGCTCATCAGGTGAAATGTACAGGACATGGCCACATAATTTTCTTTAAAAGCCCGGATTCCACTATTTTTCATGTGATGCACATGGATTGTTTATTCATTTCCCAAGCAGTGCCTTTCCGCACCGCCCTTTGGCCCCCCGGGGCCCGCAGGTGTGCCCTCCTCGCTGTTTTGCTGCCTGTTGGTGCCGGCCATGGTACACGCATGATCCTGGGCTGCAGGAGGCTAGCTCCCCGGGGACACTCGCCTCGTTCACGGCCTGGGGAACTCCGGCACCCATCCCATCCCATCCCTTCCTGCCGGGTCTCCTACCTGGGCCAAATCCGCCATCTCACTAGCTGCCGACACACGCGCTGCTTATCTGATCCACTCAAGTGGCCCCGGTCTCCACTCTGTCTGCTGCTAGAGCAGCTCAGAGCCACGCCACCCTCTTATCTCCAGGCTCTGTTGTGCTTCTCCTGCCCCCCCGACCCCCAATCAACCCAAGGCTTTGTCCAGCTAGCCTAGGAGGGATGAGGTGCAAGCTCGGACACTGACACGTCGGGGGGGGGCTCTGAGGGAAGGGGATATTTACTTGCAGTCTTCTCTCACTGCACTGCTGATGTGTCGATTATAAACAGACATCAGTCTCCAGTGCTAAGCCCCCCCACAAACGAGCTGTCTTATGCCAGGTAATGTTCATGGGGGGGGGGGGCTATGCTTGGGGTATGTTCTCCTGCACTGTTGTGGGGCTCAGAGTATAGTGACAGGTACATTTGTGAGCAGATTTAGATGGAGACGGAGACACTTACAGGCAGAAACTCTCCAGGAACTAAACTCTTGTCCGGCAGCCTAAACAACTACAAGCTGGGATAAAACTGCATCTTTCATAATGCCTCTTGCTAAGCAGACTTACTGTGAGGTCACTTTATAAGTGGTATAATTATTCCATTGGTGGCGTGTGTGTGTGTGTGTGTGTGTGTGTGTGTGTGTGTGTGTGTGTGTGTGTGTGTGTGTACAAATTTAGCATGCAGACATCACAAGATATAATATAGCTGGTCAGTCCATAGACTGCCCGCATGCCATCGGCCATTGTTTATTCCGTTTATTTTTAACGGATTGATGTCATTGTGACCTTACCTTACTAATCACTAATACTGCTGTCTGCTTTGCCATGGCGATGGGTGAATGGACCTCAGCACGCCGCGGCATTCCTGACGTTCTTGGTTGTACGACAAATGTACTAAAATATAGAGGCATACAAACGTGTTTCTGCGAACTGTAGTGCGATGCAGCGCTAAAATAACGCTATTCGATTAATACACAGTAATACGCAAAGTCGCATGCCTACTGCCTGCCACCATTTTGCAAAGAGGTTAGTCTTTTAAACAAAGTTAGTCTGTATTTTAATATGAGTCCGTACGACAAAATGTGTATATTGACATAGATAGTACGCCACAGTCAGCGCGTAACGTCCCCGCAAGCGTGTGACATCCAAACTAACCTAAACCTTAGCTATGAGCATCTCAAGTGGCGCTTGTTTCTCGCCCTCAGATCGATCGCAGATTAATCGGATTGCTGATGTTTCCTCGTTTGATGGAAAGCGACGCGGGACCCAGAGCCGGTGTGTCTGCGGCTTTATTTACCCTGGCCTGCGCTCCGCGGCCTCATCGCGCCCCCCCGCCATTGTCCCCGTGTTTTGGCCGGAGGACAATAACGACATCCCCATTTGATAGCATTAAGATTGCGGCCAGGCTTAAGCATTGCTCTAATCAACTGCTTTTTACACTGATGGACCAGGATAATATTAGTCTATTGTGTTATAAAGCAGGAATATAGATGGTTTACTCATTTTACCTTGCATTCAACACTGGACTGTCTCCCGCTAAATGCGCCTATATTGGTTTAATCTGATGATAATCAGATAATGTAGTCTAAAGCATATCAGTGTTTGCGTATTTTAAATGGTTTCTTGTAATGTTTCAATCAGTAGTACCATACGTTATTTGGCTTTTTAATGGGGGTACAGATAGTTGGTAATGATCAAATGAACATGTAGCCGAGGTTTAGGAGCATTTTTCTTCCAATTTGTAAATTATATGATAATGTCAAATGGATACAAATCATGTATTAGTGCATTTCATTTCGTTAAACGCGTAAAAAAATCAGTTTAATTTGACGTCAGCTATTTCTGCATGCTAGCCTATAATGTAATTTAGCGTTTGTTCGTAGTTATATACCTTATTGTATACCTTTTATATATCATGGTTTCGTTGGACTTTTTGATATAAATGTGAGCAAATGATTTAAACCTACACAGATTAAACAGAGATTATCCATTAAACGTATGAATACTTTTACTTTCCTCTAAGACAATAATGCAGCAATAGTATGGAATAATGCAGGAATGTATGGAAAAAATATATTATAAATATTATATATTATAAAATCATATTTTTAATTCATTTTCTAAAATTTGGGGAGATAGTTAAGTTACAATAGGCCTATACAAAAAGTTAATATTGATTTAGAACAAGCTTTTCCATAATGGTCTTATTTATTATTATTATTATTATTATTATTATTAAATATTTGAATTCATTTTCTAAAATTTAGGGAGATTGTAACTAGGGCTTGTATGTAAATGTAATCTACAAAAAACCGAGGAAACCAAAAATTGGCATGACGAAAAAAGTAAGGCGTTATGAAGCCTTTAGGCTTGGCTTTTTAAAATTAAAAACCAGAGCGTATTCCATTTAATGATGATGGTTTGTTCTAGGCCTTAAGCATTAAGCGTTTGTTCCCCTCCGAAACACCGATATGGTGGTTCGGAGTTTTAAAATGTTAGTACTAGAAACTTTCACAATGAGTTTTGCTCGGAAACCCCGAAAGCAATCTTGACTAATTAAATAAACCGTTCAAGTAAGAAACGCCGCATTTGGCCTTTATTCTATCACTCAATTACCCAAATACAAAAGTATAAAATCACATACTGTTTGAAAATAATGAACATATTTTACAAAATATATATATATATATATAAACATATCCTCATTTTCTTACTCTTTAGTTGGACAGTCAAGATTTGTTAAATCCAAAACAAAACAAACCGCTCAGTAAAGCTGACATTGGTTGTTCTGTGGCTTAATGGTCGCATGTTCGTGTTTCGTATGTTCTTCTAAGGGGTCATTTAGACATGAGCGCTCCATCCGTCAGTTTTCACCAGGCTCTGATTCCTTGTAATGTCGCCTGGAAGTGTCCCTGCTGGCCCAAGCTTCCATCGGCGTTGCCCATGCCGAGGTTCATGTTGACGATGTGGCCGCCGGCCGGCGCGCTGGGGCCGGCGGCCACCGCCGGGTAGCCGCAGCTGTACGGGTTATTGGCGTAGCCGCCGTAGTAGCTGTTGTACTGGTAAGTGCCGACCGTGACGTTGTATGGGGGGTTATACGTCTGCGATCCCGTCAGACAGGGCTTGCCGTCCCGCACCAGCACCGGCACCGCCACCCTTCGCGGTGGCGGGGGATGTCCGGCCAATTCGAGGGACTTGTCCTGTCTCTGTCGCTTACACTTGTATCTCCGGTTCTGGAACCAGATCTTGACCTGGGTGGAGGTGAGCTTGAGGACCCCGGCGAGGTGGTCGCGCTCGGGCGCGGACAGGTAGCGCTGCTGTTTGAAGCGACGCTCCAGCTCGAAGACCTGCGTCTGCGAGAAGAGCACCCGGGGCTTGCGGCGCTGCCGCTGCTTCGGCCGCTCCGAGAAGGCGTCCCCGGCCTTGGAGCCGCAGTCCGGCGCGTCGCCGTGCGCGCAGGTGCCTGCAGGGTGACAAAGGGACGCGGTGGTTCCCAGGGATGCAGCACGATCGAACATCAGCAGCGAGGTGCTCGATATGCTGCATCGATTAACCGGCCTAAATGACGATAATGAATAACAACGTAAAATGACAGATTGGCATATAATATTCTCAAAGAACCTTCGAATTTTACAAATAAAAACGTCGTTGAATGTATATGAATAACTACGGGCTGTAAAGCATTTTATCATACACACTGTGTGCCATTTTACGTTATGAAATTCGATTGTCTTGTTTGAAAAGGAAAATATCCTCTTTCGTGTGCTGAAAACTATCATTAGACACTTTTTAGGCAATTTCCGTCTTTACATTACGCAGCAAAGGCGCGTAAAGCTTGGCCATGGTTACCACGATAAGGTTATTTAAACCTTTTCCCCCACGTTCCAGCCTTGTACCTTGCTTTCGAAGTGTATTTTATACTGTTTACTTTACGTATATAGTGCTTGTGCGTATTGCGTGTGAGATTAATGTGTTGCTGAAAGTTTGTTTGAAAGTTTATTCATTTCTGTAGCAATTAAAAGCATTTCAGTTAAACGCTGTTCATTTTGAGAGACTGTAACAGATCTCATACACACAGGCCTACAAATGTGCGAGTGTTAGAAAATGTCAATATGCACATTATTCGCAGATACTATCATTTGTCCCCGACACGGCTCCCTGGGTGCGCTAAGCGCTCACCTGGCTCGTCGCTCGGGTCGCTCTCCTCCAGCGGCGAGCCGCAGGCCCCCCTCAGCATGTCAAAGCTGTCCGGCTTTGCGGGGAACTTGGCCTGGCCGGCCGCCGCGCACGGCGCCTTCTCCGCACTGTAGAGAACCTCCAGGCTGTGCTGCATGCACTGCGAAGGCGGAATGGGGGCGGCATCCTGCTCCGGGAGGAAAAAGCCCTGCTGATGGAAAGCGTGGTGGGAGTTCTGCTGCTCCAACTTGAGAATGTCCTTAACAGAGAACGGCGTAGAAGTCATAGGACTAGGAAGCATCACTGGCGGCAACCGGAGAGACTTCTCGAGAGGAATATAGTGTGAATCGACAGCAGATGTTAAAGCCGCATTAAGACGTCAGTACATTTGACAAGTCGGCTTTATGCGGAAGCGCAGCACAGTCTGCGGTGGGATTCCCGGCGATCGGGGCTTTACCTCCTCAGCCCGATCGCTTCCTCCAACAGCCATTAGCCAAGCAATGAGCACGTGGTATTGGGCACACTTAAATCTGGCTTTTTTTTTAACCACGCCCACTTCCATCCCAGGACTGGATCGGAATGCAGACGCGCGGCCTTTGTCCAGTTCTTCACTTTTGTGCTTAATCTCTATTTGGTCAGATTAGCTGTATGTGCTCCGTTTCTGCCTGATGCTTTGTGTGGTGTGTTCATGCCCAAAGCGGCGTGCAGGGGTACCTGCTGTTTGAGGGGCATCACCCAGCCCCCACCCCCCCCCCTTCACCACCAGCTGCACTCGCCTTAACGCAGATAAGTGTGCATTCGACGGTAAATACGAATTATGTGTCAAGACAAAGCCTTCGATATTATACTTTGTAAATTTCAAGTTAAAAATGTGTAAGCACGACGGCACGATGCGTTTCCCCCTTTGGGGCTCTGGACATTATCCAGGTCGCTTCCGACGGCCGTTTTAAACGCTATTGGCCCCTTACGTCTGATCAGTGTTTGCTTTGCTTATCGACGGCTCCTATACTGATAGTTGGTTGCGCTATGAGATGGTGACAGAGTCAGACTGACAGAACAATAGGAAATGAATCGAGGAATTCAGTTAGATAACAATTAGGGAGGTTCTTCCTTGAATGTCACGTTTATGTCCAGCTGAATAAGACGCGTATCAGAAAAAGCCAATAAATGCATCGCTGGTACTGAGTGCCTATGTTTTACAATGCATTTTTGCATTTAAACGCACTTTATATTCATTATAAAACCCACAGATATGAGTGTAGCCTCATCCTATTTTTACTTCATTTAACTCCGAAAAAAGTTACAATTTTGAAGCAACCTTTATGTATTTGTGTTTACAAATTACAAGCGTATTTATAATAATCCTATATTGGTTTCGGTAAAATTGCTAAAAAGACGGTTTGTATGATTTATAATTAGTTTTCACTTACGCCGAATAAGCCCAAGCATAATAATGACAACCACAAACATTATAATAATGCTATTCTTGTAGATTAGAAGATCCAATTTTGTTACAAAATAAAATTTTAAAAGCACAGGCCTTTTAGAACAAGGGAACTCGTGCGTGCAAATGTATTTGCGTGACATTTAAACAGATTCTGTCCTGTTTTTTTCTGTTCTCCTAATGATTTGCAGAGTTTTAAATGGCCTCAGTTAAAGTAAATATTCTTCACTTCTGCGAGCCTATAAGCAAACACAGGATTCCAGTTACTAGCCCACGCTTTTCCGAGCCAGCTTAATAAGGTCCCCGTCATTAAGATCAACATAGAGCGAAACAAGCAGAATACAGCCTTTGGTTTTGTGTTTATTGAAACTGTGCTAAATTAGTATACAGGTCCTCACGGTCGGCTGACCCGGCCGCGCAAGGTCTGTGTTCCGCAGGTTTACACCAACACAGACGTCCAGCAAACTGTTAGTCTACACAGGCCACAACAAACAGTAACATTACACCTGATGTTGTGGATTTGAAGAGGCCGCGGCGCCAGGCCGCAATGCTTGGCTGAGACCGAAATGGCTTTAGATGGCGAAAATGGCTTTAGATGGCGAAAATGGCTTTATCCTGCCCTAATGAGCGGCGTCTCAGAGGGAGCCGGACGGCGCGCTGCCTCCTGCCATGCCTGCGCCGCATCTCCCACCGGCTCTGCCGTCCGACTGCTGCATCGTGCCATTCCAAGCGGAAGGGGACAGGTGTCATTATTATTATTATTATTATTTTATTTATTTATATATTTATTTTTTTTTATTTTATTTATTTATCCATTTAATTTTAAGTGAGGAACACCAACAATCTAGCAAAGTTAAGTTGAATATTACAGCCGGTGCTTACCGTGATATTGCGAACAATACGATTCTGAGGGGAAAAGAGGAAACAGCTTAGGGACTCCGTACCGGGCCTTCGGGCACCAGCGATCCGCGGCCGTCGCCCGCCCGGAGGAGGCCCCGCCGCTTCGGGCACCAGCGATCCGCGGCCGTCGCCCGCCCGGAGGAGGCCCCGCCGCTTCGGGCACCAGCGATCCGCGGCCGTCGCCCGCCCGGAGGAGGCCTCGCCGCTTCGGGAGAAAGTGTCTGCTGTCGTCGCCGCCGTTGCTGTTGTTATTTATTCCTCTTCTTCTTACTATTATCATCAGATGTAATTATATAATTAATTATCGTAATTATATTATTATGGTTGATGTTGTTATTGTAGCATTAGTATTAATATATTCGCAGTCTGATGGTTGTTGTGGTGTTTTTGTTCTTATTTAAAATAGGCCTTCCTAAGGATCGGTAGCGCTGTTATTTCTCACTATAATTATGCGTATTACATGTGTTTTTGATGTCGGCATTTATTTCTGATCTATGCGCTTAAAGGGGAAAACGCCAGGCATAAAACCTCATGTATAAAAATGTTTAATGTCAGAACAGCGCAATTTTGCTTTCTCGAGCTGTATATCTAAAAGACATTTTATACGTCGTTGTCATTAATATTATTATTATTATTTATTATTATTATTTTTATTAAGTATTATTATTATTATTATTATTATTATTATTAACAATGGTAGTAATAATAATAATGATGATGATGATGATTTATTTTAATACACATAAAAACCGGTGGTGTTTTTTGTGTATGAGGGTTTAAAAGAATAATTTTAACAATTAGCAGATTTCGTCAGTTATAGGTGTGTTATGTATTCCCCTGGTGACGCTGAATTAAATCGCAATTGAAATTATATTATTAAATGAGGATCAGGTTGCAGGTGAGAACGCGCTATAATTTATACTATGATGCCAAATGCGCTGCAGATTAAGCGATATGGCCCAATCCCGGGAGAAACCTCAGATTAATCTGCAGCAGCGAGCAAGATCTTCGGGACAATCTCAGTAATCGTAATATTTTGTAAATATTAAAGCAAACATCTGAGTAAAGTAACTGTCTAATAATCTAAATGTTCTCTTGACTGTTAATTGCGCAACATGTAAATATCTTCTGGATCTTTTTTCCTTTTTTCAAAAATAAAATATGACAATCCAAAAATTTCACACTCTTCGTTTGCCATGTATTATTTTGCATTTGTTTACGGATCGCTTGTATTTTGCTGTACACGTCCACTATGTTCTGTTTTTCAAAACCTACAAACCTCGCCTTTATATATGTAATCTATCTGATAAATAACTAACGAATAACATAAAAGTTTTCTGAGACTTCTTGCGGGATTTAGCATTTGTAAGGTCGCCGACAGGAGCCCCTCGGTAGGTTTGCCTGGGGGGTCCTACGCAGACCGAAAGGCTGAAGCACATTTCCAGGCGGTTCAATCTCGTAATTAACTGCGTGGGTACATGTAACAAATTTTCGGGGGTGGGGATTCAAATTCGCTATTGTACTACATGGTTACATGTCTGGTTCTATATTTTTTAAGGTTCTACACATTCCCATAAACTGCACAGAACCCCTTCAAAATGAGTATATAGGAGAGATCATCAACTCGTATAACTAACGTGTAAAGATGGATGTTGTATTTAATGTTTTGACTACGACGAGCGCTCACATCAGTGATATAATTGTAAAATGTTGGTTATTCATAATTTTGTAATATATATACATATAGGTATGTAAATTGCTTGTGTATATATATCTTAATATTTTCTTACGGCTGGTACATTTTATATGGCACTTAAAAGGCACGCTTTCCATGCGGTTGTTTTTGCATGGTTACTGCTGATAAGGATTTATATTCAGGGAAAAGAATGACTGCAGCACTTAATGTGAGTTCTTTAGCGTTTTATTTTGGCGTACAGTTCGTAAATTAATAGCGTACAGTTGGAGAGAAATGATGGCAGGGGGCGTATTCGCTAAACCACGGAGGTGTAACAAAAACTGGAGCGCTTTTGTTTCATTGTCAGCCTTTGCTATGCAGGGAAGCTCAGACGTGGAAGGAGGGGGAACCTTGGGGATTTGAAAGTGTCCAGTTTGATGACTTAATGACTTAATTGCGCCTCCATGTTATGTGAACGCTCGGAGCTCCGAGCCGACGCGACCCACCCAGAGCTCCGTCGGCCTCTCTGGTCTTACACAGGATCCCCCTTACTTAATCCAGACATTTGTTCCGTCACCGTAACACAAGAAGCGAGTTAAGTAACGATTGCCACAAAATACCCTAATTAATCATAAAGGAGCAGAGGTGGCTGATAGCTACTGAAAGGAGAGTCGAGTTCTCAGCGCTATTGAGGTATGCCAGAAAGATCCTTCTCCCGACCAATTTGTCACCAGAGATCTTCATCAAAGTGTTATTTGAGATTCTGATCTTTTGAGAAAGAAAAACTTCTCAATCGGAAATCTTCCCTTTTCAGCGTAATCCCATACACATGCAATTTCTGAAATACACCTGATGGTGTGTTTCTGTCCCTGCCCACTGACAGCCCGCATAGCCATCGCACCGCCTGCGTACTGCGGACAGGCACCGGGGGCATTATGGGTAGCACGGGGAAATCTATTATTCTCCAGTGCTTGATTGATATTTTCTGGTCAGTTAACACTATTTTATTGGGTTACCTGGTTAACTTGTACTTGCTAGTTTGGGTTATAGGAGAGGTTTATAGGTTTCATTCTGAATGCAAGTCAAGTTTATCTAGTCTTTAAAGAGAAACAACCCACACTAAACTGACATGTATTCACACACATTCTGTCCCATCCTGGTGGGGGCTTCTCATCAAAGTCTCCTTACTGTTCCCTTCCCCATGCCGACAAAAGACTGATAAAAACATATGAAAAGTGGTTTAAGAAAAAAACAGCAAGGAATGTTACTATGGTCAAAGCTACCATGGTCTCAGTTTGTTACAAAGGGCGTCACCCTGTGCATATATATAGACAAAAGGCACGCTTACTGACTCTCTCACGCAGCGAGACGCAATAATGGCACAAAGACCCTTAGAATGTCTCCTGCAGGAGATAACAGCTGCCACACTTCATGGCCCTCAGTGGAAACTGAAAAAAGGCAGATTTGGGGCATCTCAGTGGCTTTTTGGGGTTAGCTGACCGTGTTGTATTTGTTTGTTTGCCTGTTTGTTTGTGCATATATGCCCCCCCCCCAATTATCTTTGCACAAATGACTTCAAATGGCCAAATCCACAACTAAACCAATTAGTTAAACATACTTGGTTTGAGAAAGCTACTGTAGGGATCATTTACAAATACTAATGTGATACCATTGGTGTTAATTGCGGATGTTGGGCAAATAATAGCAGATTTGTCTTAATGTTTGTCAGTGTGTTGCATTATGGTGCAACATTGTAGTAAAAGAGAAAACAGATAAATATCAGGTACAATGCAACGGAACTTTTGCAGAGATCATGTTTCATGACGGGATTTTAAGTTTAATTGAAACTGTTGGATTACCGTCTTTCAAACGCAACCCCAAGTGAATTTTAATCGGCTGTATCTGCGAGACGCCCCGGTACTGGCGGTTTCGGATTCCAGTGAGCGGGGCAGTCGCCCGTCTCCCGTTTCCCCCGAGCGGCGGCCTTGGCTTCCTGGGCCGCGGTGCTTGCTCTCAAACAGGAAGTCGTTGGGACAAGGGAATGGAAGACTGATGGCCCGTGATTTATTGATGATGGAGTTAATTGGGCACACACACCTGGGTACGTGCATATATACACATATGCGTAGGCTTCTAAGTGCATGTGCATTAATGTACGTATTTATATGTGGCCTGAGGACAGTGCTTTTGGATTTATGATCTGAAATGGTGGCATTTTTTTTGGTGAAATGAAGAAGGAAGGAAATTCATCTTGCCATGAGGAGAGAGGAGAAAATGACCCATTGTTGTCCTTTTGAGTAAGGCATTTAAAATGGATTGCCTCATTAAATACATAACCCTATACGTAGGTAACATTATCCGCTATTTAACAGCATAGTTAGGAAAATGAAAAAGTTTTTAAAAAAGAAGGTAACAGGTCCAAGGGCGGACAAAATTACACAGATACCCGCCAACATTTTAATATCAAGGACCCAATAAGAAGTAGGACCTCCTTTTGCCTTCAGAACCTCCTTCTGGAATGTTGTCATACAGGTCCTGAGCTGTCTGCAATGATTTTGGACTATTCTGCAGTATTTAAAGTCTAGAGTACTCGTTTGAAGGGATAGGAAATCCAGGGCCCCTGTCCGCATCTGAGTCCCCTGAACCATTCACAGGATCCACTCCATTTTTGCCCAACTTCCCATCGGACAATCAGTGAGGCCATGGAAGGCATCGGATATCACCCTGGTGGTGATGAATTCCACATTTGATTTTGGATGACAGTGTATTAGGGGGCATAATCATCTCAGAATATGGTAATCTAATGTGGGAACAATGTCCATATGCAGAGAAATTATCGGACCCAATGATTGGTTGCTCGTACCAATTCGGAGCCCCCTCCCACCACTTTTAATGGCTGGCAAAACACATTGTGACGGCATCCTGTGGTGTAAAACCCATCCCGATGTAGGGAGCAGGGTAAAAGATGACTAAAACTTTTTCCGTTGCTCAGAGGTCCAGGTTATACATTTATAAGGGTACAAGGAACAAACTGCTTCCAGACAGCAGCTCTACCTGAGATTCCTAGCTCATGGCATAGTTTTTGTTAAGACTGGGTCACAGAGGTGCTGATTCAGTCATCACATGTGACCCCTGTCTCTCCTTGCCTGGTGCAATTTGAAAGCGTTTGACACATGATGTCATAATCTGACTCCGCCCCCCTTGGCACGTTGAATAATGCTGTATTTGTTGTTATCGACATGCCTTCAATTCGGACACCAAATATTTATCATGGGCATGAGCCCGGCTAGTTTCCTCATGTTACTTTGGGAACTCGCATGTCACAGTGTGGATCAGGCCTTCTAGCCCACACATGCCGCCAATTGGCATTCAGCCTAATATGACTCACCTTCATAGCCATGTTTGTAACTGTGATTTCCTTACATCAAAGTTGAAATCCTTTTTCATGTGGTGTTTTGGGTTATTTTGCCCACCTGCAACCCCCCCCCCCCCCAGCTATGTAGAATGAGCATTTATCTGCAGGAGTCGGGTGATGTGGCCCAGTCATCCCCAAGCCAGCCCTCAGGGCCCCCAATCCAGACCTGCATGTTAGAGCCAGGCAAACTGGGACTTCATAATTAGCTGGCCAGTAAAATCAGGTGCGTAGGTAGTGGAAATGGTCAAAAACGTGAACTGACTTTGGGGGGGGGGGGGGTAGGATTAGATTTGCTTGGACAGTAGAGAGGTTTGAAGCAGCCAGGGTAAGGGCTAATTAGGGCGGCTAATTCCGGCCCTGATCCCACACAGGGTCCCCTTCCCTCATCCAATGCCTTTCAGAATGGGACTGTGGTGACTTTTGTGTCTCCACACCTCCAAACCACC
>JAODKL010000040.1:12108645-12122311 GCA_026780765.1 Petrocephalus schoutedeni | reverse complement strand
TAACCAAACAAAGGTAGCGTGTCCCTATGGGCATAACCCTACTCAGCCCTAACCTTAACCATAAGTAACCAAACAAAATATCAGAATTTTGGCATTTTTAGTTTTTTGATTGCAGGCACAGATTTTTATATAATTGAGGCTATCCTTGTGGGGACTGAAAAAATGTCCCCACAAGGTAAAAAGTAGCAGGTTTTTATCCCATTGTGGGGACATTGGGTCCCCACACTGTAATGATTACAAAGCCACACATACATGCATGCATACATACATACATATACACATGCACACAGACACTCACACATACTGTACATACATACATATACACATGCACACAAAGACACTCACACATACTGTACATACATACATATACACATGCACAGACAGACACTCACACATACTGTACATACATACATATACACATGCACAAAGACACACACACAAATACTGTACATACATACATATACACATGCACACAAAGACACACACACATACTGTACATACATACATATACACATGCACACACAGACACTCACACATACTGTACATACATACATATACACATGCACAAAGACACTCACACATACTGTACATACATACATATACACATGCACACAGACTCACAGATTTTTTATAAAATTGAGGTTGTCCTTTTGGGGGCCAAAAAGATAAAGGTAAAAACTTACAGGTTTTTTAATATTACAGATAGACACACGCATGATTTATGTGCATTCAGCAATATTACCATTTTTATTTGATTTTATTTTTTACTTGCCAATAACAGCTTCAATCCATCCTTTTCGTATGCGCCACCCAAGCTGCTTTCTCTCTCACACAGCGAGAGCCGCGTCTTGTGTAAGAATGGGAGCCTTTATCGCAGGAAACACCATTTCCTACTGAATATGATGAGTAATTAGTAATTTGTGAATGGGAAGGAGGCCAGTCCTGCAGCCTGTAGCAGCAGCCCCCGCCCGCAATGCCAGCCTGCCATCACAGAGGACAGTAGTGGCTGTTCTCACAGGGCCTTCCTCGTGAAAGAAAGACGGGCAGCTTCGCCCCGCAGCTCACGAGCCCTGCGGGGCACCGCGGGTGTCGGGCCACTTGACAATCACCTGCGATGATTGCACCACAGGAAGCGGAGGGCTGTGACCTCACTTCCTGTTGTGCACGGGCACAGGACCAGCACGCCGGCCGTGATGATAACATCACAGCCCCGAACCAACGCTCCTTGGTTTTTCCTAAAATCTTCTCTGTTTGGGATGGAACAGAGACAAGAATGTTTGCTTTTTATTTTGTCTTGTTTTTTTTTTGTTGCTTATTTTATGAATCCCGAAGTGCGATGTGGTTTAGGAGACCACGAGAAGCCCGATGGTTCAGCGTCGGCTTAGGGTCCCTTCGGGAATTCCAGTCCCATGGCTTTCGCTGTTTAAGTGCCCGGATTCTTCCATTACGACATTTCACGCTGCGGAAAGTGAGCTATTGTGAACGGCGTCTTTTTAACACAGTAAGCCCAGACACTGTATGCGAGTTTCAATAGACGCCTGGAAGGATTTAGTTTGACATTCTGAAAAACTGAAATCAGTCACTGGTGTGGGATACGCATGCAATATGCAAATGTGTCATTTCGAAATAGTTTCGAGTTTGGGGGGGGTGGATTGCTCCCCCCAGGTTTTAGATGCGTGCGATTATGTCTTTGAGCTGATGTGGCGCGATGCTGTCATTCCCGTCTCCACCTGATTTCTGGGCTGAACTCGGCTACAGTGATGAAAGGTCACATTATTGGAAAAGTGAGTGTAATAAATACATCCCTGGGAGACACACAGAGCCCCAGCTGAAGTGCGAACGGCTTCAGTTTGTCTAAAAGTGAGACAAAACCACCTATTCAAAATGTGTATAAATTCACTGATAATAAGAAACTGATTATATTTGCTGATAGTGACATTTAAGGCTATACCTATACCTATACTAATGAGAACATCCAGTCAAAGCTGATGATATTGTAATAATGTTTCTGGATGAGTCCTGCAACCCTGAACTGGATAACAGCTGGATGGATGGATGGGGGAGGGGTGAATAGATTTTAGATATAACTAATAATTATTAAATGATTCTGTATTGCATCAGTCATCTGCCTCAGAAAATGACCCCATTGAAATTTCAGCTACTCTCTGTCTGATTACTGCAAATCTAGCTTTCGGAAGCCCCATCCACATTTGCTTCCTATGCTAATGTGCAAGGGCCCAAACCGATTTGAATGCAGCTATCCGATAAACTTGTGACCCGGAAATAAATAAGAGTCCTGTCACAGGGTAGTCAAGTGGACACTGCACTTTGCATAAGTTTAACATCACTACTGAGTATGTGGCACTAGGAGGAGAGGAGGCCAGAGCCTTAATCATCAAGTCCTGTTGTCTGCAGGCCACACGATTACGATAGCGGGAAGTCAGTAGAGTGACGGGACAAAGATCTTCCTGAAGTTGTGTTGATATGCAATAAAGGGAGTGTCAAATTGTCCGCAATAAGTTCTGTTTTGGACGGAGCACTGCAAATTCAGGCCTTAGCATTGTGAGATGCATCCCGCTGCATAATCCCCATCGAAAATACTCCATTTTTATGGTACTCAATTTCCAGACATTAAACGTCTTCGCCTAGCGTGGTCAGAAGTTCAAATCTTGTGTGTCCCTCGAGTAGAACAGTTGCGGTTCTGTGTTAAAGTGACGAGCCCAATTACTCCATGTCCAGTGAGATTACGCATCTGCAAAAACCTCCGATATGTGTGTGAGGCTTTAACTTAAGCCCCATTTCAAAAGGAAGGCGCTGTTTGGCTGCCTTAGTGAGCCGGGCTTCATCACGGGCTAAGCCGGCGTAAGAGCGCTGACTCCGTCTAGCTTTGTGACGGGGATTTCTGCAGCACAGACATCAGTGCATTTTCCCAACTTCCGGCCTTCTTGCTTTAATGAAGAAAACAGGTTGTGAATATATGTAGGCCTCCCTTTCTACCAGACTTTTTAAAATATTATTATTTATGATATATTGCATAATGGCTTCCCAAAATGTAGCATTTGGTAATTGCCTTAATAAAGCATCTGGAAAATCTTCATTTGACCTCCGAAGGACAATCACATTTACTCCTTAACATCTAAATTACATTCTTCAAATATATATATCTCCACACACACGCACAGACACACACACACACACACGCACAGACACACACACACACACACAAAGGCCCTGATTATGTCTCAGAGGGGTGGATATGCAAAAATGTTTGACCCTTTAGATATCATTAAATACTTAATTGACTTATTATATCAGAAATGATGACCTTCTTGGAGTGTCAGACATGATTTCCCAGACACTCCTCTTGAATGGGAACAACAACTCCTGAAAAGGTCTTATTACAAATATATGACATTATTTTCTGGTAGCTCAATTCATGCAGTGTGAAAATTAGGGTCTACTGGAGACACGTGCAGTTTAACTTGTCACCAACAGGGGGGCGACACCTTCTGCGTGCCCTCTGTTTGTTTTGCCCTGAGCTAAACACAGCATTGTGGCCTAGCTTTTCGTTATGAGATCAATAAAGCCCCCTCTCCTGTTCACACTGCAAGCCCGGCTAACGTGTTAAGTACCACCACCATTCTATTAATGGGGTCTGTCTTTTTTTTTTTTTTTTTTTTAGTAGCTGAACTGGAATTCAGTAATCGTTAAGTGTTTTGTAGCTTTTCTGTCTCCCCCCATTTCCCATTTTTAACAATCCATTGAGAAAGCTTAAAGAATTTTCCATTGGAGTTAACGAGATCAGTCGTCGGAAACAGAGTTACCACTCATGGAGCGCTAGCCGGGTTCGAGGGAGCTAGCCCAGCGCCGGGATTCTTATATAACAGAAATTGCCAAAGTTCCACGCAGATCGCAGTTAACCGTCGCGTTACAAGACTGTGTTAAGCATAATTACGTTTTATGGGCCTGAAGACCGTCGTCGGAAAGTGGAGGCAGGAGCCCAGTGTCAGGGGTCTGCAGGGAGTAGGGGAGAGAGCTCCCTGCCAGGAGCAGTAACCCAAGCGGGGGCTGGGGGCAGTCAGTCTGTTAGGTCTGGTCAGGCAGTGAGTCTTGATGTTTCTGGACAGTAGAGAATAATTTTTGTGTATCTTTTCTGGCTGCTGCATAAAGACTCCTCTCCATACCAAAGCAATCATTATCAACACTCAGTTCTCAGTCTCTTATCTCCAAAGGACATCTCGTGCTCGAAAACAGCCCTCGCTTTTATCCCATCAGGGGTACCAGAGGAGAGTAAGTGTCCATAGCAGAAACCTGCCCCACAGCAGATTCTCCGGAAGATGTAGAAGGGAGCATCCAAATGTGGCTGCTGGTGCTCAGGGCGATGATGCTCCTGGCAGATGCTGGAGTAGATTCCCAGCTCCAGAACAATTTAGCAAGCCAAATTACCAAATTTTAAACTCTGAAAGGTCTGCTTTCATCCATCCATTTCCATTAAGCATGTGTTAAGTACAGGGTTCTAGGTGAGCCTAGAACTTATATTAGGAGGTGTGGGGGACATGGCAGGGGGACATGCTTGATGGCCAATCCGCCACATACACTATGGGCAATTTGGGGACCCCAACTGACCTGCTGGAGGAAACTGGAGATCCCAGCGGAAACTCTTGCTGGTAAGGCAACTCTGCTACCCAGCAGACCCCCTTGTTTCCTGCATATACCAGTTTCCTGTCTTTTTTGAGAAGGAATGTTTTTGGGTTCATGAAGACTCCTACGCTAAGATTTTTTTTTTTTGCATCTCATCAGGGGTTTGGTTCTGTTCCCTCTATTTTACGAGTGGATATGCGCCTGATCAGGAGCATTTAAAAAGATGTGACTTAGGCCATAAATCAGCCCTGGACTAAAGCCTAATGCTATTTTCAGATTAAGAAAGAAGCTCTGTGTGTCTTCTTCATTTGGTGCCGTTTTCTGTGGCTCAAAATGATTTTATTGGTAACGTTTCAGTTTGTCAACCATGATGAGGAAAGTAAAATAACTTTGAAAGCCACATACGGTGCAAAGGGTGCGTCTATAAGCTTTCGTATTTGATGAGGAAATTAAACTTTCCGTAACAATGAGGATGTTCACCTTTAACAATCTGCCCCATTTTAGTTTATGGGAGAAGCCGACTGTTGAGATTTTATTAAAGTCGACAAAACAAAAAACCCCCTTTAATGTCAAAATGAAAACTGATTTCTACAAAATACTGATACTCCTTTTTATAGGCACTGTATATGTTACAGTATCTGCACTTGGTCGATATGGAACAATGACCAGGATTTGGCTGAAAGGCATATTAAATTTTACCCTGGAAAAAAGAGATTGTCAGCTGAGCTTAGAGGGGATGCTCATCCCTTCATTCTGTGTCGTCTGGCTTACGTGGGCAGCGGACGTCTGCGCTATTATAAAACTACAAAGACGTCATCGGACTCAGCCCACAGTGGTCATCCACATTGTCCCTCACAAACAGCTCCCGTGACAACCAACCGGTCATCCGCACAGTATTTTTTAAGGATAAAGGTCAAGAGAAAAGTCATTGACTTCAGCGACTGAGGCTTTCTGTATGGTGTCCCACATGGGACAAAAATGCTGAGCGGGTGGGGGTCGGGGGGCTGCAGCCTGTCCCTGATCAGTGCTTCCGCGACCGCTTGGTATGAAGCATTCACGGAACCCAGCCTCGTCCGGCCGAGGAGAGGGTTGTGCCACAAACATGACCCACGGGAGGAAGCAGACTGCTTTCCCGAGGAAGTTGGGGCTTAGTGGACTGCACGGGATCACTATACCATCTCTCCCGGTGCTGATCCAAATAGAGCTTGCACGGGCCATGCAAGCCTTCCACTCCCTCTCAGTCAGAACCTATGCTTCTCTTTGGTTTCTGCTAAAAACGGTTTAGGGGAGCAATGTGTGCAGAAGCTGCTGGTGAAGAAGCCTTGGGCCAGTGTGATGGGTTAGGGTTAGAGACACTAGAGGTTTATGTAGATGTTCAGCTGTGTCGTTTTGCCAAGTACAACTACACTGACATTCCGATAGCTCCTTCGCATCAGATCACAGAAGTTAGTGAGATCATAATTCTTAAGAAGGTTTATATAAGGTGGGTGACTAAGAGCACAGAGGACACGTTTATTTCGGCGAAAGACTAAATTTACTGTCTATGTCCTGCAAAAATGCTTGAAACTCAGTTGCTAAAGAGGTCAGTGTTGATTGATGGTTTGCTATTGTGCCAAAGTGGGAGGTAATTAGTGAAACAGCCCCTCCCTCAGACACTCGGGTGTCCACTTGGATCTCTGCATCTCTGGCAGACATCTCATCATGGATGACAGCTGACCAGCAGAAACTCATCCCAGCTGATTCATCCCCACACCATCTTGTAATGTCCCTGGACAAACTTGCTGATCTATCCTTTGGTCACCACACACAGCCTTGGGGTTACCATGGACAGTCACCTCTCCTTTTTCTCTCATATTGCTAACCTTTCCCACTGATGTCGATTTCTCCTCTTCACCATTTCTTTCCGCACAGGCCGCTCAGATACTTTTTCATCTCACGCCTAGACTACTGCAGCTCACTCCTAGTGGGTCTGCCACTGAGCACCATTCGCCCTCTGCAACTGATTCAGAATGTTTTTGACTTTCCCAAGTTCTCCCACACCGCACCATTGTTACTCTCCTTCCACTGGCTTCCTGTAGCTGCCCGCATCAGATTCAAAACACCGATGCTGGCCTACAAAGCCAAAAATGGTCCAGCACACTCCTGGCTAATAGAACTTATCACACCTCGCACTGCACCATTCTCTCTCCGATCCTTCAGCATTGCTCTACTGGTCCTACCATCTTTCAAGGTGTGCAAATAAAACATACATCTAGACTCTTCTCTGTTTTGGCACTAATGTGGTGGAATGAACTTACCCTAGATGTCCGAACAGCAGCATTCACTGATGGAGACTTCTGAGCACTCATGTAAGTCGCTCTGACTAAGGGAGTCTGCTAAATGCAGTAAATGTAAATAGCTATCAGGAGAGTCAGTATAAAACTGGAACCTAATTGGTCTAAAAACTGCTAGGTGAGGCAGTGGGTTGCTAAAACATAATTCCTCCATAGGCAGTTAGGAGAGGCAATGGGTTGCTGGAACATAACTCCTCTGTAGGCGGCTTGGAGAGGCAGTGGGGTGTTGGAACATAATTGGTCTAAAGGCTGCCAGGAGGAGCAGTAGGGACCTGGAACATAATTAGTCTAAAGGCTGCTAGAAGATGCAGTAGGGGACTGGAACATAAGTCCTCTAAAGGCAGTTAGGAGACGCAATGGGTTGCTGGAACATAACTTGGAGAGGCAGTAGGGAACTGGAACATAATTGGTCTAAAGGCTGCCAGGAGAGGCAGTAGGGACCTGGAACATAATTGGTCTAAAGGCTGCCAGGAGGAGCAGTAGGGGACTGGAACATAATTCCTCTGAAGGCAGTTAGAACAGGCTGGAACATAAGTCCTCTAAAAGTAAGAGAGGCAGTAGGCAGCTGCAGCTTTTCAACCAGCTCCTTCAAAGGGTTCAGGTGATAGGCGTCCTAAACAGCTGTCACTCAGCACTGAGGAACAGGGAACCTGAAGGGTGAGGACCTGTAAGTGAACTCTGCGTGACCACGACAGCTATCTCAGAACAATGGCTGCTTGCAAATTTACAGTCTTGTGAATGGACAGATTAAGTTTTTATCTTCGATTACATCCCTCGGTAATCTGGCATTAAGAACAGGATTTCCCCTTTATATCAGTCACATGCTGCTGACATTATGACTTGGCCTGGGTGTGTGTGTGTGTGTGTGTGTGTGTGTCTGTTTGTCCCTTTTCAGCTGCACTCCGAGGAGCCGGAATGGAGCTTTCCTACAGGCCTGTGTTAAATCCCAGATGGGAAGCCGGCGATGAAGGGAAAGTTGCAGGAGATTGCAGGGAAGGTGACATTACTGGTCAGTGGAGAAAGTCCACTGGCAGAGAGGAGGTGGGCGTCGGGGCTTAGGGGAGACTTGAGGCCATGCTGTGCCAAGCTCTTTAGGAGGATGGCCTCACTCTGGCCGGAGATCAGAGCGTGGGTGTGGGTGGTGTTCGGGAAGCATTGTGGAGGACTCTAAAGGAACCCTGTGTGTCTGTATGACTTCCCCATGGCCCTAGAGCAGCTCCCGCCCACCTCGGTGTGACTCACTTCTGATGTCAATGAACACTACAGCCACTGCTCTAGGCACTGTTACCTTGTTTTTGGATGACAAAGGGCCATGACGCACTCAGGCTTGCGTGGCGCCGGGCTCTCGCATTCCCTGCCACGTGACATGGAGAGCCCAGGATGTCCAACCCTGGAATCACAGGCCTGTCTCCTCATTTTATGGATGAAGAATTGTCTCATGGAAAAAAAGCTTCTCGATGGTGCCTGTAATTTGACAAGGGCAAAGTGACGGTGAGCCTCTTCTGGAAATACTGGCTCTTCAACGTGAAATTTGGTTACTGACAAGTTTATGCTAATGCATTTGTCTCCAAGACACGACGCGACGGAGAGCGTGCCTTGAGTCAGCCCTCTTGTCCCCTGACAGCTGCTCCTGCAGCCTAAATGCGCTGCATCTGTACGCAGGCTCGTTGGCTTCTTTTCATCTTTTTCACAGGAGTCCCGTGTTTCTTTGGTCTCAGATGTTGTCTGACATCGGTGTGACTCATGTCAGTGCAGTCCTGTTCCCACTGGCAAGCCGTCCCCCGTTACTCATAGACACCAACAGTCAGGCTGCACGCCCCACAATGCCCCAGGGGCGACTGAAACATCTAGGTCAGGGGTGCCCACACTTTTCCGGCTTTCGAGTTACTTTCAAAATGGCCAGGTCAAAATGATCTACCTACACTGAAAATGTTTTTTACTTATATACACTGAGTATACTTCATATATACAGTATATGTTGGTGAACCTTGCATCACTGCGTGAACCCTCACAACACAATACAATCCAAAACATTTATGATAGGGTAACCAGATAATCCATGTTATCCCAGATCCTTTGAGCCACTTCAGGTTCTACAAGCTACTTTAAACCTGAAAGGCCTGTTTGCTCGGCTAAACAGTTTAGTTCTTCTTGTGCTTTGACTGATTTGTTTCCATGATTTGAAAGACTCACCCAGCCGTTCCACAATAACATCCAGGTCCTTTTGATTGAAATTTGGTTCTGTCCTAGCTCAGCTCAAAGTGTCCGGGATGACATGGATTATCTGGTTACCCAATTTATGGTTCCTTACTTGGTCCCACTCCCCTACCCATTTTTATAACCCTTTTTTAGTAGATATAAATTAGAATAGCTGGGTCACTTTGCTTTTGGAGTTTTGCTTTGGCTCGCAGTACATTCGCGTTTTCTGCCGGGTGACACGTTAGCAGAGAAGGGATCTAAGTTGCTGTTATGGCAAGCTAATGTAACAAAGTTTTAAGCAACAGCAGACTGGCCACCTGTTACGTCAATCGAGCAGCGAATGCTAAAGGGAGGACAGATGATTGGCTAATGTCTAAAACATTTTTTTAAATGTCGTGCGATCTACCCGCACTACGTTTGCGATCTGCTTGTCAATCGGGATGGACATATTGGGCACCCCTGCTCTTAACCTGGAAATAGAAGGCGGATGGTGTCTCTGAGCTGGACTTCTGCTCTGCGTTGGTCAGCCTCATTGTCCTTGGATTTGTTGTTACTAACTAAGGCTCCTCTCTGATTCACAGTGAGGACCTTTTCTGTTTGCTGTGCTGAATCATCATTCCTTCCAGGATTCAGGGGTCACATGTTGAGTGCTACTTTGCTTCCTCCTAAGTTTTGACTTCTAGGAGCAGAGCTTTTATGGCTAAGAAAGTCTGATCTGACATTTAATTTAAGGATTTTTTCCCACAGATGGTCTGTCAGTTTTGTTAATCACTTGATAGTTTCTTGATAATTTCAAATCTAAAGAAAGTTATTAAATATTCACCTTAAACAAATATAAGGTCACAGTTTCTTAAGGTGATCTTATATAATTAGGAAATATTAGTTGGCTAACTTGTAATGTCTACTCAGAGTAGAGTAGCTAGTCAGTTTTTGTTCTGCCAAAATGTCAAAATAGACTTTGTGTACCTGATGAATGAAGAATTCCTTTCTTGTAATGATCTTCTAAGGGTGTCTCCCCTGACCTTTTTGAGTCCTCCTTGAGGCAGTTTCCCATGAATCCTGGCTAATGTGAACATGGGTGATACGAGAACCCTGATATCGGAGGTGAGGGTTTCAAAATGAATGCCCCACCAAGTTTAGATTCTCTGGTGAGGAGCAGGTACCCTGCTCTTTGGAATAGCTCTGCAGCGGGTGGCACCAGCTAAGCCTAAGTATCAAAGCAGCCTATGAGGGACATGACCTGCCCCTATGTCTGAGTTTACCAACTCAGTCGGCTTCCTTCTTTCTCTTGAAGAGTGCTGTCTCCATGTCTAATTGCAACTTTTGTTTTGCTTTTTCCTGAGATAAATTTTATTTTGCCATTTTGATAAAATTACTTTAGCTATGTTGAGATGAGAAAAATACGTTGGGTTACACGTTACTTAAGAGTGCTCTATGCCAACTACATGACACCAACACAAGCCTTTCACGACAGTTGTCATAACTTTATAAAGGTTTGTTCCAACTTTTGTGGCTATCATAAACGCTGCTATAAGGAACCTGACATTTTTTTGCAGCTAAAGTGAATGAAGTTTAACAATACACTGTTGGTACACTGGTACACTTGGCTGACTACGTGTTAACACAGGACATGATTGGACAATAACTTGAATTTAAGGTAGTGTTGGCTCAATGTAACTGAATGAAGATAAAGTCAATTTAAGCTTGGGTACCCTGAACTAAGCGGAGAACGAGTGCATGTCACAAAGCTGGATTTTTTTATTAGCCAGGTAACTTGTTAAACTCCATTAAATCTAGCTCACTTACATTTACCCCAGACTACCTTAAATCTGACAAGTTGTTTGGCTCAACAAGAAGTTTTGTGAAACAGGCACCCGGTTGTATTTTCCAGGTTCTGATTGAGAGAGCTATAGACCCATAAAGAGTGCGAGACCCTCTTTCTTGGTTTTTTAGCTCTCTGTTAGCTTTTACAGATTTCAAAGACAAAAACCAAACTCCAGCTCATTTTGAATAATAAACGTTAGCAGTTATCCTTAGCTTACGCTAAATTTTTAGTAGTTTATTGGTATAGCATTATCGAACTAAACTTTGGAGTTAGCGGACTAGCGGTTATCAAAGCAAAGTTTGCGATTAGCTGTGCCCACCACTGGATGGATGTCCTCTGTGGGCTTCCATACAGTGCATGACTGCAGTGAAAAGACATGTCCTCTATGGGCTTCCATACAGTGCATGGCTGCAGTGAGAAGACATGTCCTCTATGGACTTCCATACAGTGCATGGCTGCAGTGAAAAGACATGTCCTCTATGGACTTCCATACAGTGCATGGCTGCAATGAAAAGACATGTCCTCTATGGGCTTCCATACAGTGCATGGCTGCAGTGAAAAGACAAAACAGTTGCATGTTCACATGAACAATAATAATTGATACTTTATTGATCCCCATGGGGAAATTCTCTTCTCACCTCCCCCAACCTTGCTCTCCACATGGCTGTGAACGGGGCATTGCTTTTAGTCCCTCGCTTTACGTTTTCTTAAAGTAATAAATGGACAGCAAAGTTATATTTGTCTCCTTCTGTCCCAAAAAAGAGGAAATGATTTGATCCATGACTCAAATATTGTGATATGAGCCGAACCATGTGTTATTGGTTGTACCCCTAGATCACACCTAGCTAGCTACCTTATTTACATGCTGATCTCATATTTGTTAATCATTAATAAATCATGACATCTTTTATCTCAAGCAATTACTGTTACTATATCTGTTAATTCTCTAAACCTTTGTGAATTAGTTAAGGACCAACTAAAGGAACAAATAATGAATAACACAAGAAAAATACTAATATGTTTGTTCATTAGTCAGTTTTGACCGTTTATCACAAGCACCTAATATATTTGTTCGTGATTTGTACTTCAATAGTAACTGAGTTGTTATTCCTAAGTATTTGTGTTACTAAGACTGTTACGGAGCCCCTCTCATGATGGAAAAAAATGTAATATGTATGTGGGTGGCTGTGTGTGTGTGTGTGTGTGTGTGTGTGTGTGTTAACTCACGATGGCGTATGTTACTGAGGCTAGTTGCCAAATTTGCATACAATATTCAAAAATCTTTGCTGTGCATGGTGAAAATGTTCTGTGCAACAGCATTTTTATTCAGTGCCTACTACAATGTAACTTAAGTAGCAGTGGTGTAACTGACAAACTACCTAGTTTCTACGTATGACTAAGGTACACTTTACACCCACCCGTACGATAAAACTTACACTTAGCTGGTGCAACCCACTGATGGAGACCAGATTGATTGTTTATTACTGGAGAGATGCTTGACCTCTGTATCCACTGGCTGTCTTTGTATTCTGGTTACATACTTTCTTACATTTTCAGTGGAACTTTCCTAACTGCTTATAGGGACTATCAGACGTCAGAATGTAACCTGATGAGACGGGGGGAGAAGAGGTCATCTGTTTATGATGAGGGAGGGGCTCCGTGCCCCCTTTCCCACCTGGGAGACCAGGATGACCACCCTTGCTCAATGTCAAGCGCGTCCTTAGAGACGCGCACTGTTTAGCACCGCGGTCGTCAGGAACTCTTCTTCCGTGTGCGAACGAGGAAAAGGGCTGTTTGCTTTGGCTCCTGGAGGAGGTTCTAATCAGATAAGTGCAACAAGTGAGTCAGCTGTGTGTTGACTTTGAGTCTCCGCCCCCCTGGCCACGCCGCTCCCTGCTGCTTCCGTTTCCCTTTGACTTCCTTGCCCCCATTTTTACGCATCACGGGGGACAGGTGTCACCCATGGATGAGTAATGTGCAGGCCTCCGCCCAGCGCGTTGGGCTGTAAGAAGTCAGCAGGCCGCGTTAGGCCCACAGCGGGGATAACTCTTTGTGCCTGTTTCTGTGATGCCTCTCCAGTTTGAGGAAGCGAGGTGGTGGCCAGGGCTGCACAACCCAAATTTCCCTGGCCCTGGTCACCATGGCCGTATCTGATGGCTGTGGCTTCTGAGGGCCGATAGGGTTGTGTCTGGAACATACCCAGGAAGGCAGGGAAGGTCCCTGTGCCCTGTTCTCCATGATGCTCGTCTCTGGCCTGCACTATCGCTTCAGGAAGTGGGGCGGTGTGTGGGAGTGCCCTACGAGGTAAACGGGCGTCACTGCTGATAAGGGCCGGGTCTCCGCAACTCACATTGTGCTTAACAGTGCAAACAGAACCCAGCACATGACTGATCCTGGAGGCCCACACGTCTCCAATCAGAACCCAGCACACGACTGATCCTGGAGGCCCACACGTCTCCAATCAGAACCCAGCACACGACTGATCCTGGAGGCCCACACATCTCCAATCAGAACCCAGCACACGACTGATCCTGGAGGCCCACACATCTCCAATCAGAACCTGACACCCAACCCCGGCACATGACTGATCCCGGAGGCTGACACATCTCCAAAGAGAACCCCGGCACATGACTGATCCCGGAGGCTGACACATCTCCAAAGAGAACCC
>JAODKL010000040.1:12049420-12070600 GCA_026780765.1 Petrocephalus schoutedeni | reverse complement strand
GCCCGTATCTGCCTGTGTATGCCCGTGTATGCCCGTGTATGCCCGTGTATGCCAGTGTATGCCCGTGTATGCCAGTGTATGCCCGTGTATGCCAGTGAGTGCCCGTGTGTGCCCGTGTATGCCAGTGAGTGCCCGTGTGTGCCCGTGTGTGCCCGTGTATGCCCGTGTATGCCCGTGTATGCCCGTATGTGCGCGTGTGTGCCCATATATGCCCGTGTATGCCAGTGAGTGCCAAGTGCTTCTGTGAGTTTCCCATTCAGTGCCATGAGCTTTTTATTAATCTGGTGTGGGACAGATGACGCACTGCAATCTGCCCCCAGTGTTACTGCGCACTTCCAACCACACCAGTGAGTAGGAATTCCGCACAGTGCTTTGCTTGGTCACCGGGGGGTAATGGGGAGTGACGCAGCATGGCAGGTACTGTCACTGTCATTGTCGCCTGGGAAGCGCCGCACCAAACGTGACGGGAGCTTCCTGCGGCTCCGCAGCGGAGGACTGTCCCTGAAGTTCCCGGGTTTGGCGGCGGACCGCTGCCTCGTCGTGCCCCGGGAGCAGAAGCTCCGGTTGAGACTGAGCGGCGAGTGGGGAGCCCCGCAAGTGCGCTGGGAGCCGGCGGAGAAGGTACGGGGGGCGAGTGCGCATGCGCGCGTCCCGCACCGGGGCTGTATTAGGTAATAGGGTTAACCATGTATAGCACATTACCAAGCGAGGGTGGCGAATCACTATAATGCCAAATATATACATAACGTAGTTGCTGATAATTAAGATGCATTCATACAGGGCATTTTATTTATTTTTCATGAAAGCATCGAGCCAGACAAAATATCTCTGGATACGTATGAAAACTTTAAGCATTAGTGCCTCCCGTCTGTTTGCATACTTCTCATCGTAAAGAGTACAATTTAAATACACCACATACATATATTCAGCACAGCATATACGCTATAGTCATCCAATCCGAACTGCCGTATAATCAGGATTGTGTGCGAGTTTTACAGAAGGAGGCTACTTATTATTACTATATTATTACTTAATTACTGACGTTCATTTTGAAGGAGTATAGTTTTGGGGTTACTTTAGCATCTTGTTTGCAGCTCGTCGCAAAAAAATTGTTAGAAAGCGAAGTTTACACTTGAGTTGGTTGCAGTTAATGGTTGGATTAATTGCCAGCCATAAATCCATATATGTGTAATTGTGAGGGTTGGTTCAGTTCATTGCTGTAAGGAAACTTCCTTTGACCGCGTGCGTGCTGTTGTACAAATATTCTACCACAAGGTGGAGCCCTAGTACTATATTCCTCAGGATTCTCGGCCTCCAACTTGCACGCATACTGAGTGCATTTAGTAATATTCTTTGTTCTTATTTCCATTAATTCACTTTAGTTTTCAAAAATTATGCGCCTGTTTTCATTACCCTTGTCTATAATATTTTCCATTTGGTTTAGTTTACTTAGCTGTAATTTAAATTTCATATAATTCAGAAATTAACTGCTTAGGTTCTGAAATGCTTAAATAGTTGTTGCGTGTGCATGTACTTGCGAGCCCGTTCTATGAAAACTCGAGTCCTTTTCAGTTTGTTGCACCCTTTGCAAGTCTCTCAGCTTTTAAATTCATTGTCAAATGAAACAGTTAATGTACTGTATATGCATATTATATTCAGTGTGCTTTTAATACGCAGTTTGCCTGCCTTTCCGCTGCTGTGAGCTGTCAGGATATGTGTCAGCTCTCTCCAGTCCTACAAAGGGACAGAACACTGTGCAGAGTCTCCGGGTGGTCGCTCAGATGAGCTAACAATGCAATCATTCATTATTGGTTTTAATCTAAGAAAACTGGTATCTATAAATTGAAAACTGATACTGAAGGACACTTCAATTTGAGCCATTTTTATAAATTCCATAGCTAAGCAGTCCAGTTTGAACATGATATATGGCCTGTGCGTCTCCCTAGCCCCACCTGATGTATGGTCGTATTACCCATAGCGCTGTCTTACATGATTCCCGTTTATTGCCGGAGTTGGTGTCAGACAGCAAAACAGATTACACGTGAGATCAGATCAATACAAACTTTATTTACTGGGCCGCACACGCTGCTACCTCGTTCGTCCCCTTTGATGCTTTACGAAAACATGTTGCGTTAACGCTGGTTTCTCTTCAACTCTGGGCTCTTTTTTTTTTGTTTGTCCCAGAGCTGCTTCTGGGGAGGATTTTTAATTCATCGGTCCCTGTCACTTCAGTCGTGCCAAAATCGCAGACCGCACTCGCTGCGAAAACGCGGCCTCTAACCGTCACACCCACCCACTGTGACACCCACCTCATTACCCCTTTGCAAGCACGCTGGCTAATTGTAATGGGCCGTACTGGGCAGCCGTCCAGCTAGAACTGTCTCTAAATGGGCTTTTATTACCGCAAACAAAAGCAAAGGGCCACAGTAACAACAGATTTTCTTGTCTAAGCCTAGAAATAATGATTCACCACATTAGTTAAAGCTGTTTGAAATGTGAAGCTCTGCCTGTTATCGTGGCGCTTTCTGACATCATTATTATCGGCCCATCATGGCAAAGGATTCAGCCTCTTCATAATGCGTCCTCCAGCACGGAAGAGCCATCAGTGCGCGGCCATCGCCACACGCCAAAGCGGGCCCGGCACGCGGCGTGGAGGGAAGCGCCATTCTGCCTCTCATCATCACCTTAGATATCTTCTAAGATGTGATATCAAGTGACGGCCGCCGCCTGATGGACCGCCATGAGCTCCCGTTAATGTCTTTCGGATGTCGCTCTCTGGCTGGGCCGCGTTGGGCCGTGAATCTTATTAATGAGAGCAGTGGGCGGGGCGCCTCCCTCCCCAAAGCACCGTTAGACCGCCTGCTTGCCCTGCTCTCCTACAGCTGGTCCTCTGTGGTATCTGCAGAGATTAGTCGATAGGTTTGTATCCAAACGACTCACCAAGCACAGGCGCCATAAAGTGGGGGGAGTTAGGACAATTCCAAGGGGCCCCAAAAAGTTAGAAGCATAATTGAATTGGTCTGGGTTGGGGGCCCAATTTGATATGCTTTCATGGGGCCTAAACTCTCTAGGGCCCCCCTGGTGGCAGTCAAACACACCAGGCTGGCATATACATACCTGTTACGTCGTTCTAAAAAGGTGGTCTTCGCTGAGTGACCCTGGAGGCCAGTGTGGCGGCCCATGGCTGAATTAAACAATAAGCAAATTATCCTTCCCATCAACATTAAAATGGATGGGTTTTTTGCCCAAAAAGAAGGCAGGGCCAAAGGCAAAAGGCGTTTTTTCATGCTTAATACATTCTAAGAACAGAGGTTATGAACGCTCTGTTTTTAGTGACGGACAGGAGATTTAAATGACAGTGGTCAACAG
The DNA here is from genome assembly GCA_026780765.1 of Petrocephalus schoutedeni. Lineage (NCBI taxonomy): Eukaryota > Metazoa > Chordata > Actinopteri > Osteoglossiformes > Mormyridae > Petrocephalus > Petrocephalus schoutedeni. The sequence continues at coordinate 12,067,231 of JAODKL010000040.1, read as the reverse complement.
GTGGCTCTAATTCCCCAGTAATAGCTGGTCTATCATTGCATTGCAAACGAATCGGATCTGTGTTAATCAGAACCATGGGATCACCCCCCCCCCCCTCCCACACACACACACACACACACACAATAAGCTACACAGCCTGTATCTGCATGGGAAAAATCTGCTTATTGGGACAGAAGTAACTTAGAATCTATTTGTAGAATCTATTATAGAATCTATTTCTTTACTTTCTGCGCCAACATTTAGAGAGTTTGGGCTGAATCTCTAGCTGCAGGTGGGTTTTCTGTCTCCCCTCTGTCTGCTTTGTACCTTGCAAACCCGTGTCCTCGAAGGGCCTCCGCTCACAGCGGTCACGTGACCCTTCCTAACAGCACGTCCGCAGGAAGAGGTCTGCATAAAATGCGAAATCCTGGATGTGTGTGAGGTGGCACCTTGGCGTTAGGGTGCCCCGGCTGTGATGTAGCCGTCCGGGAGAAAAGGCCCGGATAACCGGCTCCCGCATTAGCTGGCGAATGGGAGAGGGAATGCGGAGGTGGGCCTGAGAGGGGCCTTCCTTTGAAATGGGCTTCCTGATTCCTGGCTGAGGTACCTGTCGCCCGGGGTGGTGGCAGCCATTGCATCTTAAGTTTTCGCCTTTTCCTCTTTTCCTAGAGAAAGAGAGCAAAAAGTTACCGGTACCTTGAGCGTGTGTGTGTGTGTGTGTGCGTGTGTGTGTGTGTGTGGGGGTGCCGCTCAGGATCTTGGGTCCCATGAAAGCATATCATATTGGGCCCCCAACCCATACCACATATCATATTGGGCCCCCAACCCACACCCATACCGCATATCATATTGGGCCCCCAACCCATACCACATATCATATTGGGCCCCCAACCCACACCCATACCACATATCATATTGGGCCCCCAACCCACACCCATACCACATATCATATTGGGCCCCCAACCCACACCCATACCACATATCATATTGGACCGTCAGCCTAGACCAATCCAGTTATGTTCAAAAGTTTTTTAGGCTCCCTGTCATTCAGAGGTCTTAGGAATCATCCTACCCTTCCCCCCTTTTTGGCACCCCTGTGTGTGTGTGTGTGTGTGTGTGTGTGCGGGTTTTGCCATACTTACGAGGACCGGAAGTATAGCATATCCTGAAAAAATGACAAATAGTGAGGTCCGTGGCCAGACTACTTCACACTTTGTTTTATATAAATCCATGGATCCAATCAGAAAAGTAAAAATGCCAAAAATCTTTTGTTTGGCTACTTAGGATTAAGGTTACAGCTGGATGAATAAACATTACAAATGAATGAACGGTCCTCACTAAGACAGGAATACAAACGTGTGTGTGTGTGTGTGTGTGTGTGTGTGCACGTGAGTGTGTGTGTGTGCGCACGTGAGTGTGTGTGTGTGCGCGCGCGCGCGTGTGTGTATGTGTGTGCGCGCCCGCGTGTGTGTATGTGTGTGCGCGTGAGTGTGAGTGTGTGTACGCGTGAGTGTGTGTGTGTGTGAGTGTGAGTGTGTGTGCGCGTGAGTGTGTGTGTGTGCCCACGCTCACAGCAGTGGCTGCCAGCCTTCGCCTCAGAAAGCTGCACACCGTCGGCTTTGAGTAGTACCTCTCATTAAATATTTCTGGATGATTAGCCATTGATAGCTGTCAGCCAAAGCGTCCTTTCCGTAAGAGCGAGCGTCACACTGTAATACAAAGTGCTTGTGTGCCTGTGGCCCCATCGCACCTGGCCCTGCCTCCGTGCCCCAGAGGCGTCCCGCTTTTTCTCTCGGCTGAAGCGAATCATGGGTTCAGTGGCGAATAACCCACAAGGGTCCTCAACCCGATGGGAAGGCGAGGAGCGGCGGCGGCCTGTAAAATCAGCGAGACGGGCGCTCTCCGGCGTCCCGGCCGCCCAGCGCCGCCGTGGAGTGCAGGCCTAGCATGCAAATTTATGCCAAGTGTGAAATATGCAGATATGTGAGGAGAAAGAGCCCGATCTACCTGAAGGTCCAGATTAATAGCTGGAGATTATTTGATTATTGGCACACCTTTCAACAGCCGGGAAGACGGCTCCCATGAGAGCACTCCTGGTTTAGACAGGGTTCTCCTCCACGCAGGGTGGAAGAAGGTTCACAGACAGCGTGAAGGAGCCTCGTCAAGTCCCTGTGCTGGCGTGTTTGTGATGGGCCTCGGGCCCACTCCATCCAACCTGCCTCCATAACTGCTTATCCCATGCACGATCCCGGTGGCCCTGGATCCTGTCCCAGGAGGTGTGTGTGTGTGGGGGGGGGGCTGCGAGGCCCCCGCTTCTCGCAAACGCGGCCCAGGTTTCCTCCCGTCTTCCTGCTCTCTGCTGTCGCTGAGGACGCAGCGTGGGGCTTCTCCACGAGCTGGTCGGCTGATACATCAGGGCCCTGGCAGCGCTGCCAGAAAATGTCTCATAATCGCAGTGTGTCAGCGATTAAATGTCCACACGGCCGTGTCAAACGCTTCTCTGTCTTTGTTAAAAATAAAATATTGGGTGAAAGAGAAATGTAAGCTGGCACTGGAAGGGCATCTTAATGAAAAAAAAAATCCTCCCTGATTAAACTGTAGAGCTTCCTAAATTATGCTGAGAATGCTTTGCCGTTTCTCGCATACTTGTTGGGAGAAAAGCTCATAATTATTTACTGGAAGCTAAATAATCCTGCCGTTCTCGGGTGGCCGTGTCCATCTGGGGCTCCCTTCTTGTGTGCTTTTTAGTGTGTTATACTTTTATGGGTTAAACATTTGCATGTCGGCTCGCGGTTAGCCCCCAAACAAATTTAAACAAATCCGCATCTGAGGCTGAGGCACGCATCTTGAGTTTTCCGGTTTGTCCGTTTGTCGTGACACGTTTGCAAAGATCACGGGCAAACGGCACATCCACAAATACAGTAATTGCTGTTGCTAATGATGTCTGCTGGCTGGGGATCCGGGGATGCAGGTAGACCACCTCAAACACCCTGTCATTGCTCTTAATACCAGGCCATGTGCAGCGCAGCGAGGCCACAAGGAAACGTACAGATACTGTAAATGCTACACACACATTCATGCTGGTCAGCTTTCACAGAGCTCTTAATTGGCCTGTCTGTTGAGTTAATCCCACACCAAAGAGCCAGTGGTGTCACGCGACGTGTGAGACCCAGCGAGTTAGTGTCCTTTGCCCTGGATCGGAAGGTTGCCAGTTCAAATCCCGTGGTTGACAGAGTGATCCCACCATTGGGCCCTTGAGCACGGCCCTTAACCCCAGCTGCTCCGGGGACTGGCTGACCCTGCCTTCAGAATCACGTCGCTTTGGATCAAAGCATCTGCTAAATAAATAAATGCGTGTCAACCACTTTTTTTTCCCTGGTCGCCGTAATTGTTTTGTACATTCAGTGGCCCGGGTCATTTTCATGGGCAGCCCGCTGCTGTGGACAGCCAGTCGTGTGGCTGCAGCAGGCCAGTGGGGCTCCGGGTTTCGATCGCCACTTAACTGGGCACGAGGGCGTCTGAGTCGCGCGGTCACAGCAATTTTAAACATGGTGTGATTGTTGGTGCCAGACATGGTGGTTCCAGTATCTCAGAAACGGCCGCCCTCCTGGGATTTTCACGCACTACAGTGTCTAGAGTTTACAGAGAATGGTGTGACTCTTTAAAGCTAACAGCAAGGCTGAAAGTGCAAAAATAACAGCTCGGTACCACAATGGGGAGCAGAATGGCTTCTCTGAGCCACAATCCCACTCCCCCCGGTGCTCTGTCGGTACCCGATAAAGTGGCCACTGACATTATGTGCTGCTGTTTATGAACAGAGACCCTAAGCCAGCCGCAGGTGCTGGGTGGCTAGGGGGGTGGGCAGGATGGAGGGAGAAGACCGTCACTCATGGGCGTCCCAAGTGGCACAGCTTGTCCCAACCCCCACCCGCCCGAGCGCTCCAACTTCTGCCCACGGGGGGTCATTATAGAGACTTAATCAGCTTGGGAGAGCTGGGAAGAGTAGCGGCCTGCTCCCGGCCTCGTCTAGCGGGGGGCGTCCGTTATCGTTAGGCTGCGGCGTGCTCAGAGTCAGCTTTGTGGGCGCAGGTAGGGGGCGCTCACGAGCCTTCCGCTAACGTGGAGCTGCTGGAATGCGATGCCCGGGGACGTGGAGGAGGTGAGCGCCGCAGCTGTGTCTGCGATTAAAAGGCGGCCGAGCGTCACAGGCTCACGGTGCTAACTGCAGCTAATGGCTCTGCTCTCTCCCTCTCTCTCTCCCTCTCTCTCTCCCGCTCTCTCTCCCTCTCTCTCTCTCTCTTTCTCACTCTGTGTGTGAATGATTTTGTATGCTTTGCTAAATACATAGGTATGGGGGCGGTGAGACCCCCCCTGCCCTCCCCCCCCTCCTTATTTTATTTTTTTTCCCTTCTCTCAATGCGCCTGAATGTTCTATTCTGCGAGCTGCTGATGACGACAGGAGCGCACTGAGCCTGGCAGTGCCCACGGCAGGCTGCCGTCTCCGGGCTGCCCACTCTCCCCCGGGCCTGGCACAGCGCGGCGCGGCGCGGGTGGGGTTCCGCCGAAGAGCACCCCGTCATTCCCCGGGAAGCCCACACATCCACCCAGGGAGGATTCCTCAGAGGTCCTCCTGCGGGGGGCTCGCCGGAGGGAGAAGCCGCCGCGCCTGTGCTCGTTCCCCCCGCCTCCGGCCCTGTTTCGGCCGCCGCGATGGCTGCTCACGCCGCGCGCGGAGCCCGGTGGCAGAGTGGCGGTAAATCTGCCACATCTAGGCGCCTGTCAGCGGCGTGCTGCATTACGCGGCCTCCCTAACCTACAACATGGGTCCTGTTGCTTGTCTGCCCCCCAGACTGGTGTTCCTGCTCTATGCAGAGGCACTGCTATTAAACTGACCCACTTAACGACCCCCCCCACCCCATAAGAAACATGCGCTGGGCTCTGGGCCCTCAGAGAATTGTTACGCGCAGCCTCTCGGGCTGAATGACAGCCGGCTCTAAGCTGTGTAATCCGCAGCTCCGCAAAGCAGAGCCATTCCTACTCGTCCCATGGGCCCCTGATGGGCCCCTGATGGGCCCCTGATGGGAGCCCCGGCGCCAGGGGCGATTGCACGATTTTTAAGCTGGGGGTGCATAAGAGGGAGCATAATTCATATGGAAGGGCCAACCTTATCACTAGCCAATGAGATGCTATGAATTTGTGAGTAACAGGCGAGGTGCCTCCCGAGGGCCAATCAGCTTTCAGCTGGAGCCAGTGCTCCTGTGACCCCGGCCCTATATGCCTATATGCAGCCCTGCCAGCTGTTGAGGTGTGAGCCCTGTCTGCAGAGTGCGCCCCCACCAGGCTGCTGTGTGTCACTGTCCCATGATCCTTGCGTTGGCGGTTCTCCGTTCATCATCCCTGCATTTCTTCCTCTCCTCTTTCCCCTTTTCCCTCCTTTCTCTCTAGAGGAGTGGGAAGGGCTCAGGTGGCATAAAGCTCTGCCAGCTGTGGGAGAGTAAAATATGGTCTTAATTACCGCGAAAATGCGTTTAATCATCAATGGGGGGATTAGAGTGAGATCCCAGCGATGGCCAGCCGCCGTGAAAGGCCTGGGCTCCACTCGTGGGCAGGCTAGGAAGACGGATGCCTGGCGCTCGGCTGAAGGAACACAGACAATCCCCCCCCCTTCCCCCCCCCCAGCCGCAACCCTGCTTCTTAAGGGGCCTCCTTACGCCCGGGATGGGAGAGCTTCCAAAGAGAGTGATACATGCCACCCCCCCCAGCCACCACTGTGCCCCTCAGTACACACACTCACACACACTCACACACACACACTCACACACACACTCACACACACACACACACACACTCTCACACACACACTCACACACACACTCACACACACACACACACACACACTCACACACACACACTCTCACACACACACACACACTCACACACACACAGTCACACACACTCACACCTTCCTTTGTCTGTAGCATGATGGCTGGGTGGGTGTGTGACCTGATGGAGGAGATACAGAAGTAATATATGGTGCAGAGTTAAAAAGGAGTCCTCATATATTTAATAAGCCGGAGATTTGCAAGCTACAGAGCTCATTAAAAGGGGGGAGTGAGACGCTGGGTGGTATAGGGGCGGCGGGCCGGGGCCAGCTTCATAATGCCAGTCGTGCCCCCGCGTAAGATAAACATAAAGAAATTAAATTCTATTTATACGAAGCATGGAAGCCGCAGCGGGGGGTGGAGGGGCGGGGGGGCTGGAGCCAGGGGGGGCGCGCGCTTAACGAGGGGCTTCGGCCAGCAGTGGCGGATAGTGACCCCCCCACCCCAGCTGAGCATGGCCCGTTACTGCCCACATCAGGGTCTGGGGGGGGTCCTGCTCAGGTGCACATGTGCGTCCTATTCACAGTTCCCTGTCCCTACTCATTTAAATAAAGCCCCCCCCCGGTCGTGTCCTTGTCCTATCCCTGGATGAAGAGGGCGGATGGGGGGTGACAGCAGCCCTGGCATCAGCGTGCCTCTTGTGGGCGCTTGTCTGATTACTGTCGTAATCTCATTGCTGAGCTCCACTGTCACCCCTCCCACCATCTCCAGAACCTCCAGACCCCGTCGGAAATAGACCTGCACACGTCGTTTGTAGTAATAGAGGGTTCCGTGGAAGATGTCCGTTTGAGTACAGTGGGGGGGGGGGGTAAAAGCCCAGTGAGCGTGCTTACGGGAGCGTATTGATGAGAAACGTCAAGGCGCCGTTTCGGTTTGAACTCACACTTGTTCATTTCAATGCACAGCCGAATCAAATTGCAGGAATATTTAAATCCCCTTAAGATGCAATCTGCATTCCCTTACACAATTACTGAGACACGCCAAACCTGCTTTGGTTACACCAGCCGTCGCTTCCTGGGTCCGTTCCATCGAGGGAGAATCTTATTGATCGGCGAATCAAAAGGCTCATTAAAGCCGTCAAATTCAAGTGCGCCGTAGTAAGAGTGAGTGGCTGCAGGCTCTCCTAACGGTGATTGTTTATATTGGGATATTCTGCCTGAGCTCGTGGAGAGTTTTTACATAAAACTGTGATGTTTCGAATTGCATAATGACGTGTTTAGTGCTACAGTTGCGCTTTGAGAAGCGCTGGGCCAGATTTCGCACTTTCTTCTGCCGCATTGTAAAATTTGCCCTGTTGTTTTCTCAAAATAATCTAACACTAACTGTGAGTTTAACTATATGGGAGGTTGCAGAAGGGGTCAGAATTTTAAATCTCATATTTAAAGGAAAACAACGGGTAAGATTGTGACATTGTTTTATCTGTACGTGCCTTAATCTGTCGGGCAGCTGCTAACCCTGGTGAGGATCACGGACCTTGAGCATCATTGGAGAAGAATTTGATAGAAATCGCAGAAGATTGGCTCCTTCCTGCTTCATCAGGTGTTGTTCTAATTCCTACTTTTGACAAAGGCCCTCTTTGGGTAGCGTGAATTTGTAAGTGGCCCTGGTTCCTGAATCACGGTCACCTTCAACGATGGCATGAGGTTGTGTGTCAGCCACCCCCCACACCGCCGGTCACCCTTCAAACCCGCCGTATCTGTGCCAGTCCCCCGGAAAGACGGGGGTCAGCCCACGTGCTCAGTCACTACGGAGGAATGGCACCAGGTACGCGTCAGACATGCGCAGAGCCGTCGGAGGTCGTGAGCGACGCACTGCACGCGAGTCGCAGCCAAATGTTAGCATGTAGCAGTTTCACGCACCATGTGATCATTATGCGGTGCAAACTGTAATAAACACTTAATGGCTTGTGACTTGACAAAACTTTGACAAAAGTGGAAAAACATGAGCCGGCTTTTAATCCAAAGTCCCCGCGAGCCGCGTTGCTTCCGTAAGCTCGTCACTCGCCCTGGCGAAACACCGCCTCCTCCTGTCCCAGCCGGCGAGTGCGCGGCATCCACCTGGTAAATGGCTGGCCTCCGTCAGCGGGCCGCGGCGCATTAGCGGGATGCTTTGACGCGAGCGGGAAGCGACAGGCGGGGCTAATTGGGGAGCGGCGCTGGGCAGATAGGCGATTGTGACCTGTGTCGGCGTGAAGCCTTTGTTGTCCTAAGGGCTCGGTGTTAAAAATAATAAGGGTGGGATGGTCTTACAGCCAAGGAGCTTAGGAGCGAAATCTCAAATAAGCTAGCTTTTCCTCAGCCAATCGCGTTGGATTTTTCGGGGGGGTTGTTGTTGATCATTTCAACTGACTCACATAACCCCCCCCCAAATAAAAACACTAGAGGTTTATGTGGCTTTACAAAAAATGTATCTAGACATTTATCCAGTTTAATCTCCTTAGCATATTAAAGTGATTTGCATTACCCTGCAGTGACTGGAGCAGCACTGAGCTCCTCCCCCACAAGACAAGGACACGTGAGGGAATGTGGACGGGAGAGGGGATGTGGACGGGAGAGGGGATGTGGACGGGAGTGGGGATGTGGACGGGAGTGGGGATGTGGACGGGAGTGGGGATGTGGACGGGAGAGGGGATGTGGACGGGAGTGGGGATGTGGACGGGAGAGGGGATGTGGACGGGAGAGGGGAAGGAGCCCCGTCCGCAGAGCACAGCGCACATGCCGGGACGGCGCCGGAGGGCAGGGCAGCTTGGCATTTCCCTCTGGAAGCGTCCGGGTGCTGGAGAGCACCGCAGAGGGCGACTCGCCCCGTGTGGAGCGGCGGCAGAGGGCCAGACCCGGGCTGTCGCTGTGAGACCCACTTAACCTTTCCTGAGGAGACAGGCCGCAGCCCCTCGCCCGTATCCGTGGCGACAGCCGCAACGTGCTCGTGTCACCTCCGTCCCGGCCAAAATGCCAGTGTCAAAACCGTGAGCGGATCCGGGGCGCAAGGCCTGATGGGGACTGATGTGCCAGCCCTCTCCCCCGGACGAGCTGGGTTAGGATGCCGCGGGGGGCGTGGGGACGTACCCCAAATGTCGTCCTGTGATGTCCTGTCAGCTTGTCGTGCAATCTAACGATGACCCCCCCCCCCCCGCCCCACCCCGTTCGTCCGTATCCATCTCACCCTCAGCTCTTTACATCCACATTTAAAGAGCCGTCGTTACTTTTATCGGTATAATTCTCCTTTTCTCTTCATGGTGAATAATAGGATCGCTAACGTCAAAGTTCGGCTCCCTGGTTTCCATTACGATTGTCTCCCGTTAAGTGCTCACTGGCCTAGCTGCTAAAAGACGAGATTAAATGAAGACGCGATCAGTTAGTAACTCACCGAGCTTGTTTTTACACTGAGGGTGTCGCACCTCAACACTGGTGGCGAATTATCAGTAATAATTAATGTGATTTTCCTGCTCACGGAATCAGGCTCAGCTGGGTGATGCCAGGACAGGAGGACCCAGGCACTACCAGTCATTTTGCCCACTGGGGAATAAAAGTATTTTGAGCCAAAAAAACAGTGCAGTGTTTTATTTATTCGAATTAAATCTTGATTTACTTTAATTGTTTTGTTCTGTCATTCCTAGAAAACTACCAGTGCTCGGTATTTTATGTTATTCAGTTAAAAATGGAATAAAACTCAACATTAATCATATATACTTGCGTGCTTAATGGAATGAGCTTGTTTTGGTTCTCAGGGCCATTATTTCTGAATCCTGGTCGGCTTTGGTCAGTCCGTCTCGCGGTCGTTAGCGGGCGGCCAGCGGGTCCGTCGTCAGGACCACGCTTTTCTGACTTTTAAATATGGAGAGCGAGCATGGAAAGCATGCCAGCGCGGCTCGGCTCCTACTCTTCACTTCAAACAAACTCCCTCACCAGCTGGCCCTCGGTTTTCACAACAGAAATTTAAAAAAAAGGCTGAAGGATGTGAGAATACCTAAGCATTTAGCTTAACCACACATCTCCTGCCAGAAGAAGCTCACAGTTTTATTTCATTTATTTATTTTTTTTCTTTTCCTAAATCCTGCAAAATGGCGCTCGGGGTTCTTCCTAGAGAAAAAAAAAAGAAGAAAGTTGTGATTGAGGGAGAGGAAGAAAGGGGTTTATGTGTGCAGGAATCTGGGTTTCCTGCCGTGAAAATCCTAATTGTGCCTTGGAGGCCTGGTAGCATGTCTGCTAGGCGCTCCGCTCCGCTCGACAGGATTTGCGGCTTCCTCTGCCTGTTGAGGAAATGTAGTTGGGCTGTAACCCTTTCGCGGCGCGGAGCGGCCTTGTGGCGCCGGGGCAGGGAGGGACGGGTGGCCGTACCTTAGCCGTAGGGGGCTGGGGGGGGGGGTGCTTTGTCAGCCCCACACATGCTGCCGCAGACGGCGCAGCAGGGAGCCGGAAAGGGACTGCGGAACGGCGCTCGGATGCTGAGATCCCCACAATATGGACATGACAGGTGTGTCAGTCTCGAGATCTTAATCCACAACTCCTGCCTTAGTGAGGCCATAAGCTTGGCGGAGCGTGGGGGGGGTGCCTTCAGGAAACACATTAGCTTCCATCATGGTCCCGGGGGAGAGAGCAGGTAGCAGCGCACGGGCGGCTTGGGGGGGCTGGCGACTCCGTAGCCCCTCCCTGCGAGCATGACTAATCCGCGCGGCGTTTACCGCGCTGGCTCCCGTCCGCCGCAGCACTAATGTTTATTGTAGCTGTTTGCAGTGTGCGGGCCTCGTGCACGGCCTTATTTTGACGCTCTCTGTTTCATTAATGACTGGCACCTTCTCGTCGTTCCTGGGTGTTCCCCTGATTGGCAGGCAGAGCTCTCTCTGGAAGTGTGTCAGGGGGGCGGGGCCTGTTCTCATGACCCAGCCTGCCCCGTGTGTCCTGCTTTCCGCCATTGTCGAATATGCATTTTTATTATGAGTATTGTTGTTAGCATTGCTGTACAGACCCACACTCCTTCGTGGTCCTGCCCTCTCATGCAGTCGTCTCTCCTCCTGGTCAGAACGTCCTGCTCTGGGTGCAGTAATCCGAGAATTCCAGTATAATTTCTCACTACGGATTATATCAGATCTTTTGTGGGCTGTAGTCTGCAATCTAAAACAAATGACACAGCAAACTAGTGAAACAACATGAACGTAATCAGATCACATGTGGGTAACCCCCCCCCCCCCAACCCTGTTAAAATAACACAGATAATGGGATTCAAAGATACGGACACATAGTTACTGGTGTGTTCAGGCAGGTGTATCCTCTTACTATCTGTATTCCAGAAGTCATTCATAAAGCCATATTTACAGCCATATTATATGGATGAGGACCTTTCCAACCAGGAGTCTTCTTCCCCGTAGAAGTAAATCACATATCTGCAGGTTTCTTTAGCCTCGAGAGACCCCCGCCCCCCCCCCCCCCCCCCCCCGGAAGCAAATGCTCAGCAGAAAAACATGGACATGTGTGAAGTTTTCCAAACATGATTCTGGGCTCCTGATGAGCTCTGGAACAGCACTCCAAGACAGGTTTGTGTCTGACACAGGAGTGGCGTTCCTCCTGGCAAACAGTGCTTTCGGTGGCAGTGCCGGGCTCCTCCTGCCAGGCAGTGGCACCGTTTGCAGAGGCTTTACTGCCACGGGACCCAGAGCACTTGTCATCTTTGAAGGATCCGTGAATTCCGCTCGCTACCGGGAAATTCCATGTCAGACTGAAACAGTTTAGCAAGTCTAAATCGGAAAGGCTGAAGAGCGCGAGAGTTAGTCCCGGGCTGACGTGAGCCTTCGAGAGAGTGCGGTGGGATTTGTAGTGGGTAGCTGACACTAACGAGACCTCCTAATGGGAGGAGGAGGAGGGTCACCTTCCTCCAGGGGGCTGTGTGTGACCCATCAGCACACGAGGCAGGGGGCTGGCCACATTCGTCTTTGCTATCAGCAGACACCAATACCTCACATGTGGTCTTCCGTTTCTGGAGATGAACATGAATAGAATAAGAGGGTAATTTCCCTGTATTATACATTAGCACTGTGTAGCAGTGTAGCATTAGCACTCCGCTAACAAGCCACTGATGTGCTCTGCTGGTCGGTCATAAAGGGGCTGCTAACACTTTCTCTGTAGCCTATATTCATAATGTATTATAAACGTGGCTATAACTATTTCTAAAGAGACATGACACATTATAGCCATGTTTCTCATGCATTATGAATGCTCTATGAAGGTAACGATAAGGGTCATGCACTGACATAGCACATCGCCGCACACCGCCACATGACAAACCCCCTCAGGGATGAGAGCCTGGGTGCAGCCATGCCGTGGGTGGTACCTCAGCACCACACTGTCCAGATGGATCTCGAAGTTTGCCCAGTGGCTGCCGCGCCGACCCTGCCACCAAGCCCTGCTTGCAGCGTCCCAGTTGCAGGATAGGGGCCTCGCTCAAGGGCCCGACAGGGGCCTCGCTCTAGGGCCCGACAGAGTAGAATCTCTCCTGGCGATTACAGGACTTGAATGAGCAGCCCTCCAGTTGCTGCCACAAATCCCACCTCAGAGCCCCCAGCCCAGGCTTTCTTCTATAATGCACTACAAATACCTCTATAATACATCATATAATGGTCAGTGTAAGAATTAAGGATGCTTTGTGCTGCATTATACAGGTGCTTATACTGCATTATAGTCTATAGATGAGACATTTATAAAGCATTCATAATCCATAAGACACATGAGTATTATCAATAGTTATAGTCGGGTTTATGATACTTTATGAATGTGTCATAATGCATCATGAAGATATGTGTGGGACAGTTTAATGACTGCTTTAAGTACAGTGTTACCAAGGGTCTCTTTCTGCTTGGACTGCATGTTTATCATTATTATTATTATTATTATTATTATTGCCAGTATTATTAGTAATAATAATAATGTTGCTGTTGTTTCTCGCTTATGGTAATGTCATTATTTGAAATATGTTCTTGCATACGTAGGTACATGGACAGAAAACTGTGAAAGAACACACACATACACACACACACACACACACACATACACACACACACACACACACATACACACACACATACACACACACACACACACATACACACACACACATACATACACACACATACACACACATATACACACTCACACACACATACACACACACACATACACACACACATACACACTCACACACACACACACACATACACACACACATATACACACATACACACTCACACACACACATACACACACTCACACACACACTCACACACACACACACACACGCACACACACTCAGACACACACACACACACACACTCACACACACATACACACACACAAGCATATACGCACACACACACACAAGCATATACGCAGAGACACACAAACACACTTTCTCTCTGGAGCACAGCACATCGCAATCAATCTGTAAGGAAGGCTCCGCCCCCGTCTGGACCTCGATCTTCCGGCAGAACCGCGTGTGAAACAGCAGCCATGCTTCCGTGGCATCGATCCGCAGCCTTCCGGGATATCGAAGCCACCAGATCTCAGCAGGATCGTTTTTCTCAAGGCTGAGGACGTCCTGTCTTCGCACAGGTGATCCTGAGCCATGCAAACATTAACTGCGGGTGTTACATTCACATTTAATTTAATTTATTTATTGGTTAGACACTACCCTGGGAGCAATTTGGAGTTATGGGCCTTGCTCAACAACCCAACAGTGAAATGACTCGAGGGATTGGAACCAGCAACCTTCGGATCACGAACCGTCGCAACCCACAAAACCACATACCCCCTCCAAACAATCCAAACAGCATGGTGTTGATGGTAACACTATTAATGCAGTCATTATGCTGCATTAAACATTCCATTATAATAATAAAGGTATAGAGCATACATAATGCATAAGATCACTATAATAACATGATATTATGTTCATAATGTGTTGTGTTTCTAATACTTGATGAATGTATTACAATGAGTTATAAGAACAGTGATTAGACTTAATGAAAATGGGCTTCGTAGAAAATGTTACTGCGTTGACCTAAAAGCCCCTTGCAGTGAAGTTTTGCACGGCTGGTTCCACTTGGGAGGATGTATTGGGAATTGTATAGGTAGCATGTATGCGTGTATGTGTGTGTGTGTGTGTGTGCATAACTTTAAATAACAGGTCCAAGTTCTTGTCCTACTTCTGTTTCCCTGTGCAGAGAAGGTGAAAAAAAGCCTGAAAAGCTAGTTAATTATATTGGAAAGTAACTAGCTGCGTAACCCCTGACTATGGGGTATTAATATCTCACCAACCGACAGAGACTCAGAATGAGATCAGTAATCACTAACGCTGGGAGACATGGAGCAGAGCCGCTAATATGCGCAGTCATGCGCCCTCGTGTCTCAAACGCCCCCCCCAGTTGTGGCCAATACGTGTCATGCATCCTCATGTCTCAAACGGCCCCCCAGTCGCGGCTAATACGCGCAGTCATGTGTCCTCGTGTCTCAAACGGCCCCCCAGTCGCGGCTAATACGCGCAGTCATGCGTCCTCATGTCTCAAACGGCCCCCCAGTCGCGGCTAATACGCGCAGTCATGCGTCCTCATGTCTTAAACGGCCCCCCAGTCGCGGCTAATATGCGCAGTCATGCGTCCTCATGTCTCAAACGGCCCCCAGTCGCGGCTAATACGCGCAGTCATGCGTCCTCATGTGTCACGCGGCCACGGGTCACACGTGGAAGGGGACTGGTCAGGAGAGCTGGTGGATTGTCAGGATTCCATTGATTCCGTCTGAAGTACATGGGCACCATAAGAGTAACACCACGCACACCCATATCACATGAGAGGACAGCGTGGTGCAGTGAATAGCTAGGATTCCTTAATCTGTGACCTCAGCATCACCATGGAGAATAACCATGGAACAAAAGGTTTTAGCAGATAGAAGGTTGTTATTCTTCAAACAGGCAGGGCAGGGAAACGGGCTTACCTGATCCCCACTACTCACTAACACACACATTTTCATTATGAGACACTCCATTAATCCCTATGGATATTACCCTAATCCCAACGATGATGTCCTCAACCTCTACCCAGCCCTAACCTTAATCATAAGTAACCAAACAATATACAAGACTTTTGGCATTTTTAGTTTTTTAATTGCAGTCATAGACTGAGGTTATCCTTGTGGGGACTAAGAAGTATGTCCCCACAAGGTAAGAAGTAACAGGCTTTTATCATATTGTGGAGACATTGGGTCATCACACTATAATAATTACAAATTCACACACACACAATTTGTATACATAGTGCATGTTCCACTCAATATTCAACACCTCAGATCTAAGAAAAAGAGCCTCACTCAAGATGCATCCTTTTAAGATGGAAATCAGGTTTTTAGGGAGAAGGAGAGACTCTAACATGAAAGACACGGCTAAAGCCACTTCAAACTGTTTTTTTCCCTTCAAGGATGCAAGCCTGTAAATTCATTTTTAAATATTGCAAATCCGTGACAGGGTTCAAAGCTCACTGAGCATTCAGCATCTTCCAGAGCTCACTCACTGAATTTAACAAGTACCTATTCCAAGAGGGCGTACATTTCCAGCCCCCTCCCCATTTCGTTGGGGTCTATTCTTCAAGCTACACCTAACGTGTCTGCAGTAACTCGCCAGGGATTCAGGGACTACAAAACAACAGCTACCCAAACCATCACAACAACATTCCCTAATTAGTGTCTGGGTGATGCCATTGATATTCTGCAATCATTTTAACTCCGATTAAGCAAACAGAAAAGCAAAAAAACAAAAATCAGACCATACAATGTTTTCTCATAGCACTGGAAACCAAATGGAAACCAAAGCACAAATAAAGCTCTATGTTGGTACAGAGGCAGGAACAAGTGTTCGACTCCCATTCTGCCATGTTAATCATCTCTGCCTAATAGCGCATATTCTGATAAACGGGTTCCTCTCATCCTAAAGGATCTGTAGCGCCCTCTCCTGATAGCCGAGTGCAAGTCATACTGCGACTGGCAGTGGGAGGCTGACGGCGCCCAGGGATTTAGTCGGCATTCCAGGTCAGAGGAAAATTGGGAGAAAATGAATTCTGTTACAGTTGAAATGATATTGATGAGAAGCCTTTTGCGCACGGCTGGACAGATCGGACGCTTTAATTGTGCGACTGGCAGTTTTTATTGGCCTCCCTTAAGAATGAACACACAGCCGCGTGTTTAATGATCTCCCAGAAGCGTCTGGGGACCTAGCGATACATGAGCCCTCCAATGGGGGAATCGATTTCTCACAAGCAAGTTGGGGGCTTGGAAGGTCGTGGGGGGGGGGTTCTTGTTGGTGACCCATTCGGAAAGCATGACTTCTCTCCTGCTGTAACCCATCATCACTAATCCAATGCAACACTGCTCCCTGGCACATAACAATTCATGTATATGCAATGCATGTATAATTACCATACACAACAGAAATACTGCATTTACCTTAGCCAATAAACCTTCACAGTGCAACGTAAATTGTTATAGTACATTAACAGTGTGCAGGATTAACCTCATACCATGGACTGGATATTCATATGGTTATGAGCACACAAAACACGTGCACAGTTTATGAATGCCCCTGTGATGCACCGGACAGGCCGGAAGAGGAACCAACACTAAGGAGAACAAGGAAGAGCAGGTGAATGGATAGGTTTGTCCCTTAACTTGGCCCATCCCATCAACGCCTGCCCTTCTAATTCAACAAAGTATGGTGTGGACTATACTTAGTTGAACACCCATCAGAACACCCTTTGGGCAGGTCTATGAGCGGTACAGTAGGCGTTTGCAGGAACCATTCACAACACAACTATGGGTCGCACGCACAGGAAGTCACTGCAGAGTTTAAATAAGCAAGCGAACCAGTTGGGGTACTTCTCTGGTACTTTCGGTACTTTGGGGCGTAACTTCCAATGCTTTCGCTGTGATTGGTTATGCAAATAGCCCAATTCTGAAACACAGTGCGATCGACGTCTTGACAAACGTACGAACTCAGAAAACAGCAATAAACGAAGGAAAAATAATAAGTAAATATTAAAAAATATATTTAAAAAAATAATAATTGCAATCTGGTCGGAAGAACAGATACAACAAAATCAGGACAGCATAACAAGAAATTAAAAAAGTATTTTATTTAATATATAGTCTACTACGGCAGCACGGTACTGGAGAGTCTCTAGATATAGCGATGTAATTTTGTTGTAATAAATATTGGGATATTTATAAGTTAGTTAACATAAAATTTAAAAATAGTAGTATCTCCTTTTCCCTCAGGGCCAATGAAAATTGTGCAACCGGTTGCTTGTTGTCCTGCGCCTTCCGTGATTGGTTGATTGTCTGTGCTCATTAGTTTCAGCTATCAGTGTATTTAAGTGCATGCCTTTGCGTTGTTCTTCTGTCAGTCATTGTTGTGTGTGCATGTGTTCATGCTCCTGAAAAACACAAGGTGGGGAAACTGAAAAGGAAGCTTAAAAACACTGGTGAACAGAAACCCAATAAATACAAAGTAACAGAGTCCAGCCTCAAACCCATGAGCAGAAGGATTCACAGAGTAAGCCACATGCTGAACACCCTAAGCTATGCACTGGTCCCAGGAACAGGGAAAAGCCACGAGGGTGAAGGACAGAGTGAGGGAAAAGGCGGAATGACCAGTGATGCCTACTGGCCAAAGGTCACAAAGGGAGGGGTCAGAGGGCACTGACCCTTACAAGCACTGTGTTATTGAACCGACATCAGGAGCAAGTCATTGACTGCAAAAAGCATGGAAGCACATCAATACGTCTTCAATTACTGTACTAAAAATTCCTTTTAAGTCGCAGACTTCGATTAGCCCCCTATGCGTAAGAGAAAAAGTCCTGGAGGGTTGGGCTTAAACCACAGACTTCCAGCTAGGGCCAGACGGGTCCAGGGGACAGGGCTTA
>JAODKL010000040.1:11973893-11993364 GCA_026780765.1 Petrocephalus schoutedeni | reverse complement strand
TGGTGTGCGGAAGAGGGGGTAGTCTTATACGGCGAGTATATAACAAAATCTATATTTTAACTGGAAAAGTCAGGGGGGTCGTCTTATACGCCCAGTCGTCTTATACGCCGGAAAATACGGTAGTTTAATTAAACTTAATAAACTATAATGCTAATTAACAAATGCTGTTCCACATCAGACCTGTAATTATGGCAGAGAATGATGCATTATTGAGTGGGGTGGGCATCTCGCTGGTTCTATGGCTGTTTTTATCCATGTGTGTGTGGAATTCTGTCCCTCCAGATTAAACCCTGCTTTCTACCATCTCTCTCCTAAGTAGGCTTCACTTCACTCTGTGCTTAACTGGATAGGTGTTTGCTTAAAATGGATGGATAGTATGCACTTTTTTAATGAAGCGTGAAGGCCTTAATGTAACAACGCCACCAGCTTCTTCTTGTTTAGCTCCATCCTGCTGCGCTCATTGGTTTTTTGACCCTACATTTTTCGCAAACCGCAGCTACAGACAGCCAGACCTAACAGGCCCCGTGCAGAGTCACGCCTGCGGTCCTCCACAACCTTCCGACTTGCTTATTGCTGGGTCTGACGCCGAACTGGCCGGCAGTGCTGAGAGGCCTCGGGGATCTTGTTATGTGTTCCATCCTTTGGTCCCCAGTGCTCAGAAAGTCTAAATCCCCCCCCCCCCCCACCACCACCACCAATCTCCATCTTCTCACAGTAGGGGGTGTCGACACCTTTTTGCTTCATGGGCTCTGTGTCGGGGAACTAATGATGGCTAAGTGTGTTAACGATGTGTAACGATGTGAGATTTTGTCCTGCGCAGATGCTGTTCTTAAAAGAAGACATGTAAAGGTAAGGGCTGATTCAGAAATACTGTGCTGTATCACTTGGCTTCCCGGCTGAGCAAAGGGCAAAGGTAGGCTGGCACGCAGACTCGAGGGCCCCGCAGAATTATAGTCCTACTTACCGTAAACGGTGGGGACAGAAATTTGACCTTTAGTTTGATCCCACCCATTAACGTCCTTTCTGATGAGCTCTGGACAACTTAGATGCACATACTCTGTCTAACAAAGAGCTGGCCTGGGGGCGTGTCTTCTCATTCATCAGATTTCCCCACGGCTTGGGCTCTCTGCCAGTGAATTTAATGGCGATCCTGTATTTTGCAGTATTCACGCAAATTATTATTATTCTCTGCCTTGCCCAGGCCGCCACATGGAAAGGGGGCCCTGCCCTGCCCCTTAATGTCATCAGGCCTTAATGATGAAATGCAACAGGGGGCAGTCGATTCATAATCCTCCCATAATTTATATTAATAATCTGATCATATCCCTTCCGGTAAGGAATAAGTGCTCTACATTGCCTTGGGATATAATAACACCGAGGAACAGACATGTCAGTGGGCCTCTGTGTCGCTGGAAAAAAAAAGCCAGCTAATTTGATTAGATATCCATAGCGGCTAAGCTTTTTTTTCCACCCCCTGTTGAAATCAGCCCAATAGCCATCGGAGATAAGCAAACGCTTCCACGGAATCCCCGTATTCAAGCGAGCGGGGGAGGCCGGATGGGGGGCGATGCAGCCAGATGGGGGCGCCATCCAGCCCGCTGTTACGGCTGCCCTCCTACACACCTCACCTGGACGGCTGATTGGAAGCAGCGATGCAATGGTTAGGATTAGAGGGCGTGGCCACAGATGAGGCGACAGAGGGCCCAGCCAGAGCTCAACCCGGGAGGGGGGGGGCTGGTAGCGGTACTCGGGCCAGTGCCCCCACCCCCCATCCACCACCTGAAGAGATTTCTGGGAGGGTAGGGCGAGAATCTGCACTCCACCAATGGGGCTCCATCAGAACTATCATCTGTTATTAGCCCACAACCATGTTTTTTTATTTTTTTATTTTATTACTACCACTTTTCACTTTGAATCCAGGCGAAGAAACATTCCCAGCTACAGCACCGAAAATAATTAAGACCTCCCATATTTCTTTAAAAACATCTGCATGTTTAAATCCTGGTTTAATCCTGGGTCTGCTGGCAGGAGGCTACACTGGGCGGCAGGCTGCTTCCAGGGTCAAAGTTTCTGAGACAGCAGTACACAGGAACAAGGAGAAGCAGGAGATACTGAGAGCAACCAGAAACCAGCCAGGTAGAGGGCAGAAGCTAATGCCAGAGGTGACCACCAACTTACCCAACAATGCCACATAAATTCGAAGGATGACCTCAAGTGACCTTCAAAATGAATGGGAAACATTAAGTGGTGTGAAGTGCACTGCTAGGACAGTTTGTATCAGGCTCCAAGAAGCAGGACTGAAGTCCCATGAAGCAAGGAAGAAGCCCCTCATCAGAGAGAAGCAGGGAAGAGCCGGGCTGGAGTTTGCAAAAAAAAAAAACAATATTTTACAGAGAAGCATACCCATAAATTGAGAAATGAGTGAAACTAAAAATTTTGTTGTGGTCTCTTAAAATTTTCCAGAGCTGTATAACAGCATGTCAGTCATGGCAAACAGTGGGTGTTGTCTATTAACACGGTTTTAAAATAAGTATCACCTCATTAACCCTTCATAGGTATGTTTCACTTTTCCTGTTATTCTTATTGTTTGCATTGATTGTGACATTTTTATCACACCGCTGACGACGGCTGAATTTTGCACGGGATTATTGAGCTGTATATGCTCAGATATCCACATACTTCCCGACTACTATGGTAATTCCCCATGTACATGTTATGATTTATTAATTAAACACAAAGCCATCACCTTTTTCAGGATTAAGGTGGCACTGATAAGCAGTGACTAACTGTCATGTAAAATGATTGAATTACATTAGAGGCTCTAGACGTTTATGAAAGTCTGTGACATTATATTGAATCCGCCAACAGCATTTTTCATGAATGAGTTTGATCAGTCATTATCATTAAGGATATAAGAGGGCATGAATGGGGCTTCAGAGCGGAGAGCAAAACCACAGGCGGCAGGCTGGTCTGTGCAGGTATGCAAAGGAATGGAAAATCTTCTGTTTGCTCGTCAAAGAAACTCTTCCTGGTTGCTTCTCTTTTTTTAGTCGACAGTATTGGGTTTCATTTTCATGTGTCCCCATGTGACAGCTCCCCCTGGGTCACTGCGGCTTGTTGTTTGACTTTAATACTGCTCGCGTGTGTTTTTTATTATTTTAATTAAAACATTGCCTGTCTCTCGGAGTGGAATCTTTAGTCTTATTGAAGTCTCATCCCCATGTCATCAGGGGCAAGCACAGGACCCACTGTAAAACATCGGGCGGTGCAGGGCTCACCGTCTGCTAGGTCTTCTGTCCCTGGGGTGACAGCTTTGGGGGAATCCCCTCATCACAAATGGCTTTCTTTATGGCCGGCCTCATCCACATGATGTGGCCGTGGTGGACCTCCAGCCTGTGGTCTCCAAGCAGCTCTGAACAGCCAGTCCAAAAACGAAGGGTTAAAGGGAATTGGGTGCTCTGTGCGGAGTTTGGCCCTTGTCGCAGGATTCCTGGCCTGCTGCACTCCATACTCACCTCTGCCCGGTGAGTCTGCCACCCGGCAGAGGGCGTGATGGACCCAGACGGGGGGCTTAACAGAACAAGCTCCAGCATCTTAGGTCTGGAACTGCTGGACAAATCCCACCCCCTTCTGCTCACAGGGTTACAACATTCCCTTTTAACCTGGTGTGTACTGAAAAGCAGCACTGGGCCACAGTGGCACATAGCTGAGTGGGTCTGATGGGGGGGGGGGGGGGGCCTTATATAGTGCTGGGCCCCCTGAGGCTGCTAGGGTATCCTTTGCCCTCCGATGCCACATAATTGGTGAAACCAAACCTTATTCAATCATGCCAGGAATTTAAATACATATAATGAAATATATATGTGTATGTGTGGCACTTTCACCACTGCTGGAACCTTCACTGAGGCCCTCTGTCATGAAGGCTGTGTGTATATAGATTATATATAGTGTATATATATAGAGTCTATTGGAAGAATTTCCCTGCGATACTGAGTACTGCCCTGTCACACTAAGGGAAAGTGTGACCCTATCACTCTGACTATCATGCCAAGTCTAAAAAAACTCCTGCCCAGGGCCCAGGTTGGACATTAATTCCAAATAAAACAGATATATTTTGACAAAGCTCATTTCTGACATTCATTATTGTGGTCAATCAATATGAATGACAATCTCTTTATTTGTATTATTTTTTAATTTATTTAATGTTTCATGAATTGCGTCGCTAGTACTATTAATTATAACAATCGTCGTAATTTTGCGACTGTAATCCTTATCTAGTAAAAAAAATGTCTCCAATTATAATCTCGTGTGGATTTTCCCTGATGCTATTAAAAGTGAAGAGTGACCGCAAAGTCAATAACTACAAACAGGGGATGTCGCTTCCCTTGCGAATGTATTATTTTTAAAAGAAACAGATAAGATATTTTCTCTTTCTGGTTTCTAAATCGGTGAAATAGGAGCCATGACGTGTCGCCCTCTGCGGTTCCTTTAATGGCTGTGGGTTCCGATCTCTTTTCCACTTTGCTTAACCGGAACTTTTCTAACCAAATAGAGGCAGCAAGGGGCGGTTCCGGATCCAGGCCTTATTTGGAGCTTCCACTTCGGCGGCGAGCCCGGCGCTGCCGCACCGGCCGGGGCTCCTGCTGATCTGCGCCGGGCTCGCAGCATTTAGCGGCGGTTAGGTTCCCTAAGCGGCGTCTCTGTCACCCAGCTGTGTCGCATCTGACTGTCCTGCGTCCACGATGCGCATCGACCGGCTTGCGAGCGCCGCCCCGCCTCCGCATCGGGAACCCGCCGCTTCTCTTTCCATCCCCGCTATCGCGTCCTGTGGCCTCGGGATTCGTGTCGCGGCGTTAAAACGGAGCTGATATTCTCTTTGTTCCGTGCCAATCAGAAACAGAAAAGTTCTATATACGTTGAATTACAGCGACCTTTTCAAGCACGACTGGCTGGGTCTGTAGGTGCAGCGACTTACTAGCGGGGACAAGTGGGAGCCCCTCTGATTTTTACTCCCTCCATCCCTCCATCCATCCATCTATCCCTCCATCCATCCCTCCATCCATCCCCTTTCCGCAGGTCCCTACCTGCTTACGCCTCCCTAAGCCTCTCCCTGGACGTGTGTGTGTCCGGGAGTGTGACAGACGTGAGTAACTGGCACCGGGTCCCCCGGAATAGCGCCCCCCCCCATTCACCCCACTAGTAAGGAAGTGAGGCATCAGGACGCGGGTCGCTGGATCCGGGCCGAGCCGGGACGCGGGGGTCATGCTGCCGGGCCCCCGGTCTGAGAGCCGCTCCTAAGGAGACATGTCAGGTTACGCATCACTTGCTGTTTAATAAGCATATAGGCCTGCCCACGTTCACTGCTGTTCCTTAATGACAATACAACGTGCGGAATTTAGAGGATGCTCAGGGGTCGGCATCATGGCATCAGCATCCGTGGGTCTTGTTTTTTTTTAATCTCACTTATTTTTTGAAGTATAAATCGCGTTGTGTTGTAGGCTATATTTTAAAGATATGTCACTATTCCCTTAGGCAGTGTTTGGGGTCAGTCTGACCCCAGAGCAAACGGTAGGCACTTTCACATGGGAGATATTAACACTCCCAAGGGGTTAACGTCTTTAGCTTTGTGCCTAACGCCGCTTATTGTTGGTATAAATGCACAATAATTAACCCTTGGCTACTTAAAAGCTCCCACTTAACGCAGGGTTAGTTTTATGTGTTCCATCACAATGACCGAGACAAAGTTTATCTCATTGCTCGGGTTGGATCTTTAGGCTATACCTTTGGATACAACTTTAATGCGATTTTAATCTAAGTCAAAGAAATATAATGGGACGTGGAAAGACACTGTCATTTTTTATGTGTCGGTGTTTTAAAAAAATAACTTGTACGGATTTTGAATGTGTGTTCGAGTTATATTGCGATAAAAGGAGATTACAGATCAGTCGGCGATCGCTGCAGCAGGTCCCGCAAGCCGCTCGCCTTCCTGCTATAGAATCTAATGTTCCACTATGAGGTGCTTCCATTGGTGACGTGGGCCGGCCCGCCTTGCTTTGTATGTCCTTAAATGGTCATCTACGTCACTCCCTTGTTCCGTCCCCCTATTTAATACCAGCAAGCGTTGGAGTTCCCTATCTGAGCAATACACCGAGCTGCGCTGCACTTGTTCAACTAACACCACGGTTCAACTGATTAAAAGACTTCACGACAGCAACAAGCTAACAAATATATTTCTAAAAGAAATTTCACTTCCGAGAAATTACCCAGCATAACGACAAAGAAAGACCAGCAGTACCTTTTAAGAACTTGGGTTGGATACAACATCCCCTGGATTTGCCCCCTTTGATCGGCGTTACTCCCCGGGATCGCGACTCATCGCGCCGTCCGTCGGAGGATAACAGACTGGAGGACTGCTATGACAGGGAAATTAGCGGACAAACTCCCTCTTACCATGAGCAGTCTAATAAACACGATTCCCGACAGCCTTTACCCCGAAGAGGACATTCCCACGTCTATGAACATTTTCACCAGCACGGATGCTATTTCTCACTACTCGCAGATGAACTCAGGTAAGAGTGAGATGTTGACGCCTGGCTGTTACCGGGAAGCCTATTTTCTTATAGCCTCGGAGTGCGACGCTCCTCTAACTGCGCCCGATCGCTCCGGCTCTGAGGCGCAGGCGAGGCAACAGTTGTCTCGCCGGCCAGAGAGAGCCTGAATTCGGAGCCTCCGCACCTGCGCGGTGCCTCTGCACTTCATTCATTTTACGGATCATTGTCGTATATCACGGTTTTACTTTTCTTTTCATAATGCGCCTATTCAGACTGCACCGTGTACAGTTGCGACTGTTTGGTTTTATTAATATCCCACGGCTGCCAGTATAGCACCACAACAATGCTGTTATTCGAACGCCACGGCTGTTATCTCTAAGCATCTGATCTCCACATGGGCACATGATTGATCTGACACCTCTCTGTTAATCTTCCAGTGCCTTAATCTTCCAAAGCCTTTTGAAATTATTTGTGTTGGCTACAGAATACATACAGCTGTGTAATTTATGACACTTTTTGATGCGGACTGAAATGAAATAGGCCTATATCATCATTATCGTCATTATTATTATTATTATTATTATTATTATTATTATTATTATTATATTGCTATTATTATTAAAGACGCGGTATTTGTTCTGACACCTGATTTAATTCCATCCCCTCGTCAGCGGATGAGTGACTCTCTATGCGCCTACACTGCTGGGTGTGTAGCTATGCATGATCGCAGTAATAACGCTCTTGACATAAGTTGCTTTAACTTTAATATTGTAAGTATCACAGGTTACGCACGAGCGACCCCCCCCCACCGCGCGCAACTTTCCGCGGAATTCTCTCCACATCACGCACATAAATGACCGCGTAGAAATTCAGTTTTGTTTAATCCGTCCACTTTTTCCCCAATAAAGCCGGTGCGTCACAATCAGAATCCTCGGCTATTTGCACTTTTCTCTGATACCTTTTGCTTCCTGATGTTTTTTAGTGGGCGTACTGTACAACAGCGCGGGCGGGCAAGTCCGTTTCAAACTTCTGAGGCACTATTTAGGCACCTACAACTCCAATGATGCTATAATTATATCATATCAAACTACTTACGGTCTATTTACAGTAATATACACATTTCTGGCTTACAGTAGTGTAACACGATAGTGGTCAGGGCGATTTTACTGAAGCAGTGGAAATGACGATTTTTCTGCAAAGGTCAGTTGTTCCTTACGCTTAAGACAGTAATGCATTTCGCTTTTTTCTTGTGAAACCTTCCTATTCGCGTTTGAGCATTAATAAGATATTTCGTTCAAACGCGTCAGTCCATTGGTATTACTTTGTAATCGGTAAATGATACAGCTCATTTCTTATTTATAAAGAAAAAGTTTAAATATTGTTACTTAAGAAACCAGTCACTGGCAAATGTAAGCGAGGCACAATAAACAATGAATTATGTCAGTAACAGGTGTTTTTTATTTTCAAAATTGAATACATCCTCTCATACTATAATAACAAGGCAAGGAGGTATAAGCGCACTACATGCTAAATGCCCCCAAGAAAGCGTGAAATATATTTTACAATTAAATAACAAATTAAAGCAGAGAATTACCAGCAGTTAGTGTAACACTCGACTGTTAATTTAATAATGCAACATGCGCGCGATACGTTTGCTGCTGGTCGCCCGTCCGATTAATTTGACGCTGAAATTGTAAATTGATTTAAACAAAACGCAGAATAGTGGTGGTAAGTAACTAACAATCCCATGTGTGGTATATTTCACAGCGATTAACAATTCATCTAGTGTTTGCTAATTATGATTTCGCAAATTGTCGATTGCATTAATTTACAAGTTAATAAAATCGGGTATCCTGGAAAAATCGCACAGTGCTTATAGTTTTAGATTAACTCAAAATCTTCTAGCGATTTAAATCCATGACATTAGCGGATTTTGCGATGCATAGATGCGTGGAATAACTCGCGTATCCAATGAAAAAGAATGACAGCTGTGAAATCCGCCCGACTCAATTCATTTCGCGTATAAAAGAATTACATATATTTTTGTCGGAGTTCCTTGATATTTAATGTTAATTTAAAAGGAAGATTGGGAATATTGGACATAAGTTATTTAGGTAGACTCCAGCTACACTGATATGACCAAACATATGCGTCGTTATTTTTTTGCTTTGTGTCATTTTAAGCAATTTATTTTGTCTGAGACGAGCACCGCTTTGATGTCAGAGATTCATGTACAAAAAACCACTTTGTGGCTTTTGTCTCGGCTGCGAAGCCAGTCAGTAACTCCGCGCCACCGACGGATTGTCCTACGAATGCGATCCTCTCTCGTTATTCTTGGCCTCCGTTCAGCTGGATTTTTCAAATGCTCGATTTGAACCAAACTAATAATTTAATATTCAGCTACAGTAAACCCTGGAACTCATTCATATCTTACTGTGTATTGTTTTGTACTGGCAAGTTACCAGGTTTGTTAGAATGTATTTTATGGCATAAATCTTTTAACGTATAACTTTAAAATCAAGCGAGATATATCCAGTGCTATTTTATTAAATCTCTTATGTAGAAGACGATGTGTAATTTATTCTATACATACAATGTACATTAAATAGCAATTTAATATACAGTATTGGTTCCGTCAGGGAGTTGTTTAACAGGGGTTTAAATCAAATAAATTCAAAATCAGTGCATTTAACTTGTACCATGCTTTTTTGGAGTTGTTAAAACGTATAACATGTTAAGCTGTCTTATGTTTTTATACTGTACAGGGCCTATAGTACTGCTGTGGGGTCCGACAATATCACAAACGCAGCAAATTCCTAAAATCTCAAGGCTTTTTGCAATTGCCCAGTGTGTTGGATAACTACTGTAGACCGTATGCAATTGTGGTTTTGTTTGTTACGTCGTGTTTCCCACCAAGCCAAGTTCTGGTAAACGGACAGTAATTACTGTGAATGGATTCGTACGCATTGCCAAAGTCAAATTTTACTGCTACGTAAAAGCTGGTATCTGCCGAGGTGTGAATGTCGTGAAGGATTTAGCGTCGCCCCGTACTTCTGGTCAAATTATCCTCCTATTTACATTGTACCACGGCCACTCATACCCTGAAAAGTGCTACATCCTATGCATTTTCACACCTACAGCATAGCAATCCTCCCGCAAATAAATATCAGAAATTGTATTTTGGACCTCAGGGAGATATGTACATGTAGGCACTAAAGGTCAGGTTCCTGTCATGAGAGCCACGCAGACCTTTCTCCCACTCTAAGCGACGCTATTTTGTTGGTCGTTGATTCCTCCAGCTGCAGGGCTGTGGGAAAATGGCTTAAATTTATTTGAAAAATGGCCCTGATACACCTCCCCAAATGGACCAGCGCCAAAACCCAGAGCGCTGGGTACCTCCTGGGCACTGGAAGAAGTCGCACCTATCATATTTTAATTGCAGGAGGGCAGCAAGGGCCCAATTTGGAGAGCGACGTGGGTCATTTAAAGAGACAGCAGTGTGATTTCATAGCACCCGGCGCGAAAGAATTCGGGCTGGTGGTGAGATGTGGCCGTCCTCTGGAAATCGGCGCGGCGGCTGGATCGTAGGGGGTGTTTAGGTCGTGATTTATGTGCGCCTCTGTGATCCAAGCAAGGAAGCTTTTTTGCCACAGCACCATCAGTGTCTTGAGTCCTGGAGTCCGGCAGCACGCTTGCAGGTCTGTGAAAAAGTCGTATCGTGGCAGATAAACTCGCAGTTTTGCTTGAAAAGTTTGAAATCCTGTCAGGAAGTCACCATGGGACGATGTTCATTGGCTTCCGCATCTCCCGCTTATTAGTTTGAGCTGTGAAATCTGCGCGGCGTCTCTGGTTAGCTCAGTCCCGGCCACGCTTACTGTGTTGTTCCTTTTGCCTTGTAATTGATTTTCTGGAGGTCACTGGTTGTGGAGATAAGCGAGCCTGTTTACAGTTTTCCCTCCTCTTCCTTCTCACGTTCCAGATAACATCATGGATATGGGCATGGGCAGCGAGAAGGGCACAGGGGAGCTCCAGTACAGCTCCAGCTTCCAGTCAAATCGCAGCGGGCAGACGGTGACCTATCTGGGCAAGTTCGCCTTCGACACGCCCCCATCGGGGGGCATCGGGGGGTCCGGCTGGTGCTCCGACAACAACATCATCAGCCTGGTGAGCGCGGGCATCCTGGGCGTGTCCCCGTCGCCGGGCACCATCACCACCCAGACTTCCGCGTCCTCTGGGACCATGGGCGCCCAGTCCTCAGAGCTGGACCAGGTTTACGGGGGCCCTCTACCAGCCTACTCCACCTGCAGCGACATGTACCAGGACCAGGTCTCCTTCCACCACAGCCCTGTCCCCACCACCACCACGCCCCTACCCTACCCGGGCACCGACTATCACACCACGGCCAAGCCGTCCATGGACAGCAGCCTCTTCTCCATGATTCCCGATTACAACCTGTTCCACCACCAGACCGAGGTGGGCGTGATGGAGCATAAGCCTTTCCAGACGATGGACCCCATCCGCCTCAACCCGCCACCCATCACTCCTCTGGAGACCATCCGGGCCTTCAAAGACAAGCAGCAGGTCCACCCCACCTTCATCGGAGGCCAGCAGCACGCCTCGCAGCACCACCAGCCCGCCCCGACTCTGACGCTGAAACCCATCCGGCCTCGGAAGTACCCGAACCGGCCCAG
This sequence comes from Petrocephalus schoutedeni, assembly GCA_026780765.1. Taxonomy (NCBI): domain Eukaryota; kingdom Metazoa; phylum Chordata; class Actinopteri; order Osteoglossiformes; family Mormyridae; genus Petrocephalus; species Petrocephalus schoutedeni. The sequence continues at coordinate 11,982,122 of JAODKL010000040.1, read as the reverse complement.
CAAGACGCCGGTGCACGAGCGGCCGCACGCCTGCCCGGCGGAGAACTGCGACCGGCGCTTCTCGCGCTCGGACGAGCTGACCCGCCACCTGCGCATCCACACCGGCCACAAGCCCTTCCAGTGCCGCATCTGCATGCGCTCCTTCAGCCGCAGCGACCACCTGACCACCCACATCCGCACACACACCGGCGAGAAGCCCTTCTCCTGCGACTTCTGCGGCCGCAAGTTCGCCCGCAGCGACGAGCGCAAGCGCCACGCCAAGGTGCACCTCAAGCAGAAGGACAAGAAGCTGTCGGAGAAGGGGGTCGGGGCCCCGGGCAGCCACAGCTCGCCCCCCAGCTCCTGTGCCAGCGGCGGGGGCAGCACTGGCACTGTCATGACTGTCACCACGTGTGCCTAGGGGCTAGCCGTCTCCCGGGACCCGCTCTCGTGTCGGGGAAAAGCCGGGACCCTCTCTCCTTTTTCCTCTGCCTTTCTGTTTTCAGAAAATCCATCCCCTCCAAGTTAAGATGGACTCCTTTTTTTTGTGATGGGGACAGGCGGAGAGGAGTCGCCCCACAAGGGGGCAGGGAGACCTGACGTTCCCGTCTCCCACCGTGAAGCCAGCGGAGGACTCTGCCGTGGGGGGCGCGGGAGACACGCCTCTCCTGCGGCGCACGTTTGGAGCCGTGCTTCATCCCGCCTGATTTTGGCAGCTTTCATTTCATGTCTCCAGAAAACCCACAAAGAATCTGGAGTGGAGAGGGCGGGGAGCCAGGGAGGCCGGTTTTGGCATAATGGGCAGATTGTGCGATTTTGCTTAAAAGCAAACAAACAAACAAAATATTTGACAATACAAGGTGAGCTTTACGTTGACTGCCAGGGCTACTTTGTTTTTTTTTTACTGTAAGAATGTGTCTCGCTTCCCATTTCAAAAGTGCAATGCATAGAGTTTATTATCCATCAGGCACTAAACTTTAAATGTCCCGTCTTTCTGTTCAAACTGCAAGATTTTTAATATGCTTGTCTAATAACAGAATGTGCCAAATTCAGAATGTAATGATACAGCCAATATTATCACGAAATTATGCCCGGGAATGACTAAAACTCCCATGGCACAGAAATGCAGAAAGACTTGGATGTAAGCGATACTTATGTCTCCTCCGCAGAGGGACTCGCATTTTCAGACTGTAGCCGTTCGTGTCTCCCTGTACGAGCGCAGACCTGGTCTCCAGTTACGCTTCGTGCAGCAGTGCCACCTCTGCTCAGTGTTATTTAACGCATTAAGCCTTTGCTCTTCGCCAATTATCATATTACACGCGTCAACAAGAATCTTGCATTTTCACAGAAGACAAAGAAAGTCTGTTGTAATCCGCCGTGAATCGTAACGCGTCGGGACGCAGATGTCGCCAAATTGTGATACATTAGAGATCCAGAGTAAACCGTCCTGGAACAGCTGGATATGAATGTAAGAGTGAGAATGTCCGGCACCAGGAGAGCAGGACAAATCTGTCTCAGTAATATTTATGATGCTTGAGTCATCATCCTAAACGAAAAATATTGTTTGTTTGTTTTTGCGTTTATGGTTCTGGTTTCTATACATATATTTTTTTTGTTTCTTGGCTTCGTCCACGTGGATCTTACAGCGTCGGTGATGCTTCTGCATAGGCAGTCTCTAAATTGCAAGGCTTCCCTGACACTTGATAGACTGCAGTCACATTAAAGGAGGCTGAAGCCCGCACAGCTACCATTGTGTTGCGAAGTGAGGATCTCTCCGGACGCGTTTGGAAGCCCTTCGTGTGCTGGGACGCCTGCTAGCTACATGCCTGCCCACTGACACCGCGTTCCCAAGAAAACAGTTCAGATATTTTCCATACGACTCCAAGCTATTAGAGTCTAAACAAGTGAGACGGTGCTCGTTTCACAAAGCATTTCCACGGTTACAGGTCATGGGAGGAATTTTAAAAAACAAGATGAGGGAATTTTTGTATAGACAGAAATACAGATATATTACTACAACTTTTATACCCAGAATGTAACATGGTTGTCTTCAGTGTTAAACGTTGTGGGTGTGTGAATATATATATATATACACATGCATATGTATGTATGTATATAATTATACAAACACAACAAACCGAATGTTTATATAACTGATTTCTTAAAATGCTTTTATGACAAAGCAAAATATTTGTAAATAGAGTACAGAATGTTCTATGGTAATGACTGTGTTTGCACAGCGGTCTGTGCCCCGGCTCCCTGATACACGGCCAGTCTCTGCCCAAGCGGCCGCGTCCGGGCATCGAGGCGGCGGCAAGCGCGGCAAAATGTAAATACGAAAAAATACTCTGAATGAAGTGTTCATAAAATGAATAAACAAAAGAACATTTTGACTTTCTTTTCTGGTGTACTTCAGTCTCACGGTATCTGACGTCACGCGTGGGCGGGGCACATCCCTGACTGGGCGGCTCGGTTCGTGCGGACACCTCGGTCCCTCTGGCACCGAATATCTGTACGATAAAAAGCACCCGTGTCAAGAGAGGCATCCGAAAGCGCTGCTGCTGCCAGAGACAAAGCACAGCCGATTCTCACCGTGCCACGATAAGGACAGAATCCGCGTTCTTAAGCCTTTGCCTGTATATGCACACGCAAGCATGTGCATGTTTCTGTACACATGTGTGCGCTCACACACTCCGCTTACATGCACTCACATCCCTCCGAAGCCTGGCCGTGTGTTAGGCGGCGCCGTGGTTTATGGGGTCCTGCTCCCCGTCGGTCCCCGTGTTAAGTAAGGCGCCAGATGGATACCATTGAGACATATCTGAAAACTACTATTACAAATAATTTCAAACGCAACATACCCCATAAAATCCCAAATGTTTAACGGACGGACAAACGCACATTGCAAGTACACTCCTTTATTGGGACCTTTACCCGCCCAACCCATAGGTGCTAATAAAAATACGATCGTAATATTAAAAAAAATATTTAAATAGTGGCCCAAGTTAATGGATTCCTTTGAATTGAAATTGACAAAAGTTCCTCTATACTGAGCGCGCTTCTATTAATGGTTAGATTGCTTGTTTATCCATAAAACTGTAAGAATATAGCTAAAAATAACATTTAACCAGATAAAGTGGCTTCGGAGCATACACACAGGCACACAAAGCCTGCAGGAACTAGGGGTACTAGAAACAGCCTTTGCAAAGCAAGGGTGCAACACACAACCAAACACACGTCCCTGCAGATTCTCCCTTTCTTGCAGGAACTGGTTTGCATCGTAGACTTTCCTGGCAAAGTTCCATCTTGTCTCCAATTAACTGAGGCCCGATGGCTCCAGCGAGGCTTTTCTCTACTTATTTAAATGGACGAATAATTCCATCCATTTTTAATACAGTCAGCTGAGCGAGTTAACACATTTTTCACTGGTTATAAAAACCAATGTCTTTGTCATCAACAGAGAACCTTTAGTTCCCCTCTTCTGTGTCAATCCATATTTCATGGATTTCCTTACGCACAGTCGCTGAAACACTCTTGGAATTATTACAATTTTTCATAGTTATAATTTTGTGTGGCCTTGATTAGATTAGCAATGTTGTAAAGAAAATGTACATTTAAATGCAAGTTTCTTTATTATCTGAACCTGAAACACAAAATGCCGGATTTCGAGAAGGCACAAAGATTGTTAGAAAAAAAACAATTCTGAGCAATAACTAAGTCAGATGCTTATGCTAATATTAGATGCCAGTTGTCTGTTCTACACTGTAATTTTTTCAGCGATAAGCAGTGTTTTAAAGATCTCCCAAACATTCTTCTTTCCAATTGATCGGAATCGTCATCAAAAGCGGACCCATTAGCTCTGTCGAGGCTCTCTCAGAGATGTAACAAATTAACTTCTAAACAACAGAGACAGGTCTGATTCCCGGGTGCAGAGGGCAAGGAAAATAATCCATATCAGTACCCTTTCGGGGTCTCTGCAGATTTGGTGCTGACTATTATCACGCCAGCGATGCCATACCGCTGCGGTCTGTTTAAGGTTGGGAGTGATGTCTTTATTTCAGCAGCGCTCATGCTGTAGAATATGGCACATTTTAGTCCAGCTTTCAAAAATAGCTGCTGGCTTTTTTTTTTTTTTTCTTACTTTCGCACTCAGCCAAAAAGGTTCAGAAATGCAGGCCAAGGAGTACCAGTATAAATAGCAAGGCCAGTTCTCACAGATCATATAACTGGCCCAGAGGATTTGCCGGGCTCCCGTTTTGATTTATAGAAAGGAATGTGGCTGACTGGTGAAGGGAAGCCGCGCTTAGCTAAGGGTCCGAGCTGAGCAGGGAAGGAAAAGAAAAATGGCAAAATGTTTCCATCTGGCAGCCAAAACACCTGCCATGTAATTACAGATGGAAAGGAGCTATCTGAGGCTGAGGAGAGCCCTTTATATCTGAGATATATGCACATACAGCCGGTTACTTTAAAACGGACCCGGCTATTTTTCAAAGCTCAGCCAACGAAAAAATCAAGGGAACTAGAAACCAGGCACCAGCCTGAACTGGATGTTCATTTTATTTATACTGTACTGGTGTAAAACTACGTTCTGTACATCAGAATGTTATTTGTAAAAAATGCTGATATTTCTGTATGTCATATGAGCATAAAATAGCAAGCCTTAATCTATGGTTCATAATGATCATAGTCTATAAACAGGTCGGTGTCAGAAGCTGGGATATATCGTATCCTCATCTGTGCTGTGAGCACGTAGGTTAACACAAAAAAAATAAAATACCCCCTCTCCCCTTAATTGCAAAATAATGTTCATTAAAAATGACTCCAGGTGACTGGAGAGATTGTTTGATGGCTGCAGCCCGGCACAGATTTGCCTTCGCTTTGCCACCGTCTGTCCAAAAATTCTATTTCATGGTTCTCGCCAAAAATTTAACAGTGACTGAAAAAAAAAAAAATTCTACCCATGCGGGGTTTACCTGATGCTTGGGCTGTGTGCCGCCTGGGACAGGCTCCAGGGCCCTGTCACCCTGACCACAGTTAGTGGCTGGAAGATAGATGCATGTATACATTTTTCACATCGCACCCGAGAGCTGTGGTGTGTGGCTCAGTCGGCTGTCACAAGCCCTACCCCGGAATAGTGACATCTCTGTGGGCCCTTCAGCGGGGCCCCTAACGCCCACCAGCTCAGTAGTGGGGCATGCAGGCTCACCCTCTGCTGTGACCCCCCCATCATAGCTAAACTTCTCTATTTTGGCTTTAACTTGTACTTTTAATATTCCAGAAGAAATTGCTGAATCAGCTCTGATAATTAATATGTCTGATTTCAAAACACTGAAATGTGTACAAGTCAAAAAACAAAAGTGGGCTGTTCACCCCCATCCAGTACTGGTGCCACTTAACACGCTAAGTGCCACTACTTGCTGCGTGTGTGCGGGTTTGCATAGGTCACTTTTGAGCAGTAAAGTGTCCCCAAAGTGTGGTAAAACCTGAAATTTCCCTACTTTTGGGGACATCTTTTCAGGGCCCCATTTGGAAAACCACAATTTTATAAAAATCTGTGAATGGAATCAAAAAACTAAAGATGCCTAAAGTCTTGTATTTGGGTTGGTTACTTGTGGTTAAAGTTAGGGCTGGGTAGGGGTTAAGGGTGTCCTGACTGGGATTAGGGGAAGGTCCCCATTTAGATGTTTGTGTGTGTAGGTATATCTGCGTAAAGGTGCGGGGAGGATGGTCGCCCTTTCAGCCCCGGCTTGCTCGTTCGTGGAAATGCTGCTAAAGGCAGAGGTGTCCCGTGGCGATCTGCCAGATCGGTTGGCCGCGGTTCGCTCCTCCTGCAGCCACCCGGTGTTTTCCACGCCACATTTATCTCCGCACTTAGGAGGGAAACGCCGCACGGCGGCCGCGGCCCCTGGAAGCGCGCATCGGGCTTTGCGCAGTAGTACGCAGCGCGTCATTCCGCTTCATCTGACAGTGTGCTTTCTGTCCTTGGGAATCTGTTTGTTGGTGACCGCTGACGGATTTATTGCCCCCCCCCCCACACACACACACAAAACACAGTTTCCTTATACAGCCGCATATTTTTTAGGCTAATCTGAATTTTTAATGTCGGACTTATTACTCTCCTCTTTGCATGTCGCTGCACAAAAACGCGGCTCTTTATAGCATCTGTACCGACCACGAGTCACCAAACGCGGACCCGAACGCTTTGATTTTGCATTTCTGACCCGGGATCTCCTCCAGTGAGGAACTTCTCAGCAGCCCTCGGAGGGCGATCAAGCCTTCCACTTTGGTTTGCTTTCCTTTGAAATGGTAGAAATAGTCTTGTTATATAGTCTGTGGAAATTTTCATTTCAACCTTTTATTTGTGTTACCTTATACTAAGGTACATCGTGCACCCTGTTAACTTTGAATATTGTAATGAAATTTATTATTGTCAGTCTAATTTATTTCGTGGATGGGTGAGTTATTTACCCAAATGTCGACCTTTGGCTCTTTCGTTTGTTGTAATGCAAATGACAATGTTATGAATACATACAGCATTTGAATAAGAATTAAAAATTGAATTTATGTACCTTTTGCACTGTGACCAGGAAAGAAAAATAAAACAGTATATGGTGTTTTCGACAATCACTTTCTGTGTGATTCGTCTGTATTGTGACATGCAAGGTGTCAGTATGTACTTCCCGTAAACGACATGGACCATCGTGTAAATGTCATTGGAAAACAGGCTGTCTATTATTATAGCGGGACAGCTTCATTACAAAGTGGCCTTTAGTAGCCTGTGAGTCTGTAGTGTAAATTGTCCCATGTAACAAGCACCATTGTCTCTAAGAGGAATTTCTGTCCATTGTTTCTCAGTTGCTTTTTATACATTTGGGGCTGCTTGGATCAGCGGAGAATTCTGGGAAACATAATCCCGACCATAGCCGGACCTTCCCTTAAAGGGCGATTTCCAGTCGTCGCTTTTCCTTGGAGGAGTCCCACGCCGGCCTGATGCCCCCCAACCCACGCCCACACACGCCGCATCCCCACAGCAAACTTTAATACAAAAATCAATCAGGGAACATAGGCACCTATTTACTCTCCCGTAGTGGGTGTGTCAGCCTGGGAGGCGCTTATACGCGCATGCAGATCTATTGCATAATCAGGGCGATATTCCACCGCGTTCATTCAGATGATTTGCAGACTCTGCTGGTTCCAGCCCTCTGCCCCTGTGATTGAATAATGATTGAACTAATTAGACGAAGGGAAGGGCTCAGATATGGAGCTTCCTGAGACTCCCACTGTTTGAGCGGAAACAATGGTGACAACAGGCATCACTCATCAGTCCTCACTGAGAATTGTACACAGTGCTTTTAATAACTAAATGCAAAACGCTTACTCTCTCTCTCTCTCTCTCTCTCTCTCTCTCTATATATATATATATATATATATATATATATATATGCGCACATATACACACAAGCACAATAAGTATATATAGAAGTATATATGTATAGTAGTATTTATATACTGCTATATATATAAATATGTAGTTACACTAAGAATACATGCAGTATATATATGCTGCTATATATATTAAGTATTTATATTGTAATATATATACTGCTATACATATGCTAAGTGTATCTGCGGGATCATTTATGATGGGCTATATACAGGTGCACCGCACTGTGTAGGTTGTATAACGTCAGCTCTCGCATGTGACCGGAGTGCGATTTTCGCCAACGCCGTCCGCGCCCCTCTCGCTTGCCGTAGAGTCACAGACGCTCTAACCCGTGACCCCAGGAATGAAAACCGACTCCCTCACTTCCTGGAAGCCGCTCCGCCGTGTTTTTATATTGGCGACTAGTATGAGGCGCTAAGGCGGAGAAATAAGGGTCGGACGCGGAGGGACTTTGCAGAGGCCGCCGCCATGAGCTGGTGAGTAGCCGGGGGGCGCCGGGGCGCCGCCGCTTTCGGGGCTTCAGGGCACAGACCTGGCTGCCGAGTCCGCGGGATAGCCACCGCGCAGGCGGTCTGTGACACAGCGCGGCCGGTCAGGCCCTTATTGATACGGGGGTTTTAAATAGTTTTCTCTGAAAGAGAACTTTGGCAAGTTTGGAAAAAGCCAGTGGTCGGGTCTGCCTGCCATTGGGTAATATTGGGTATATACATATATATATATATATATATATATATATGTGTGTGAACCGGCTCCTTAATGCCCCATTGGGTAATATTGGGTGGTATTGGGTGTATATGTAGATATAT
>JAODKL010000040.1:11922199-11932451 GCA_026780765.1 Petrocephalus schoutedeni | reverse complement strand
ACCGACGCCGCCTGCGCAGTGACGACTGACGTGGGACCGACGCCGCCTGCGCAGTGACGACTGACGTGGGACCGACGCCGCCTGCGCAGTGACGACTGACGTGGGACCGACGCCGCCTGCGCAGTGACGACTGACGTGGGACCGACGCCGCCTGCGCAGTGACGACTGACGTGGGACCGACGTCGCCTGCGCAGTGACGACTGACAGATCTACTGCCAATATTGAGTAATAGTTTCACAGAATAAGATACTTAGACTAGAAACATACTCCAACAGAATACTAATAAACAAATACTTCTACAGAACCCAGAACCAGTATTAATAGCACAGCCAGTATCTATACCCCCACAGAAAAGTACCATCAGTATCAATGCTCCCACAAAAGAACTCCCAGTATCAATACCCCCACTGAAACATACTGCAGGTATCAATACCCACACTGAAAAGTATTGCCAGTATCAATACTAGAGGTTGACCAATATATCGGGCCGATATTTGGCATTTTTTAATGTATGGGCATAGGTCGATGTCCAAGTGTAGTACGCTGATTTACAGAGAGGCACGTCTGCGGGCAGCCCAATGTTATTGTTGCTGTGGAACACATGGCTTATGCTGCTGCTTGTGCAGGACCCCAGCAAGGACTTTCATAAAAACAGTATGGCTTAAATTCTGGGGCTGGTTGCACAAAACACCTTAAGATTTTCCGTAAACTCCACATGAGGGTCGAGGCGCTGGGACGATGAGAGAAGACTCTCCTAATTGGTCGGCCTGAAACTGGCAATAAGGTTACTCTCGGCCATGACTGGTTAGCAAACAGCAGCTCAGGCCGGTGGCAGTGTGAGAGCGTGTGTGTGATGGGAAGAGAAAAGAAAGGGACAGATGAGATCAGAAGCCAGAATGAATGGATGAAGGAGACTGCAGCCAGGGGACGGAGGAGAGCGGCGGGGGCTGGCAGGAAGGAATGGGGGGATGGACAATGAGCGGAGAGCTTTGGGCCGATTTCAGTGGCGAGATGGGGTGAGGGGGAGGGCTGGCCTACATGTCTGTCTCCCTGCGGCTGGGGGGGGGGGGGCAGCGGCGCCTTTGAAGGCCATACCCCCCCCCCATTTCTGTCTCTCCTCACTGCCTCTCAAAGCCCCCCACCCCCCAAGCCTGCTGCTCGCTCTACAGAGACAAACCCCCCCTTAACCTCTCACCCACTTCCTCCCCACTTCTTTGCAAAGACCAAGAATAAAGAGTGACATCACCATCTCTTCAGTCACCCCACACCCCCCCCTCCTCCAGCACCCCGAGACCCCTGCCATCCACCCACCTCCCAGCGGCCCCACGAGGGCGAAAGCAGCCATGTGAATCCCGGCCACTGGCACCGGGACCCTGATCATGGCAGCAGAACAGCGCCCGCTCGCTGCCGGCGCCAGGCAGGAACCCCAACTCTGCTGAGATTACCTGCTGCGGGACGTGCGTGCCGGACACAGGCAAAATGAGCAAGTCGCAAAAAACGCAAGTGAGCTGCGAAACCACACCCAAACGCAACCAGCGACGACACATAAGGAGGGGTTCCCATCTTCCACCCTTTCATACACACTTTCTCCCACCCACCTCTCCATAATGGCTATTGTCAGGGCTGGACAGGCCCTATTGTACTGATCTTGGCACTTAATCACAAGCAAAGGGAGGCGAGGGAAGAGAATATAGTGAATTATGCAAACCACAGACTTAGAACTGCAGACAAACCTTAGCTGGAGCGATGGCACAGGGAGGTCCTAAGGGGATTGTTAACTGTGCAGTAAATTACTAGTAACATTTAGGGGGGGGTTACACTAGTACACAGAGCCGCCTTCCCCGGGGCAGACAGGCAGGACAAAACTTGATCTCAGGAATCCGGGGCTGGCAAGCAGCAGGTTGCTGGAGTCCTATGCAGGTACGGTCCCAGGCTCTCACGGCCTTGCAGGGGGCCCGATGTGTGGCAGCCCTGGTCGGCACCACACCCGAGGACGCTTATTAGTCTTTTGAAGGCCCGAGTGTGGAAACCTAGAAGCGAGACTGATCATGGCTCCTTAATGGCAACTCTGGGGGGGAGGGTGGGGTGGGGACATGAAACACAGGCCTGCGGGCTTTGAGGAAACAACAGCCAGTAAACAGACACCTGAAAGCACTTTCCCATGTTGGTGTGACAGCAGAGGAGGGACACAGACAAGGCTCCACCCACCACACACACACACACACACACACGAATGGTACAAAAGATCATAGGACTCGGCTAGCGGGGCAGGGCGATAGAAAGCAGCCATCCTCTCCTTTGTGACCTTGGAGGAGGTCTTCATCTCGGTGTCCACACTTCAGTACCGAGAGAGACCCCTGCCAGTGAGACGTGTGGAAATTATGTGGGAGGGACGCGACGATCATTTAACTATCGGGGGCACACTTCCCCCATCACACCTGGGATTATTATGGGATTATTATGCTGGGCTAATGCTGACCTATTAGGGGAGCAGAAGCTGCCCATGTGATTAGGTTTGGCGCCATTTGCTCCTCGCTTGGCCACCTCACAAGCTCCGCTTCTGAGAAGCTTGGGTCTGCTTTTCAGACCAACATTGGAGGCCTACTGGCCAAGCTGATGTAAGAACGTGTTCAGCTGATGGCACTGCTGTATCTACAGAGTGGAGGGAATCCGCCACTGTTCTTACTGGAGTCACGCCCCAGACATCCCCTGCAAAGCCTCCATCATCCTGGGTCAGCCACAATATGGCTCCCTCTGACTCAGCCCTTCACAAGAACTTCTTCCTAACACACAAAAACAGAAACACACACACACAGACACACACACACAGTGACCATGAATCTCGGTTCCCGTCCAGCCATTACGCCCCAGAACAAGTGAATCTTTGTCTGCAAAAGGCTAACAAAAGTGAGCGGGTAACCCATACAAATCAGATGGGGGGGTAGAGAGAGGGAGCGCACGGGGGCGACAAGGGGCTCAGACTCACAGCGGTACACACCGAGGAGGACCATCCATGAAATGGGACGGTGGGTGAACATTTTTGGAGAGTAGGTGCAAAGAGGAAGCAGCATAGAAAAAAAGGACAAGGGGGAGAGATGTGGGGGGTGGAAGTGAATGGCTGGGTGTTCTCAGGGCCCGATTCCTAAGCCAAGCATGGAGGGGAGGTGGTGCAGGGCAGTGTGTGCTGGCGAGGCCGTTGCGGAGAGCCAGCTCCTGTATACCAGCAAGCTGTAATCTCCAACTGCACCACTTTGCTGAAATTCCTCTGGCGATTACGGATGGAACTCCCCCCATAAAACCCACAAGAAAGCCTCCCGGGGTCAATAACCGCTACCTTCATTATTTACTAATCATCTGCATCCATCGTTATTAAGGCTCGACCTATCGCCTGAAATATTCCATGTGACTCATATAATGCGCTAAATGCTAGGGTCCAATTCCAAACCGTTTTGGGGTGACCGGCGCTGTCACTGTGCTCTCCTTACGGGCCAGACCGCCCCAGGACATGTGTGGTTAAGGCAGGACGATGCATTCCTGCAGTGTGACAGGGAAACCAGCCGAGACACACACACACACACACATGCACACACACACACATGCACGCACATACACACATGCACACAGACACACACACATGCACGCACATACACAGACACACGCACATACACAGACACGCACATACACAGACACGCACACAGACACAGACACGCACACAGACACAGACACGCACGCAGACACAGACACGCACGCAGACACAGACACGCACACAGACACAGACACGCACGCACATACACAGACACAGACACACACACACACACAGACACATGCACACAGACAGACACGCACACACATACACACACATACACAGACACACGCACACAGACAGACACGCACACACAGACACAGACACACACATACACACATAGACACACACACAGGGAGCGCGGAAGGCAGCGGGCCCGCGCAAAGCGCACGAATCCCGCACGATGCACGAACAAACATGCGGCCACGTCGGGCCGGCGGTCCGACCCATGCGGCCCGGCTCCGCTCCTCCAGTCCCGGCGGCGAGCCTCCGCCGGCTTCCCATGAAAGCGCGCCGCCGGTGCGCACGGAATACGCCGCGCATCCGTCGCCAAAACCCGCGGCGCCTCTCATAAGTTACGTAAGGATTGGGGAACTGGGGGCTTTTAAAAGTGCCGAGCCGCTGCCGCCCCGCGAAGGGCGCCGACATGCGTCCCTAGCGACCTCCCAACTTCCCTCCCCAAGCGAAACGCGCCCGGATCGCGCCCGGCGCTGCCAGCGCCGCCTTCCGCCGTAATGCTCAGCCCCGGTACTCCGCGGAGAAGGGAAAAGGGGAAGTCAGGCTTACCTGGGAAAAGCGCCCGGTTCCTGCTCGGGCTGGACGCGTAACTTCGGAGCGGCGCTGCGGACGGAAAGTGCGCCCCCCGGCCCCCAGACGCCGCCCTGCCCCCGCAGCCACCAGCGTCACTCCGCAACAAGCCAATGGCAATTATACTAATGGGGCCGGACTGTGCCAGCGAGCACCGGCACGACACGCACGGTACCGTGTCCCTGCCACACGTGCAGTTTGGGGAAGGAAATTATGAAATTAAATAAGAATAAAGAAATAGTTACATCGAAATTGCATCGCGTTAACTTAACTTATCGTGTTAATTACGCAAATTAACTTACAGTTAAAAACTTACAGTAAAGAAGAAACAGGGCCACAGTTCTGGCCATTTCGTTATATTGCCCTGCAGGCTTATGTAATGCATGCCACAAAAAGCTGGGATGCACGTCTCCACTGCGTCCTTTGTCCCGGCTTCGGGTTAAGGAGAAACGCCTAGACGGCAACTGGGGGGAAATTCTCATATCGAAGGGCCGTCTGCCGCCAACACCGACCCCTAGGTAACATGAATATCCATGAAGTCGCTTATAATATTTGGCCCAAGCAATACTTGCGTTCCCTAGTCCGCACAGACTCGCTACAGAATGATACATTTCAGAAAAATGCGGAGTGCAGAATTTTATTAGTCCAAACACGTGTTATATTTTACTCATTTTCAGGTCTGACTACATATTCATCTGTGTTACTCAATGGAACTCCAATATAATAACAGGTCAGAAGAGTATTATACCTAGAGTATTTATATTAACACAAAATTACCTCTTGTTGTCCAGCAGTTCAGTTATGTGATGGTGTATATATTTATCCCGCTGGAAATTAAACTATAACTCAATATTTAAATCACAGTCGTTTCTCCTTCCTACACACATGGGCGGCGAGAGAAGGCGGCTGACCGCTGCTGGACCTCAAGGCCGTACCCCAGGAGGGCCTCCAGCCCGTGTGTCAGCCGTCCCGGGGGGTTCCGGAAGCTTAACAACCAGGTGAGGGATACATGGTCAGTGCTCAGCCGGAACCTCCATACTCTGAGGTGGGGGGCTTGGCGACAGGCCAGGCCGGGGCTGCACTTGGGATCAGCTCAGGGCCGCCACCCTGCCACTACATTCTGCTGAGCCCCTATTTGCTGGGGCCCATGTCCAGGTTGAAGGGGAGCAGCAAGCTGGGGTATGAGAGTACAGGGGCTCTGGTGAGCGTGGCCCAAAAGCCGTCAAAGGCGATGGCACAGTCCCCAGTCCATTCAAAGGACCGCCCCCCCTCAGCAAGCGACGGAAGCGAATGAGCAGTTCCGATGAAGTTCTTCCAGAACTGCCGGTAATAAGGAGCAAGTCCCCAGAAAGCTCGCTGGTGCCGCTTATCATCCACACCGTTCCACGGCCTGGAGCCATCTCCTCACGGCTCAGCACATGCCCCAGGAGCGAAATCTTTGGCGGAAGGAGGGAGCAGGGCAGGGAGCTGCCATGCAGGCCATGGCAGGAAAGACAGGGGCCATGGCAGGAAAGACAGGGCAGGAGCTGCCATGCAGGTCATGGCAGGAAAGACAGGGCAGGAGCTGCCATGCAGGCCATGGCAGGAAAGACAGGGCAGGAGCTGCCATGCAGGTCATGGCAGGAAAGACAGGGCAGGAGCTGCCATGTAGGCCATGGCAGGAAAGACAGGGCAGGAGCTGTTAAGCGCTTCCTCAAAATTAGCAGCGTGGACAAGCAGATCGTCCAGGTAGATGAGGCACTGACCGTGGGTAGCTTTACGGCAGCCTTTGGGGACACGTCTTGCTGTTGGGGTGCAGATCCTTCCTAAATCCATCGGGCACAATGCTTGAGTTCTCCCTCCAGCTTGTGGCTGCTTCTCAGGCGAGGTGCGGCCTGGTTCTTCTGGTTCTTCTGGTGTGCCGAAGTTGCCAGGTGAGGTCATTGATTTCATTGATGGCCTGAGGTCCCACTTCTGACATCATTGTTACGTGGGAGTGGGTCATTTTTTAAATAGGGGAGATGACAGATCTTTAAAAACTGAAGCTCGGGTTTTATTAACTGCTCACTGCCAGCAATAACCAGCAGCTCGGACAGGGAAGATTAACACTCGCACTCCAGGTGGACACTAATGGAAACACATTCTACAATGCAAAATTAAATGGGTAAAACATTAATTATTTACAACATTAATGCATGATCACACATTAGACTATATTACAGTTCCATATTGCAAATGGTTGTGGCATGGCCTTAGGAACCCCAGCAACCAGAATAATTTACCATTATGCTTAGTGCTGTGGTGCCACATTATTTTATGCTGTCTCTGAAATTTCATGATCATTAAGCCTTTTGAACGCGACACTCTTCTCCACAGTTAAGCGTCTTCAACTACTTGTCTAAAGAACTGATATTCATGAATTTTTAATTATCAATCAAGGTCTACATGCATGGAGTAGAAATCAGCACCCAATCACATCCTTTGCCTTCTGACTGAGCATTTAATTAAGAACACCTGTACACCTCCTTATTCATGCAATTATCTAATCAGCCAGTCAGACGGCAGTACAATGTATAATTTAATGCAGCTATGGTTTAGGAGTTTCATGTAATGTTCACATCAAACATCAGAATGAAGAAAATATGCAATCTCAGTGATTTTGTCCATGGTATGACTGCTGGTTCCAGATGGGCTGGTCTGCATATTTCTGTAACCATTGACGTCCTGGGATTGCACAACAGTTTCCGGGGTTTGGTATAAAAATGGTACAAAAAGCAAAAAACACCCAGTGACAGTTCTGCAGACAGAAACATCTTGTTGATAAGAGTGGTCATAGGAGAATGACCAGACTGGTTTGTTCTGATGACAAGGCTACAGTAGCTAAGATAACCACTCTGTACCACTGAGATGAGCATAATAGCATTTCTGAATGGTCAACCGGCAGCAAGGAATTCCGATACATTGTACCAAACCAAGATGGGGGGGTCCCTCCACTCCTGGGCCTGGGAAGACATACCCCCTCCAAACAACAGTCCTGTACACAACATGATGAACCTTAAGGTGGATGGACTACAAGAGCAGAAGATCATGTTGGGTTCCACTCCAGTCAGGCAAAATAGGAAGCTGAGGCTTCTGTAGGCAGAAGCTCACCAACACCAGACAACTGAAGATTGGAGAAACATAGCCTAGCCCGATGTATCTTGATTTCTGTTGAGGCACACATCTTGTGGAATCCAATCCGCAAAGAATGGAGGCTGATTTTACAGAAAAATTGGCCCCTACTAAACATGGGCTCTTGGGATGCCAGCATGGGCTCTTGGGATGCCAACTCTTATTTGACCTTATTTCCAGTTGCAAAGAAACAAACTTCTGATGTGACTCACAACTTGTTCCTAACTGACTTCAGACTCGGGCTCCTGGATAGAGACTCCTGAACATTACAATATCTGCAGGACCAAGGTCTGGATTTTTACAACCCTCCCCGATCTTTTAAACAGTCCCTCCAGGATTTTACAATTCTATCATCACAGAAATTAACGAAAAATCATGACAACTCAGCAAAATTTCCAAGCACTTGCACTTTTCCTAACTTACCACAGGTTTCTGTGCATTTGCGTGTGTTTTTTCCCAGCCTGTGTGGCAGGGAAGATGTGCATAGTGAACACACCTCTGATACAGAGCAGAGATAACATAGCCTACATAAAAGAACAATGGGCACTTTGAAAGTGAAACTACATTTTTCTGTCAATGTATTTGACTGTGGGTGTTATCGTGTATGGCGCTGCATTCATGTCAAAAGTGTCACGAAGTGTCATGTCGCGAAGAGCGCGCTGGGCGCGGACGACGTCTCTGGGAGCGCGCCGGGAGCAGACGAGAGTTCAGGAAGCGCATGGGGCGCGGACAGGACGCCGGTGAGCGTGCTGGGCGCGTCGAGTGACGCCTCGGGGAGCGTGCTGGCCGCGTCGAGTGACGCCTCGGGGAGCGTGCTGGCCGCGTCGGGGACGGCTGAGACTGGCCTCGGAGGAACAGGAGCCTCAGGAGCAGGTGCCTCAGGAGCAGGAAGCACCAGAGCAAGAGGTGCCATGGCGCCATCTCTTGGGTCCGTCGAGGATGCGGCGGCGTCAACTCCCTGACTGGACGGGATTGCTGCGGCGTCTTTTCCCGGACTGGACGGGATTGCTGCGGCGTCTTTTCCTGGATCCGTCTGGGGCACGGCGGTGTCCTGAGGGAGATTCCTCCACCTGCGGAGCAGGACCCTCATCATCCCCCAGGCTCCTTCCTGCACCAAGGGAGATGAGTTCGGGGTGACGGTGGTAAACGCCCACTACAGGGAGTCCAGGGACTGGGAGGCTTTGGGATCTTCGCGCAACGCCGGGTCTACTGCCAACCTCCACCACAGCTCCAGCAGATGGAAAAATTCCTTTGCCCTGGTTAGCGGAGAGGCAGTTTCCTCCGGCGCTCGGACCACCGCCAGACCCTCCGGGAACGGAGGTGCTGTAGGGAGGTGTGGAAAAGCGAGAACAGGGTCCGGTGAGCCTGAGGCTCGGCTCTGGCACAGGATAGGGTCCGACAGGCACGCAGTGGAACACACGGAGATCACTGGGGAGGAGCCAGAGCACAGCGAAGGGAAGCCCCAGCTTGGGTCGGTGGCAGCGTCTGCGGCTGTCGGTGGCAGGTGAGGTTCCAAACGGGGTAGTCCTCTGCCTCTTCCACCGCTTGTTGCCACAGCCATTCCTCCTCCGTCAGGTACCTATCTCCCCGCCAGAGGAAGAAGCCTTCTGCTTCTTCTTGATCTTCCGCTGTTTCCGAGTATGTTGCCTCGGGTGGTGTCGGAACACAGCCGCTGGGTCGCTTATTGAGGTCGAGTATTCTGTCACGTCGGCGACGGGATGAACGACCCATACTGCGGGTGTGAAGCCCCTCATAGGGGTGTTTATTCGGGGACTGAGGAGACCAATGTGAACGTAAACCACGGGAAACATGAACAATACTCGACAAGGGGAACAGGACGCAGACTGCCTAAATAGGGCAGGACATCAAGGAGGAAACACAAGGCAGGTGTGCATAGGCTAACAAGGGGATTGATACATTAGGCAAGCACAACGAGGATCAGGTGAAGCTGATTAAGCCCCGCCTGAGGGAAACACTTGGAAACAGACATGCAGGGCGGGGCTGAGCGTGACAACAATGTTCCAAACCTCTACCAAAGGTACCATTCTGAACACTACAGTATTCCATTTGGCCAGTATTTGTGCTTGACTTAATACGCTAAATTCACATGCAACATGCCCATATTTCAGGTGTTTCTTTGCCCAAAGAGTGTCTCGTAAACACCAGACTTAAGTCAATGGAAGAATACGCTTTAAGAGGAAAAAACCACACAGCTACATGTTTTTTTTTACTTACGTGCATATGCGAATCGACCCCGTAGTGTTTTTCTTCTTTTTGAATTTGGGTGTTGTGCGTAAATGGTATTGTAATTGCGGTTCTGGTACCCTTATTAGTTTATAACCCATATTAGTTTGCACAGGATACAGAATTAGGTCTGTCACAATTGTCACATAATCACCTTATCACGATTATTTGAGCTGACCGTGATTTCGCATAATTGCTTGGATCGTTTGCATTCATCTGTATAAAATTAGCTGGATGAAACAGGTGTCATTTTTCTATCAATATTTCCACGTTGTTTTCTACAGCATAATGTTTGACTGGTGTTCGATTAATGATGTTATCTTGCTGCTCTTCTGACCCGATCCATAACACCTATGGTCAATGGATCTCAATATGCGTTCCTGACTGTTTTCTCGCATACCCATTGTACATCATCTTCCATTTCCGAAGACCAGTTCCAATACTCAAGAACAGAAGTACAGAGGAGGG
>JAODKL010000040.1:11847326-11860127 GCA_026780765.1 Petrocephalus schoutedeni | reverse complement strand
AGTAGAGTTGGGATAGATGTTGGGATGAGTGTATGGAGTAGAATTGGGATAGATCTTGGGATGAGTGTAGGGAGTAGAGTTGGGATAGATGTTGGGATGAGTGTGGGGAGTAGAGTTGGGATAGATGTTGGGATGAGTGTGGGCAGTAGAGTTGGGATAGATGTTGGGATGAGTGTAAGGAGTAGAGTTGGGATAGATGTTGGGATGAGTGTGGGGAGTAGAGTTGGGATGAGTGTGGGGAGTAGAGTTGGGATAGAAGTTGGGATGAGTGTAAGGAGAAGAGTTGGGATAGATGTTGGGATAAGTGTGGGGAGTAGAGTTCAGGTGAATGTTGGGATTAGTGTTGAAAAGGCTGGCTTTGTGGCTATCGCCCCTTTTGAAGGGGGCGCACTCTCAGCTCCCATTTTCATTCCTACAGGTGCCCTGAGCTTAGCCATCACCCACCCTCAGTTCTACTGGTACGTGGACGAGAGCCTAACGCCCAGCAGCCTCCGCAGCAGCCTGCTACGCAGTGAGATCCACTTTGGCGCCCCCCTGCCCTCCTTCTTCTCGCTTCAGGACCGGCTGGAGGAGCAGAAGCACTGTTTCCGCGACTTCGTGGTGCAGTACGCCGACATCCTCGCCCACCAGTCCACCAGGTATTTTTAGGGACGTGCAATTAAAAACTTGCACTAACGGGTATAAGAGCACAGCCGACAAGCTTATTGTATGATCATCACCACGATTATTTAAGGGACATTGACAGAGAGCCCCCTCCACCCCTCTCAGCCAGGTGAAGGTGTTGTATGGAGGCACGGAGCTCTTTGACGACGAGGTCAGGCGTACCTTCCACAAGGACATGCTGTTGGCGCTGGTTAGCGGGGGCTGCATCGCTGCTCTGGTTTACATCCTCACCTCCTTCTCGGGTATACCTGTCCGTAGCTCTGTCTCCATCATCCATCCGCCTCGCGGGCTCCGCCTTGCACACCTCTCCCACTTCCCAGCTACTCAACAGTCCATTAACTACCGTGAAATATGCTTCACCTGTCTTGGCAGGGTTCTTTAGTTGAAGAAGATTCACTGCGTTTTTATCCTCGGAATTGTTTGATGCATCTCTGCACCGAGATTTATTAACGCAGTCGATCCGCCTGGAAGCATCTGTACAGGGTGTCAGACTTTTTCTTTTTTTGTGAAACAAGCTTGGTAATGTGGGGCTCCCCCTGCTGGCCGGCTGCCCGCCTGTGTCCCTGCAGCGTTCCTGACGCTTTTTGGCCTAGCCAGCATCGGCCTCAGCTGCCTCCTGGCCCTCTTCCTCTACCACGTGGCATTTGGCGTCCGCTACCTGGGCATCCTCAACGGAGTGGCAGCGTTTGTCATCGTTGGCATCGGTGAGCGCCGATCCGTCCCTGGCGGTCCTTGAAGGATCCGTTCACGTGGCTTTCGGCTAACTTAATCAAGCGCGTCAACGGTCCTTAGGGGAGCAGCCAGAACACAGCATAATCCCCTGCCCTCCCCCCTCCTTCGCCCCGCTCTTCAGGGGTAGACGACGTCTTCGTCTTCATCGGAACCTTCCGGCAGGCCTTCCGCATGACGCAGCCTCTGCAGCGCATGGTCTATACGCTGAAGGCGGCCGGCCGTGCCACGTTCCTCACCTCCTTCACCACTGCGGCGGCCTACGCTGCCAACGCCTTCTCGCAGGTACGGGGGGGGGGGGGGGGCACAGGGCGGGCGAACAAACATGCCCATTTATTTCATTTATTTCGGTGGCTTTTTCCTCAATGGGAAATGAATTATGTCGCATCAGGGTGATATGATATTGAGTGTGACCCCCTTGGCTGTTTTGATTTGCTTCAATTTTCACCCGCCGTTCTGGCGCCGCAGAGATGGGACACTCAGCCACTCTACGTGAGGAGCCAGGGCCCCCGCTGAAGTGTTTCCCCTGTGTGTGTGTGTGTGTGTGCGCGCTTGCCTTTAGATCCCAGCAGTGCAGGATTTCGGCCTCTTCATGGCGCTGATTGTCGGCTGCTGCTGGCTTTGGGTGTGCCTGATGATGCCGGCGGCGCTCTGCGTGTGGAGCCGCTGGCTGGAGCGTAAGGAGGGCGCCTGTCTGCAGCGGTACGCACCCGCGCCTCCTCGCCTGACGCTGCCCCCCCCACGCCGGCACCTCCTGATGGCCGTTTCCTCACTTCCTGTCCAGGTGTTGCTCTCCCCGTGGGCGCTCGACGGGCTGCACCCCTCTGTCAGACCAGGACGACGATGTTGCTCTCCTGTCTGCGGACGTGGATTCGGGTGAGAGTGGCCATCTGAGACCGTCTTTTTGCGTAGGAAGGCACTTTAAACGTATAAAACGTCAGACTGCCTATTAGCTTTGACATTTAGATGTGCTGTTGCCAAGCAAAATGCATTCAAAGGACTGCAGAATAAGGAAAGCCTTCATATGTAAGTAATCACCCCCCCCTTTCATGTTAAGGCTCCTTTGATCCAGAGTCCGACGTCCTCCTGGTGTCGCCCCAGATGGCATCTCCTCCCAACGCGAAACACGGCGGAGCAGGCATGGTGTGCTCTGGCCTGCAGGGGGCACTGCAGCGCTGGGTGGCCAAACCTGTGGTGGAGAACCGCAGGGTCATTATAGGTCAGCGATGCTGCCTTATTGTTCATTCCACCCTCTTGCCTGCTTGCCTGGTTACTGTTTCATGGACTAGCCTTCTAGGGTTTCCCAGCCTGCCCCTCTGGGGCCCGCTCCCTCCCAGCTCCCTGCACGGTCTTTGGCGACTGGGTTGGGAAACGCCGCTTTAGGGTAACAGTACAGGGGGAAAAGATTTGGGTTTATAAGGAGCTTCCTTGCTGAAATCTCAGTGGCTGTGTAGCTGCTGAGCCCTGAGCAGGGTGACCGCGGGCACAGCTCGGGGTACTGAGCACTGGGCTGCTGTGTCCACAGCACTGTACGTCCTGGTTCTGGTGGTGACGGCCGGCTTCTGCTGCCTGCTGAAGCCAGCCAGCCACGCCCCTCTGCTGTTCCGGCCCGACACCAACCTGCAGACGCTGCTGGGTCTGCGCAGCAACCTGAGCGCCCAGGGCATCTCCTGCCACACCTGCTCTGGTGAGCCCCCCCTGGCCACGGCCCACACCTGTCCTCGTCTAGCGCCGTGTCAGTGACCTGTCAAACCCTCGCGCAGGCCTCTTCATGGAGAAGCCACACTCCCTCCATAGTGCCGCCCGGCCGTGCCACACTGCGCCCGGGCCGGGCCCTGAGGGGCGTCCCTCGAACCCGAGCGCTGCAGTGGGACATGTTGCGGACAAACACAGTTCCGGCATCCACCAGACAGGTTGGGTTGGAGGCTCCTTTGTACCTACCGCTCTGGATAAACCGGTCCATCAGAGCTTCAAAACAAATACCTTTATTATTGTTTTTTTATTATGGAGTTTTATTTAAGCAGATATTTTGTTCATTTAGCCTCCTTTAATCTTTAATCTTTAATCTGCCACGAGTGCAGTCCCTTAACCACGACGCCCCCTGCTGGGCATTCAGCCACACTAACGGGCGTTCCCTGGTTTGCCATTCCCTGCTACAGACAAGCTGTTCACCGTATACGTGTCGAAGCTGGAGGCTGCCGTCACGCTGTACCGCTTCTCTCTCAATGCCAGCGTGCCATCGCCCTGGAAACCACTCAGCCCTGGACATGGGGAGGTGCCCTCCTTTCAGGTAAGCGGCCTGTAGCTCTCTTCCTGGGTGACTGTGTCCCGCCTGCTGCAGTTTTGATGAATTCTACAGGCACAGGCTGGCTTTTCCTCCGGCAACCACTGTGTAACCACTGTGGTAACTGCGTATGCAGTCTTGTCTGACATTGAAAACGTCACGCCAGCCAGCTGACTGTAGTTAGCAGCTCACAGCCCTTTACTGCACTGTAGCGGCATCTCCTCCCTCCAATGGCCGTCTCCCCCCGCTCAGGCCTTCAGTGGCCCCCACAGCAACTTCAGCACGCGCATGACGGTGTGCGCGGCCCGCACCGCCCGGCCCCGCTGGATGCTCACCCTGAAGTCCTGCGACTCCGGCCGCGACTGGGAGCCAGAGTTCAGCTTCTACGTGGCCTCAGCCCAGCAGACGCACAGCAGGTGGGGGGGGCTCAGTCTGCCTCGAGTCGCATGGCGCGGTGCTGCCGGCCCGCGTTACACTACCGGGGGGAGGCGGCCTATCCCACAAAGTGCTTTAAAAAATGACCCCCGGGGCAAACGGGGACAGCGCTGTGATACTGCAAGCCCTCTGCAGCAGGTGTCATGGCGTTTAAAACACTTAAGTGACGGTAGTAGGTCTATGAAAGAGAGAGCCTGAGGGCATACCTGAGTACCACAAACCGCCCCTGAAGTGTCCCAGCTTGGCTAGCCGGCCAAGTCGTGTCAGATTAAAGTGTCTGTCGAGTAATTAAGTGACACTAATGAGGCTCGTGGATAGAGGTGACCCCCTGTGACGCATCTGCAGGTTGCTTTAGAGATCTGTGGCATTCTGATGAGGGCGTCTGTTAAATGAACTAATAAATTAGAATATTAAAAGTGACACGTTTTAGCTGCGGGGCACATTAACCAAACGCCTCTTGCTCACTCACTGTCTCCCTCTCTCTCTCTGCCCAGGAAGTTATACTTTGCCCAGCTCAGACGCAGCCCTTACCCCAGCAGGGTGTGCGTGACGCCCCCCGGCTGCGTAATCAGCGCTGGGCCTGACGGACCTACCAAGGGATCCTTCTACACCCCCCTGGCGGGAGGTGTGCTGCTGAGTCTGTCGCCACGGCGACTGTGTGGTTCCCTGTTTAGTGACTGTTTAGGGCTTGCATATGCATGAGTTTGATCTTTTATCCTATGTAGTATCAGATTTCCCTTAACAGCCGTGATCTGCATGTGCCGAGTTGTGGTCATGAATGCCAAACAAATAAATAAAGCCGCAAAATAAACAGTATGTTAATTCACTGATTAATCAGGGTGGGAGTAATCTGTGGCGACCGGCTGCGTTTTAACTTGTCCCAGCACCAGACCCCAAGCCAAGCAGTGCGTCAAAAACCTCAGGCTTCAACCCCTGTGGAGCAGAGGGGTGCGGGCGCCCGGCAGTGCGCCCTCTGGTGGACACTGGTGCCATGGTGTTCGTGGTGTTCGGGATTCTGGGGGTTAACCGCACCCTGCGAGGCGACAACCACGTCATCGGGGACATGGTGAGGGACCCCGGGGGGGGGGGGGGGGGGGGGAGACGCCTGTAGACCAGGGTCACCTACATTGGGGGCTTTGCCCTTTAATGACAGTCCTGTCCCCCCAGGGCAGTGTGGTCTATGACCCAGACTTCGACCTCTTCAAAGAGATCAGGCACCTGTGCCAACTCTGCAAGGCCATCAGTGCCAACGCCCGGCTGGTCAAGCCCGGAGGAGCCCAGTGCCTACCCTCAGGTAACCCCCCCCCCCCACGGCACCGCAGCGGGGGGCTCAGCTGCAGGAGTCCTGCTGCTACATTCATGACCGAGGTACCAAACATCAGTATTAATGCGGCGAGGCGTCCAGCTGAGGAAAGACTGTGACTGTAAGCTATGTCAGATGGTGTGGATAAACAACAGCGGCAGCAACCGCGGGGCGGGGGGAGCCCTGAGTGACAGCATCCCTAAAAACGGGATCATAATTGGGTTGGTCAGGGTTGGGGGCTCAATATGATATGCTTTCAAGGGGCCCAGAATCTCTAGTAGAGGCCCTAGCAACAACAATAATAATAACATTATTAATCATTATTATTATTCTGACAGGAAACAACCTTTCTTCTCTCCTGCCCCTGCTCCACCCAAACTGCCAAGGTCTGCCGCAGCCCAACCTGTTGCCTGGGCAACTCTCCCACGGGGCGGTGGGCATGCGGGGGGGCAGCGTGCGTTGGCTCTCCATGGCCTTTGAGTCGGTAAGCATTGGGAGCCTTGTGGACCTGCTTCTCTGTCCACAGACCCACAGAAGGTGCACTTCAGCGAGCAGATAAGCCTTACTGCCTTCTCACGGTTATTCTCTGCTCAATTAAAAAAGGGCATTATGAAAATCATCATCATCCCTTCGGCTTTCTCCATTTCTGCGTGTTTTTGGAGACGTCTTAAGGCTTAACAACATTCCAGTTGCAGACTACGCAAGCAAAGATCAAAGCCTGTGTGAATGGATTCCCCCTGTCAACCTGTCAAGCTAGAATTCATTTAATTGTCGGTTTTCAAATACTGGTGAAAATAAACTAAAAGAACTCTTTTGTTCATAAATATGGTTATACAAATCCTCATTAGATTCTAACAATCATGCCTTCTGGGTTGTGGGCTGGGGGTTACCCTCTGCGCAGATCTTCAGGTAGTCTGTTCTCCTATACAAATACATGCATTTAGGGTGACTGGCATGTCCAAATTGCCTGTAGTGCACCAGTGCGTGTCCAGTAATGGACTGGTGTCAAATCCAGGGTCTTCTGCTGCCTTGTGCCATAAGCTGGCTGGGATAGACTCACTGTACCAGATAACAAGATGGGAGGATAGTTTAGTTTTTAGGAAGAATTGTTCATTTGAAAGGTGAAAATTGTTCCACAGATCTTCATCTACAGGGCTACGGGGCCAAATTTGACAGGATTTGTTGCTCTGAGTCTTACTGCATAAAGGTCGGGGAGAAAGTTGCTCACTGGACTGTGTTCCGTCGCCTTTCCAGACCACCTACAAGGGGAAGTCCTCCTTCCAGACGCATTCCGATTTCCTGCAGTGGGAGTCCTTTCTGCAGGAGCAGCTCTCTGCCCTCCCTGCATCCTCCTCCTTGCGCCATGGATTCCAGACCTGTGAACACTGGAAGCAGATCTTCATGGAGATTCTGGGTAAGTCGAGGGTTTTATATTTCGAGAGGCACTCTGTACAGCGGCATCCGCTGAAGCCCGAGTTAATCGGCTGCTTTTAGCGACATGACCCAGTCTAGCGCGTTAGCCAGGTATCACGCCTCCTTCTGATAGCTGCTAACATCCGGTCCTCCCTGGGAAGAACCGGTGTAGTAGCCAGCTGCATAAGCAGGCCAATGTACTGTAGGCCTCTCCTCTACCCACATAAGACAACACCGATTATGTTCCATCACAAACAAACCGACAGCTAATGACTGAGCCGTAAGGGACGATCTGTACTGGGGATGCGCGTCTTACTGTATGAAATCACCCCAGAGCCCATAGCATTTCCATTTAAGTATTCAAAATGCACTTAGCGTCACCATTAGAAAGAACCCCCCCCCCACCACCACAACCACAGTGTTATTAGTGCCAACATGATTAAT
This sequence comes from Petrocephalus schoutedeni, assembly GCA_026780765.1. Classification (NCBI taxonomy): domain Eukaryota; kingdom Metazoa; phylum Chordata; class Actinopteri; order Osteoglossiformes; family Mormyridae; genus Petrocephalus; species Petrocephalus schoutedeni. The sequence goes on along the minus strand of JAODKL010000040.1, from coordinate 11,852,856 downwards.
GAAGTCTGCAACCTTCTTAAAATTCTGCTCAGTCTCTTAAAGCTGTACCTGGACATCAAACACACTCTGGTGTTGTCCTCCCCAATGCCAAAAAGTATCGGCTAAAAACAATTTGGCTTCTAGTACAATTACTGCCTGGCAATGGGCAGGACTGGGGGGGCGGGCGCCTGGGACAGAAACGCGGAGCGGCCTCACCTTCAGGAAACCCGCCGTTCCCTCTCCGCGAAACCCGCCGTTCCCTCTCCGCGAAACCCGCCGCTCCCTCGCCGCGCTCCCGCGAGCCGCTGACCTCTCCACGGCTCGCCAGGCGTCACGAGTATCGATTTCTCCCGCTAATCACGAAGCCGTGAAAGAGATTTACATAAGCGCTGCCGTCTACATTTTCCTGGCAGCCGGAGGTCCGTCCTGCTTTCACCCGTTTTTTTTGCGCACTGTGTTCAGGTGTGGAGAGCGCCCTCTACAGTCTGCTGCTGTCGCTGGCCATCTGCATAGCTGCTGTGTCGGTTTTCACTGCCCACCCTTTTCTGCTCCTGCCCATCCTCCTCACTATTCTGGGTAAGAAGCGTCTCGGTGCACAGCTGCTTGGGACAGACGTGGGACAGTTTGCGGGATATTTGCCTGTATAGCTGTGTGTTGCCCAGTATATTACGGCGCCTTTGCCAATGCTGCCAGCGATCTCCGCACATCCGCTGATGCGCCGGCTTGCACAGGTATGACCAGGAGGCTCGTATCCTTGGTTGCTGGCAGGTGTCATCTGCCTGGTGGTGGCGCTCATGTACTGGCTGGGCTGGGAGATGGGGGCGGTGGAGGCCATCTCCCTCTCCATCCTGGTGGGCTCCTCTGTCGACTACTGCCTGCACCTGGTGGAGGGCTTCCTGCTGGCCGGGGAGATGGGCTTCCAGACTGCCGATCCCAGCACGGTACCGGTCCCGTTCCCTCCTTATCCTCCTTCTTAGCAAGCCAGCAGCCTCCTTGTTTCAGTCAGTTTTTCCAAAGCGCTTTGGCAGGATAATAGTTATAACTTCTGAGCAAATCCACTGAGCTCTCTGTTATTGCGGTGCTACGATGCTTTAAGGAAACTCACCCCTGATCCGTAAGAGTTTCCCTGGCGATTTGGATCAGGACTGCTGGAGCTGGCAAAAAACCCCCATTGTTATTCAAATGCTATTCCATCCATTAAGGGGGAATTAGGAATCCATAACAACAGACTTACGAATGAGAGGATTTCATTGGCTCTCTCTCTGGCACTTTCTCAGGACCCCTCCAAACTGCGACAGCGCCACACCATGCTCGCTGTGGACCACGTCGGCGTGGCCATCGTCTCCAGCGCACTCACCACAGTGATCTCCACGGTGCCCCTCTTCTTCTGTGTCATTGTGCCTTTCGCCAAGTTCGGTCAGATTGTGGCTATCAACACGGCCGCCTCGATCCTTTTCACCCTCACAGTTAGCGCCGCCCTGCTGGCCACCTTGGGGCCGGCTCGCTTCTGCAGGCCTTCCAGGGCCGTGCTGAAGGCCATTGTGGCCGTGGTCGCTGCCGGGGCATTTGGGGTTGCTCTTTGCTGGGTGGGGAGCCGGTTTTTGGGGCCGATTGCTTGGTACGCCACATAGCCCTCTCACCCCGGGGGCCCTGATGACTATGGTGAATGCTCTGAAGACAACTGTGTGGGTATCTGATGACCGTGTACATTCCAGTCACGGTACAATCAGTGCCTCTGGAGGAGCTGGCAGAAGCTATTTGGTAGACTGAAGAGGCATATACCTCTTTTTTTTCATATTTGTTGTTTCGTTAGTCGTGTCAGTCTGAAGGATATTCCAAGAACATGGGCAAGAGGCAAACTACTTTGGATTCTGTGAATTCAGTCTTCAGGGGTGATAAAGCGAAATGACCAGCTGGGTGTTGAGCCACTGACACGGACGCAAAGTGCTGGCGGGGCTCCTTAAACGCTCCTCCTATGGATGCTGTGAGCTCTCTGCATTTTCACTTTAGTTATTGTTGGCTGCTTCTCCCTGCGAGAGACCTTCCTCTCCAGCGTGCAATGAGGGCCGCGCCACTTCCCCCCTTTTTTTGATGCTGTGTGCAGTTGTGTGACTTTGAGCGGCTTTGGATGGAGCAGCGGAGGAATGAGAAGTCGTGCTGGATTGTAGATGGATAAATTCCTAAGAATACATCTGAAAGTGAGCTCAAGCCCCCCGGTTTCTGTGTGGGATCATGCCCATTTTTATCGTGGTACAAGCAGTGTGATGTCACATGCACAGATCGTGGGAAGTCCTAATGCCCTCACAGCATCACGCCGACGTTCGTCAGATGAGACTGTCTCCATGGTGACCATACCTGTACCAAACTGTGTGGTCGGGGGCCCATCCTTCTGAAGACGGTGGTGAAGAATCCGCTTCTCTGGCCCGGCTGTGAATAGAAACGTGGAAAGTGCATCTTCTGGCGTATGGCATCGCCCTGAGAGCCATCGGGTGGAGGTGGCCAGATGTAGTCGGACTGCAAAGTGGCAGCTAGCTGCTGGAGCATGGCACCCGTGTGGTCCATCGGTGGGAGGCCAGAGCTGACAGCGAGCCCCCGAGAGCCTTACCTGCATGTGCAGAGAGCTAAGCAGGGCAGCATAGTCACATAGTCTGTGTTTAGTGGTCAGTTATGGGCAAATTGCCACCTCCCGTTTTGTAAACCCAATCATGCATCTAGTTGCTCAGATTTGATGACATGAGATAAAACCAGGTCAATAAAGACATGCTCTTGTTTGAGAAATGAACACTGTGTCGCCGTTTATCATAATAACGATCCCCTCTACATGCCATTCGCGTGGCCTGCCTGTCCCATCCGTCTGCGAGAGGCTGAGAGACGCTGCCCAGCTGAATTCTGGGATTTCTCATCTCACATATGCCTACGTGGCCATTCAGGTTAAGGGATTTAATCACCACGACGGGCCTGGTGATTTACTGCTGCGGTTTAATGCTCTCCCGAATGCCGGCCCAGAGACCACATGGCCATCTGCTCGCCGTGCTTCCAGTCCAGGATTGGGTAAAACATCCCAGCTGCCTGCGAGGTCGGCTAGAGCGCGCGGAGGAATGTGCATGACCAGAGCAGTATTATCATTCAGCAAAACCCTGATGGCACTAATTCATATTCAGAGTTGATTTGAATTTTCCATCCATCCATGGTAAGCACTTTGCCAGGTGAGAGTGTGAGAATGAGCCCAAGGCCTTTCCTGGGATGCACATACACAGGAGGGGGGAGATGTGACTTAAATATATTTTTTAACACAACCATCACCCCTGCCATGGGGGATAGCCGCATATCCATCCATCCATCCATCCATCCATCTGTCTATCCTCTGTACCCACTTGTCCTATTCAGGGTTGGGGGGTCCAAACTCTATCCAGGAGAGGCAGGGAACAACCTAGGATGGAGCACCAGCCCATTGCAGGGCACACTCACACACAACATAGTTTATTTGTTGGATTTTGTGGGGGGGGGGGGGGCAAGTACCCAGAGGAAACCCCATGACAACACAATTTAGAACATGCAGACTCCACCAGGGCAGAGACCCAGGAGTAGGGGCACTGCTACAGATTTTGACCCCTATGAAAGCCTGTCACACTGGGCCCCCAACACAGACCAGTCCAGTTTTGTTGTTGTCACTCATGGATCCTTGGAATTAACCTAATGCCCCCCCATGGTACACCTGGGTGTGAGGCCACAGTTTTAATCAGTGCTCTGTTGTCCCTTAACCTGCCTGTATGCAGCTATCAGAGTCTCATGCTTACAGAGAGAAAGGAAACAGACACTCAGCTGAACGCAGCTGGACTGCAGAAGCGTCACAGAGATTAATTTCTGCGGAATAATGTTAATTACAGTGTGCATCACATCATTACTCTATCAATATGGCTAATTTACACATATATGAAGCCACCCGAGATGGTCCAAGCGTACATTTGTGAGCCAGGAGATGCAGGTGATGTTAGGATAAGTACTCCGGGCCACGCCATGCCTCAGGTGAGTCACACTCACACTCATTAGACTATTAAGCATAACCAGTGTCATGGTTTTTGCGGGATCGACTACCCATGATGCAGGCTGTACTTGGCAAGGACGTTTATTCGGACGAAGCAGGACAGAACAGGCAGCGGCAACAACCATGAACGATGCGTATCAACATACACATACACGCATACAATAACCGACCCTGGGAGCATGACACAGATCAACTAAATAGGGAAAGACATCAAAGACTAAACACGGGGCAGCTGGGCACGATTAGGGAAACGCACGTGGGGAACAAGGGGGCGTGGCACACAAGGATCACATGGGCAGACTGTGACAACCAGCTGTAGAGCACATATTTCTCCTCTTCTGGCTTCTCTACACTGGCTCCCAGTAAAATCAAGGATAGATGCTACAATTCTTTTATTTACTTATTAGGCTCTTAACAACCCCGGTTGCCCACTTATACCCATGACCTTTTGACCCCATGCACAGCAAACGGGACCCTCGGCCTTCTGACCAGGGCCTTTATGGAGTCTATGACCCGGGCTGTGGGGGCTTTAGCGGCCGGGTCTCCGAGGCTCCGGCAGCCTGCTCATGGACATTACATCAGCCAGCAGTGTGGGCTCCTTCCTGTATAGGCAGGCTTTCTATTCATGCTTGATTGTCTTCCATTCATTACCCACGAGACCGTCTTCGGAATTCATTCTCTAAAGCTACTATATGCACAAAGTGGTTACTCGCCACTTACTTCCACTCATCGCCATGCCGATGGCTATTCGCCAGAGCACAGCCAGTGTCTGCAGCTAGCAGCCCAGCCCCTCCCTGACATCATCAGAGGCCGATGGGCTGGACATAGGAGCTCGACTTATGGGGAGGCGGGATGTACAAATGGAGATGAGGCTGAAACTATGGGAGAGGAGAAACCAGTACTGCATCTTACACTGACCTACTGATAATCCCGCCGCCTCTCAGCAGACTGCAGCAGTGCTCCGAGGCCGGGGGGGGGGGCGATGGGGAGGCACCCCGCCTCAATATATTGAATACACCCTGATCTCACCCCAACAACGAAGGATTTGTGAAGTTAAAACCGTGCAGCTAATGGTGTGATGCCTAGAAGCGTCTTTGAGTGCCCTGAAAAGCGCTTTATAAATAAAATTTATAAAATTTATTATAGAAGTGTTGACTCCACATGGGAATAAACCCGTATGTTTAACAATTGCATGAAATTTTAATATTTTAAACCACTAGCTCTGGAGGCTGGCTGGCTTTCCTGAATCCTACATTCATCCCTAATGATAAAACTTAGTGGATCGAATGTCTGAATAGGAGCGCACAAAAAAAGAATCATTCCACATTTCGTCAAAAGCGTTTGAAAGTCATCACAGCCTGTCGCGGCTGCAGTCAGAGGACGGGCCTTCCGCGGGGCGAGGACACGACCGAACCCGCCAAGGACATCGCAGCCTGTCGCGGCTGCAGTCAGAGGACGGGCCTTCCGCGGGGCGAGGACACGACCGAACCCGCCAAGGACATCGCA
>JAODKL010000040.1:11607972-11619964 GCA_026780765.1 Petrocephalus schoutedeni | reverse complement strand
TGCACGTTCTGTATGGGCCTGGCCACTGCATTAACCTAACTCAGCAGTTAGCAAGTACACCACTCACTGGCTGTCCCTGTGTCCCTCGTGCACGTGACTGGCACGTGAGGTACACTGGAATTCCTATTTTCACATATCCCATGATGCTCTCCTTTGAAACACACACACACACACACACACACAGCAGGGGCAAAGCTTGGGGGTCAAGCTATTTATCGGTCACCCCTGGAGCATTTTTTGTGGGGGATTGGGACAAGGACCTTGCTGAAGGGCCCAAAGGATATATTACATATATATTGGGATATATTATCACTCTGCCGAAGATCGAACCAAGAACCTTCCAATCACAGGCATTAGTGCTCCCCCAAGCCCCACACCCATAATCAGCCTAATGAGTTAACCCCTGGAGACCCTGGACTCCAGGAGGTGAGGGACCCTCATTTTCCAGTGCTACTGCCAAAAGGATGGGCACGGCCGCTCCTCCTGGCCAGCGGGGATGGGCACGGCCGCTCCTCCTGGCCAGCGGCTTGGCGGCGATGGGCACGGCCGCTCCTCCTGGCCAGCGGCGATGGGCACGGCCGCTCCTCCTGGCCAGCGGCTTGGCGGCGATGGGCAGTCAGGGGTCTCGCGTAGTGAGTGATGCGGCGGGCTGGCTCCCCGCCTGCCATGCCAGGACCTCCCCGCCGTGGCACTGGCCCATTCCCCGTCAACGTGTCGGCCGGTGCCAGCTCCAGCACCCCCCCGGCCAGCCACCTCCCAATAAGCTGGACATTACTCAGCTCCAATAAACAGCCGCCAGGCTGCCCGGGGGCCACCAGCCGTCCCCCGGTGTCTCTCCTGTCGATGACGAATCTGTTGTCGTTTTTCTATCCCCCAGCCAGGACGCAGAGAGATTGCGGTTAAAATGCCGCATGACAGGGGAGAATATTCAAAAACAGAACCTAAGTCTGAAAAAGCCTGGATTAATAGCCGTATGGCAGGTTGTGGTGCTTGTGACGGGCTGTCGGGTCCCCGGCGCGTCATGAGATGCCCGGTCTCCGCACTGGCAGACGAGCGCTGCTGGCAGAGACCGGCATCCTCCGCAGCCGTACAGTGAGTGTCACCAGATCCATCTTCCTGCAGAGCCAACATAGACACTAGGGAGGCCCGCGGAGTGCCGGGGCCTCGACGTAAGAGTGGGTTCAGAGCCTGACAAAACGGAGCTGCCCCCAGCCCAAGAAGGCTGCCAACTTGGGGCGGTAACACAAGTCCCGCCTCCACAGAGTGAAGATTAGACCAGTCTCCTCCGCCCACTGGGGACCCCCACCAATAGGAGAACAAATAACATTTATTAGACACAAAAAAACAGGACTGTGGGGGGGAGTAAACTTGGCAGTGCTGATGGGTGACCTTAGGTGCGTTCTCACGGCCAAGTTCCCCTTAAAAATCCCACGGATGCCTGCGAGGACTCGCCCACATGCCAGCGCTTAAGGAGAGGGCGAAGCTTGTAGTCACACAGAGCTGATCACTGACATTTAACACACAATTAAAATGAAAGTCAATATAATAGTAATACTTTAAAGGAAGGCAGAAATAGAGAAGACCGGGAGACAAAAGCGTGCACATGGGAGCGGGTAAGTAGGAGGTCAGCTGTCACAATGCAAATACCTGTTAATCAATAGATTTTACAGAGAAATTCAGATGTATTGCTCAAACTGCTCATTCTTACAAGATATCAAAGAAATATATATGGTTTTTGGGTCATGTGACATTTCTGGTGTCGGGAGAATAATGACACACCCTTCGGAATATATGCTGGAGCTAGAACCCAAATAAAAATAATCATGACTGCCTGTTATATGAGCTCATTAACACCACAGATGTCGATTTCATTGCTGTCCCCATTGTTACACTGATACATCGTTACATCCCAGAATCCCCTGCAGGTGTCAACGTGACACACACCACAAGCAGACTTTTACATATACAGCTGCCATGATTCAATTCTGTCATAAGACAGATGTGTGTCCCCGAGGAAATGCGGCAATATCGCTAACAGTGTTTCCTTATTGCTCTGATTATCAGGCGTGTTTCTGCCTGTGGATGGCCATCAAAACAGACAGGAGGAAGCGGGTGTCACAGGAAGCGGGTGCCACAGGAAGCGGGTGCCACAGGAAGCGGGTGTCACAGGAAGCGGGTGTCACGGGAACCGGGTGTCACAGGAAGCGGGTGCCACAGGAAGCGGGTGTCACAGGAAGCGGGTGTCACAGGAAGCGGGGGCCACGGGAAGCGGGTGTCACGGGAAGCGGGTGTCACGGGAAGCGGGTGCCACGGGAAGCGGGTGTCACGGGAAGCGGGTGTCACGGGAAGCGGGTGCCACAGGAAGCGGGTGTCACAGGAAGCGGGTGCCTTGACTGTAAGTGCGAATTGGATGTGGAGAGGAGGGGTGGCAGTAAATCTCTGGATGATCTGGATGAGGCAATGGGTGACTCACAAATGCAAGTCACCAGTGTACGAATTTCTGATTAGACGGTCGATGCACAAATGGTACGAATCAGCTGACATTTCCTCGTTGTGAATGGCCTGCGTGAGCCGCACAGAGATACCCATCGGAAGAAACTCAGCTCCTTTGATCTTAAACAGGAGGGACCGCCCAACTGGAAGGGGAGCGTGGGCGGGGCGGGGGCTAGCGTCCGGTGTATCAACTTGTTACGAGAAACTAGGGAATACTTGTTCCAGGACTTCTCTTAAAATCCGTGTGGTGTCCGGACAGACGACAACAATGCGAAACTGACAATTGTGCTCGCTGAGTGCAACTGGCACAGAGAATGCTGTTTTCAAAGGGTCTGCCGTCTGACGGCAGCCCACAGCTGTTTATTTATCTTTCAGCTTCAAAGCACTAACAGAGTCACACTACAGTGACATCATGTTTATGGCTTTAAGCAGATCGTTTTATCATTAGCACTAATGCTGTTGTTATATATTCTTCCTACTGTGGGCCTTTCCAGATGAATCCGTTGGTTCATTGGTATAACACTGCAGCTAGCGCTGCTGGTCCAGCGCGCCCCTGACCACGTGCACACAGAGGCCGCCAAGTCTCACATATGGCGCAGATCCTGTGCTGGCAGATTTCGGTATTAAATGATCAGGAGGAGAGTTTCCCTCTAACACGAGTGCGCCGGTCGCAGCCGCGCGGCGCAGAAAGCCGCTCCGCGCTAGCGACCCTGCAAGACAGGACTTGCGGTTTCACATTATGTCTGCGCCTCCATTACATAACTCCTACCTAAGGAAAACACAGATAGCCATCTGCTCGACGCGAAGCAAACAGCCTGTTTGAGTTATCTCGACAAATATGGTCAAGTGACTGGCACACATGTCCTGCTTTCAAGCAACCCCCTCAGCCGGCATCGTGATATGACACTTGGATCAGGGGTCACTGAACCTTGGAGAAAATGGTTACAGTAAATAGTCTGATTTGTATAAGGTCATCTCTGTGGATTTGTTTTGTATGGGGTGGCGGTGGGGGGGGGTCAAAATAGTGTAAAAACAATAGTCACTAGCCAGCATTTTCCTTTGGAACAGTTTGAATCCTTTTTGTAATGCTGTCTGTCACACAAGATATACAAGGCGGATGGCCAAATAATGATAGTCTCCTCCTGTCATGCTTTGCCGTATGGTACAGACAGCCGGGTTTATGGTGCCCGCTGGCTTTCTCCAAATTTAAACAAGGGTTTAAGATGACTCATCAAACCATAATACCTTTTGTTTTGCATTGCTCAGGGTTCCAGGTGCTGTCCTCCTGACATGAAGCTCTGTTTTTCAGCACGCCGGCTTTGGATATAAGTGTTTTCAGGATGACAGAAATGCCATAAATTCCAGCTTTGTACAGCTCACGACACAGTTTTCGCTGAGACTGGGTCACAGAGGTGCCGATTCAGTTCTGAGGTGCTTTTCGAGTCTGGCGACTGGCCGGCCGGCCCCGTCGGGGACCTTCAGTTCGTGACCCTGCTCCTCTACGCCGGTGCAGTTTTTCCATATGTAGCAGATGATGTCATGATTTCTGAGACACATTAAAGCACTTTTTCAATTCTGCCTCCCACATGTGCCTCAGGTGGCCTTGCAAACTCGCATATCACAGAGCAGATCGCCAGGCCTCTTTAATAGCCGACACATGCTGTTAATTGGCAATCAGCCTAATAAAACTCACCTTCCTAATTGCGATTTAATGACTTGCAAAGTTTTCATGTGGCGCTTCGGGTATTTTGTCTATCGCCTGTATATATAATCGACTCAGAAGCTGAAAAAGCCCCCTTCCTTACACGAGGCAGTCGACGGGTTTGGGGAGGACGGCCCCGCCCCCTACCTCAGACCCTCTCCCTCCTCGGCCTTCTCCAAGCCACTCTCCAGATGGCTCCTCCCCTCCTAGCCGGGAGGGCGTAGCGCCAGCAATGGCTAAAGGGGACTGCCGCTCACTCTGGGCTCCAACTCTTTGTGGAGAGAGAGTGATAGAGCGAGCGAGAGAGAGAGAGAGAGAGAGAGATGGGGGGGTAAGCTAGGCGTGTGCAGTCCCAGCTCGTTCAGCATTGCTGCTGGTCTGTCTGTCCTGATAGTGTCACAGCTGTTACTGAGAGCACCAGGGAGCTGAAGGCGCCTCTTGGCTCTGGCCAGACCTTCTCCCTCCTCGTAGCCAGACCACCGCAGCACCACAGCTACCGTCAAGCGGAAGGCTCCGCCTCGCACAGACCTGGAATACTCTCCTGATCTTACTCCACAGGGCTCAAGCAAGATCTTTCCTTTCCTCCTGTGGGAACATCAATCATCGAAAGGGACTTAAAGTTGTTCTTGTTTTTTTTTTTTTTTTTTGCCGTACAAAATGCAGTGACGTTGCCCTTACATATCTGAAACTGACAGTCACAGGAAGGTAGTGTTCGGTCTTCTCTCTTATAAATATGCAATTTGAACGTTTTTGTAACATTAATTTAAATCATATATTGCTATTCTATGATTTTACAGTGAAGGTTCTCCAAAAAAAATGTTAATGTTAATGAACTTTTTCCTTGTTAACTGAAGGACAGAGAGGAAGCGTGAATTGAAAGAGGATAAAATTTAACTGTTACCAGTTGGAAAGCCGCGGACTTGGAGTGGGCAGGGCGGGCGGAAGATGAGTCGATGAAAAATGATCAGACCTTTTCTCGACGTGGGGTTCAGTTTGAGTGAAACACGTTGGAGGACACTGGAAACTAGCTTCTGTACAGGACTGCTTCTGAACTGAACCAGAAGGCGACGATGGGGGATCTCAATGGCACTTTAAATGTAACCGTTAGCGACGCGGCGTTTAAATCGGGGTCGCTCTTCCTGATGGTGGTCATCATCCTGACCATCGTGGTGGGGAACCTGTTGGTCATCATCGCCATCACGCGCACCTCCCAGCTACAGACCACCACCAACATCTTCATCATGTCCCTGGCCTGTGCCGACCTCATCATGGGCGTCCTGGTGGTACCGCTGGGGGCCACCATCGTGGTGACGGGAACCTGGCCGCTCGGCGGGATCTCCTGCGACCTCTGGACCTCGGTGGACGTGCTCTGCGTCACGGCCAGCATCGAGACGCTGTGCGTGATCTCTGTGGACCGCTACGTGGCCATCACCCGGCCGCTCAGGTACAAAATGCTACTGAGTAAGTGGCGGGCCGGCATCATCGTCTGCGTGGTCTGGGCCGTCTCCGCTCTCATCTCCTTTGTGCCCATCATGAACCAGATGTGGCAGGCCACCGACGAGGAAGCCGTGGCCTGCTACAACGAGCCCACCTGCTGCGACTTCATCACCAACATGCCGTTCGCCATCTTCTCCTCGGTGGTGTCCTTCTACATTCCCCTGCTGGTCATGATCTTCGTCTACGCCCGCGTCTTCCTCATCGCCTCGCGGCAGGTACGCCTTATAGACAAGGACCGGAACCGCTTCCAGACCGAGTGTCCGCCGGCACCGCAGAACCATCACGGCAACAACAACCTTCCGGTTTGTGCTGGCGCCGGCCCGACACGCAAGAAGAGCGCCAAGCGTAGGCCGTCACGTCTGACTGTGGTGAAGGAGCACAAGGCTCTGAAGACCCTTGGTATCATCATGGGCATCTTCACTCTGTGCTGGCTGCCCTTCTTCGTGGCCAACATCATCAACGTCTTCAACAGGAAGTTGTTCAAGGCCGAGGCCGACATTTTCCGCCTGCTTAATTGGCTGGGCTACATCAACTCGGGCCTCAACCCCATAATCTACTGCCGCAGCCCTGAGTTCCGGGCAGCTTTCAAAAGCCTCCTGGGCTGCCCCTGGATACCCGCTCAGCGGCTCAACAGTCTCTACAAAGAGTTACGGATCCGCTGCCCGTGTTTCCTGGGTTCGGCGGAGGTTGGGACGGGACCCCCCTTCCAGAAGCCGCCGGGGGTAAAGCCAGAGCAGGAGGAGAGCCTGGGTAGCAGTCAGAGCAGCTACCGAAGCGAGGAACCCTCCCCCGGACCGCCACACTCCAACGGCAGCACGCAGTTCAGCGACTTCTCAGAGCCCGAGACGGAATTGTAAGTGCTGCTTTCAGTCATATTCAGCCACATTGCAATTGCTTGGAAACCAAAAACATGTGTTCTAAAAACCAAAACACCCTGCGAGCGGCAGACAAGCCACACACTGATTAGCTGAAAAGAACTTACCTTTATAAGTAAGAATATCTTGTGAGGACAAATAGCTCATGAGCTAAATATGGAGATGCCATTTGATGGCACGAGGTAGCTTTAGCTCGCACGCAGTTAGAATTGATACTCCTCTCAGCCAAAGCAGAGGTAAGATCTGTGCTGTGGGCCCAGCAGCGAGGCTCAACACAGGTGTACTTTACACGTAAATATAGCGATTATGGCGACAGGGCAGGGTTCCACTTCCCTTGACATGGTCCTAAAAAAAAAACAATACAAGGCAACAATAATAAATGACACTCTGAACATGAAATAACCCAAAGCTCACGTTTTACGCTAAAGCCACGGGGCAGGGCGCGGGAAACTGTCCCGTTTGCCCGAGGCGCTTAACAGAGTCGTTACTCTTCAGCCTGGTCACAGCAGGTGTGCGAATGTCAGCTGGCAAAAACAAACGGTGTCAGAAGGCAGGAAGGGATGAGGAGATGTCAGGGGCGAGATCTCTCCGCGCAGAGAGCGGGCGGCGAGGGGCCGGGCGGCGAGGGGCCGAGGTCGCACTCTGCAGGCAGCACTGCCTCTGCGACCCTGTCAAAGCAAACAGTGTTTGTTAGCATGTTACAAACGGTAAACATGTTCAGACTCACATAATAAGCTTTTCTTTGCAAAAAAAAAATTATATTTTTTCCCCAGAATAGTACCTGTATATTTAGTCTTATTTTCCTCTATGTGTGTGCGCATATATATCTGTATGCCTTTTTACAATCTAAATATTCTAAAATATTTATTAAATCCCCAAGCATTCCAAAATTCAGAGCCAGTAAATCAACATTTTCCTTAATTAAAAATAAACTTTTTATATAATTTTTAAATAATTTTAGTAACAAACCTATAGAATATCAGATAAAACTGAAAACTCTTTATAATCACTCAGAACTGTTTTTCAAAACAGAAACATACTGCATAAAATTGACCAAATGGCAAGCCTGGTGTCACAATAGCTGGACCAAAGACATGACAGATAATGTGAATTTATCCGAAAAAGCCGCTTGTTCCAAGTCTTCACGCTCCACTTAAAACTTTAAATACAGACGTCTGTCTGGCATGCAGCGCGTACAGAAAGTGTACCAGCGTTAGAGCTTCCGACGCAATCTTCAGAAAGCTTGCAGTCAACATTTTATGATATATTTGAAAAAAATACACAAAGACCTAATGAAATGCACTTAATTATCATGATCACTTATTATTCCTTCAAAAGTGATTATTAATTACATAGGCCGCTGGACAGGGTGGTGTTTTTAAACCTATCCTCTGGCAACAACGTTCCCGGGATAAACCCCCAGTGGAAACCTTAAAGGACGCAAAAATGTCAGAATCATTGCGAATAACCATTCCGCATTTGTTTGAAATTGCAGGAAAAGTCAGGAACTGAAAAATAAACCATCTAACGGCTGTAAAAAGACAGAAAAAAACCCCCTTTGCTATTCAGATAGACTACAATAGACCATTTTCTTTATATATAGCAATTTGCTATACAAAATACAAATTTGACTACAGAAGCCGCAGTGTGTCACCAAGTTACGGAGCAGAAGCGAGTGCCGCAGATGGGAGGCCTGGCTTCATTTTTCTCATATTTAAAATACCTGAACACATAATATAAATAAAATAAAAAAAAGGCAATTTTGGAATAAAATGAAATAAATAAATATATATATATATATACTTATATATAAAATGAAATAATTCATTTTAATTAATTTTAGAAGCACATTTCAATATATTAAACAATTCTATATTACATATCCGTTACCATTACAGGAGATCAACAAGCCTATATGTATTTTATACTGATTCTATTCCACAAAAATATTAAATTATGCTCCATACCATTAAACAGACCTTTAACAGAAAAGCAGTGACAGAACGTGGTGAATACTGTATATACTGTATATTCACACACTTATTTATATATACATATATGTAACTATATATATAAAATTACAAATATATATTTAGCCTTGTTATATATATAGTTATATATACAAACATGTATATCAATATTTTATATATAGAGGATATAAATAAAGAGTGAGAGAGGGAGAGAGAGTGAGAGAGTGAGAGGGAGAGGGAGAGGGAGAGGGAGAGGGAGGTCTGTTTGAGCCAGTTTCTAAATTGCTGTCTTCTGTGTTCTTGAAGGCACTTTCATGTTGTGCGCTTGCTTGGGGCTTTGCTGAAAATGCGATCCTGTTTATGCATCAGACAGGGCCCCTCGCTGGCAGCTGATAAAGCCTTATCACTGGGGTAGCACACTTCCACTTACCAGGAAAGGCCTTACCGGGAGCCCCGCGACGGGCTGGGTGGCGCGGGACGCTGCCTCGCCGAGACCTCGCTGCCTCGTGCTCCGTGCCCCGTCTCGTACCCCAAAGAATAGGGGCCGGGGGTCACACCGCAGCCCGGCCCTTCCGACGGGCCAAAGCGGAGCCCCGCGACGGGCTGGGTGGTGCGGGACGCTGCCTCGCCGAGACCTCGCTGCCTCGTGCTCCGTGCCCTGTCTCGTACCCCAAAGAATAGGGGCCGGGGGTCACACCGCAGCCCGGCCCTTCCGACGGGCCAAAGCGGAGCCCGCGTAGCAGCTGAATGCATTTAATGCGGCTGAGATCACCTAATGATGCACAGACCCCGGGGTTCTGTTTACAGTGAAAAGCACCTTGGTGTGGATGAGTAATGGTGCCATTTACCTCTTGGCACACTGATATGAGCATCAGTCAGGCTGGCTGTAATTAATATTTCCTGCTATAAGGAGATACTGAAGACCTGTTAGAAACGGGCAGTAAGTGCTTATATAAGGATCGGTATACAGCAAATTACACATTCCCATGAAACAGTGTTTCCCAGTCCAGTCCTCTGGGACCCACAGCCGGTCCATGTTTTCGCTCCCTCCGAGCTCCCTGCCAGATAGTCCACAAAACGTGGACTGTCTGCGGGTCCCCAAGGACTGGAGTGGGAAACAGTGCCCTGGAAACATACCAAATCCTACCCAGTATTCTTGTGCCGCTGACAGCCCAGGATAAAGGCAGCGGGAGATTAGTGCGTCTCGTAGTGAAACATACGATTTGCAGCCATAAAATGGGCTTCGAGTGGTGCTTTCCCGCGACATAATCATTATCACTTGTTAATCGTACTCAAAAAAAATGGCTGGCCGGAACCCAGCCGCAGCCTCGGGGGTGGTATGTGGCTCAGCAGGTTAGGACACTGTGCCAGTGACTGGAGCTCCTGGAGTCAGCAGAGTGGGCCCTTGAGCAAGGCCCTTAACCCCCAATTGCTCAAGGGCCTCTCTGATCCAGCTTTCTCAAAGGAATGTCACTTTGTATAAAAGTGTCTGTTAAGTGATGCAATGTAATGTGTCCCACCAGCCCCTTGTTTCTCGCTTAGAGAGAGGGACCCTTACAGTCTGGGTGTGCCGCCATCCTCCACTGACTTTGAAGTGCGCAGAACTTGTGCCTGAAACACTTGCAGGACGACGTCGAGGCGTGCTTATCTCGGGGGGGGGGGGGGCTTTCCACTTATCTCCACTTGTCAGCCCTCAGTGGAGCTTCAGAAGGCCGCCGACACTAACCTGTCGATCATGCCGCGACTACAGGACCCAGGCCCGGCCGGCGCCGGGCTTCCCCAGAGCAGACCAGCTTGACCCCAGCAGGGTCTCGTTCAGTAGGTGTGCCTGCAAAACGAGATTCTTCTTTGCCTGACCCATGAATACACATCTGTACCACGAAACAGAAGCGGTTAAGGATTCGTTCAGATCCGAAAAGGTTGCTTGTTTAAACACCCTGGGAGCAGAGTGCTGAACCTGAATTGCAAGAAGTAACTGAGGTAACTAAAGAGTGACGCAGAGATAATGTAAATAATGGAAAATCAAACACTGCTGAAACAGAAGAGAGGTCGCCCGTAGCTCACAGCTCGACATCCTCTCTGGTACCACTAGGTGCCATTAAACTAAGGATATAAGAGGCAGAGGCAGAGAGAGAGCGATGGAGAGGACATGGACAGAAAGGGAGGCAGGCTCACGCGTAAAACCGCATTAAAATCAATCAGCTTCCTTGCAGACAGCTTTCATAAAGTTTGAAAAGTTGTTTGGGCAAAAAAAATGCAGTATGGTTTTATGTTTTATTGCCCAGATTTCTGGGGCAGTATCCAGACACGTGAAGCGGTCATATTGGGATTAATCACGTTAGAATAAAGTGCAGGTGGACACTGGCCTGACGCTGGGTGGTCAGAACAAACGTCAGTAAGCAGCAACATTTGTCAATGCGAAAAAAACTGCTCTGGATATTACTTCAATATTCCATAGGTCTTTACGTTCTCCTCTACCTGCCATAAACCCTGTGGTCAATCACAGGCATAAATCAATCCCACTGCTGCACGCGATCTTCGGAGCGTCCAAAATGCTTCCTTAAAAGGGTTACAGTAAGGTCTGTGATTCATCAGGCCAAAGGGACCGCACATTGTTCTCATAGTGCAGTGATCTGAGCTAGATTTGGGAAAAAATGTCAGGGAGATTGCAAGAGATGCGAGCAAACTTATTTTTTTAAATTAGATTTTTAAAGTGAAAGGACGTATATGCTGGGTGCCACGGTCCAGACTTCTGGGCCTCCGTGCGACTGAGACGTCGGGACAGGATGAGGGTTGAGGTAGCGGGGGAGGGTGCATCAGCGAGAGGGATAGCGGGGAATGGCGGCCGGGTGGCCGCCCTGCAGACTGTGGGAGCCGGGAGACTGCTTTCGCCGTGATTAGCGGTCAGACCGGAATGGCGAATAGGGATGACTGCATTTGCCGTGCCATTTGTGGCCGTCGCATGTCAAGTCGGAGGGCAGAGATAAAAATGAGCCCGGCAGATGGACGGACTGGGAAATGAGAACGGACGTCCCGTGATTAAAACCGCGCTGTAAAACAAAACCGAAGTTAAAAAGTACGGCAGCACTTCCGTGACAAGCCGAGAGCGAAACGGCCGGCTTCAGCCATAAATCAGAGGATCAAAAGCAAAACATGGCAGAAAGGCAACCGAGGAAAAACAAACGAGAGGCTGAAGCGAGGCAGATAGAGGCTGAAGCGAGGCAGATAGAAGCTGAAGCGAGGCAGATAGAAGCTGAAGCGAGGCAGATAGAAGCTGAAGTGAGGCAGATAGAGGCTGAAGCGAGGCAGATAGAGGCTGAAGCGAGGCAGATAGAAGCTGAAGTGAGGCAGATAGAGGCTGAAGCGAGGCAGATAGAGGCTGAAGCGAGGCAGATAGAAGCTGAAGTGAGGCAGATAGAGGCTGAAGCGAGGCAGATAGAGGCTGAAGCGAGGCA
>JAODKL010000040.1:11544293-11556914 GCA_026780765.1 Petrocephalus schoutedeni | reverse complement strand
CAAAACCGTGGGCTGTGTGGCAGGAAGTGTGGAGGGAGCAAAACCGTGGCCTGTGTGGCAGGAAGTGTGGAGGGAGCCATGACCCCAAGCCTCTCCTACGTCCTTCTCAGACGTATGGAATAAAAAAAAGTTTGTAAGACCACCATGGCCAGAAGCAACAACTTACCCCCAAAGCATGAGGCTACCAGCAGTATAAATGACCATTGGAGCATGACTGGCGTTTGAGTTCCATGTAGGTCAACTGCTCCACTTTTCACTTCTCTTTGAGAATCCTAACTTAGAACAAACTTTTCTGTTTTCCCATGAGCAGTTAACCTCAAAATACTTTCATGCTACTGTATTCAAGTCATAAAATTGCAGTCACTGTATGGCATAGAAAAAAAACAGGCCCACTTGTTAATTACTTCACAGTTAGAGCCCGATGATGCTTTGTCATCAGGCCATTAAAATGCTTCTCTTCTGCCCTTCCATACAGCTTCATAAACTGCTAAGAAAGGCAACAGACGAGCATCTAAAATGTAATACTTCATGACAGTAACAATATAAAGACTGGCTGGAACTGCCAGGAAGCACGAGGAAGTAACCTTGAAACTGGAAGGAAATAATCAGGCAGAATCAAGCTACAAGAATGCTTAGTGGCAGTCAGAGGAGGCTACAACTCTAGGTAGGAGGTAGGGAAGTCCATGAAGTACTTGGAGGAAGATGCAATCACAGGAGAAAGCTGGGCTTCTGTGGCATTGGTCAAGTAAAGAGCTTTAAGCAAATACCAATGTACCATATTCCCTACAAAGTTCTCAAAGTTCTAAAAATTGCACAACTAGTGCAGAAATTGAGATGAGTCCTGGACTGACAGTGGCACCCCAGGGAGAGAAGTACTTTGCTACATATAATACAGTATTCAGGAGGAGGAAAAACACAGGGCAATTCAGCAAAGAAGACAGTAAAGACCAAGTCTTCTTGGATTTAGTTAATCAATTACTGGCACAGCATCCAGGGTGTCCCCTAGTTCCAGCTCACTGACACCTCCTACTGGACAAACTGTTGAAAACTGAAACATGGGAAATGCAAACGGCACGATTTGTCACATGCAGACAAATATGGAAGCAATAAAAATGTTTGAAAAACCCAAAACCTTTTGCAATATAGTTTTATTAGTTTTATATGGAAGAGCCAGTTTTAATATGGTTTACAAATATATTATTTGGTGCTGTAAATCAAGACCGCAAACAAATTCCAGAAGAGGAGAGAAAACACTTTTTGGGAGCTTCTACAAATTAAAGTAAAATCATTAACAGGAGGGAAAATTGCTTTAATGCAATAAATGTCCCGAAAATTCTGTGAATTTGTCTCATAAGCCTCTGGACATAGAAGAACCTGGTGTCCTTAAAGAAAATGTCAAACAGCCAATGAGACAAAGTGACAGCAGCCAATCCCAAGGCACAGGTGTTTAAGGAAAAACAAAGTTAAGACATTTTGATATCCTTATTGCTGAGACGAGCTTCCATATAAGGCACACCACCATGGAGAGAAACTGTTTAAAACAACCAAATGCAGAATGAGAATTAAACCTTGAAAACATACAGCAGCCGTTAAGATCAAATTTATTCAATATAAAAACCCCACCCCACTCTTTGCGACAAGTGATTAGTCGAAAATTCTAGCCTATGCAGGTTGACTACCATGTATATTACGCAGCAAGGGAGTCGGGAAGTGGTTGGGGATATCGTAAGGTGTACATTGCCGATTTAGAGGACAGCTGTGCGAATCTGCACCAGACGTACCGCACTCTGACGCCGTTTTCCCCCACGGCTATTCCCAACCCTATAACTGTATAACTCAATGTCTACCAGGTTAAGTTACAAGGTTTGTTATTTAAAAGTGTACAAACAAGATACTCATACATCATAGACTTAATAAATTAAAAATAAAGTTTAACAACTGGATTGAAAGTCAAACTTCTCAAAGCTGCTGCAGCCAACTTTCCAGGTACCGCTTAAAATCCTTCAATTCTCTTAGTGTCACCGTTAATTAATCAAAACACAGGGGGCGGGGCGATGAGAGACATCTGACACACCACCCAATGCAATGGTGCATCAGGGGAACATTAACAGGCATGCATGTGTGTGACCTACAGATAAATACAACTGCCATACTCTTCATGACCACAAGGGGAGACTCTAAAGCACTCAGGCTTGGGACACGAGTTATATACATTCATCCTAACAACTGCCTGATAAATACAGTGTGGAATACAAATTAAACTAAGAAACCCTGCAGTCTAATGGCCAACTGACAGATGAACATAAAACTGTCTGGTATGACATGGTCACATGTTACTATGTCAAACGAGATTAATCCCAGTTTTCAGCTCTCTCGTACTACACAGGCTCAAACTAGATGAACCGGATAATCTTTAGAATCAGAACAGCACCCAAAATCAATAACTCATTTACACCACTAATCTGTACTTAATGTGATTTAAGAGACTTCATATATTTAAAGTGATTTAAGATCGCATAGCAGCTTAATGATTTCGTTACAGCATATAATGTTAGAAGACACTGTGCCACAGTCCTTCAGGAGTATAAAAAAAAACAATCATAAATGCCATGAGCGCGCAGCATGACACCCCTTCGAAACCTCAACCGGTTAAGGTGTTATGGTAATGCAGGAGGAATCTCCGGCACCTTCAAAGTCAATACGTCATAATGACAAAGTGCATTGACACCCGTCTTCACGCAGCACAGGTATGGAGAAGAGGTACGTCACACAGAGGCAGCTCTGCCTCATTCGCTTCCGCATTGGTTTATAACACCACCTGTCATTTATATTCAGCATTTAGTGCCATTTTAGTTCCTCCTTCATTTAACACCATTTTGAGTCAGCGACACCACCTCCCTGTGATAAAGTGCACACGCTCCAGGACAGACCTGCAGCAGGAAATGAGGAACTGTCACAAACACCAAGGGAACAACCAGTCCCCCCAAAACAGCAGTGATGGATTTAGTGGCTGCCCTTAACACCACGACTACTAGAAGGCCTTTTTGGAGGCTGGCATGGACATCAAGATGCTGGGCTTCTCGTCGATGACCCTGACAATGAGGTTGTCGATGTACTCCTCCAGCTCCAAGATCTTCTCCTCCTTCTTGCTGATCTCAGCCTGCTGCTTCACCACAAGTGTGATCAGCTCCTCCTGGGTCAGCTGGGAGTAGGGTCCACCCGTGGGGGCGGCAGTCACCTGGAAAAAACGGACCATCTGACTGAAACTGGGCGCCGCGGCGGTGAGATGCACGCACTGGTGAGCACACTCATTTTGTAGGTTTGCCAACATTAGGAAAGATCGTTGCTCAGACATTTATGTCACTACATTCTAAAACATACCCGACAGGAATAACTGGCTGAATAAGTATACAACATGACTGCATTCCAGCTTATATGCATTACTGAAAAAGTCTATGAAGAACTGGGAAATTGCATGCTTATGCTGATTACTCTGATTCCTACGCCACTAAACCTTTCCTAAGATGAATCTCAAAAGGGAAATGTGTGACCAATACCTTTGGTTTTCCCAGAACCAGCTCATTGGTGTCGGTTGGCTTGCGGTCTCGCCCTGGCTGAGGGCTTGAATAGATCTGGCCCTCGGAGCCCAAGGGCTTTACTGGGTGTGGCCTGTGAAGCGGAGAACCGGATTTGCAGGTTCAAACCAACAAGAAACTAACAAAACAATGGGTGAAACGAGGCACATTAAATCACATTTTCCTCCCGACAGTATCAGTGGGGATGATGCAACCATACAAACCATATCAAGGTAGGCACAAGCACAAACAACACCCACGAGTTCCCAATTCCTTGGAACTGCGGGGCGGTAACTGGAGTTTTAAAAACTTCATTTATGAAACTCCCATCACATGCAAATTTACCACATACAGCTGCCAGTGTTTTGCCAAATTCTGAAGTTTGTGGGAAATTATTGCAACGGTTGGAAAGGGTGATAACTTTCCCGAAAATCCTGACAAATTAAACTTAAAATGTAAAATAGCAAACGGAACAACAGGACTCTAAATGCCTGCCTTAAGAAGTACTTATGCTTATACTTGAGGACTGGTGGGTGACTTCTTATAAATACTTTAAGAAACACGAAAACAGCTTGTTCCAAGTTTACCTAAATTGTGCTCCAAGGGCCAAATGAGGCCAGATGGAAGTGATACCTGGCTCACAAGAATCAACGTAATTCAGAAGAGCTGATTGGTGCAATCTGTTGACACCAGGGGGCATTTGACTATCAAGTATAATTACAAATCAAAAATAAAGCAGATTATCACCCTCAGATTTTAACTTGGAGCTTTACATAAAAAAATCCACCTGAAGTTTGGTTCAGTATACTTGGCCTTTGGATGAAAATGGAAGCTTTGGACTCGGAGAAAGGACTGCAAATAATAAAGCCAGCAATACTCTCCCTTAAATCAAAAACAGCACACTGCCACCGGAGAAATCCGTGTGCACCGCACAGTCAGACAATGCAAGCTTCACCGGCTACCTGCCAACCGTCCAGATCACTCAGAACTGAAGCTGCTCCACAGGCAAGACGGGACTCGAGGGTCAGAGATAGTCTCACCTGCGTAGGCTTGAGGCTGGCTCGCCCATTTTCCCTATTGCTCCACTTCTGCTGCTACTCTGGACAGACACTGACTGTGACTCGGACGGCGTTACCCAAGCCCGCAGGAGGGTTTTCCCACCAGAGGCGACACCACGCTGAGCAGCGCCCTCTTCTGCTGCAGACATTTGGGGCGCAGGGGAGGTCAGGAGGAAGGACACCGGGGAAGGAGCTGAGGGAAGGGGGTCAGTGGCCACCAGGTTTTTCTTGCTCTGGAGAACAGCACTCCCTCTCTTGGCTGGACCTCCTAGATTCTGGACCTCAGGTTCCATGTTCGGTTCCCCTGTCCTCAATGTAGACGCCTTGGGTTCCTGTTTGAACAGCTGCTCTGTTGTAATTTTGTCTGCATTATTTGCAGGTGCTGATGGAGCCCTTTTCTTCTTTGTAAACAGACTGCTTTGGACATCAGAACTCCCTTCAGCAGAAGGTTTCCCAGTCACTTCAGTCTTTGGATCTGGAGATTTAGCAGACGCATAAGCAAATCTAGTGAACGGGTCAGCTATACTGCTGGAAAATATTTTTTCCAAATCTTCCTCAGACATTTTCTCAGACTTATTCTCCGACTCCAGGGGTAAGGCCCAGGGATCATTGGACAGGAAGAAATCATTTGGGAAAGGGTCCAGTTCAACTACTTGCTGCTTAGCAGGTGACTTCTCAACAGCTTTTTCTTCACAAGCTGGCTTCAAAACATTGGTCTTTACAAAAATACTATCAGAGAAGAAATCAGTGTCTTCTGCTACAGTTGTGGACACTTCATTGATTTCTTCACTTCCAGATACATTCCCTTGTACCTTCGTGTTCTTAGCTTCATTTTTGGGTTTCTGGGTCACCATTGAACCAAGATTTTCCTGAACTGGGCCGTTTCCAGCTTTATCCAGAGGACTTTGTTTGGGTTTGACCAGAGAACCATCTTTGGTACTCTTAAGCGGTGTTTTGGTTTCACTATGAGATTCAGCATCTTTGACCACAACTGGATCCTTAGAGAGGAATAAATCATTTGGGGTTGAGCCCAGTTCTACCATCGGCTCTTTAACAGGTGAGATCTTCACAGCTTTTTCTTCAAAATCTGGCCTTGACCCACTGGCCTTCCCAAAAATACTACTGGAAAACAGGTCAACATCTTGTGCCATAATCAGGGATTCTTCAATGATTTCACTTCCAGATACCTTCCCTAGTACCTCATCTTCATTTTCGGGTCTTTGGGTCACCACTGACGCAAGCTTTTCTTGAACTAGGGTGTTTCCGATTGCAGCTTTATTCAGAGAACTTTGTCTGGGTTTTGCAGAAGAATCATCTTTGGTACTTTTCAGAGGTGTTGTAGAATCACCCTGAGATTCAGTATCCTTGCCCACCACTGGATCCGTCGAGAGGAATAAGTCATTCGGGAATGGGTCCGGTTCAAATACCTGCCATTTAGTGGGGGACCTCTCAACAGCTTTTCCTTCAAGATCTGGCTTTGTCACATTGGCAGTCTTCACAAAAATGCTACCAGATAACAGGTCAGCATTATGTGCCATTGTCATGGATGCCTCATTGATTTCTTCGCTTCCAGCTACCCTTTCTAGGTCCTCGGTGTCCTTAGCTTCATTTCTGGGTTTCTGGGTGACCGCTGAGCCAAGCCTCTCTTGAACTGAGGTGGGAGCTTTATTCAAAGAACGTTGTCTGGGTTTGACAGGAATACTGTCTTTTGGACTCTTAAAAGGTGCTTTAGTATGACCCTGAGATACAACATCCCTGCCCTCCAATATTGTGGAAGTCTGCAAGCCTTTTGGTGATTCATCTTTGTCTTCACCAACATCAAGCTCAGTGTTCTCCAACTTCTCATGCTTCAGCAGGACACGAGGCTTTGCCAGTGGGGCAGTGTTTTGGACTTTTGGTGTCGTTTCCAAAAAGACTCTAGATGCAAAAGGGTTCGGTTTTTCCATCGATGGACCAGCCTTTTTGGGAATCTCACCTGGTTCAGTTGCGACTTTGGGCTTGGGAGGGACCACTGGTCGCTTACTACTTATTGGTGTCCTCTTCCACATTGGAAATGGTTCTTCCTGGTCCCGGTTTTCTGTCATCCTACCCTGCAAAGGGTCTTGTATGCTTTTGCTATTCAAGTCTGGGCCATCCACACTCATTTCAGGCTGGTCAGAATCATCTCCGTTTCTCTTCTGCTTCAGATTCACCTCTGAAATCACCATATCCCACTTAATTTGTCCCTGAACACCATGTCTTCTCCTTGGGAAAAGCTCATCATAATCTGGAAGTGGGAGGGGTAGCCGTTTGTTGCTTTGGAATATGGAGGATTCTTTTTCTCTAGAATCAGAAACTTCTGCAATAGGGTTTAAATACCCACTTGCAGCAGCAGTTTTAGAAGACAGGCTTCTTGGGGCGACTTTAGGTTTTCCTTCCTCTGCGTTTTGAGTTCTGTCACTATAAATAGATGAGGGAATCGCATGTTTTGGAGGGGCGTTTTGACCAGGAGGGAGAGGAGCTTGCCGCTCTTGGCTCGTGGAAATTCTGTTGGAATCAGTTTCTAGATTCTCATTAATACTGTTGAGAGAATCAGACGAACTTCTCCTGACATTTGGAGGAGCAAGGGAGGAATGCAGGGTGGAAAACATGTCAGGGGATTCAGTAGGGATGGCAGAGCTAGGGGAGAATGAGGAGGGGAGATGGGACTCGATGTAGGGGTCTGTGTCTGCAGATGGGGAAGGGAGCGTGCCCTGATTAGTTTCAGCGACAAATCTGCCAGGAGGTAAAAAACACAAAACTCAGAGAGAGATCGGCAAGTCAGCCCTTCCAAACAGCATGAACCATCAGGGCCCCCAAGCACTGAGAATCTGAAGAATCACAATCCGAAACATGACATACAGGCTAGCAAGCTACAAACCAGTAGCTTCAGGATTCAAGAGTTAATACATTTAAACAGAATTGAGATAAACAGGATCCTTAAATATTTTATATCACCTACAAGACTTTCCTTTTATGTACTTTTCCTTAAATCACTACAAATTTTTACAACCGTTATGCAAAAAGTCAATTTAATACAATAATCCTTTGATAACACAGCATAACTGTGAGCCAGAAATTAGAATGAATGCCCCTGTTAGCCAATCATTTGCACATAGCAAGACTCAACTTCTCATAGCTGCATAACATTCCATGCATTCCAAGTCGATGCCAGCCGACGCGCAAAGCATTACTCAGCGTGTCCCTAACCTTGCCTCAGATTCGGTAAGAAACTGTTCCTCAGCTCCCTCCAATACAAAAATCCCTTATAGCAGAAGCATCAGGTCTCACTCACCATTAGAACGCAGCACTGTGCATAAGTTCACAAAAAACAACATCAAAACAAATCCCGTCAAAGGAGCAGACTCAGTGTCACACACACACTACCTGTTAGTGACTGCAAGTGAGTTTATCACTGCTAGCACAACCTGCCTGACACCATACCACTGCGGTGAGCACACCCACTCAGTTTGCAAGCAGCTACCAATCACAAGGCCAAATTTGCCAGAGCACAATTAGAGCAACGCATATAAGGTGGATTACATACTTCCCCAAACTACAAGAAACGTATTTAAGAGATTAGTCCCAAAAGACATTTACATTTGTATATGGTTGAGAAGATATTTCTGAAAAACTCCACCAGCAAGTGCCACTAACAGTATAGAGAAAAATAAAATCTCACGCAAGCTTTGGCAACACTCAAACATTTATATGCACTAATTTCCCACATTTTCAGACTTCTCAGTTAATTTTTACTTTGGATGGATATGTCACTGTGATAGATTAGGGAGTAACACCAATTCCCACCGGAAAGATCTTCCACCCTACACAGCAGAGGCTATAGGAGAGGACAGGGATCAAGGTGTATTTTACTGAACCACCAGAACCATATTTATTTAGTTGTGTATTGTTTATAATGGGTTCTAGATGGCTTAACAGAGCAAAAATATCATTAATTGATTAACCTCCAATTAGCAAACAATAAACATCCATAAGACTATCCAATTGTTTTTTATTTTTTACATCCAATCCTCCACTTTGAAAATTTATCTAGGTACATTGATACATTATGTGCCATCTAGAACCCAAACATCAGAACAGTGGGAGGGAGGGAGAAGAACTTCAGAAACAAATCCATAACAGCAGGGACATTTCACCAATGGTCAGTAGCACCTGATGCCTTCGTCACTGGGGCACAGCGCATCCCAGCAGTCATGGAGCAAACCCGGTGAGGGCCGAGTTTGGCCACATGAAGCAATTGGCTCTTCTCTAACGCTTACGACAAACTGACAGCTCATGCTACTGACCTGCAGCTGATTGATCTGAAACGCGAAAAACCCTGCCGCTGCACTGACCTTGGCTTGACGGGGTAGACCTTGGCTGTGCGGTTGGGGAAGCCCGTGGAGCTCTGGTTGTTCTGCGAGGCTTGCTGAGGGCTCTCCTCGAAGGGGTTCGGGGGCTCCGGACTAAGCGGGATCTCCTCAAAGGGGTTAGCCGAGCCAGACTGCGGCGGGGGCTCCTCCGAGCCACGCTTTCCTTCCTGGGATGCTGCAGAATGTTCCTCCTTCCTTCTCCCAATGCCAAACAGAGACGACAGCCTGTCGGACACCGTGGGCTCCTCTCGGGTGCTGGGTTCCACAGATTTCTTGGAGTCCTCCTGCCGCCTGCGCTCTTCAGCCCGCCTGGCCTCCTCCTGCTTCCCCCTCTCCTCCTCCTCTTGCTTCTTCTTCTGCTGCTCTTCCAGTTTTCGCTTCTCATCCTCCAGTTTCTTCTTGTCCTGCTCTTGCCGTCTCCGCCGCTGCTCCTCGAGCCGAGCACGCTCCTCTTGCGCTCTCTCAGCCTGTTGGCGCTCTTCTTCTAGCTGGGCCTTCTGTTTGGACTCTGCCCGGTACGAGGGAAGGCTTAAGCCCTTGAGGGAGTCCACAGAGACATCTGAGGGGTTCCTGCCAAGAACCGGGCGCACGTCTTCTGTGGAGCCCTGACTGGAGCTGGGACCTTTGGGGTCAGCTTCTTCGGTGTAGACATGGCTGCCGTTGATGCAGACGCCGGACTCCGCGACGGTCTGCTTGGAGCGATTCAGCAGGCTGAAGGGGCCCAGTGACGTCTTGCTGTCGGAACTGCCTGTGCGTTTGTGGGTCAAGAACGTGAATTTCTTCTTGGCTGCAAGAAACGATACATAACGTCTGTCAGATACATACAGGGAGGACATCTGGGCTGGAACAGTTATCATGGGAAGTCCTACTCACTTTCTGGGGAGTCCACATTGAGGCCAGACGAACGGCTACCACTGAGAGCAGAGTTCTTTTCAGGAAGAGTACCCAACGTGGACATCGACTGGGAAATGTTGCGCTGCAAGTTGGACTTTGGGCCGAACAGAGATTTTATCTTTGACTTCTTCTTGGCGGCAGAGGAGTCTGCGTGGGCGTCGGCGTCGTCCTCGCTGTCGGTCATCACCTGCGTGACGGAGGGCACTACGGCGGAGGCAGAGTCGGAGAAGACCGTCTTCTTGGCGCGGATCTTGTCCTTCAGCTTGCCGATATGCGAGCGCGGTTTCTCCTGCATGGACAAATCGAACATGCTGGCCGTGATGTTGTTCCTCATGAACTGGATGTCCAGCAGAACTTCTCCCCGGTCCTTATCAGCCTTCCCATTTTTGTCCACCAGCTTGAACCACCTAAACAAGAACACAAAATCAGCGTTACATTTCTCATACCACTGTCCAGCTTTCATATTTTGAGATGTAAAAACAGCTAAAGACTATAATAAAAAAAACAAACTATTACACTCAGTCACACGCGCAATTCTGTGGGCATTAACTATATTAGATATACTTATGGAGGCACATGGAGGCGACGATTTATTCTGCTTATATTTATTTTGATTTATTAGCCTATATGGCCAGTTGTGCCCATTAAGTTAGAAATGCAGCTTTGCACTTTGCCTTTCTGACCTGAGAATATCATGCTTCACTCATCTGTGAAGAGCAGCCCGCCCTCCCCTCGCCCCCCCCATGCCTGCTCCCCCCTCACCCCCCCATGCCTGCCAGTTCTCCTTGGCTACAGCCCATAATGTACACAATACCAGCAACCACAGTTTACCCACCAGAGAGGAAGAGGATGAATCTAAAACAAGCATTTGCCCTGAGCAACAGGAAACTCGATACATAAGACATGGTACATGAATTACACGCTGGTGTTAAGGTACACTAAGAGGTGACGTATGAAGGCCGTGCTGCACTCTGGGCTGGGAGCTTGGAGTAAGCTTCCTAATGCTAATGGAACAATGAATGGAACAGAAATCTGATTAAGAATCACCTGAAAATCATTACATTTTAGCCATTGTTAAAAACACATGCAATCTGCCATTAGATGCAGCACTAAGAGGATCACACAAATTACCAACAGAAAAAAAAAACTGGAAAGTGAATTAAGTAATTTAAGTAACAGAAAATAGTAAGTAAGTAAGCTGATATAAGAGAAAGCCAGCAAGTTTGAATAAACCACATACACAGTCATTCCCAACATTTCCCATCAATTTGTTCGAAAGTGTCTAGATACCTTCCTACTGTACAATAACTGCTCACTCACATGGAAAGTTTAAAAGACTTTTCCAAGGGCCAGTGATTTCCACAGAAAAATTGTGATTACGGCAAATTGAGTAATCCGTTTATAAAACATAGCTTAAAATTCCCAAAACTCCAGGTGTCAGGGAAAAACACCACAAAATCCAGATGCACTGGATGACATCAGCTAGCAGTGCACCTGTCCTCCAGGCCTGACCTTGGACTAGACACGGTCACTGACAGCTGAGCACAGGGAGAAAAAGTCACATGCTAACAAGCTCACAGCTGAACCTATCACAGGGCTAAGGACATTGGGCAAGTAGGGCAGCATCCAAACAGAATGGAAATATGAATTAGTGCAGACGGGCAGTAATTTTGGGGTCCTGGTTGAGATTCTGACTGCAAACTTTATACTACACCGTAATACTCCATGTATGTTCCATCGTTTGCCTACATTTGCTTATTCCACCTGAGGGATTCAAGAGGATTCAGCCGAAGGAGAAGCGAAGATCATATTCTGCTTAAAATCGGGTTAATTGCATTAGCATCTTAATTTGGACTAACGCAGTGTCATTGGGGGCAGACCACTGGGGGGGAAGCAAAATCAGCAAATCTCATTGGATAAACCACCTGCTGTCTGGGACCGGCAGAGGATTCTGAGAAGCAAGGGAGCTGGTTTTCATATTCGAAGAAACACAAAACCATCCAGCTTTACTGGGAGGGACAGATGCCCCCAAAACCATTCTGCCTGTCCTGCCCAACCCGTTTTCCCCACCAACACTGAAAGGCATCCCATTCAGCGCATTTACAATTGAAGCATGAATAGGGACATGCTGACTGCAGTGACAAGGGCGTTTTTAGACAACACGGGTGCAGTGTGCCATTCTCACTTACATACTGAAGTCCACGTCAGCTTGGAACTTTATAGAAACAGAAACAGCATCGAGATTCAGCACAGTTAAATCTGGATAAGTCCCCTATACAGCCATATACAGATACGAATAAAACAGACTATGAGCACATGGGCAGCTTTAACAGCAAAAATCGTCCGTCCTCTAAGTGCATTCTGAAATTGACTCTGGGAAAACCCCATGCATCACAGTTTCCACGGCGTCAATGACACGCGAAGCACAGCGATCAGCCTGAAAGCCAGCTGGACAGTCACAGCCACACAGTCACAGCCAGAGCGCAGCTCCGGAACCTGCCCTCATGGCCATTGCATGGACAGTCACAGCCAGAGTGCAGCTCCTGAACCTGCTCTCATGGCCATTCCATGGACAGTCACAGCCAGAGTGCAGCTCCGGAACCTGCCCTCATGGCCATTGCATGGACAGTCACAGCCAGAGTGCAGCTCCTGAACCTGCCCTCATGGCCATTCCATGGACAGTCACAGCCAGAGTGCAGCTCC
>JAODKL010000040.1:11311051-11322565 GCA_026780765.1 Petrocephalus schoutedeni | reverse complement strand
GCCAAACACTGTAACTGCACATGAACAATACGGCCGTTATACTGCCCCACAGGCCAAACACTGTAACTGCACATGAACAATACGGCCGTTATACTGCCCCACAGGCCAAACACTGTAACTGCACATGAAAATGAAAGGCGATTGATATTTTATCAACTCTGAGTTTTTACCGAAATCGCGTTACTTTGGTTGTTTTATGTCGTGACAAAATATTTTAGTTCAACTACGCTCCGTTTTGAAGAAAACAGTGTGGGAAGTACAGTGCTTACAAAATCCACGACAAAATCAAGGCAACACATTTCCTGTGTAAGCGCAGTTACTGTGTTTTGCCTTTGTAGGGCAGTACAAACGTCATGGGGGGACCCAAATCGATATAACGTGTAGGCATTAAGAACGTCCTTAGAACAAGAATCTCTAGAACTACGACGCCAACACATGGGCACGACAAGTTAGATTTACACTACAGCTCTAGTTTTACTGGACCCTTGGTAATTTTATATACAGCTGTACACATATACACACTTCTCCTTAAAATATTAAAAGTTTCAAGCAGTTACATACCTGCTCCAGCTTAGCAATGAGCTCCGCCGGGGTCATTATATCCTGGCTGTCATCCTCGCTCCTGTCACTTGCCTCGGAAAACGCATCGGCCATTGTTGTAGGTTTGTGCAACGATACCGAAGTATCCGATTTTAAAAGGCGGGTATTTATATTATACTAAACCAGTAAAAGATCAGCCAGCTAGCTGCAGCCCATTGACATTAACCATTAAAGCAAACTACACAGAGAAGCATTCCGCTGTTACGCTAAATAATGTGCATTACAACCAGCACACGAACCCTGCAGCTTATTTTGCCGGCTATTCCCAATTCCATGTAGCTGTGGAGCTTCTTAACAATAACAAGAAACGCGCCACTTCCCGGTTGCAATTTCCCGCCAAGCACTATACGTCACTCTCAGAACCGGAAGCTGGGCGTGGCCAAAGCCTCCGGGGCGTGCCATGTTTTCGGCCATATTTGTTGAGGCAATAAGAAGCACTGCGGCCACTAGGTGGCGCAGAAACGGCGCTCGGGGAGAGTGCTCGTGCAAAGTCAGCACAGGAGCAAACCCCAGATATTTTGTCGTTGTCCCGTTAAAATAGCATGTAATTAAACACAAATATCTTCTGCTTAAATCTTATTGCAAATGTCATTCACAAAAGATACTCTATAAAATTCAATGGCTCTTAATATCTGTGCTGAATAATTGAGTTTATATTTAGATATGTGTTTCAGTTGTATGACTAATTACGGTGAGCGCAGTTAATTAGCACAAGGTTAAATACGATCGTAGTCCCTCACTGTGAGCAACCACATTGATTGGAAACGCACTCTATAAATCTCTTTGAAGTTATCTAATATTTCTCTCCATATTTAAGTTATTCAAAAGGGGAAGGGTGGTTGCGTGATGAAATGATGCGTGAAATAAAACAAGAGCTTTTTTAAAAAAAAATGTTACGCATAATTTTTCATATAACTCCGAAAAAAATATGTTGTGAGAGGAACACTGCGCTACTGCGTGTATTATTTTAGTATGGCTCAGTAGTATTAGAGTTTCCTGTCTGAAAAACACCGTTAAACACGTTCAGTGAGTTACTCCTCAGTTCTGAAAGGTGTGATGTCTCCCTTTAGATTGCATGCACCTTTTGCACCTTGCATACTCTGTGAAGGTTGATAACTGACAGTCCTGCACATCCAGAGCCGGCCCAAGGCATAAGCGAACTAAGCGGTTGCTTGGGGCCCCCACACCACCAGGGGCCCCCACGAGCACTTGAAATATCAAGATATCCTGACGTACAGTAGGTGGTGGGGGGCCCCCAAATCAAATTCTGCTTAGGGCCCCATAAAGGCTCGGGCCGACCTTGTGCACATCTGTTGGTCCACCTCTGATAAATCCTTGATACAATGACTGGATTAGCGATGGATAAGATACTTTACATAACCAACATTTTATTAATAGGAATAATAATCCACACAATGTGCATTTATAACACCAGGGGTGTATTAAGGCTCAGCACAACTTCTGTCCAGTGCATTGAAACAAAGCCAATGCTGTCCTGCTTCCAACTGGCCCACAGCTATGCATGAGACACCATGCTGAATACCCAGAGGCCTCAAGCTTTCGGGAAATTAAATGAAATATTCTGACTTGGCATAAATAAAATACACAGGGGAGACTTCAAGTGTAATCAGTGATGATATCAACATGCAGATATAGTGGTCTAAGGTAATCCCCACCTGCCCGGTGCTAAATGCCTGAATTGTAATAACGGCTTAAATACTACACTGCAGAGGTAACTATTCAGACATCACCCACTGCTACTGAAATATTACTGGCAACAAAGAAAAAATGGAAATATGTATTATTTTCCCAAATTACAGTTTTACCAATTTATACAGCAGGCTGTTTTGCAGAGCAGAATCCTTCTGGGTTCTGGTTACATTCAGAAAGCATACATGACAGAATTGCACACATTTACAACCAGCTGCCATACAAATGGTGAAACAGGAACAAGGACTGTTAAAATGCTACGGGTAACAACATGCTACTGCCTGGCCCGGTGACCAGCGCGTCACTGCTGGCCGTGAATCTGCAGGCTGTTGATGAAGCTTGTCTGCAGGTCGTCAATGTCGTCGGTGGCCTCTATGGGGATATTAACTCTACTCGGGGACTCCGGGAAGCCCGGGTCCTCGTCGCCATCACCCAGGTGAATGCGGCCGTAGAAGGGAGGCTCGCAGTGCGGGTGTCCCCAGTAGAGGGCGGAGTGGCAGCTATGCGGAGGCTCGTATACTTCCAGGTAGGAGCTCCCATGTGCTGGCGGGAAGTAGCAGTGCGGCTGGAGGTGCTCGGCCCCGGGGCTGTGGCAGGGGCTGTGGGAGGGGCTGTGGGAGGGGCTGTGGGGCATCAGGCACGTCTGCAGGCAGCTATTGCGCCTCACGGGCCGGTGCAGGTCCAGCTTGGCAATCAGCGGCTTCCCGATGTTCACCTCCATGGTCCAGTCCACCAGCTCCTCCACGGCTGTGAAGGAGCCCTGAAGGCACACCGTGAAGACCAGGTGCTCCTATAGAGGAGAATCGGGGTGAGATCAGAACAGCCAGGCTCCGTTGGAAGGACAAGCAAGGGCTTGACTGCTGTTTAGCACCATAAGATTTTCCACCCCAATAACACGCAAGTAACTATATATCTCGAATTATGATCATACCTATTACATCAAAGAACATTTTACAAGTTTTTATTCAAGTAATTTGTTTGGAGTTCCATTCCCAACCACACGAAGGAAGTATAAATCAACGGATCTGATCATGACTCCAGGTCCTTAAATTAGGGACATTAAATGAGGACTGGGATCTGAATATCTTTGTTTCTGCCAAGGGCTGCACCACCCAATATTACTTAGCTGAATCCATTTTCCTTTCTTTCCAACATCTTATTGGTTTAATAACAGCCTGAAAAAGGATCTTAATGAAGAGGTCTATTTCAATAGTTCGGTTTTATCCTCAGTGTTTCGGTTGAGAAAGCCTGAACACACGCATTGGAGGCCAAACACCAGGGGCAGGTGTGCTGAGGACATGCGGCCCCCTCGTACCCGGAGTTTCTGCAGGGAACTCAGGCGGGTATACAGGCAGTGCTGAGGCAGATTCTTGGACAGCAGGTAGCTTCCGGTTTCCTCAGGGGTAACCCTGTTCATCTCCTTGGGGTCCACGTCAAGCTCCTGAGAAGAGAGGGGACACCTTGCATTGGATGCCAGTGACATGTCAGGGGGAATGTCTGGCCGGGTGACCACAGCTTGTGATCGGATGTGACACGTGCACCTGTCTTACGGGGCAGAAGTTGGTAACGTAGGCCTGGCAGGAGGATATGTCCTCGGCCTTCTTCACGATGCTGGTGTAGATGACCAGCACGTTGGAGAACTCTGCAGCAAATCCCATCTTGATCTGCACCCCGCACTCAAAATTCAGGCACATGCTCTCAGGCAGCTCTGGGAACAGTCACACATATAAATGGCATATAAATTAGCTGGCGTATTTAATTACCTATAGAACTTCAAGGCATAATAATATCTACTGTATATATTATCTATTAATATTGACTATTATTGAATATTACCCATTATATTGTTGTTGTTCAAAAATTGTTGTTCAAAATTGTATGTATTGTCAGACTGAAATTTTAAGATCGTATAGGATAGAAAATGTAAATGTTGTAAATGTACAGCAAGTTCTACACTATGGAAAGTGAATTATGGAAAAGGTCACTGCAATCGTTATCAGATAATTGGCTAATATGACGTAAAAACAGCATCTGTTAGGGGGAGTTTAGGTGCGTTGCAGAAGCACCATATGTTTGGAAAGATGTAGGAGGTTTGCGAGCATAAGGCTGCATGCATTGTTTCTAAACGGGAGCAGCTAAGTGGCGTCTAAGGCTGCTTCTCCAGGGGGCTTGCAGCGTGAGCGGCGTGCTGGGGCCTGAGCTGTACCGTGCGCCTTGGCCCACTGCAGGTTGCGAGCCTGGGCCTCGTCCCAGCAGCCGCTGGGCAGGATGGGGTCAGTTAGCGACCGCCTCTCTGATAGGCTGCTGCGGATTTCCAGGGCCTGTTTGCCCTTGGTGGGGTCAAACTGACCCATGTCTGGAGGAGAGAGAGAAGGCGTCATGGAGAGGGAGGCTAAAGGTGGCACTGCTGGCATCACAATCGGACCTGTCGCTCGCACGCGCGCACTGAAACTAAAGAAAATCCTCAAAAAACACTAGAAGTGGACAGCAACAGCCAGTGGGGCACCCTAAAGACAATGTGGAGCTATATTTAGGAGGGGAGCATGAGATGTTTGGGCATTACACAAGGCAGCATTAATGTGGTCGGTGTGCAACAGTCTTGCAAAACAACATTATCCAACGCTATTGGGTGAAGGCAGTCTGAGCACATGTTCAGACAGGCAAGGGCTGGACGTCCCGCTTGCCAAATGCCAGAATAACACTCCGTGTCCCGGCCCTCTCCTCCTACCCTCGGCCACGCGGTCCAGCAGCACTGTGATCTTCTCGTCCTCCAAGAGGCGCTTTTTGAGGAACTTGATGAAGACGCCGTTGGTGAATCCACTCGAGTTTAGCTCAAATGCCTCCGCGTCCTGGCACCTTCAACAGCACGATCCGTTTAACATTCCAGCAGGTTCAGAACCGCAACGAGAGCTCACCCTCCCATTCAGAGTTACCTGATTTTCCCATCATTCCAAAATGCAAACAGAGATATATTAATGCATTTGTGCACAGTAATTGAACACGCCAAAATCATGTAGTTTTGACAATTCCGTTCCTGGTGCCCCCCCTGCCAGGGTGTTTTCGTCCCACCCCCACCTGAATCAGGCTTATATGGTCCTTAGTAATGGCCCACCTTTTGTAGGAATTTTTCATTTAGCCACTTTTTCAGAAAGACTAGATCAAACACTTGAAGATCATTTGCGGCACGCGTGTATAGGTCTACCCTGTGAAGGATGGAGGTGTTAGACCTACGTTGCATATCCAAAGACAATGTTGGCTGTGACTCTCAAAACGACGTTGGGTGTAGCATCGTCGTGGACATTCCTAAAGGAAACAATGCAATTAACCAACTGAATTCATCCATTTATCTACATACTGCTCCTGAACAAACATTAAACTTTCCTACATCTGATATTAGACTTACTCCTTTTGCCAAAAATACAAGCCAGCTGATTAAAGTCATTTGAAAATATCTAGCAACGTAAACAATGGGGGTGGATTTAAATCTGTTTCTGTACAATTCGAGGTTCAGGATGTCACAGCAGAGCCTCCAGCACGTCTGTCGCTGAATGACATGACAGATGTATGGCAACACCGAGGAGTTATTAAGCTTGGCTCTGCTGATGTTATGAAAGGAGGCAGGGCAGGGAGACACTGACCACCCAGCTGTGGTCACGGAAGTGCCACGGATGGCCGAGAGCAGGACAGGAGATGAGAGAGGCGGCCCGCGGCGGCCTGTAGCGGCACTGCGCACCTCTTCCTACACATGTCCAGCAGGAAGATGTTCAGGCCTGTCTCCTTCTCCTGCATCAGCTTCAGGATGCTTTGCACGCAGAGGCAGTTGGCCGAGCGGTAGGGGTTGGGGGCGTCGACAGGGACCATGAAGCTGTTGCCATAGTTCTCGTAGCCGTGGCCGGCGTAGTACAGCAACCCTGAGCGGCAGAGACATTCAGCTGTGAGGCCGCGTGACGGCGTGGGCCGCGGTCCCAAGGAGAGGCCTTCCCAACCTTTCCATGCCTGTGGACCGGTTTCACCAGAATAATTAAACAGGTGAGGGAGGACGCAAGGACACAAGGGGGGG
The DNA here is from genome assembly GCA_026780765.1 of Petrocephalus schoutedeni. Taxonomy (NCBI): domain Eukaryota; kingdom Metazoa; phylum Chordata; class Actinopteri; order Osteoglossiformes; family Mormyridae; genus Petrocephalus; species Petrocephalus schoutedeni. The sequence continues at coordinate 11,316,195 of JAODKL010000040.1, read as the reverse complement.
ATGCATAATCTGTATGGAAATGCAGGAAGTCAAGCATTTTCATGAATCAATATGGGTTATGGCATTTCACAGTACGCTGCGATCTCGTAATAGACAGGACAGGCGGCAACACAACCCCCAGAGTTCCTGTTGGAATACTGGCCATGGGCCGGGGGTTGGGAACCCCTTCTCAGGAACACACAGTCTTCGTTAAAGCACCACTAATGGTTTTCAGAACTTTGAGGCAGTGGGGGTGCACTGAGCTTGTCCCCAGTGTCTCTAAGCGCATGACCAAATGGCACTAGGAGCTACCAAAAAGCACGGCAACCAGCCTCAAGGCGCTTTTCTGAGAAAACTCTGGTTCGAAAACCACCCTTTTAAAAATAACATCTCCTTTCGACCAATCCTCCAGCTCCTCACCCACACCCCTACCCACATCATTTGATAATGTAGATTAGAGGGACTCCTTTGTACATGAATCCAGATACACCCTAATCTGCGGTTTTGAAATTCAGGCATTAATACACAAACATATCATCAAGCCAGACAACACCCTGGGTACAGAGATATGAATTTAGAGTGGAGATGGCAGTCATGACATCTGTCAGACAGAGATGTCACCGTGGAACAGTTCTGGACTAAAGTCTTTACATGACTTTAGTTATGACACACCACGTCCTAAAAGGTTGGCAATCCTCTAGAAGCAGAGATACCGCCCTTTTGTAGCCCCCTCAGTGACGCCCCCCCCAGCCGGTGTCTGGTATCAAGTGTAAAGGCGACCACTAACACCGTGACACGAGTAATTTGCCATCTCATTGGAAACATGACACTGGACCTGGCACAAAGCTTAGCCAGTCGCCTTGCGGGGTCCCAGAGCCCACCCCCACCACCCAAAGGAATGTTTTCATCTTAGGCCTTGATGAAATGAAACCTTTGGTTGGGGTTTTTGTCCTGACCCGCTCCGGTACTTTGAGCCGGGAAACCATGTGACCTTACGGACAGGTATACCTTTTGGTTCTGGCTGAGCATCACAGCTTGCTATTGCCGCAGGACTGAAGCCATCAAACACCTTTGTTAGCGCTTGTCGGGGCGTGCGTTTTTAAATCGAGGTTCAAAGTTTCTATCTGTCACAATTTGATATCTTCGTTTTCTTGTAAATAAATTCAAAGGGCACAGGAGAGGAATCACACACCGCATGTCAAGTCACAAGCAAAAATGACAGCTAGAATTTCACAAGCAAGTACTTAATACTCTGATAAATCAAGTGCAGGCTGACACGAGTGCATGTCGACTGTCACGTCAAGTGCGGGCTGCACTTTCAGTGAAGTTTCCGTTCTTGCAGCCCGGCGGCCAAACGGCGTTCCTTTGAATGCCACGTTCTCGGTATCGGCAGGTATGGTTTATTGACATGAGGTCTTCTACAGGAAGTTACATGTGAAATCTGATAAGATTGTAAACCACAGGCAGCCCACTTCTGTGAACCTTTCTACTCACTGTTTCCACCTCTCTAAAAACAATGCTTATCCAGTTTCTACAGTATTGCCTTTCACCCTTATTTAATAAATTAATTTTCATTGAGAATATTTTTTACTACAGGCAGATGGTCCTTCAGTAAAGGGCTGTTGCCAGCTGGCCATTGCTCTTGTTGCTTAATTATTTGATCCAATACCCAGGGATTTTCACTTCTCATACTGACCTAGGGTCAGATATGTATGTCTCAGGGATGGAGGTCTGGCATGGAGCAGATGTGCCATACATGCCCTGTATATGTGCCATACATGCCCTGTACATGTGCCATACACGCACAGCACACGTGTCAGACACGCACCGTACACGCCCTTGTGCAGAAGCAGCAAGAATTCGTCGACGGCGTTGCGCATTTCCGACTCCGTAAGGTCCAGCAGCGACACCACCTTGAAGTTGAGCTGCCGCAGCAGGTTGGTGAGGTCGTAAACGTCAACCATGGGCGCCCTCAGCTGAGGATGGTTCTGGTATGACAGGTTCCCGATCAACAAGGCGACTTTGTCGGTTGCTATAGGAACAAAGACAAAGAAACACCCTTCCGGTTTATCCCTATTGGCAGCTGGCTAGTCTTACCACGCGTCACAGCATGTGGCATACAGAAACTGCAGGCAGTCACGTGACCACTGCGCTTTCATCACCAAGGTATGCAGGCGGGGCACGCTGACTGAAACCAGATCCTGTCTCGGGACGGAAGCCGCAACGTCAGCGACCGCCATGGATTTGCTCGACTCGCTGCCTCACAATGAACAGAGGGAGCGGGTTTCGGGATTTTCCATAACTTACCAAAGGGCTTCTCTGCAATCCGGTACCTGCTGGTATCGTAGCTGTCTGAAGGCAACACACGAAAATAGGGTCATTAGCATCAAAGTCATCATGCTTTACGTCCTCTTTCTCCCAGACATGTCCTCTTTTAAAGGACCTAAAATGCCTTAAATGTCGAGATTACTCTTTCCTTCGTGTTGACATTTGCTTTCTGCAGTCAGGATACTTTCTGTGTGCATATGTGCATTACGGCGATGGCGTTCTTTGCATCCTACCCCTGGTGTCCTCTTTCTGTTGCAAGGCAAAATATGGTCACCCTATGCATGACATAACCACCTTAATCCAAGTAGGAAAATTAATATATTCACTAATATACTTATGTAAGTATGTATGTACTTACGTAAATTGCACTGGCTAAGGGCGTCTGCCAAATGCTATAAATGTAACAGTAAATATAATATGTTGATCTTTGCATGATTAGTGGGCATTGCCTCCTAACAATCATATACATACTGAAACAAAAGAATCAAATGCAAATGATGTTACAAGAAGCACTAAAGCAAACAGCGGAAATTAAATACATCTACATAAATTACAGAAATTACATGTACAATTACATCTATAATTAAGTCTGAAAACAAGCCGCTCATTTGAATAATGGTCTTCTGTGAAAATAGAAAAGATCAATTTATCTGTGGCAAAAGGCATGTTTCAAAATGCATAGGGGCAGTTATTTCTGTCCCACAGAATGTAGTCAGCATGGCTGGTGGTTTGTCTGCGTTCAGAGATAAGCAGGTGAAGGGGAATCCCACTATAATCCCACTATAATCCCACTATAATCCCACTATAATCCCACTATAATATCATGTGCAGCTCCTCATGCGTCCTGCATTAGGCTTGTGTAAATGTGTAAATGCATAAGACAACATGAAATGTAATGTAATATGTTTAAAAATGAAGTACATACTAAATGTGTCCAGGGGGGATTATGTTAACAGAGCAGCCATGTCTGACCCTCTGTACCGTCTGTCTGCTTCCCGCCAACGCCAATAAATCCTTAGTTCATTATGTAAATATCTCCCACTATGCAAACTATGGGTCCTTGCTTTAAATATTAGCTTCATACACTTTGTATGGAATTCCATCTTGAATGAAGGCTTCACTCGAGTACAAGTCCTGGATGTAAGTTTCAATCACCTCGCCGTACGAATTATGGATTTCTGAGTTAACCTTAAATAAATGAAACCGATACCTGAAAGTCCGCCATATTTTTGCAACAGCAGAACTTCAAGGCGGGAACAGCTTGTCTTCCTGCATGTTGAACCCGTTTCTGCTAAGATGGTCACACTAGTCCGCCATCTTTAGTCCCGGCCGCGCAGAGACGCACGCCGCCAGGCAGACGTACCTACGAGCACCCCCACCTCCCGCGACCATGTGCGCTCATCCTTGATGGACACCATGCAGCGGTACTTCCCCTCGTGATCCTTGGCCGCTACGTGGACCTGGGGGGAGGGGGTCTGTAAATGGAAATCCGAAGCTGGAGGAGCAGGGGGCTGTGGGCTCCGGTGCCCCGACCTCCTCACCGTGTGCTTCCTCTTGCAGGCATGCTGGAGCGGCATCCCATTCCGGTACCACTGATACTGCGGCATGGGTCTCCCCACGGCCCCGCACTCCAGCTCCAGCAGGCCCCCCTCGGGCACTCTCTGGTCCTGGGGCTGCAGCACCACCTTCACCCGGCCCTCCAAGGACTGGGACATCATGCCTGAGAAGAGGAGAATGTGCAGATGTCATGCCTTCAAATAAAGACCTTTAAGTTCAAAGTCTTGCACACAAAGTAATAATATTAGCGTGTTGCACTGGGCAGCATTTCATGCCAGTAACCCACACACACCCAGAGAGAGCGAGTGTGCTTACCGCTTGTCAGCGTGGCGTCCAGGACCTCCACCTGGGCCCAGCTGCTGAACTCAAAGGTGCCGCCATAATTTACCCGGCAGATGTAGTAACCGCCATCCTTTAGTTGCACGGGACTAAATTCCAGTTCTGGGAAAATTCCAGTAGGCACCTGAGAATAACACCCGTCCTAAATAAATCGACCCTTAGTAGCGGATTGGATTCATAACTCTCCATAACAGGATAGGACAGGACAAATACAAAGGAGGAATGGTACACAATGTGGTATTTCTTTTCTTTCAGAATGCTTATAAATGATAAGTAGAAAACTGAGTAAGGTATGGTATCGAGCAGTGTTTCCCCTTCTGAGCTCCCTACCAGACTCCAAAAACATGGACCCCGTGGACCAGACTGGCAAACCCTTGTGCAGAATATAAGTGAATGGATGGAAGCCCTCTATTTAACACATCTAAATCTAAATGATTTGCCTACACTTGTTTTCTTATTCTCAAAGACCATTTGGAGGCTTTAGAAAAAAAAGAATTCTCTACTTGTACAAAGCATTTGCGTGTTTATTCTGTAAAACCATGACACACCTCACAGCTCAAACGTGTGTCAGATAAGCAGATGCACTCTGGAAGTCCCCAAAATTCCCAGAGAGTCCCCAAGCAGTACTCACTTCCTCTTTGGTTTTGAACCACTGGTACTGCATACCAGGATTTCCCACAGCGTGACAGTCGAGTCGAACCGTTTGGCCGGGCACAGCGGATACAGACTGGGGTTGGATGACAATTCTTATCCCTGGTGACAGTAGATATAAGAGCAAAAACAAAGAGTGATTCTGCTGCCCTTTTGTGGACTAGAAACAGGAGCTTGGAACCAGCTGCACTGTTCCTAAGTGACTCTCGGCGTGCGGCCTGGCATCCCATCTGGGGCGCCCCCTTGCCCTCCAGCGCGGCCTGGCATCCCATCTGGGGCGCCCCCTTGCC
>JAODKL010000040.1:11295571-11305970 GCA_026780765.1 Petrocephalus schoutedeni | reverse complement strand
GGCCCCCCATCCTGGGTTGTTCCCTGCCTCGTGCCCGTTGCTTCCGGGATAGGCTCCGGACCCCCTGCGACCCAGAACGGATAAGCGGGTTGGAAAATGGATGGATGGATGGATGGATTTTGGGAGTGCATTACTATTGTTTGTACCTTGAGGAACAGAACTGTGGCAAGACAGCACCCTTTTTTCTGAGTCTACTGTAGGCGCTACTACTGTACATCTTAATTTAAATCCTATACATGATTAGTTTGTTTACCTGAGACTTAAAACTATAAAACTATTTTTATTGCTCCTTCTTTACTTTTATAGGCAATAAATCATACATGAAATATAAGAAACACCTAAATTATATTATTCACTGAGACCTAAAAATATGAGAACTTAATTTAGAAACCTGCGTAATTTTTTTTCAGTGGTGTAGTTCGACTGAAGAACACCTGAGAAGGAGACTGCGACGTATTACCTGGACTGGGGGAGCGTGGCACAGCCCACAGCGAAAGGCGTCACTCGGTGGGCAAAAACCGGGACGCCACGCACGTCGAAACACGCCGAAGCGAAAGTGACAAGTTCAGCATGCTAGCAAGTGTGGATATAGCACAAATATAGATTTACGGTGTTAAGTGTTGAAGAGAAGCACATGTCTTTGCTATCAGGTAACTATGGGTCAGTGTAAGGGAGAGGGGCTGCAGGGTCACCGTAAAAATAGCCGCAGTCCCTAAGCACTGCGCAGCGGCGGTATATCCAGCCCCACGACGCCGAACAGGTATGGAAAAACGTCCCGTGGAAGTGCATTGGCATCATTTGGACCTTCTTTGGAGGAATGCCTTGCTCTTTTGTGGAAGGAAAGGGCTGACTAAATCTTGGTATTTTCCGCTTTATTTAAAAAAGAATGCAATAGCCTATATAACAGACCACAGTCCTATTAAAGGTTACTTACTAGCCAATGAGATTAAACTAAGAATGTAATTCAAAACCATGCCACATATTGGTATCTCGATGTTTGTTGCAAGTTTGCATTTTTGTTTCTGTAGACATTCCAATGTGACAAGCCATCAGTAATATTTCATATTACTCTGTGTTACAAACAACTGCAGGGGCTTACGATAATGTGTGTATTTTTCCTATTAATGATGTTTAATTTAAATGTGACGATCTTTAGCTTGAACGTTTAGGTGCGTAGTAAACAGACGACAAACTGGGTTACTCTGCACAAGCTGTGATACTGCACCCTCAGAACTGGCTTACCTGTTTTACATCACACACATCATTAAATAACTTACATAACTTACAAATTAATACAATACATACAAATATATGGATATAGCAACAAAGGAATCGTAATTCTAATAACTCTAATGTGCTGGCATTGATATTAAAGCTGCAGAAATATATCGAAATGATGCTATCTATAAACACAGTGGTCTCTGAGTGCACTGAGGTCGAGCAAAAGCAGAAAGGCTGACGATGCCGCGGGGGTTACGGAGCCCAAATGAGTACAGTGTCTAGCACCTGCACAACACAGGTACATATGGCAGTGTTTATTTATTCCTAAACTCTTTGCACTACCTCCACTTACTACCGATTTTGCACACCATAGATATCCATGATTGTTATTTGATGTCTGATATGCCATCTCTCATCTCCTAAGTCCTCTTTTCAGTCTGGGGCTAGAGATCTGTGCATTTCATTCCACATTGTGCAGAGAATAATTGTGTATGTGCTGATGTGGAAAAAAAAATGATGGAACTATTAGTGATTATACATCGCAATTCCATGGGAAATAGCTGTTGCAGAATTAGTGTAAGAAGTTTCTGTTTGCTTCTTAGAAGTTACAACATTTTTATAAAGCGAAAATAGATTGGAGACAGTTTCTTTGCTTTTTGAATGTGAGTCCATGACAAAAAGGCACTAACCCTAACCCTAACCTACCCTGAAGTGCAGTTGTGCTGAACCGTCTCACTTTTTAATCCCCCTCCCATCCCCAGAGTTTTGGCCCAAGTTAAAAAAGGGAGCTCAATCCAGTACAACTCCGGTGGTGTCAGAAGCCTGACTGTCACCTACAAATCATGGGAAACCATCTGGATTGCCCCATGGAAGGTCACAGTAGAAACTGTACAGATGCTACAGGCCTCAAAATCAAGGATCCTGGCTCCCAGGAGATAGAAACGAGCCCCGACTCTCATTTTGCAGAGGACATTAATAGACCTATCACCCCAGGGGATATAAACAAACATGGCAGCGAGGCACATGGTGACACCTCTTTGTGGATCGGCAGCCAGGTGGCGACCGGTGGGGGTGATCTCACATCTCCAGCTCCCAGCAGTCACGTGGACAGATTGCACGTGCAATTGCCGTCAGCTCAGGGAAAGGTCACGGAGGAGGGGGCGTGCGGAGAAAGCAGGAGCCAGCCGGTGTTGGGTTACATGGAAATGGGGGCCGGGATTGGACATCTAGGTGATGAGTCAGATGATGACTCAGAACTGCGGTGCTCCCCTGTCAAAAGAGGGCCGTCTTCAGACAGCTGGATAAGCGACATGGTTACGTTGGGGGTCCCTGAATCCCCTGCTGCAATCAGCCAGACTCAATCTGCCACGGCCCTTACAGACCAAGGCAAGGAGCAGCAGCCAGATCAAGAGGGCACCAGGCCAGTGGAGGAAGTGTACCCGACCACATGCCTACAGGATCATACTGGGGTGGAAAGCAACCCAGCCTGCCTGGAGATGGAGCTGGACCAGCAGTGGAGGGCCCCTCAGATTGGATTCATGGGCATCATGATGGAGCCCGTCCTGGGGATGGAACGTGCAACGGTGTGGGAGATGACTGAGGCACGTGAGGATCAGAGAAAGGTGTTTGTGTGCACCATTGACGAGATTTTCGGAGTACCTCAATACTCCAGCACAGCTCCAGTGCTGCAGGGCCCAGAGGTGAGTTCAGGGATCTGCATAAAGCTCTTCAATACATGCCATGGCTTACCTTCACACTTACGTGGTCATTAAGTGGATGTTTTTATCCAAAGCATCTTTCATGATTGTGCGTATAAGAATAGGTTTTAAGCGTTTTTATTAATGTGTTTATAAACATGAAATTCTTGTTTGTGTGTTTCCTTTAGACAATGACACAAATAAAAACACAATGAATAAGTACATCATTGTGAATTTAAAAGTATTTCTTTTAAACTGGTTTTAAGCTGGTTCATAGAAACACAGACAAAAAGATAAAACAGCTAATTATAGAGTCCCTGGGTGATAATGGTATCTGACAGGGGACTGGCTGCAGAGGTAGAATGTTTTAACACAGCTGATAAGGTTGCATGTTTGGAGTAGAATGAAGGGGGTGGGCAGCACATCAGTCTCATAGGCATTAGCGGTGTGATTGTGGGCCACGGTATGGATCGCCCTACACCGTTAACACAGCCCGTAAAAATGGGCATTTATATGGAAAACACTATAATGTTACCAAAACCGAATCATTCAGTTCATAAAAGTGCTGGCAGAAAGTCCAATTTATTGCTAAGGAGAGATTCAATAAATCCCCCATCTTTACTTCTCTTTCATGGGTTGTGTTTGCGCTGGTGATTCTTTCCGGAAAGTTAGGGTGTGTTGACAGGAGCATCACTGTGGTCCCTGAGGTGAGGCCATTTCTCTGCAGAGCAGGGCCTGACATTCCTGGCGGAATCTCGCAATTCTCACAAATTCGGCATAGATAATGTGGGACATTACTGCACTTAAACTGCCATATTAGCAATGATGAATAACAGTAAAATTCGAAAGACAAATTTCATTTTATGTCTTGTAACTAAATTAAAAAATATATTTTTTACTGTATACAGCATAACTGCAGAATCGCCCAATAATGCGATGTGACGTCACACCCCTGACCCCAATATACACCCCCCCATTTTTAATATGAAACCTACGCCTCTGAATGACAGCAAATTAACACATTCAAAATAAACAGATTTTGTGTAAACATACACATTAAGCAAAATAACTCAGCTACATATATATAGTAGCAAATTAAAAAGTAAAAGTAAACTTGCTAAATCAGCATATATGTGCGCCACTGCCTTCATGCAAGGTGTGCGGTAAAAGGCACAACTGCCCAATTAACTGTCACAAGCCACTGGAGGAAGGACAAGGGAGCAAAAATTGGGGCAAACAAAACGGGGTTTAATTCAGGAATAAAAGTAAAGTAAAGGGATCACGGGGAATCCAAAAAGAGGAGGACACCAAACAAGGGAAGGCTCAGAGAACAAGTAGGGCAGACACAATGACTTTAATGACTGGACTGGGGAGCACAGGCCTGGGAGGCACTCTTATACAGGGGGCAAACAAGCAGCAGCTGGAGTGATCCACACGAGGGCTGAAGTGAGAGGCAAGACAAAACAAGCAACAGGTAGTGGCTCATTAGCCACACTTGGGAGAGAGCAGGAGGGGTAGGAAGACAAGGCATGACATTAACGTGTGGTGACGTCGTGCTGGAAGTAGCCACTTAAGCTAGGTATAGTCTAATGAAGCTAAGAATGGTTGGGGAAGAGGAATAAAGGAAAACATGAGTGGAATGTAGGAACCAGCTGAGGTGCTTACAGGAGACAATCTGTTTTATGGAACTGGTTCGGTTTTAAATTATCAAACTATTTGTATTTACATAAAAGGACATGGTACTCCTCCCAAAATTTGGACAAAATTATACCGTGATACAATAGTGTCACCGTCCAAAAAGTGAAAAATATTGTGATGTAATTTTAGGTCATATCACCCACCCCTACTCCCTGCATTAACTTTCTTCACTGGAGGGCAGGAGATCATTGTAACAATAAAAATCCGAAAAGCAGGTGGTACAGTGTCTTCCGTCTTGTTTAACCCTTTTCCCGTGATAATTTCCCCATGTGAAATTTGCTTACCGTTTAATGATGCTCTGGGGTCAGACTGACCCCAAACACGGGATAGGGGTTAAATTGTGCTAAATCACCATTGTTGTTGTCTTGATATGTTATATATGAAACTCATGATATGTTATAATATAATCTTGATTTTATCTGACATTTTGAGCATAATGCTGTACTGGATCAGATTTAACCAGTTTTTTGTTTCTATCTAGATTGGCATTGCCAGAGACTCCGAGGTGACAGATCACTCCCTCCTGGTGCCCGGGGGGTTCAGAGAGCGGGCAGACGGGGGGGTCAGCACACTAACAGAGGAGCCCCCAGCCTGTGAGACTGTTTGCCCCGAAATCAGTGGAAAAGGGGACAAATGCGAGAACCTAAACGTTAGCATACTACCAAGCCCCTGCTGGCAGGGAGCCCCACTATCTGCGGCCCCAGCATCGGGAGAGGATGCCCAGCCTGACGTGAGCTCGCTCCGTGTGTCACACTCACCCAGGATCAGTCTCAATCTCGAACCCGTGCCCCAGCAGGCCTCCCTAAATCAGGCCGATGAGGATTATCATGGAGTCCTGCCACAAGTCGAACTCGGCAGTGACGGTCCTACTCCAGAAACAGAACCATCGTCATTTAGAGGTCCCCTGGTGACCTCTGACCCCGCAGAGAGCGATCCCATTCATGGAGTCAGATCCCTTGGCCAGGAGCTCTCCAGTGTGATGGTAGTGATGGCTGAGAACCTGATACTCTGGAAGGAAGACCGCGTCGCGCGTATAACACTCGACCTGCATGACGCCTTCTTTCACACAGGCTTGTTTTCCCTGGGCGACATGTGCAGTCAGACGTCCTTGGGGCGTGTTAAAATGGGAAAGACTGATACTGTTCGTGATGGTGATGGACAGGCGAGTGCTGATGTTCCTCCCAACATACCGGAAACATCTTCAGGATGCAAAGAGGACCTAATATGCCCTGAGGGGGTCGGGGAGGGGGCCGCGCCAGGGGCACTTGTAACGGGACAGGAGTCCGGAGAATCTCTGGAGACGCGTGCTAAGTGGGATGGAAGTTCAGGCAGGACAGGTGGATCTAAGGAAGCGATGGAGGATGTTACAGTGACAGTGGCAGAAAACTCGGGCCCAGGGAATGAACAGAAACATTCCAAAGACCAAGTGGCCCATTTGACTCAGTGTGAAACAGGCAACCATAAGAATGACGTACTGTGCACCAGGCAGGAGTTATCCGGTGAAGAAAAGCTCACAGCTACTACGGGAGGTAGCCTGCCACCAGGACATAACAGTGATAAGCCCCCCAGAGTAGCGACCCATAAAAGGCCTGAACGTGAAGCTGGTGGAGAGCGACCTCATAAAGTGAAGGAAGGTAACTAGAAATGTGGTCCAGTCCTGCTCCTGGACCACTGCACCATTCTCCACTATCCAGTCACTCAGATAAAACATCTAGTAGGTAACTTATTTGGTTATAAAGAAATGATCAGCTGCTGTATTACGCAGCTGGCATTCAGTGTACTATAATAATACTAATACTACAGTAATAGCAATTACCGTAATGAGGTTACGGCTGTGCCCCCCCTGCCACACCCCTGTGCCTGTCCCCCGGGGTCTCGGAGCCTGCACACTTTAACATGCAGTTTGGGAATCACACACGCAGCCAGTTTGGCAGTCAGTAGTGAGGGCAGCCTCTGAGAGCTCAGCCTGTCTAACAAGGCCGGGGGCTTTTTGGGGCTTCTGTTAGGCATGGCGGGGTCTGCCAGAATCAAGTGTTAACGACTGTCCCTTGTGTCACTCCAGCCCCCAGCGTGTTACGGGACATCTGGCCGGATAGAGGCGGAGACACGGGCCTCAGGCTGCTCTGCCTCTTGGGACACGTCACAGAGGACTGCTCCGTCACCTGGTCCAAAGATGGCACTGTTCTGGCCAACCAGGAGAGATGGTACACCAACTGGGTTTGGTTTCTAGCCTAACTGCTACCAATGCTTAGTAAAGCATCTAAATAAATAGTCATGTTTAATGTAACAACCAGCATGCTGTCATTTGAGTAAAAACAACACAGCTGAGCATGAATGAGTGCATTGAGGTATCTGCCCCATTTTGGTTATGATGATGCAAGCAGGAGTTCATGGGCTCATTGACAGACTACTGGAATACTCATATCTCTTGTGGGTCCTTGAGAAAGGCTTTTAACTGCCAAAACTGCTTCGGGCATGCTGGATTAATGGCTAACCGCGCGTTCTGATCCCAAGTTTAATTCCCACTTGTCTAATCGACTGGGAAAATTTAGTTTCACTGGACTTCATTTCACCTGTGCAGTGACATTAAAGGCATTACGTTATTTTAAATACCATGGACAATCTAAAGGCTGCTTTCAGCACCTTTAATGAAGAGGCATCCCCTTTGCACATGGCTTGAGAACTGAGTCTCTGCTCTCTTCTGCAGTACAGGTGATCCTCGGCAGGTCTCGCTCGTCATTGCCGAGGCCACTGAGGACCTGGGGACCTATCAGTGTCTTCTCAGTGGTCCTAAAGGCCAGGTGTCCTCAGTGTACCACCTGACAGCAGGAGGTAAAGCAGCACAAGATCGTCTTTTCTGTTCGACTTGCGTTGTTTATTGCGACTCCACCTTTGACGTCACCTTTTCTTGTATAGCGCTGCGTGAACTGGTCCCTCCCAACAGCACTGAGCGTAAGTGCCCTTGGTGTGAGTGCCCTTGGGGTAAGTGCCCTTGGCGTAAGTGCCCTTGGTGTAAGTGCCCTTGGCGTAAGTGCCCTTGTTGTAAGTGCCCTTGGTGTAAGTGCCCTTGGCGTACGTGCCCTTGGCGTAAGTGCCCTTGGTGTAAGTGCCCTTGGCGTAAGTGCCCTTGGTGTAAGTGCCCTTGGCGTAAGTGCCCTTGTTGTAAGTGCCCTTGGCGTAAGTGCCCTTGGCGTAAGTGCCCTTGGTGTAAGTGGCGTAAGTCTGGGTCTTGGCGTAAGTGCCCTTGGCGTAAGTGCCCTTGTTGTAAGTGCCCTGGGTGTAAGTGCCCTTGGCGTAAGTGCCCTTGGCCTGAGCATACTATTCACATCTGCAGGCCTTCTTATGATCCTACACGCTTCAATGATGCTTCTCTTGGTGCCTCTATACAGAGGTCATCGAGGGTGTGAGAGAGGATGTGGAGTGTGCCCCACTGCTCTTCCGGGACTCACAGGACTTCCTGTGCAAGCAGTACTTTGGAGAGCACGAGGCAGCTAGCATTATCACCGAGGGGGTCCACTTTGGGGAAGGCATGCACCGGCGGGCCTTCCGGACGAAGCTCATGGATGGCCTGGTGGAGGCCTTCAGGCCTGGGCAGCCCTGCGTGCTGAAGGTGCATAACGCAGTCAGCCGCGGGACCAAGAACAGTGACGAGCTGCTCTGCAAGAACTACAGCCTGGCCATGGAGGTGGGTTGAGTTGAGACACATGTTGGATGTCCAGTTGAAAGGTTTTGAGTCATTTGTAAGGGAACCTTGAGTTTATGCTTTTGAATAATACTAAAATGTGCAACCGAGTCAGCATGCAAGCAGATAGCGCGGTTAAAGGTCGCTCAACTGAAGAATGGTAATACTTTTTAAATACCAAATCCCAATCTGTACTTCATTAACAGTATAGAGGTTTGGCTCAGTGAGTAATAAAGCTTGGTACTTTTTGCCTTACACTTACGTACAATACAAAAATACAGTGAAGATGTGGCCTTAAATCATGCTTGGTGTGTGACAGATTTAAACAATGGGCTGGTTCTGTACTTATCGTCCAAATCACTATGGCTCTGCTGGGATAAGCAGTTGCTGGAAATAGATGTGCGAAAGGGTAAGTTGTGAGGGTCACTGATTTAGAATGTCTGGGTTGTGTTTCAGGAGTGTTATGTACAGAACACGGCTCGGGAGTACATTAAGGCCTACAAAGAGGCGGCGAAATCAGCAGAGGCTTTTGGGGAAGTTCCTGAGTGAGTATGACACCCATCCCACGCATGATGGTACCTCATCAGTCCTCATTGCTGCCCTGATCCCGGTCTCTGTGTATATCCGCTTCTCTCCAGCATCATTCCCATCTACCTGGTACACCGGCCGTCCAATCACATTCCTTATGCCACCCTGGAGGAGGAGCTGATTGGTGACTTTGTGAAGTACTCCGTTCGGGACGGGAGGGAGGTCAACCTGACGAGGCGGGAGACAGAGGCGGGACAGAAGTGCTGTGCCTTCCAGCACTGGGTCTACAGCGAGACGGAGGGAAACCTGCTGGTCACGGATATGCAAGGCATGCTGGGGGCGCCGTGCCACCTGGGCTAACATGCTAGCATGTAGAAACCCTAACCCTAACCCTAACCCTAACCCTAACCCTAACCCCTAACCCTAACCCTAACCCCTAACCCCTAACCCTAACCTGCTGGTCACGGATATGCAAGGCATGCTGGGGGCGCCGTGCCACCTGGGCTAACATGCGAGCGAAATTGGGATTCAGCACCATTAATATCACCGTAGGAATGGGAGGGTTGGCCATACAACAAAACCTTTTCATCTTGTGTTTGTAACCCGTTTAGGTGTGGGCATGAAGCTGACTGACGTCGGCATAGCGACGTGTAGGAAGGGGTAAGCAGGTGCAAAGACGACCTTGTAGTAAGCTGGCCTCTCCCAAAGCCAGCCAGCTCTGCTCACCGCTCTGTCCCGCTCTCCTTCAGATACAGGGGCTTCAGGGGAAACTGCGCCACGTCTTTCATTGACCAGTTCACAGCGCTGCACCAGTGTAACCAGTTCTGCTCACTACTGGGTCTGCAGTCCCTGCAACCCACCCAGTCGCAGAGCAGAAGGCCAGGCGGCGAGACGAAGCCGACTCCAAAGAGAAAGACGGCAGGCGACCTCCCCAAGGCCAGACCCTGAGGCGGCAGGGCCCTTCCGCCAGTAAATCACGGACACATCAAATGTATCAGGCTGATATTTCAACAAAGGAAACGTTCCATCCAACTTGCATCAGTGGGATCCACAAGATAGACACAGTTTTGGATGGCAGTAAGCTTCATGGGAGATGGAGTCCTGCAGGGCCTGATGAAAAGCCTCGCTAGCGACAGGAACCAGGGGGTGATTCAGGAGACTGGCGTGGAGATCTGCAGTCACATCTCCCCCAAATGTCATGGAAAGGACTATTGTCTTTGTCACTATTGTTTTTATTACTATTGTTATTATTATTAGTGGTAGTAGTAGCATCTTTTTCACAAGGTATATTTTCCCTTTTTATTTTGAATCAATAAGTGTAAATGTCCAGTTTAGAACACATTTGTCTCCCAATGTTTCAATCACATATTTTTTCTGTAAATACGAGTGCCGAAGCTGTAAAAATGGCCTGAAAAGCCGCCCTTTGCCTTGACGGCCTCACAAAGCCCAGGCATTCACCTGCGCTTGGCTCTCCCTAGGAGGCCCCCGGCTCTGCGGCCGCCCCCCTGTATGTAGGGTGTCTGTGACTCACTTTGCTCTGACTCTCCTGCCCAGTTCACCCTGACCTTCTGCA
>JAODKL010000040.1:11237895-11247908 GCA_026780765.1 Petrocephalus schoutedeni | reverse complement strand
GGGGGGGGGGGGGGGGGGCGTGTCTGAATATTTCCTCACGGGGTTCTGTAATCTCCCCATCATATGTCTGTTGGGCTCTGTGCTGGACTGACGTCCCCTGCCATGTGCCCTTTGCTGCTTGGCTCCTGGCTCACCATGACTCAAACCTGTAACACCTTTCTTTTTGTACTCGCAGTTCCTGCTTCAATGGCGGCACGTGCGTGGATGGCATCAATGCCTTCACCTGCCTGTGCCCAGCAGGCTTCACAGGCAGCTACTGCCAGCATGACATCAACGAGTGCGACTCCAGGCCCTGCCTCAACGGGGGCACCTGCCAGGACACCTACGGTACCTACAAGTGCACCTGTGCCCATGGCTACACCGGGCTCAACTGCCAGGTAGGGGACGGTCCTCCGGCTGGACTTCTCGTCTCTATGCCCCCCCCCCCTCCCCTCCTCTCGGGCCTGATTTCTCCAACCACCCCTCCCCTCCCAGAACCTGGTGCGCTGGTGTGACTCATCACCCTGCAAGAATGCGGGCACTTGCTGGCAGACGGGCACGTCATACAGCTGCGAGTGCCAGAGCGGCTGGACGGGCCTCTACTGCGACGTGCCCAGTGTCTCCTGTGAGGTGGCGGCCAAGCGGCAAGGTAGCATGGGGGCTGGGACAGGAGGGGGAGCCTGACAGGGTGGGGCAGGATTTCCGCTGTCTAATTAAAAGTCAGGTTGTCGTGCCCGACAAATCAAGAGCACTCTGTTCTGTGTCCTCCGCTCGCCTAGGTGTTGACGTCGCTCACTTGTGCCGAAACTCCGGCCAGTGCCTGGACGCAGGGAATACCCATTACTGCCGCTGCCAGGCCGGGTACACAGGCAGCTACTGCGAGGAGCAGGTGGACGAGTGCCTCCCCAACCCCTGCCAGAATGGAGCCACCTGCACTGATTACCTGGGAGGATACTCCTGCGAGGTAACCCGCCTGGGACGCGTCCCTGTCTGAGGTTGCTGTAGAGACCCACCTACCCCTCCCTCTCAAGGACCAAACTGAAATGCTTGCCTCGGCAGAATTTGGTTTCTGTGTACCTGGCTCTCTTCCCAGTCTTGTTTCATGTCAGTCATCGATTCCCGCTGTCCCCCCCCCAACAGTGCGTGCCAGGGTACCACGGGGTGAACTGCTCTAAGGAGATCAATGAGTGCCTCTCCCACCCCTGTCAAAACGGAGGCACATGCATCGACTTGATCAATACCTACAAGTGCTCCTGCCCCCGAGGGACACAAGGTCAGGGCTTGCTCCGCCTCACCCCCCTCTCCCCCAAATCCGGCACGCTTCATTAATTAGGGCTTAACGCTATTCGGCAGTCTTTTTCTTAGTTATGTTAGAATGAGAATGTTAGTTCTCATTAGGCCTCATAAGACTTCCATATCAAACTGTGCGCTATGATGAGGCGCCAGCAAACTGCACCCTCGCGGCCCTACGCTGAACGTGGCCCCATCGCCTTCCCCAGGCGTCCACTGCGAGATCAACGTGGACGACTGCACGCCCTTCGTGGAGCCGCTGACCCGTGAGCCCAAGTGCTTCAACAATGGCAAATGCGTGGACCGCATCGGCGGCTACAGCTGCGTGTGCCCACCGGGCTACGTGGGCGAGCGCTGCGAGGGTGACGTCAACGAGTGCCTGTCCAACCCCTGCGACCCTCGCGGCACCCAGAACTGCGTCCAGCTCACCAACAACTACCACTGCGAGTGCCGCACTGGCTACACAGGTAGGGAGGGAGCGGGAGCACTGGGCCTCCTCCAGGGCCCATCGTTGTCCTCGGGGGTCCTTCTGGCCAATCTGGTGCGTGTAGACCTTCTTGGCGGGGTATGCTAACCCCTGCACTCCTGTCACGCTCCACAGGCCAGCGCTGCAACACCGTGTTTGACGGCTGCCAGGCCAAGCCCTGCCGCAACGGGGGCACCTGCGCCGTGGCCAGCAACACACCCCGAGGCTTCATCTGCAAGTGTCCTCCGGTGAGTCCACCTCCCCGTCCCTTTCTCGGGGGTGCCATCCCCACCCCGCCAAGGCCTCCTGCCGAGCAGCTGTCTCCCATTCGCCTCTGCAGGGCTACAGTGGATCCACCTGTGAAAACGACGCCCGGTCATGCGGGAGCCTGCGGTGCCGAAATGGTGGCACGTGTATCTCGGGACAGAAGAGCCCAAAGTGCCTGTGCCCAGTGGGCTTCACGGGGCTTGAGTGCCAACACGCCACTGATGGGCCCTGCAGCTCCAGCCCCTGCTACAACGGGGGTACATGCGAGCCAGTGGGCGAGGCGCCCTTCTACCGCTGTGTCTGCCCTGCCAACTTCAATGGGCTGCTCTGTCACATCCTGGACTACACGTTCGGGGGTGGGTTTGGGCGTGACATCACACCGCCGCCCGAGATCTCTGTCAGCTGCGAGGTCACGCAGTGTGAGGGCCGCCGCGGCAACCAGATCTGTGACAGCTTGTGCAACAACCACGCATGCGGCTGGGACGGCGGCGACTGCTCGCTCAACTTCGACGACCCCTGGCAGAACTGCTCGGCCGCGCTGCAGTGCTGGCGATACTTCAACGACGGCAAGTGCGACGAGCAGTGCGACAATGCGGGCTGCCTCTATGACGGCTTCGACTGCCAGGACACCGAGGGCCAGTGCAAGTGAGTATCCTGATGCACATCTCTCCATCCATATATCTGTCTATCCATCTACATGTCTGTCCACTTGTCTATCAGTCCACCGCTCTCCATATGTCCATCCATCCATCCATCCATCATCCATCTTTCTAGCAGTCTATCAAACAACTATATTTTCATCTGCCCTTCCATCTGTCCACCTATCTCTCCATTTGTCAATTCCTCTGTCTGTCTGCCCATTTGTTTCTCTCCATCTGTCTGTCGGCCATGCATCCCTCTGCTGTCCAATCCATCCATCCATCCATCCACTGGTTACTCAAAAAGAGAATAATTTAGAATGACAATGTCCAAAGCATGTATTTAAATGATGCATTGGTTCATTTAATGTAGGTGTCAAACTATATTTCATTGCTTATGCATGCTCACATATATGCCGTTTCCACTACTTACCTGCCTAAAGTCAGGCACCGATCCCAGGGAGCACAGGTCGTGTGGATAAATACAGATAAATAACCCATCAAATTCCCCCCATGTGCCCCCCCCCCCCCCCCTCAACCCACAGCCCCCTGTATGACCAGTACTGTAAGGACCACTATGCGGACGGCCACTGTGATCAGGGCTGCAATAATGCTGAGTGTGAGTGGGATGGGCTGGACTGCGCCGACAACGTGCCCGAGAAGCTGGCTGACGGCAGCCTAGTCCTGGTGGTGCACATCGCTCCGGAGCGGCTCCGGAACGACTCGGCGGCCTTCCTGCGCGAGCTTAGCCGCGTCATCCACACCAATGTGGTGTTTCGCCGCGACGCACGCGGCGACCCCATGATCTTCCCGTACTATGGAAGCGAACACGAGCTTCGCCGCCACAAGATCAAGCGCTCGGCCGACGGCTGGGGTCCCCCTCCCCCGAGCGTCTTCGGCCGCATTGCCAGGAGCACCTACGCTGCACTCGCCCCCCGGAGCCGCAGAGAACTGGATCAGATGCAGATTAAGGGGTGAGTCTGCATCAGGACCTGTCTGGTAGGGCTGGTTCTACCTAAAACTTTAGCGACCTTCCCGACTTGCAGTCGTCTTGGATGTGAGTTGATCTCCCGCGACGTAGGGTCGGTGGTATAACTCTCTACTGCCCCCTTCAGGTCTGTGGTGTACCTGGAGATTGACAACCGCCAGTGTTACCTGCAGTCTGATGACTGCTTCCAGAGTGCTACCGATGTGGCAGCCTTCCTAGGAGCACTGGCCTCCAGCGGCCACTTGAACGTGCCCTACATCATCGAGGCCGTTACCAGTGAGTGTCGTAAAAGCCTACGAAGGGGTCATCACGTTTGCCTCTGAGTGACAGTTAGTGGTAATGAAATGTGCACAACAGCAGATCACTCCCACCAAATCCCTGAGTTTGTGTTCAAATCCACACGCTGCGGGCACCCAAAATAGCGAGATCTCTGAATAAACTGCAGCCGTGGATCCCCTCCCCCCATCCCCCTTGAGTGGGTCTTCAGCAGCCTTCACCCCGTTGAATGTAATACCAAGACTTAATGCATCTCTAAGGGGTTAGGTGTGGAGAGTTTATCATTTCAAAATCATTAGGAGAGAAAAAAAAGAGGGGAAAATTGATCGGGAGTGTGCTAGAAGTTGGGCCTCTTTGTTATCTTGAAAATCCTAATAAATCCTCGGTCTTTACAGCTTAAAGCGCGTGCAGTAATTTGAAGTTCATTAATCCCTGCCTTTTTTCCCTTAAAGAAGAAATGGTAAAGTTGTCTCATGGTACCCTGTTCTGAAAGGGGAGTGGGGTTATATTTTACCCTCCCTTTTTTGCCAGCTCTTTTTGATGAGAAGTAGTTAGCAATTCTGATTATCAGTGAATGAGACAACCTTGTTTTACAAGCGCTCTCCTGCCTTCCGGCCGCTGCTGTCGTGTGCGCATAGACGTGAGCTCCGAGCAACTGTCTCTGCTGGCACCGCGAGGCTCTTAATCGTCCTCGTCGTGCCTTTTTAAAAAAAAATAAAATCCCCCCGCTTCCTGACATGCGGCTTCCCTCCACCGCAGGCGAGAACAAGACCCCGGCACCTTCGGAGCTGTACCCAGTCTACGTGGTCGTAGCGGGCTTGGTCCTGCTGGCCTTCCTCGGCATGGGAATGGTGGTCTCCCGCAAACGGCAGCGTGAGCACGGGCAGCTCTGGTTCCCAGAGGGCTTCAAGACCACCGAGCCCAACAAGAAGAAGAGGAGAGAACCGGTTGGGGAAGACTCTGTGGGACTCAAGTAAGTTTGGAGCCCATTCCACAGAATTGGGACAATCGTACTCTTATATTTAAGTCTTGTATTTTTTGGTTCTTTTGAGGAAATAGTCCTTGCATGACAGTTGAGTGCTCAGGTCCAGGGATTGAGGTGTCCTTTAGGTTGCGAATATGATGACAGTGATGTCAAAAATTAGGAGTTGGAAGCAGCACATTAATTGACAGGAGTAAGCAATCGCTGGGTGCGCAGGTGCTGATGGGTGGCTTGCTGTGGGATCGGTTCTGTCGGCCGTCAGGCTTCTGCCAGCGTGCCGCAAGGAGACTAACGGGAATTTCCCCCGGGTTCCCCGATTTGGTAACAGGCCACTGAAGAACTCCTTAGATGTGTCCCTGATGGACGACAACCTGAACGAGTGGGAAGAGGAGGCGATGTCAGACACCAAGCGCTTCAGGGTAAGTGAGCCGCTGCTGTCTAGACGGGAAAAGCCGCTTAGCGATTTCTGCTTTTTAAAATATACAGGAATGCTGTGACGATAAGTCTTTAGATTTATATGAACTATACAATTTAAAACAAAACAATAGGTACATTAAACTAGGAAAACAATAATGCATTTCCACAAGGCATAACATCATATTGTGGTAGTATAGCAAATGATAAAATGTTAGGACACCTGCCTGGTGATTGAGATGCTCTGTGCACTAGGAGGTAGAAGTGATTATTTGGGAATTTGCACGTTTTTACTGGATAAGAGGTATTTGATTTTGTGGTGCGATAATTTATTCATTTCCAGGTGGACCATGCCTCTGTCTCGGGTTAAAGAGAAGTGCAGTCCTTACTGATATACTTCTTATTCATAGACTTCTTCATTTGAGTTGCTTTATTGTGCTTCGGCTACCATGGCTTGATATATACTATATTTTTTTCCGTTTTCTTTTCTTTTTTTTTTTAGTTCGAGGCTGCAATGCTGGACTTGGACGACCAGACTGATCACCGGCAGTGGACGCAGCAGCACCTGGATGCGGCAGACCTCCGTAATCCATCCATGGCGCCCACGCCCCCACAGGGCGAGATCGAAAACGACTGCATGGATGTCAACGTCCGTGGTCCAGGTATGCGGGTCTCTCACCACATCTGCATTTAGCTCTGAATACTGCTGCTCCTCTCCATCTACTGAGCACGCTCTTACACCTGTGGGTGAGATCCTTCATAAATATCCCCCAGGACCGTGCAGGACTCAGTCAGCCAGTCTTAATCCAGCATTCATTGCAGAAGATCATGCTTGCTTTTATAGATTTGCAGTCATTGTGCTACGGATTTTTTCAGCGTGTTTATGGTTCTTAATGTACTTGAGGTGCCATCTGTCTGTTGTCATTGAACTGATATAGTCTGCAGAGTGATTCTGTTCTGTGTGATGGACATTAGCAGTGTTTTTTGTCCTTTTCCCATGGGCAATCAGTCATAAATACAATGCCAAAAATATTCTTTTTATCACAAAATAATGCCGAATGCCCTAAAAAAGAATTTAAGAGAAATCAGAATCCTCTATCTGCAGATTTTGATGCGCTCGAGTTGAAAGAGTCCAGCGGATCTGGGAATTACTTCTGCTTTTGAAGTGTAGGAGCGTGTGCAAGGAAGGCAGAGCCGTGTTTCAAAGACCGTAATTCCCGGTTTTTTGGCAGCCTGGGTTGAGTGGGGCCCCGGCTAGATCCTTCGGCTCCTTGGCTTTTTAAAAGTGCCTCGGATATCGAGCTTGATCGGAATACCATTATTGGAGAAGTCTGTGTTTACTCCGAGGCAAAGGGATGTTAAACCCTCTTTTCGATTAGTTTGTTCCTTTTTTGTTTTTGATCCTCCCAGCACTTCAAGATTGAACTGTACTACATTGGGGCTCATTTCTGTGTGTGTGTGTGTGTGTGTTCAATTTCTCCTTCATTTCTGTTAACCCTCCCACTCCTGTGCCTTCTGCAGATGGTTTCACTCCCCTGATGATCGCATCGTGCAGTGGTGGCGGCCTTGAGACAGGCAACAGTGAAGAGGAGGAGGACGCCTCCGCCAATGTCATTTCGGATTTCATCTACCAGGGTGCCAACCTCCACAACCAGACAGACCGCACAGGCGAGACGGCGCTGCACCTTGCGGCCCGCTACGCCCGCTCCGATGCTGCCAAGCGCCTCCTGGAGGCTAGTGCGGACGCCAACATTCAGGACAACATGGGGCGGACACCTCTGCATGCCGCCGTGGCTGCTGATGCGCAGGGAGTCTTCCAGGTGCTGATCATTTGTAACCCAGCTCTAGGTTCATTATTGGTTTTTCTGTGCTGCCATGTGCCTGGGGCTGACTAACATGCTTCCATGGTCTTCTGCAGATTTTGATCCGAAATCGAGCCACGGACCTGGATGCGCGGATGCACGATGGAACCACCCCACTCATCCTGGCAGCCCGTCTGGCTGTGGAAGGAATGGTAGAGGAGCTCATCAACTGCCATGCCGACGTCAACGCAATTGATGACTTCGGTACAGATGTTCTACTTTGATCAGCATTGTCTCCCATCAATTAATCTCAGCGCATCTTTGGCTCGATATGCATCAAATTAATTTGTCCCTTTTTGCCATCAGGAAAATCGGCCTTGCACTGGGCAGCTGCGGTGAACAATGTGGACGCGGCTGTGGTCTTGCTGAAGAACGGGGCAAACAAAGACATGCAAAATAACAAGGTGAGTCTCCGGTCATCCCTCCGGTCAACCATGGGGTGCTACGTATACCCTGCGCACAGCTCCAACTGTTTTCTTCCTTTTTTCCAGGAAGAGACGCCTCTGTTCCTTGCCGCCCGGGAAGGAAGCTACGAGACTGCCAAAGTCTTGCTGGAACACTTTGCCAACCGGGAGATCGCCGACCACGTGGACAGGCTGCCCCGGGACATCGCGCAGGAGCGCATGCACCACGACATTGTGCGTCTCCTGGACGAGCACAGCCTCGTCAGGAGTCCCGCCGTGCACAGCGGCCCCATGAGCGCGACGCTCTCCCCGCCGCTCTGCTCGCCCAACGACTACCTGGGTGGCGGCATGAAAACCTCGAGCCAGGGCAAAAAGGCCCGCAAGCCGGGCGCCAAGGGCGTGTGCGGCAAAGACGGCAAGGACATGAAGGCCAGGAAGAAGAAGATGCAAGACGGGAAGGGCAGCTTGCTGGACAGCTCCGCTGTGCTCTCGCCCGTGGACTCCCTGGAGTCTCCGCATGGGTACATGTCCGACGTGGCATCCCCACCCATGCTGACGTCCCCCTTCCAGCAGTCTCCCATGTCCCTCAGCCACCTCCAGGGCATGTCCGACATTGGCGTCAGTCATCCAGTCATGGCGGGCAAGCAGGACCTGGGTCAAATGCAGTTTGACCTGGTGCCGCCACGCCTGTCCCACCTACCAGTGTCAAGTCCCAGCAGTTCGGGCTCCATGACGATAGCAATGGGCAGCGCAGGTGGTGCCATGAACAGCCAGTGTGATTGGTTCTCCAGAATGCACGCTGGTCTAAGCCAGCAGGCAGTCTTCAGCTCCATGCGTGGCGCCGGAGGGCCGCAGCATGGCATGGTGCCCACCCTGCGTGGGGACCATCCCACCACCACACTCTCTCCGATGATGGGCTACCAGGGCATGCAGAACAGCCACCTTACAACGCAGGCTCACCTCATGCAAGTGCAGCAGATGCCACCGGCGCAGCAGAATCTGCTGCAGCAACATCAGCAGCAGAGTCTTCAGCTCCAGCACCAGAGCTCCAACACTGCCACTGTTGGCCACATCATTAGCCAGAATTTTATCAGCAGTGACCTGGGCAGCTCTGACCTACAGCCTGTGTCAGGTAGCAGTTTGCCTGTCCACACCATCCTGCCACAGGAACCCCAGATCCTGCCCTCATCACTCGGCCAGACCATGGCTAGCACGCAGTTTCTCACTCCGCCTTCTCAGCACAGCTACTCCGCCCCCATGGACAATACCCCTAGTCATCAAATACAGGTGCCTGATCACCCATTTCTGACGCCCTCCCCTGGATCCCCTGACCAATGGTCAAGCTCCTCCCCGCATTCCAATATGTCCGATTGGTCAGAAGGCATCTCCAGTCCCCCAACCAGCATGCAGTCAAAAATTGGACATGTTCCAGATCAGTTTAAATAGATTGGACGTGTGTAACCCTGGCCAAGTTGAACATTTGTAATTACATAGAAATGTGTAAATCCCTTATTTTTTTAATGATACTCTTCAAGCAAATGGACAACTTACAAGAAAGAAGGCTATGAAAGGACACTTTTATAATATATTATACTAACAATGGTAAGAGTTGTCGTCATCCATTTCTTATTTATTTAAAACTATTTATAATTTTTGTTTGCTAAAATATTGGGTGATGAGGTGTCAGGCTCAGATCAAGGTAGAAAATGTGAATAGTTACAAGCTTGTGTAATTAATTGTTCTAATTTTATTTCTGTAGTACAGGAAAAAAATCCTGGTGATCGATAGACTGGGTATTTATTTCTCTTTATAAATTTTTGTTTTTATAATTTTTTAAAAATCCACGCTTTTATTTTTTTAAGCATTGTATATAACATTGATAATATTTCAGTATTATTGGCTTTTTGTGTTCAACAAATACAGGGCTGTTTTAAAAGAACCACAAAAATAGTTTGTACAAACTGACTGTTTTTTTCCCCTCATATTCACAATGAATCAGTCTGTTTCTCATGGTCATTACACTGAATTTCTGGTCATCCAGATATAACAGACGAGGTGACTGGCTGTCAATAACCAGGTGACTCTAGCCATCCCCTTTGAAAGAAGCGCTTAGGCTGACAGCTGTGGGAGGTTGTCCAGACCTGGCTATATGCAACTAGCATGTCTGAATTTCTGCTGTATGTGGGTGGATGCTCTGAAACATCTGAAGTTGACGTGTATAATAATGTACATTTTGTTACATGCAGGGTTTTGTTTCAGAAATCTGAAGTCTTGAGCATGTCACGCCAGTTGAAGATGTCACAATGCTTATTTACGTATTGTTAAAAATAATTCATATAGAACATGTATGTTACTCAGTATTACTGAGACCTAAATATGAGTCTACTGAAATATGTGAATGAGCAGTGGGCAACTGAAGTACCTATGTAAAAAAAGATGCAGTTTTA
>JAODKL010000040.1:11220509-11235385 GCA_026780765.1 Petrocephalus schoutedeni | reverse complement strand
TTTTGAAAAAAAAGTTGCTAGGGTAGTATGAAAAGTTGCTAAATCTAGCAACAAAATTGCTAAGTTGGCAACACTGCGCGTTAGAATCCCGAAAACTACAATTCCCATCATTCGCGGCCTGGTTTCACTTTGAGAGGTCAGAGTTGAAATCCCTTAACTCTTGCTATTGAGCGGCGGGGTAGCTCTTATACCATAGAGGGGGCCGATGTACCCTCGATGGGTGTGAAGCAGTAGAAAGCAGGGAAAATTCCCCATTTGGATGCCGTTGTACTTCAATTCTTGAGTACAAAGCAGAAAAAAATGGCCAAAGGACAGTAGCGGACGAGACGGTGACGGTCACATTGCGGAGTCCCGAAGGCTATCCAGCCAGCTGATAGCTTGTCAAGCAGCTCCGAGAGGCAGCGCAGCCGCTATGTTCGTGCAGGAGGAGAAGATATTCGCCGGGAAGGTGCTGAAAATCCACATCTGTACCATGGAAGGCACGGAGTGGCTGGAAGAGGTGCCCGAGGACACCACCATCGAGAAACTCAAAGAGAAGTGCTTGAAACATGTAAAGACGCCGGCCGTCGCTGGCTGCGACCCCGTCCGCGCTCCGGACGGCTTGACAGGACACCCGCTTCCAGCCAAGTGTCTTAGCTTAGCTTTAGCCTTAGCCTTAGCTAACGGTGGAATAGCCTAGCTCGTTTCATTTGCCCTGCCTTAGCCTAGCCAGCCTCAGCCTGTAGTTGCCTCGTCTGGTATTTATAGACACTGGGATGGACACGGCTAATGCACCCCGCTAAAGTTCTCTTAGCTTCAGCCAAGTAATCTGCCTCTGGTTGTTGAGAGCATTTTGGTGTCCCTGGTGCCTTTACTCTGGTCATTTTTGGAAAGCCTAAACATTGGTGATTTTTGTTTGTTTTGTTGAATTTATATAGCGATTTAACTTTACAAGTGGAGTCCAGTCCTGCTAGCCACATTAGCGCTGACGTTTGCAATTCTGATTATGCTGTAACATTCTGTTCCTTACAAAACATGTCTCTTGTCAATGTTATTGTGAATGTCAGGATACATAATATTTTATGGGACACTCGGATCTGGCTCGGTGTCTTTCGTCTCGTCCGTTTAAGGGTTTATACAAATTTGTGCTGTTGACTTCCTGCTGTCATTCTTCCATCATCTGTATAATAGAACGCATTGTTTTTAGCGTGTTGTGACTCAATATTTTGTAATGCATCGCATGCATGTCTGTTTTTCATTTGCTGTAGTATGTGCACGGAAGTCTGGAGGATCCAAAAACTATTACGCACCACAAACTCATCCATGCTGCTTCGGAAAGGGTCCTTACTGACACCAAAACTGTCGTGGAGGAAAATATCAAAGATAAAGGTACATGTGGAATATAAAGCAGAATAAAATGGCTAAAGGACAGTAGCAGAGAGAGACGGTCACATTGCCGAGTTCTACTTTGTTTGTGTAAATATTACACAAACAAAACTGGGTTGATACATAACCAGAAATGTATGTGGTTCACCCATAGGAAAAAAAACACGCATTCATTCTTTATTTGTGCAGATGTCCTGCTTTTGGTAAAGAAGAGGCCACCTCCACCTCCTCCAAAGATGACAGAGGTCTCTGCTGATGAGAAGGTGAATCAGAATTTATAGCTGAACCAAATGTGACCTCCTCTTATAGCAGCAATTCAATTTTAAGAGTTTATAGATACACAGTGGAGATGTTTGATCACAAGGGGGTGGGCGTTTATTTTAAGTTCACTTTAATGACTGGGAGAATAAGGTTGTTAAACTTTAGCACTTGGAATGTTTACTGTGAAATATTAATGCTTAAGATGACTTTTAGGAGCTACTGTAGTTATTTCATGGAAGTTCTCTCTGTGACCTTTTGATATGCCTTTCCATCCCATACCAGTGTTCCTCCCAACTGCTCTCAGTTGTATGTGTGCTAAAATGTTGGTCCACCCAAATTGCAGTAATATTTGAACTTTCAGAAGAAGTCGGACACCAAGGCTCCAGACAAAGACGCCATCCTGAAAGCGACGGCAGGACTCACCACGCTGCACACTGACCGCGCCGTCGCCTCGCATAACGTTCGGGATGTGAGTCGGTTTTATGTTCCGCTGCTTCAGACGGTACTTTGTGATCTGTGAGTCGCTTAAGCATGCCTTAAATATAGACTAAAGGAGTTTTTTCCATGTCTGTATGAAAAAATGTAAAATGTCAAGGAACACAATACACAGATGGCATCAATTTTCATAGTGTGGGGGATCAGTGCCCAGAAGACTTATGGCTGTGTGTAAGGAGATTGATATCTGAGATGTACAGTGCTATGACAAGCATAGCAGATTCTTTTATACCGGTGAATCAAGTGGCCACTCAAGGCCCCCATCCATCCATCCATCCTCCAGATGCTTATCTGGTTAGGGTTGTAGAGGGGAGCCTGGTGTCTATGTAAGGCAGCAAAGGGCACAAAGTTAAGGTCCACTGTGCAGGATGCCAGTCCATTGCAGTGCACAGACACTGCTAGGATATGTTGGCAGCTTTGGGCACTGGGTTGAATTGGAGCTGAGGGTGTATTACTTTGTAGGTCACTTTTGTTTGGGACCATGAGCAGTAAACCATTGTCTGTACAGAATTTGCAGTAATTATGTTTTTCAATAATCTGGCCAGACTCTATGATGCTGCCTCATCATTTTAATGTTTACACAAGTATTTAAATATTATTTTGACGAATGTTAAAACTATACATGTTAATTTTGACTTTGACTTTTACACTGTATGGTAGTTCCAGACAGAACTTCGGAAGATTCTTGTCTCGCTGATTGAGGTGGCGCAGAAGCTATTGGCCTTGAATCCGGACGCAGTTGAGCTTTTCAAGAAGGCTAACGGTAGGTGCTGCCACATTTTGGGGTTTGCATGTGGAGGTGGGAGGCTGATACTGGCTCCTAAGGCATTACAGGGTTTCTTTTCAGGATTCCTGCACCACAGGGAAAAGTATGGAATTTGATTTTGGTGTTTTCCAAGTCTGGATAAGTGGAACAGCAAACAATATGAAAATATTTGTGTTTCTAGACTACTGCAAGTTAGCCTACTGTGTACAGATGCTTCTTGCGTTACGATGGTTTGACTCATAATATTTTAGGTTTACGGCGGTGTGATTGCAATGCGCATTCAGTAGTCGGCTTTGAATTTTCATCTATTCCTGCACCAGTAATATGCCGGATGATACTTTCTACTGATGCCGAGTGATGGGAACATCCACACTGTCTGTAGTGATCACGAGCGCAGCCCTGCAGCCATGCTGGGTGAAGACGACGAGCGCAAACATCTCATACAGTGTTTATTAATATATCGTACAGTGTGGGTTTTGTGTTTAACCAAGTTTGTATTAATTTATTTACTTTTCAATTACTGGTATTTAGTTGGTCACAGTAATTTCTTTTCTTCTTAATCGGTGTCAGTAGGGCTGGGCGATATCGCATCACGATTATATCCAGCTTTTTGATACTATACGTGTATTTATGCCTACAGTTTAAGCAGATTAGTAGTAGGGCTAAAGTATTAATGAGATGTGTTTTGTGACACCCAAAAGTAAGTAATCTGTATAAACTTGGCAAAGCACACCAAGTCTATACAAGTCTTGGTATACTATGGTTTGGTATACTTCAGTGGGGGTGAAGAAAGGAATAGCTCTGCAGCCACAACATCCTTTAAAAGAGGAGATCTTTTGGATAAACAAGGTAAAAAGATATCGGTGTTGTGGCTGTACTTTTTGCAGTTTAAAGTCCAAGACGTATTAAACATAAAGAAATGCCAAATTTATACTGATGACTAACTTTGGGCATCATAAAATACCTTATTAATATTTTAGCCGTACTACTAACCTGCTCAACAAATTGTAGGCATAAATAAATGCCAGTTTAGTACCGAAAAGCTGGCGTCCAGCCAAATGTTTCGCCTGTCATCTGAAGCATTGGTGATTATTGCATGTGCACAATATAATAGCGATGCAATATCGCCCAGCACTAGGGGACGGTAGTTAACTATTTATTATATCATTCATACAGTATTTGACTTACGATATTTTCCACGTAACCCCATTGTATGTGGGGGAGTACCTATTTTCTAAAAAAATTAAAACTGAATTTATATATTAATGTTCTTGATTCAGTCACCAATGTGAGCTGCTTGCTGGTGCCAGAATGTGCACAGAGCGAACACTGCAGAACAGCGTCCTGAATCTAGGAATGGGGTGTGTGTCTGTGGGATGTACGCTTGATTAATTTTTAGCTAGAAATGTTGGTGATGGAGGCAGGGGTAGTTTAATGCATGGGCTTAACCGGACTGAATCCCAGGGACTTCTGCTAAAAACGGGCTTCCCAGTTGACAGTCGCCCCCCCGCCCCTGCCTGGCTTGGCAGACTCAATTATTGTAACTGGTTGGCTAAGAATCCCAGATGTGAACGAAAGTAAAGTGTGAAGTATGTGTGAAGTTGGATAGTGAGTAGGAACCCTGACATTTCTTTCCATATTGTGGGCATGTAGAGTCCAGTGAATGGAGATGTACAAGTAGAAGCATAAAGCTATGTAACCCCGAATGGCAGTAACTTGATGTGTAATCCCTTCTGTGCGGTACCCGCTCCAGCTTCTTCCCTTTCATAACTCTCGTTGAATATTGAATGGCCTGAGTGGTTATTTATAGAGAAGTGGCTAAAGCATTAGAGGACAGCGCTGACTTTAGCAGGCTGCTAAAACTGGTCCGTTGGGGGCTAAATGAGTATTTCACATGGAACTCACCCCTAACAGTGAGGACAAGCATGTGAGTTCATGTCTTTATTGAACATTTGGCATTTGCCTTTTGACATATTGGCTAGAAGGGCCCCTTTATAGCTAAATCAAAGGAAGCTATGGTGTGTGACAGCATAAAAATAACTTTGCTAACCCCTGCAGCCATGCTGGATGAAGACGAGGAGGACAGAGTAGATGAGACCGCTCTCCGGCAGCTGACAGAGATGGGCTTTCCAGAGAGCCGTGCCATCAAGGCGCTACGCCTAAACCAGTGAGTCCCAGCAGACCCAGTCCATTTCAGCCGACAGTCTTCATCAGTTTTCTCCCTCCCCTTTTCTCCCATGTTACATTTACAGGTATTTATTTAGCATATTCTTTTGTCCAAAGTGTTGCCCAAGTGAGGCAAGTAATACGTTACAAGCATACAGCTATCAAGGAGCAAACTAGATGAAAGTGTGGCTGGGCTGAGGTTCCAGTGAGGGGTCAGTAGCAAGTACAGTTTAGCATGGCAGCAGGAGCAATACGATGCACTACAAAACAATGTGAGAACGTAACGGAGGAGCTAAAGGACTAGGGCTCTACTAGACAAATGCAAAATGTAGCAACGAAGTGTTAGCAGAGCCATCAGTTGGCGCAAGCCGAGAGAAACTGAATAGATGTAGACAGTAGATATGGAGGGAATCTGATTACCTCCCGTTTCCTGCAGCATGTCTGTGACCCAGGCTATGGAGTGGCTGATTGAGCACATAGATGAGCCCACTGCTGACAGCCCCTTGCCAGGCCAGGACACCCTGGGGGCGGCAGCAGCAGCGATGGCTGCTCCTCCCCCCTCTATGCCAGCCCCTCCGCAGTGCAGCACGGGGGAATCCAAGCAGGACGAACTCACCGAGGTCTTCAAGAGGATCCGCAGGAAACGGGAGTTCAGGCCTGATGCACGGGTAAGGTCTGCTGAAGATGCTATATACCCTGGCTCCCTGTAGCCTTAGAGATGGGTCTTTCTGCATCTGCGTATGGCCGTTTGGTTCCCTGTATTCTTCTTTGAACTGAGGAGGTGTGTTCTTTGGCAGGCGGTTGTAGCATTGATGGAAATGGGCTTTGATGAGAAGGAGGTGATTGATGCCCTTCGTGTCAATAACAACCAGCAGGATGCAGCGGTGAGTGTGCAGGAAATTGAAGAATTTGAGAAATATATCCATTTGAGTCCTTTTTGAAGTGAATATTTTAAAACTGAATTTGAAAAGTGGATGACGAAGTATAAAATTCAGTCTTTTAGAAATTAATTGTAAAATGTACAAATTCATGTTAATGTTGTTTTTTATTTATATTTTCATACAAACTAATTCATTTTCACTATTGAGATTTTATTTAATATATGACATTTTATGGATGAAATTAATATTATTTTTTGGGTAATTGGCAGACCCATCTCGTGTAGTAACATCTAATATTCGAATGGCTTTCTCAGTCCCTCTTGGCTCATGGGAGTTTTATTTACACAAATATGTTCTGAAGGCAGAATGAAAAATGATCGGTTCAGAGAGAGAACCAATCAAATCTTGTCATATGTCAGACTAACCAATCAGATGTCTCAGTTCCACTGACTGTACAATCTTATTGGTTATCTCTCAGATCATTTTTCGTTCTGCACTCAGAATGAAAGTTTTACTCAGACGTAAAACTCCCACGAGCTCCAACTTGTGCTGTCTGTTGTGAATGTCTTTGAATCACAATACAACCTCCAGTTAACTCTTTGACCTTTTGCTTTTCTTCAGTGTAACATGGCCTTGGTCCTTCATCTGTATCAACTATGCTGAACTGTGCTGTGTCACGTGACCTGACTTGTTGTGCCCCTCCATCAGTGTGATTGGCTGCTGGGTGACAGGAAGCCCTCTCCAGAAGACCTTGACAAGGGCATTGACACCAACAGTCCCTTGTTCCAGGCTATTCTGGAGAACCCGGTGGTGCAACTAGGCCTGACTAACCCGAAGACTCTGCTTGGTCAGTACTCTGAGCTCCCTTGTGCTTTTCATTCTGACCCATATGACCTAAAAAATTTGCTGATCAGGGCTGCGACAAGCCTCCCAATAGCATGTAAACATCACTGCTGCTGGTACCCTTGCAATAACTTTAGTTTAATGCAATGTACTCATAGCAGTTTATAATGAATGCGATTTCCGCAGTGTTCAGATAAAGATAAAGGAGGACTAAGTGCTATATCCTTCAGTTTTTCAGACTAAACTTTTGAGCATTATCATATATGGAAAATCTGCAGAACTGAGCACTTTGTATGTCTTAGGAATGCAACATCCACACCTGTCTGCAGTATCGTTTGTGGGGAAAACTATGACCGCAGCAAGACATTAAGCGTCAAGCTGCGAAGGGTTTGCTTCTGACACGATTTACTCCTTGCAGCATTTGAGGACATGCTGGAGAACCCTTTGAACAGCACCCAGTGGATGAACGACCCAGAGACTGGGCCTGTAATGCTCCAGATCTCCAGAATCTTCCAGACCCTGAACCGCACGTAGGGCCCACAGAGGCGACCCAGTGGGAAAGAAAGAATGGAGGAGTGTCAATGCTGGCTCTTAGCTTCTGCTTATAATGGAGTAGTGTGGGCGTGTGTATGTGTGTGTGTGTTCGCACGCAGGTATGTGTGCCGGTAAATGTAACTTGAATATCATGTTGCCTTGTGCAGTTAACATTAGGGAACGTGGGAATACATTTACAAAACAGTGGTCTAAAAGTTGAAATACCTATTTATAACGCAAGACAACTTTTTAAACAATGTAAACATTAATATAATTATGGTTAGTTTTTTTACATTTTAAGAATTAATTTTAATTTAGCATATTTTATTTATTTTCTCCTTATCTAAAACATCAGTCATCAAGCAGATGTTTACACTTTCATAAGGGTATGTTTGTTCAGCGGTGATTATTTACCGCAGTTTGTTTTTCTCTCTCATGATTTAGATATTTTACCAAAAAAGAAAAATGCATCACGAGAGCTGAGTTCTTAGGGCTTGAAGGGCTTTGATGAGGAGGTGTTGGTGCAGAGCCTTCCCATTGTGGTTTTGGGGTGAGGGGTACAGCTGAGCACCTGCAGACACCTGGCCAAGCCTGCTCTGTAGAACTCATGTAAAACTTGAATGATAACCAGCAGTGGCCACTAACAGCCCAGCTTCGGCTACCCAAAGTGGTAGCAATCACAGACAGATCAACAGATGCATTCTTTTACATGCACAGTTAAAAGAATCTTCACTAATACATGAAAATGGGTCATCAAACATTTCTTTAGCCATCTGATGATCACTTGGGTTGTGGCCCCATTTAATTGGAAATTAAGAATCCCCCCCAGTTCCCTGTAAGGAGGGAAATTGGCATATTGAATATAAAACTGCAGTTGATCGATCACTATAGTAAGTGGGTGCCTTCATGAGCTGGGTGCATGTTCACCTGCTGGCTGAAGGTGGCATCATCTACTGTTGCTATGCTTAGATATTTAAAATGCGCCATGGACTCATGAGCCGTCAAATAACAGCAGGGTGGATGTAATTCCTGTGAGGTGTAGTGAAAATGGTGGCGTCGTCTGAGCCGACTCACTACATGTTTAGCTCACTCGTAATTTAGGTACAATGTTCATATCAATGAAATAGTGAGAACACTTGTTTAAATATATAAATTCCTTAGCGAAACGCTCTGGGAAATGGCCATAGTTATGGCGAACGTACCCAGTTCTTACCTCGCGATCTAAGCTTTCTTAATACAACACGTAATTTTAAGGGGAAAAGAAGCTGGCTAAGGAGAACAAATGCAAGTGAACAGTCACTTTGGGTGCTGCCATTACATTTATTATTTTTGTTTTATTTTCACGTTAGTATTTCTGTTACAGTATGTACAGCAGGATAGCCATCAATCTATTGCCCCTATATTTGGTATGTGAGCGCACAGATGGCTATCCAATAAACACCTTATACCAGAGCTGATTTCTTCCCTGGGTCAAGAAACATTGGAAATTGCTTTTGGAAAAAGCTGTACTTTGACATTATAATCAATGCACAGGTATTTGTAGGAATTCTGCTTGCCCTTGGTTCATTTCCTGCTTAATTTGTATTGACTGTCTCAGATGTTTGTCGTGGTCAAAGGAAAAGTGGTTACCGATATTTGAAGCAAACAAGGGATAGTTAGAGAAGAAACCAAAGTCTTTACTATGGTTGGTTGCAAATTTTGATTAAATTTGAAATTGTTTTATTAATGCTAGTTACCTATCTAGTGGCAGTACAGTGGGACAATATCATTGGCTGTGGCCATGCTTCCTTCAGATCATCATCATGAATAGCCGCAAAGGCTAAACATTTGACAATGCAATACGCTTGTCAATAGTTTGTTACACTACAAACACCTGTATCTAAAGTTGCATTTCACATTTATGGTAGTTTTCATGAGATAAAACACCCTTCTTTAGATTTCACAAATATGAACCAGTCATCATTCAACTTCAATTTAGTGTGTTGATATTCTGGAATTTTTATGCCAAAACCAAAAATGTTTTGTCTTTACTCTCAACTGTGGTGTTACTTCTGTACCTCTGTCAAATTTCCCTGAGCTAAGCAGAATTTTTAAATATTATTTGGCAATTTCAGTAACAGTAATTTCATCGTTCTTGAGTTTGTAAAGTCAAGGACCAGTGCAATGTGCATCTGGGACAACTAGGACATGCTCATCAGCACAGACTGTGGTCTACCCCAAAACAGTGCTGTAATGCAGACTACAGGCAATCACACAGAATGTTATGACTGAATAGGCAAAAGTGTCCTTGGCTGTGTGGAGTCGTAAGTTGAATGTTTATTAGTGCAATGTTTTAGGCAAAATGAACCTGAGAGTGAGATAAAATAGTGTATAAAAGGGATAGTAATAGAAGGAATAAAAAGACGTTATTAGGGACATCACCCCAATAATCCTGTCCCCACTGTCCTTCTCTTGTGGCGTTCAGGTGAGTGTTATCTTGAGTCTGGCAGAGCATTGGGCTTTAACACATGAGCACCTGTGAACTGAGCTTCTTGTGCCTCAACAGTTCTTGAATTTGTTAGAGGTTTTAAAAATTTCTTTAGCTAATTGATTAGTGAGCACCCAAGCATTTGTTGGTTCTGTAGTGTGTTTTTCTTTTATTTTTTTATTTTAAAGAAGTGCCCTTTAAAAGGGAATTGTATGTTTGGCCAAGAACTTCACTTTTAATCTTTAATTCCATCTGCCCAGGCTGGTTGGGGAGCTTCTCTGGGACTGTTCACATTGCCTTAGAAGCTAAATCAGTGCTCACTTTGCTTTAAAACAGACTGAAATTGAGTTCCTTTAGAGGTGAACAGATAAAACATTTTAGTTTTTACGCAACTAAGAAATGGTTTAAAGATCACATTCTTTACAAAATAAATTGTGTGGGTTTCTTCAAGTGGGTAGTTGTGTTGCATGCCAGATATGTTATAGGTTTATGATCATTGAACATTTGAATATACTATTCAGAGTGATACTGATCTGTGTTCATGCAGAGTGATGAAAGGTAGCTCTCAGTCCTTGGGCCATTGATGACAGTGTTCTTTGTCCCCAGTGGCCTACATATATAAATTGTTTCCGGTACTGTACAAGTATACACACTTAAACTTTTACATACTTTATAAGACTTAGTGCTCTCACTGTGTCTTGTGTTGTCGTACCAAGGTAGTATTCTCTGCTCTGTGAAGTTCCTTCAGACCTGTGGGCAAAACAGTGTAAAACTGGTTTCATTTGCATAATTATTATATAAGAGTTGCGGGGGGGGGGAGTCCCCGGCCCTTTCCTGTCCCCAAGCTGGAAGGTGCCAGTGTTTCACCTGGTGGCAAATGTGGGAAGGAAATTCATGAATATCATTTACATTCATCCAGCCTGTTTATCCAGACTCGGCAGGTTAAAACAAACAATAAATGGTGACCTATGCAAGTAATCTTTACTCGCCAGTCACAGAAAGCCATGAGGCTTTCTCTGTTGTATTCATTGAAATTGTGCTGAAACGTTTTTCTTAAGTGTACAAAGCCCATGGTTTGTGGTGGAAAAAATCAGATCAACAATCAAGCATAATGGAGGAGACACTTGAAGAGCAAGGATTAAGGGGCACGTAATTTTGATTTTTTAAAGTTTGAAAGTGTTCATGTGTAACCAGTGCTTTTTAGTGGTGTGTATAGTAATAGCATGTGTTTCACTACCAGGAGCAGTACAGTCCGTTGAACAGCACAGCCTAGTCATGACTTCATCCTTCATCTCGGGCATATTGGTAGCTGACAAGCAGATTTCTCCAGCCCCCAGTTTGCAGGATTCTCTGCGTCTTTTATTTTTGATCTGAAACGGTTTGCTTCTAACCCGTGGGATGTTAAGTTGTGTGATGACGTTTCTTGTTTGATCACTTCCAATAAAAGACGACATTATAAATGGAAAAAGCAGTGTCTCCTCGTCTTTTACTATAGAGTAGGGCATATATTAACAGAACTAAATATTTAAAACATTGCGTCAGTTTACCTGTAGGGTTGTCACACGTCCCTTAAAATACGGAATCGCCCCGTATTTGACAATAAATTTGTGCGTCCCGTTTTTAATCAATACGGGACGCGGTTTGTCCAGAGTTGTGATGAACGCAGCATCATCCCGTCCACATTTAGTATGAAAACGCCGTTGGATTGATTAGATGCATTTGTCTTATTTATAGTTAATAAGTTATGGATGAGTTAACAATGTATATCCGGAAGATTAATTTTATGTGTTAACTGTTATGCACCTTAAGTTTTGATATAAAGCGACTGATTTCATATGTCAAAGCGAATTTCATTACCAGTAGGAGTTAGTAACTGAAAAGTTTTTCATCCACTTTATTTTTATGTCCATTGATAAAGGACTTAAAATATTCAGTATGAACCGTAATACTGAGAGACCATGAGACCATGGTTTAAGTTTTGATTTACCGCCACTGGTGCGTCACTTGGCACATAGTGGTTGTGGCAAAGCCCCACTATGGTAGGCATCCTTTATTTTTCAGCATGAAATGTGGCAAGCCTACTTACCTTAACAAAATAACATTAGCTTTATTGACTGTACGTATATAAAATATATGCTGGATATAGATGTTACTTAGCCACACGAATCCTACGCATGCATAAGCCGACTTTTGAAAGGCTGCTTTTTGGCGATAGGTGAGCTATCCCAGTCATTGCAAGACGAAGAATCCCAGCGTCTGTTTGCGCATCAATAATCCTGCGGCGGCGGGCGTCTAGACCATAGCAACGCGCGCGGCGGGAGCGCGCCTCGGGGCTAGCGGCTGCCCGGCATTACGCGGTTAGCTAGCAGTCTAAAGATACGTATAACTTTATTAACAAAACACCAGCATAGTTAACAGCTATTAAATGCTTCGCAAAGGCGCGTTTTATAACTTACGCTAATCGGCTGTTACCTTCGCGCTTGATTAATATGCAGTTTAGCTGCTGCTATACGAAGTTAAGCTGTGACTGTTGCAGGTGGCCGCTAGATAGCTTCGCTTCCTAAACAGACGGGAAGGAGTTCCGAAAATACTCGCAAAATGACCCTATAACAACTAAAAAGGTCGCTTAACAGCGAGGTGGTGTTACTAAGCCAGCTTGAGTGCTGTGTCTATTTTCCCGACTTCCTGTGTGGTCAAATGTGTCCGAGCTAGTTGACGCTTATAACTTGGAATGCATCTTCGGTAAACGAACGAAAGGAAACGCACTCGAACTGATTTCGAGCGAATTATCGGCACAGTGTTACGAAGCGCCGCCGATGCCGGATATGACTGTGTGAGAAGAGACGGACCGTCGGTTAACGCGATGAGGGGCGATGCCAGGAGGTGTGTGCGGCAGCCTTGGAGCCGCTGTGCGGCAGTGGACAGCTCTGGCCCCGTCCCGCAGCGGCTCCCATGTCCTCCATTTACGCGTTTCAGGGGACCTCCGCCTCTCTCTGGGAGCGGTTATGCGTCGGCAGCCCGCCGCAGAGCCCGAAGAACCGAATACAGGGTCGGATACACCTGGAACAGGGGAGGGAGACTGAAGGAGCTCAGAATAAGGTATGGACCCGGTCAGCGAGAGACGGCATTTCTTTCATTCAGTTTCTTTCTTTCAGTTCTTTCATTATATTTTGTTGACAAGGCTTGTTGGAGTTTTACTTACACAAAAATGTTATTAGGGCAGAATGAAAAGTGATTAGTTCAGAGAGATAACCAATCAGATCTTGTGTCAGATGTCAGATCAACCAATCGGATGACTTGGTCCTGCCTCAGCTAGTTCAATCAGATTGGTTATCTCTCTGAACCAATCATTTTTCATTCTGCCCTCAGAACATTTTTGTGTAAGGAAAACGACCACCTTCCTTGAGGAGTTGTATCATAGTAAGGCAATCACACAAGTATCTAACATCCAGGCTACCTGTGGTGTAATTTCTGATGAGTAAAGCATTCAGTCCGCCATACCTTATTTGTCTGCAGACACCTGGCACGAAAGTTCTGGTACCTGTGGATCTGGAAGACGTTTGGCCGAGTACATCCATCCAGGGCTAGGTACAAGAAACACAGAGGGTGCTAAAATGGCTTCTTTTACTAGCTTTTATCCAGTATGTGGGATATACACAGCATTCTCCACAAATTAGTTTGTTGACCAACCTGCAGGTGTCATCACCGGAGAGCCGCCCTACAGAAAGCTCTGGACGGATGGAAGGAGGAGTGGTGGGTCACCCGAAGGGAGTGGTCACTGTCTGTGCGTGCGGATTGTCATTACAGGTGGGAGGTTTTTAGTTTAATCACTCTTGTGATCTTGGACTGCCCCTGGACCATATGGTTAATGACCCCTGTGCTGGGTTGTGTTTTTTGCAGGTACCATCTGTATAACCAGGCCTTCTGTGGTTGGCAGGAGTTTGTACGTATGAGGAAAGAGAAGGGAAGAGCGTTGAAAAAAGCTGAAAGTTATGGTAATGATACTGTAGGTGTCACTTATGTATGTCTTAGTTGACAAGTATTAAGTCCTTTAAACTAATAAGGTGCACAAGTGCACAGATTGAAAGGAACCTTGTTCTAAGCAAACTCTAGTCTGAATGGGGTTGCCGACTGAAGAAGTGTAATTTGCTCACTCCTGTTGTACAGCTTTGAAGAAAGACCATAATGAGGTCTGTTATATTGCAGCCGAGGGACAGAGGCTGGCCAAGGCTTGGGAGAGCTGGCAGCTGTACTTGGAGGTGCGGAGGGTCAAATTACGGATGCAGGAGAAGGCGAGGCAGCAACGGGAACATGGAGCCCTGCGGTGAGCCTGCCTGCTGTGAGGCCCGATTCATTAGCGCCCTACTGTGAAGCCAGAACTGTTCAGTCTCGTCAGTTTTGTGAAGGCTCTCCTCAGGGTCAGCACTGAGGTTACTTTGATGTACATACTAACTAAACAAGATAAAGGTTATAATATAGATTTAATATAAATTTATAGATTTATAGATTTTTTTTTTTCTTCATAGACCTGTTTTGGGGGAATTGGAATACCCATCCTAGCAAAATTCTGCAGGCATAGTTGTCTGTTTGGCACTATATGTTCATCTGTGCACTATGTTCTTCGATGTCTCCCTGGGATTCATAAAATTAATCTCCTGCTTAATCTTCAGTGAATTAAGGTCAGATCCAGTTACCATTCCATAAGCACTGGGATAATTTAATATTCATGGAAAGAAATGGGCTGAGTGGCATCTTTTTGTTACTCACTGAGTAATCAAGTGCTGAGTCTGTTTGCTGAGCTTACCTGCATAGCCTCTTCAGGAGGTGATACGGCGCTAGGTCTGTTGTGTTTTTATTTACTGTAGATCTGCGTGGAGCCGGTGGAGGAGCCACCTGAAGCTTCAGCGAGATCGAGGCCTTATGGAGGAGGCTGCCCTCCAGCACTGGGCCCTGGCCCTGCAGAGTCGGGTGAGCAGCAGAAGAGTTTTCATGCCTGCGCGCGCGCGCGTGCGCCCGTGTGTGTGTGTGTGTGTGTGTGTGTGTGCGCGCGTTTTGTCATCTGCCTTCTGAGACTGTAGATATGAAGTGTCTGACACGC
>JAODKL010000040.1:11209312-11220409 GCA_026780765.1 Petrocephalus schoutedeni | reverse complement strand
GTGTGTGTGTGTGTGTGTGTGTGCGCGCGTTTTGTCATCTGCCTTCTGAGACTGTAGATATGAAGTGTCTGACACGCCACCATGTGTTTTAGGTGTGGCTGCAATGGAAGGTGGTCTACCTGCAAGCCATCAGCCAAAGCAATAGGGAGGCCAGAGCTGCCCAGCATTACAACCGTGGGCTGAAGAGATGTGCCTTTCTTGCTTGGGCCAGATACTTACATTGCCGTCAAGTCAAGAATACACAACAACGTATGTGCCTGCCTGAGCACGCTGTTGTTCTGCTTAAGCGAGTCGATGAAGTCATTCCTCCCGAGTAGCTCAGTTTTTGAAAGCACACCTTCCAAACACCTTTAGGCTGGGCTCTGACCACTGTTCAGTGTCTAGCCACTCTGTAGGAGCTCTAGTCTATCCAGCATCTGCAGTGGATTGCGCATTGTAGCTTCCTGATTTAGTGATTCATCAAGGAAAAATAAAAAGCCAATTGGCTGGGGGTGGAGATGTGAATAGGGAGGGGCATATGTCTGCTTTCTGACAGCTGTAAATGCTTCACCAATAGCTTAAATAAAATGGAAGCTTTGTTTTCATCCAGTTTAAGTAGGAGTTCCATTACTGACATGACTAGCCTTCGGTATGCAAAGTTATCTAGGAGGAAAACATTGGGCTTTAAGGCCAGGATTTTGCACTTAAATACATTAAGCAGTGTAACTAAGTTTCAATGAGTCTTGCTTGTTTTTATAATTTTGTTAGTTTTTTTTAGGTAGATTTTGTACTCTTCCGCCCTTATTATGGGTTTGTGTACCTGTGCTTCTCTGCAGTCGAGGCCCGGCGTTTGTGGCAGCTGACGGTGCTGTCCCATTGCTGGCACGCGTGGCAGAATGCCGCATGGCACCGGCAGCAGCAGAGGGACCGGTGCCAGGTGGTGGCCACTTTGGCACAGCGGATCACGCAGCGGCGCGCACTGGCTCACTGGGCGGCCTGTATCCTCTTTATACATTATGACAGCTGATTGTTAGCACACCTTTGCAGCGACATGCGTAGTTTCCCTTTTCAAAATCAAGCACGTCTTGCCCTGACGTGGATTAAAGGTTGTGAAGCTGTGATGCAGGAGCTTTATACGTAAGAATGTGTGTGGAAAAATTAAGTAATAATGGTGAAGTTGGAGCCTCTGCCATGAAGTGTTCATGGCACTGTGGAGTCTAGCATGACCTTCAGCGGTAGCTAAGCTTCATGCCCTTTCCTGAGCCTCTAAGAAGATGTGGGGCTACGTCTGGAGCAGAAGGACAGGGAGCAGATTGCCATGGAACACGACGGCAGACGGCTGCTGGTAGGGCGGTGACCGCTGTGTGAGTGGCCAGCGTCAGCACCGCCCGTGTTCCCATTCGGCCTCCGCTGTTTTCCTGCAGCACCTCGGACTGCGGTCGCTGGCCCGGAACGTGCGTGAGAGCAAGGCCCGGCGGGTCAACCAGATCCTGGCCCTCCGGCAGCACCAGCACAGCGTGAGTGCTGCCTGCTCGGGACAGGGCGCGATGCCCGCGCTCATTCCTCAGGGCCTCAGTGTGATGGTCATTTACACCGTATTGTAGATGATAAAGGTGATAAAGTAAAGCTGATTTCAGTGCTACCAGTGTTCAATGCTACAGTTACTGGTGAGTTAATGTAAATATAATGTATTTGCTTGGATGTAAATATATGCCCATTTGTGTTTTTTCTTTAAATAGTTGACGGTGCGGTTTTGGAAGCGCTGGAAGCAGCGTTACGAGGAAGAAGAGGAGCGAAGACTGCAGCCGAAAACTGAGACGGCGCACAGACATCACAGGTAGCCCTTCCCAGTCAGGTAGAGCAGTCAGTCTGTCACCACTGTCTGTTCATACCTGCTGTCGTGAGACTAGTGAATTCACCATTTATGTACTGGGTGGGAAATCTCCGGTCAGAACCGTCAGAAATGTTTAAATCTGTAAATTCTTTCTGAATGTTTTTCCATATTTGGAGTGCAGGTTATTATTTGGAATTGCTGCACATTTAATAGTGTCTGACTGTGAGATGATCATGAATATGTAGACATTAACTGTTGTATTTTTCCCCGCCCACTTCTCGAGCGTTTTATAATGTTTTCCTCCCCTCTCAGCCCTCGGCCTGGGCTTTTCCCAGCTGTACATCTGTGACAGCATGAGCTCTGTGTGTTTCTGTGTTTGTGACCAGCACGGTGATGCTGAAGTCCTCCGTGCACCACTGGACTGAGTATGTGGCAGAGCGCAGGATGGAGCAGGTCT
This sequence comes from Petrocephalus schoutedeni, assembly GCA_026780765.1. Classification (NCBI taxonomy): domain Eukaryota; kingdom Metazoa; phylum Chordata; class Actinopteri; order Osteoglossiformes; family Mormyridae; genus Petrocephalus; species Petrocephalus schoutedeni. Next base: position 11,218,139 of record JAODKL010000040.1, on the reverse strand, counting down.
GTTCCTGTCTTAGGCAGATGAGTGCAATTACACAGGCGCATGCATACTGCCGCCCAGAGGCCAAACACCTTAACTACATATTTCATCAAAATTGACTTAATAATAATAATTTTTCTTAGGCTCTTTTATCACGTGCCAAAATATTTTAGTTCAACTAATTACAGAGAATTTGAAAGAAAACTTACAAAATTACAGAAACTACAAAACACAGCCAAAACAATGAAAACACAATTTTCTCTGGTTTCCACTCTACGCAATTATTGTGTTTTGCTTTTTTGGGGCGGTATGTGTGTATTTAGTCATTCTCAGCTGATTTAGCCTCAGGATCCACGTTATTCCTTGCTTAATAAATCACGACTCAAATTCACAATGAAACGTGAAATGTTGAATGGGGGGGTGGCAACCGTAAAAGTCGTTGTGACCCACCAGTTGAGAAAATGGGTATTCTTATACATGTGTGAAATTCGATTTGCATTACATCTTGAAATACTTTGAAACCACTCTGTGCTGTTGAGACTTTGGTGAACAGCTGAGCTGCCTAGAGTACATGCAAAAGTGCTGGCAGCCTTACTGATGGTGCAGCATGCCCATTGCAGGAGATGGAGCAGAGGGCCAGGGCCTGCTTTGTGAGACAGGTTCTGCCTCAGTGTCTTGGATCCTGGGTGGAGTTTGCGGCTAGACAGAGGCTGATCAAAGAACAGAAGGAGGTGGCCGAAGTCCATAGTCGGTGAGTAGCATCCCACTTATTAGCTGTGTTTTGGAAACGGCTGCGATGGTTTCACTGACCTCTGTATACTGTGCTCCAGTAGCGAGTGGCACTTTTAGGTTTTATGCTGAGTACGAGCAGTGAAAGCCCAGGTTATGCCTGTTTAGAAATGAGCATGTGACTGTCATAGTGTTCATAACTGATACTCCTGTGCACGTGTCTGTCTGCTTTAGGCAGCGGACCTACAGCTGGGTGTTCTACACCTGGTGGGAGCGTTCGGTGGCGCAGAGGGAGCATCGACTGGCTGAGAGGATGGTAAGCCACCCCTGGCCTTTCTAATATGAAGTGAAGCATCCTATTCACTGCCACGCGGGTCCTCTTATTTAATGTGCCCTTGGGCCATTAGCTAGCATTGTACAGTGCCTTCCCTGCCTTCTCTCTGTCTGCCTCCCAGTCACCCTCCTGTTGTCAAACCAGGCCATTCTACATGCAGAGCAGTCTGTCCTGAGGCAGGCCTGGGAGCACTGGTGGCGCAGAGCAGACGAGCACCGTCTGCGACAGGAGAAGCAGGCGTCTGCGGAGCAGCTGTACCGTCACTCGCTGGCTCGCAGGACCCTGGGGGAGTGGAGAGCCAACGCCGCCTTAATGCGAGCTAAGTAAGCATTGGGTCCATTTGTAATTATTCAAATAAGTTAATCAGTGGGGCGGCACGGTGTGTGTGTGGAGTTTGCATGTTCTCCCTGTGGGGTTTCTGGGTACTCCAGTTTCCCCCCACAGTCCAAACACATGCTGAGGATAATGGGAGTGACCAGATTGCCTGTAGGTGTGAATTGTACAGTATGTGTGTGTGTGTGTGTGTGTGTGTGTGTGTGTGCTCTGATGGGTTGGCACCCCCTACTGGGTTGTGCCATAGCCTCTGGGATAGGCTCCGAGCCCCCTCAATCCTGCATAGGGCATGTGGGTACGGAAAATAGGTGGAAGTTAATGAATGTTTGCATTTTTTAAAATGTGTGCAGACCACTGAATCCTGGGTCGGTGCACATCTGTTCTTTGTACAGGAGAGAGAGAATGAATCTGGCGCAAAGACATCATCAAATGCTCTGTGCTAGACGGGCCTTAAACTGCTGGAAAAAGGTACCGACCTCAATTACATTCAGTTTTAATGAGATAAACTGGCATGTTAATCTGCTCTGCTGCCTACTTTACTACATTATTTCAGTTTACGTTCTATTTCAAAATATATTTCATTTTATTGTTTCATATTCACGATTCTTTTTGTAACTCCTCAACACCGGTACTGTTTATTAAGATATCTATAATAAATATCATTTGGTTTGCGTATCACTATAAGAGATATAAAGGCCATTGCTGTGCCTCCCAGTTTAACCAGGGTAGCTTCGTGTTTGTGTATTGATTTCTATTAAAATAGTCAGCCACACAGTTTGTATGTACTTGCACTACAGTATGTCCAGTGCAGGACCTCTAAGGCTAAGCAGGTGGAACGGGTCAGTGACCACTACACCAGCAGGCTGCTGACAGGCGCTCTGCAGGAGTGGAAGGTATGGACATGGAGACTTCTTAAACTCATCAATGTGGGTGCGGGTGTGCTCTGGTACCTAGAGAAATGTATCTGCATTATTTTCCCTTCCATATAAGCGTGAAACGCAAGCAGAGTAGCTCCACATTCGCTTACTTCCGGGTACCAGCTTTGATTTATTTTAAGTTACCCTTAATGTCCAATAGGGGGAGCTCAAGATTCAAGATTCTTTATTTGTCACATACACTGTCATACAAGTGCAACGTGTAGTGAAATGTACCCCGAGCTAGTTTTAACCTCTCTGCTTGCAGGGTTACCACCAGCAAAGAATGGCTGTGTACCACACCGTGGATGAGCTAGAGAAAGGACAGCAGCAGGTCCTGCTCAGGTATCGTCGTTACCAATATGCTCTCTCCATGTGTATTTCACAAAAAACCTGCGCAAATGGGAAGACTAAAGCTTGTGTTCTTCTTAAACGACGTGGTGTTCTGCTTAACAAAGAAATGGATCTGGTGCAATGTTTTGGCAGCATTTGTTATATTGCCTTTTGGAAGAACTCCAAAGAAAGGAAGGAAGTAGCGTAAGCAAAACCAAGAATAGTGTTCTAGCTGGCAGTCAGAGGCGGATATTTCAGGTCCAGACCAGGATTTTGTTTCAACCAACCAGCTGAGTACTATGTGCCTGGGATTCTTTATGCTGAACTAGTAGGTTGAAACAAAATCCTGGTCTGGATTTTTACTTTCTGGACTAGAAATGTCCGCCTCTGCTGGCAGCAGAGACCTCCAGTAACAATGCAAATCTCTCTCTCTCTCTCTCTCTCTCTCTCTCTCTCTCTCTCTGCTGATGTTTAAGGGAAGTGCTCAGTGTGTGGAGGGGGAACACGGCTCTGCTGGCGGCAGAGAGGATTAGATATGAGGAAGCCGCTCGGCACTACCAGCACCGCCTTCTGTCAAAGGTGACCCGTGGCTCGGGTAGCAGTGCGGTCTCCCATGACCTGCGGACCTTGCATACGGCATACGGGCCTTGAACCCGCCTGTCCAACGTCTCTCCCCACTAATTGCTTGCTCTGTAGTCCTTTCAGGCATGGAGAAAGACCACTGGTCACTTGGTCCTGTGCCGTCAGCAGCAGAGCGAGATGGTGGGGCGAGCCCAGGCTCACATCCAGCGAGGTGAGTGTTAGGAGGACACTCCAGCTGCTTGAGGATCATCCACCTCCCTCAGTTGTGTTTGTGTATATATGTATATATAAGTGTCTAAACCCTAGTCAAAACAAAACAGAATGCACAATGTTTTTTGGATCAAGGTGCAGGTGGAGTCAACATATACATACTGTGATCTGGTCTCCTGACTCTCCCATGTTGGGACACCCTTGCTTTTATTTTTTTAAATATCAGTGTGCTTTGTCTCCCTCTTCCTTACCCCTCTGGTCTTGTCCTCTTTAGTGGTCCTACAGCAGGTTTTTAAGCGATGGAGGGAGAGGAATAGAGCACTAGTGGAGGAGAGGACTGGCATGGAAAAGGCCAAGTGGCATCACCGCACTGTCCTGCTGGGACGTGCCCTGCAGGCCTGGGAGCTGTACCACCACAGGCAGCAGCGTCTCTGGGTGAGCAGGGCTCAGACCACAGTGTGTGACAGGCTGCAAAGAGAAACTCATGCAGTCATGCAGAAAAGACAGAGAAAATGTGTTTTTTTTTATTCCATGAAGGAATAGAAATGCCTTGTAATTTTTAGTCCTTTTAAAATAATATTTCACTACATTTGGCGTGCTTCATTTATATTGATCAAATTTAACATTTAAGAAAACAAGAGACATCACGTCTCAAGAGTATTCAGCAGTGCTGCCGATTATAAGTGTAAGGTTATCCAGCCCGTCTCTGTCTGCTTTTTCATCTGTTTGTTGCTTCTGTCCATGCCGAAGATCTTAAAGAGACAGGCCACTAGCTTCCTGATGCACAGAACCTGTCTGCAATACTTCACATGCTGGAAAACACAGGTATGTCTACAAGGTGACAAAAACTTAGTAAGTCTTTCTTTTACAGTGCCCTCCAGAGCTGTGTTGTTCATTACCTTGATCTTACTTTGAAATTATGTGAGAAATTTAATCCTTTACTGAGATCCACACAACATATTTTTTCCTCTTTACACGTACTACAATTTTTGGCACTGCTAAAAATTCTCACGATCACCATACTGACATTCAGATTTTAACCTTCACAAGCACCGGGCAGGTTATTTCATCTTTGTAATTTTTTGTATGTTTTACTCTCCCTAGAATAGTCATTTTGGTTTTTATTAGTCAGTGGTCTTGTTTTCGGTGGGTTTGCTAGTCTAACAGCCATGTGATTCGCCCACACAGCTGCAGCTGAGACTGAAAGAGGCAGAGCTTACAGAGGTGGCGCTCTGGCATTGGTCTCTCAGCCTGCAGGCCAAGGTAATGCCTACTCTATCACACATCGCCATCAGTGTCATGTAATGTTCCATCAAAATCGGGCCGCACCAAAACCGATAGCAAATATAAACTTTTGTAGATGTGAGACTGGGGAATTAGTGATATTAGTGATAGGGAGAAATGCTTGATTCTGATTTACCGTTAAAAATTGTTAATTGTATCTAATACAACGGAAACTGTATAAAATGTATCTGACCATTTGTGCTATTCTTCAGTGGACCTAGGTCACGCTTATTTTTAATTGTCAATATTATCTGAAAGTCGGTAACCGTTGGTAACCAAGGCAGTCCAGTGGGAGGCACTCTTACTTAGTGGGTACTAATCCTGCCGCCGCTCTGTGTGTGCGACATTTCTTTGTCCTCCTCGAGTTGTGTGGGTGTTTGTTAGGTATTCTGCTTTCCTCCCATAGTCCGGCCATGCAGTTAGCTGCTGTCGTTGCCTTTGGCTTATGTAGACCTGTCCTTCCAGGTGCTGGACATCTGGAAAGACTGGGTCAGAGAGCAGCACCGAAAGCACCAGCGGCTGGCCCAGGCAGTTCTGATCTACCGCGATGGCCTGCTGAGGGAGGGAGTGGTGTGCATCCTTAGCTACGCTGCGGACATGGGCTCCTTCCGGGCCGGCTTGTCGCAGCATACGCAAGAGCAGGTGGGCGTGGGTCGCCGTTACCCTCAGAGGTGTGACTGTGCCTGTTACATGCTATAGCTGTCAGGTACCCAACAATGGCTGTTTCTTTTCCATGGGTATGTGTGTGGTGTAGCTATGTAGCCTTGTTTGCTTCAGTATTCCCCCCTCCTAGTTCAGCGCCTCTCTGAATGTTCTTAATGCTGCACTCGTCATTGAATCGTCTTATAAGGTTCTTGCTTTGCTGGAAGATGGTGTGTTGCTCCTGCTCCAGTATTGCTTACACTTGTACCTGGGCATTCAGTGGAAGCTCAGCCTAGCCACACTTATGCTTAGTGGACTCCTCGACAGCCGTACGTTTGTAATGTGCTGTTTGCCACATTTGTACATTGCTTTGGACCAAAGTCTCTGCTAAATAAAAATAAATGTAAATAACTGGTTTCTGACCGGAGTTTAGTCTTGTGGTCTGTTAGCATGTCTGGACATGCTTGCAGGTGCTTGCATCCGTGGCCTGTATCTGTCTCAGCCTGTGCTTGCCTGCGTCCCGCAGAGCTCCCGGAGGCTGCAGCGAGTGGTGTGGCGCTGTGCCATGCGCTGGAAGCGGCGAGCCCTGTGTCGAGCGTCCGAAGCGGCGGGAGTCCCATCTAGGAGGAGGGTCGCTTTCAGCCTGCCTGTGCTGCCGGCTGGAAACGCCAGTGGGAGCCGGAGCCGCGGGGCTGAAGAAGGAGGCGGAGAAGAGCTTGCAGCAACTGAGATGTGAGCGTGACAGGAGCCACGGCTGGTATCCTGCGGGACACCAGCCAAGGACTCGCAGCAGGTGGCTGTGCGGCCTGGATAAGGATGGGCTCTGATCATTAAACGGGATTTTATGGGTACTGTGTGGTTTCAGGCTAGCGGCGAGGGCCACGCGTCTGCAGCCGCGCCGATCCGAGCACCTGCTGTACCCTCTAGACTCTGAGCCAGAGCGCAGTGCGGCACAGAGCAGGTATTCACCGATGCTGCCAGTGCACTCACAGCACGTACTCTGCAGTGATACTCAGGGTTATTATCATTACCGAAAAATATAAGAAAACAAATTCATAAACTGAAATAAAACACAACAACTAAACAAAAGCTAGAAATGTTGCTTACTAACCAAAATAAAATGAAAACATCAAATACGTCCCCTTACAGTTTTTAATACTGTTTAGCTAAAGTGATGATTTGTTTCTTTAATTACTATTAATAATCCTGGAGCATGCTTTGCCTGTCTTGAAGACATTAGTGCATAATGTGCCATGTGTATACATGTAGGATTCTGCAAAGATCAGTCACATAAAATAGCTCTACAACTTTCACTCTATCCCTAGAAATACAATTACTGAAACATAAACTGAAACTAAAATGTTTAAAAACTTAATAGGAATATATCTTCAGAATAAAAACTAGTGAAACCACACTAAAAACTAACTAAAAATAAACTGATTTTAAATTGACAATTGAAAATAATATAAAAGTAAAAACTAAATAAAAAATCAAACCTTTAAAAGAGAGAAAATGGAGGGAAAATGACACGTACAGGAAAAACATCCGCTAAGCAGCATCTAACATGATCATTTTGTTCCGCATAGCCAGCGGATTCCTGTTTGTGCACAGTGAATAACTGTGTATTTCCTCCTATCATCTTTCTCCTATCTCCAGCACTCAGTATCTGGTGTTACCTGCTGAGCCTCCATCTGTCAATCAAGGAAAGGAGCTTGGCCCCAGCAGCCCTGTTACACACCAGGAACCGATTCTGAAAGGGCTCAGCCACACTGGGCCCCTAGGCTTCCAGGAGGAGCCCAAGAGCTCGGAGCTGCTATTGCCCCCTTCCTGCTTCATGACCTTCCGCAAAGCCCAGGTGGAGACTGCTTGGCAGTGGTTTCAATATACATCCATATGTCTGTAGAGGGATGGGGATTTGATCATTTGTACTACTTGTTTTCCAACAGCACGAGCTCCCAAGGTCAGAGGTTAAGTATGGCAGCCAGTCAGATGTGCTGCTCTCGCCTGAGAAGTTCACCACAGGTATTGCCTACATATTATAACCCAACAGGCTTATAGCACACTGGTTTTGTACCTCAGCAGATCTGTAGCCAGCAAAATAATCACATTACTGTTGGGCCTTTAACCCCTTAACCCTATTTGCTTCAAGGGTAACCTGCTCTCTAATTCTCACTCATACGCCCTTTGGGTAAAAGCTTCTGCTAAATAAATGTAGTGCAATGGCTTGTGACTCTCCACCAATATCAAATAGTTTGGTAATTTTGGTGATAGTCATAAGGGAGCAGAACCATTGAGAAAACATTTTGAAGCTGGAACTGCATACGGGTGCTGCTATTCAGTGAAGCTGATTTTGAAGATAAGTTTACACTGAAACCAAAAGATGGTTAATTGCACGTGATGGCTAAGATGAGTTCCAGCAACTGTTCATGACCACCTTTGCAGCAGATTGTGGGAGATCTGATGAGGATGATGATGATGAGGAGGAGGAAGATCAGCTGAGTCCTGGGAGGCCCACCACTGACCCCACCACAGCACTCACCGAAGAGCTGCTCCACATTCGGCGGGATATGCTGCATTATCAGGAGAACAAGAAGCAACTGCAGTATGAATCTTCATCCATCTCTGTTCACTGTGGCTTTCAGTGGGGTCTTGACTTTTACTCTTTATGATACTGGTAGTCTATAAGTCCTCCAAAAATATTACCCTGCAGTGGTTAAGCTATGCCTGTCAATGAACACATTATCAGGAATTTAGTCTGTACTCTGTCCCAGCTTGGGTTATAAGCTAAAATAAACAGAAGATGCTAAATTTTGGGGCCTGCTATGCCCACGCAGGGCCTGGCGAAGGCTGGCAGGGGTGTTGAGAAGCTGGCTAAGGACCAGTGCCAGTGATAGCGAGGAGAGCAGAGAGACCAGGGAGGAGCTGGAGGAGGTGAGACCCTGGGGAACAGTTTAGCAGTCTGTCTGTTTCTATCAAGTTGTCACAGGATGCCTTACCATTCATAAGAATTTCATTATATAGTGTCCCTGGAGTCTGCTTAATCACTTTGCCTGTTAATTTGTTTGAATATGTAAGCGTATTTAATACGGGTTTTGCCTGTACTGTACATGGCTTGTTGTGCATTTTCTCTGGATTGTAAGCATTCTTGTCTCTCCTAGCTGGAGGCCAGGATTAAAAAGCTGTCAGTGCAGCTGGAATGCGAGAAGGCCACCATGCAGGGTCACGCCGGCAGGATTCGTCACATGACTGACGCGCTGCAGGAGTCACGCCTCGGTTTGGCGGGAAGTGCAGCTCGCGGCACAGAACCAGAGTGAGGGCAGGAGAAGATTCGGCTTCTGCCATGAGATGAGGATCCATCATGGGGCCAAAGCTTTTACGCGCCAAAAACATAAATAAATAGATAGCATGAGAGGTTTATATTTTTTTCATTGTACATATATATTTTGCTACAGTTATGACATTCTATGAATTATTGTTTTTGTAGTAATTT
>JAODKL010000040.1:11189929-11208920 GCA_026780765.1 Petrocephalus schoutedeni | reverse complement strand
TATACATCTCGACGTGAGCGTGGAAACGGGCGTGCGCTACATTTTTGTGCGTAAGTACCGTTTGTACATGAGGCCCCTGGTCTTTTTAACTGAAATGGTACTTTGCAAATCCTTTCCTATGCGGAATGATGGGTGTACACACACACACACACACACACACACGTGTTACGTATAGGTAAAATTCTACTTATTTTTCATACACAGATTAAAGTTCTACGTTAGAGAACTTTAGGTAATTCTGATAAAAGAAATGCCAATTTGAACTTAAGAAGCAGCAAAAGGAAAACAGTAATTCTATAGAGTGGTGTGTTTTCTGTATTTGTTAAATGCCTTTATGTCGTTTCATTGTTACTAAATCTGTGTTTGGTGACGTTACAATAACCGTCATTATAACGTGTAACTTTGAATTTAACTTTGATCACTATTACTCAGATCAAGCGGAACCATAGGCTGTGTGTCGCGTCGGGGAGCGGAATGACTGTGACACCGGAGCGATCGCGTGTGCTGCACACCGCAGCTTATAGATTAATAAGGTTAACAGCGCGGCTGAGTGTGTAATTCCGTGTTTAATCGTACTGCTTGATCATCTAATTCTGTGCCTGCTGTTTCTAACATTATTTTGGAGGAGTGCTACGGCAGGGAAGGTGGGAACTAACCTGTTTATGTCGAGCTGTTAATGATATCAGTCCATATTAGTTGGTTACTAAATTAAAACAACCGGGCATATTAATATGTACTAGTATAGTGTAATAAATATCAGCTGCTGGTGGGTAAAATCTGTATTCTTTCCTAGCGAATTATGTCATAACCTGTAAGATATAGTCGGGTTTTGGGGTGTCGCGTTGATCGGGGCGTTCGATGAGACATTTCCTTTTGTTAGTTTCTTGCGATTTTGAATCTAGTAAATTTTTATTTTCCTTTATAGCAATGGACGGTGTTTCAACAGATGAAGAAGATGACTGCCCAGAGCTTGTTCCTATTATAAGAAAGCAGGCTATATCCACTGAGCAAATCCCAGTTACCATTATCACTGGTTATTTGGGTAAGCTACGAACATATAATAATAATAATAATAATAATAATAATAATAATAATAATAATAATAATTAATAATATAATAAATACTGTTACATTGCAAGTATGATAACCATCTGCTTAAATGGTGTTTTAGATGAATTACACGGATCATGTGGTTTCATTTTTTTCTCAATAGGTGCCGGAAAGACGACACTTTTGAATTATATATTAACAGAGCAGCATAATAAGAGAATCGCTGTTATTCTGAATGAATTTGGAGAGGGTAAGGATATTTACTATGGAAATAATGTATCACTTTCGGGAGTAAGATGAAAGCATATTATAGCGTCGTGTCTCCATAATGGCGATAAGACACTGTGCGTCATTAATATGCACATAATGCAGTCCTTAGGAGCAGAACTTACATTAAAATTATGTAGTTTAACAATAAATATTAGTACAGACCCCCAGTGGTCGGTGAAAGTCTTCTCGCGACCCTGGGTAACCTGCAGTGAAGCGATCTGTCCACTAGAGGGCGTCAAATGACTTATAGGTGGTGCTGTCCAACGGGGCAGTTACTGCGAACTTGCCAAAGTACGGATTTGGGATATCTATTAGTTTCTGCGGCAATAGCGATGAGGCAGATAATTATTGCTTTATTTCATGACAGTGTCATGGTTGAATTGCTCTTAGTTGCAAAATACAATTAAAAAACAATTGCCATTAATTTCATTTGGAGAAGGAAAGGATTTCCTTGAAGCAGAGCAGAATTATCCAAGAACAGTAATAATTAGTGTAAACACTATTTGTTGTATGTTGCTGAGATGTGTAAGAATACATCTCTTCGGTACTGCTCCTGATAGTCAGCGAAACTGCTCCCGATCTTCTCGTCCTGCATATGACTTTGCCCTGTCCATCTGTGGCTCAGCTTTGTGATGAGCCCGCTCGTGCGTGTGTCCCTTTTCCTCTGCCACGTAAATGCCGCACTCGGTGCCGCCGGGACCCCTTGCTCTGCGTCTCGTTTTAGCCGAGGCTCTTCTCGCCGGGTCTGTTTTTCGGCGAGGAAGCCTGCGTCGCGTTTTCGCTGAGCCTTGCGTATCTGTTCCAGGAAGTGCGCTGGAGAAGTCCTTGGCGGTGAGCCAGGCGGGAGAGCTATACGAGGAGTGGCTGGAGCTGAGAAACGGGTGCCTCTGCTGCTCTGTGAAGTATGTGCGCTGGGGATGTTCCCCGCGCGGGACCTCACCAATATTGGGTCTCCATGGTAACTGCGGGGCGCGGGGTCATTGTAGGCGTTGGACAGCAGTATAGAATAGAGGTTGGAAAGGACTGTTTTGAATAGTTCAGGTTATTTGTCATGTTTCACCATAATTTAGACTATGATTTGACTTAAAACGGGAACATAGTATTGGAGCCCATCCCTTTTAATATAAAAATGAAAATTCGGGGTTGTTGTTAGAGTTCTGGTTGACAGCAGATAATCAGGCGTAGGTGTGGGAAAAGGATTTGACTTTGGATAAATTAATGGTTTTACCTAGAGCTGTACTTGGGGGGATTGTTGTCTGAGGGCATGTCATAAAAATATCTTTTTAAATTACACAGTTTGGATAAAAAATGCAGTGAGGAAATTTGGGGTGGAATTCATTTTTTAAAATAATTATATTCATAATAACTGTCAAACAAGTTCTACTAGGAATAGGGTAGATTTAATGATTTTCCCATATGATCCCTGACATCCATTTTTTTTGTATTTGGCTACAGGGATAATGGTTTGAAAGCTATTGAAAATCTCATGGAGAAGAAAGGAAAATTTGACTATATACTTCTGGAGACAACAGGCCTGGCTGACCCAGGTAAAGCACGGCCGTAGGACATCGTCTTCTGCAGCAGCCCAGCTCAGTCTTATTCACATGTTAATGCTGAAATAATGTAGGTTCTTCTTTATAGCCTTAAAGTTTTTTTAAAATATTAAACTGAAACATCACATATCTGTTGTAGCCATGGTAAACCTGAAATGGAGAGGTTCTGCTTTGTCGAACATCAGGTCTTAGTGTACAAATGCAAATGGCCCGGTGCCTCGATCCCATTCCAATCAGGTCCAGCAGATTGTCAGAACCAGCCCATGTGGTGGGGGGGAATGGATAGGAATCAGTAAGTCATTAGCAGGAGCCGTGCCGGACGAGCGAGCGGGGCAGGTAGGTGACAGGTGTCGGGGGGAGTATAGCAGCTGTGGCTCTTTGGCACGGACATACGTCCCATGACAGGTGCCAGCATCACTGGGTGGGACGATGGGGGGGGGGGGGTCCAGGCAGTCTGGGCTCCCCTGAGGCTCCCAGAGCACCGTCGCCTCCCTGCCGCTCCTCCTTTCTGTGGAAACCTGTCAGATCCCAGATTGCTTGTGTTTCTTTTTTTTCTTGTCGTTGTTGTTTTCATTATTTTCCTATCAAATATTTACGCTGCTTTCTCATCACTGCTGGCGGTTTGACAAAAAGTGCAATATGTGAACAAGCAGGGTGGTGGTTGGTGGGGGGGTGGGGGGGGGGGTTTAGTTCCTGTAACTTTCGCTGGAGAGCAACGCCTGGAAGGCACCTCCATTTATGTCGCACTGATCTTTAGAAATTGCCAGCAGTCGGCCTGAGTTGTTGCTTTTCCGTTTGCAGCAGGGGACCTTTACACAAACGCTTTGAAAAAAATGTTGGAACACAATTTACATCTTATTCATGCCATATTTGTTAAAGATTCTATCTATAAACTAATTTTTTTAAATTTCTTACATCGTGAATTTTTTTTATACAGGCGCCGTGGCTTCCATGTTCTGGGTGGATGCAGAACTGGGCAGTGATATTTATCTCGATGGTAAGAAGCCGCCTCTTTGTGAGACTCCTGCAAAGTTAAAGACTGTGGATGAGTATTTCACATGAAATGCCCACATCTTATTGCCACAACTGTGCTGTTTCCCTATGGTTGCATGGCAACAGATCACAGAAAAACAGTCTAGGGCTGTAACCTGGGACATCCATTATACCACATACATCATTCATTTAAAATTGTGCAGATACTCCCTTATGGTTAAAGCAAGGGTTCATCAACCTTTTTTCCACCATGGTTAGAGGTTAGTGAAGATAATGATGTAAATTTCTTACCATCCGAGTTCATGGACCCCCTGTAATCTGTCCTCGGTAGCCAGGTTAAGAAGGCCTAATATAAATAGTCTGGTTTCCCTGCTCTTGCAGGATCTGATGGTGTGCTTCCTGCTTCAGGCCCATGCGGCTAGCTGCGCTGCTCGCCGGTGCAGAGTGTTAGCAAAGTGGGTTGGGGGTGAAAATGGCAGAAAGTGCGGGTTGGAAAGCGCAGCTGGTTGAGGACCACTAGTTAAGACAGGGAAACCTAACCCATGGGGGTGCTGGGTATTTCACTGGGGAAATTCAGCTTAAACACACCATATTGCTTGCAGCCCTAGGAAGGCTGTGCTTATTACTATGCATTAATTTGCTCCTAAATATACCATATTTTTCTTTCCAGGTATCATTACAGTAATAGATGCAAAATATGGAATGAAGGTAAAAAACGCTTAAAATTTGGGTTGAATATTGTTCTTTCTGTTTTGCATTCCATGAGAAGACTGTAGTGGCTTTAAAACTTAAATGGGATGTCATACTCGATTTTAAAGTTAACCTTGATTGGCAATCAGATTGGGATCAGCGGAACTTTCTAGAAAGTGTTCCTTGCCTCCCCCTGCCCCCCACCCTTAGCTATAAAAACCTGTAACCCCCCCCCCCACTGCCCACACCTGCCAAACATGAAGGCTTTGATTTAAACATCCCTGAGATGGGCAGTGATGGTGACACGTGGATAATGGGAGGCTCTTTGCAGGTGTCATGCTTGGTGGGTCGGCCTCTGATGCCTGCGGTTCCCCCATGCCCCTCTGCGGGCAGGCAGTTTGATTGAAACCGAAGGGGTCATTGTTATCTGAGGCGATCACGCTAATGGGATTTTCAAACCACCCCACCGTTGTCCATCCAGCTACGCTCTGAAATATTCATGGGATGCAGTCTTGACAACAATCCAGGTGGAGAGCCCCGGCATGGTGACCCCTTTTAGAAAAGTATTAATAAATAAAATAAATAGTCCACCGGATCGTTTTTGGTACCTGTCTCCAACCTGTCAAAGTGCTTAGACAGCAGGACACCGCCATTGTCATCTTATCCCTGCCCTGTTATAAGACATCCATGTCCGGAAATGGAATAAGCTTCCCCTTCATAATTGTAAATGGGATAACTGGGGAAATGAAGAGGGTTGTCTTCCCGTGGTCACATGGCGTGGGATTGGCGTTCCTTCCATCCGCGTCTGTCAGGCGGTAGCTGGCGATATGCCAAGTGTTCCAGCTTGGGGCACTTATGCGCTGTGCCCAAGCCTGTGGGTCAAACCGAGGAAATGCACCGAAGCTCTTTAGAAGCGGAAACATACATTATCAGCACCTTCCCGTGTTTCTGCCTGCAAAGGTAAACTCGCGTGCCTCTAAATTAATACCCCTCTGCTGAGGGATTAGAGTTTGCGGAAAGTGGCGTGTGCAATTAACGTACAGTTTCTCTGTTTTTATTTTCCATCCAAAGTACTGCACTGGCAAGCCCCTGAGTGGCCTGGCTTTGTTCCCGGCTGAGTCGTTAATTAATTAGGCCGGATAGGGCTGTTTATTGCCTGAATCATGTTGCACTGAATGTGTCAGCTGAGAATCATGTTTCAGTTGTCTTAATCAATGTTAGTTATGGCCCGTTTATAATGGTAAAATCGCTGTCCAGCTTTCCGTCTCTTGCCCATTAGAACCGGGAGCACCACTGTGCCATCTAGAGGAGTCCTATGTTTTCTCTTTCAGCACCTGATGGAAGAGAAGCCCGAGGGGCTGCTTAACGAGGCGGCCAGGTGCGGCTTTATCTTTTGTTTATTTGTTTAACTGTGATACTGAGTGACTTGGTCATCAAACACTCCGGGGGAGACGTGCGTAGCTTTAGCTGTTCTCATTTTGCGCAGCAAGCACACATTACATGGGGATCCTCACTTTTCTCCCGCGGCCATAAAATGCAGCCGTTAACCCATCCCCCATGTTTGCCTGCTCCTCTGTAAGGAAGTGTGGGCTCCGTGTTCCCGGCCACCCAGGAGTCGTGTGCTGGTGTTTGAGTAGCACGGGCAGTCAGTGGGAGCTGCCGTGGGCCGTCTGGCCTGCCAGGTTAAGGGCACTTAAATTAGTCCCCCTTGGGTCTGCCAGGGGGCTGTGCATCTGCTAGGCTCCTCTGATTTTTAAGGGGGAGGGGGGTAACATTTGGCTCTTTCTGCAGGCAGGTCGCCCTGGCTGACCTAGCCATCATCAACAAGACGGACCTGGTGGGCGAGGAGGAACTGAGCCAACTCAGAGACACTGTGAGGTGAGGGGGAAGCTGCAGCAGTGTGTGGCAGCGCTGTTCAATCAGTGCCACCTGACCCTGTATAGTATGATGTCAACGTTAATGCCCCACCCATTAGTCACATGACAGCAAGCCTGATAGTCAGGGCTCTACCTGACCTACACCCCTTGTCAGGGATGGACCCAAGTCGCGGGGTCTCCAGGGAGTCAGGGTCCCAGCTGTGCTATTTATTAGAATTGTTCTCAAAGAAAGGGAACCAGGGCTGCATCCAGTTATGTCATGTTCTGGAAATAAATGGATTTCAGTTCTGTGGGCTTCGGTGATTCACAATCCGGTGCATAACCTGTCTCATCTCTTTTCCTAGATCAATGAATGGCCTTGTACGAATTATAGAAACACAGAAATCCAGGTGGGACTCTGAAACCATCTACCTTTCACCTTTTATCCAGTTTAGAGTGCCAGTACCATCACCAGACACCCATATGCACGCAGTACGGGCAGTTTAGAGATGTCTGTTAGCCTAATTGCATGCCTTTGGACTGTGGGAGAAAACCGGAGTACCTGAAGGAGACCACACACAACACGGGGAAAACATGCAAATTCCACATACACACACACACACACACATATATATACACACAACCACGGCACCAGTGTTACCCACAGAGCCACCGAGCATCTCTAAACCTGAAATGCTCGTTTCTGAGTAGCAGATAATGCTCATACAAATATATGGAGATAACATTATCACTCCATCTTTGAAACTGAACCTTTTTTGGACAGAAGTAATAGATTGGTATAAAATATTAAACCAAAAAACAGGATTTTAAGCATTTAATTTTACAAATACTAATTTGCTTTGAATATAAGATTACAGAACAATACCTAATACCTCTGAACCTCTGTTAGTGCGACTAGTTTGTTTTGTTTGGTGTTTTTTCCCCGGTTTGTGCTTGCATACTGTACAGCTGCCCTCTGTCAGGAAAAAAAGGGTGCAGTCCTGGTACAGATTTGTTCACCAAGATGCAAGCAACAACAATATACTGCCAATAGTACAAAAATGTTCCTCAGAGTTCATTTCTGTGCCATAAAAGGTACATTTACCTACAGCTAGTTTTCTACTGGCAGACCCTTGAGGGTACAGCCACAGTTACAATTAATTGTACCCTCAAAGGTACAAATTGATTCTTTTCTTGACAGTGTAGAGCACAGTGGAAAGGTTCCTCTTTCAAAAGAACTACATTTAGACAACTTTCTTAAGAAAATTAGAAAAACTACAGGTAGTGGTAAGGAGCAAAACTATTATGAAGCATTTGACTGTGTGGCCAGACACACCGAAAAATGGCTGCTGTTAAATGAAGCAAGATGTGGCGCTTTAAGAGGGAGCAGGGTTGTTTCTGTTTAGGCTGAGTAGCTGCTAGCCAGAAGAGCAGCCCCCTTGATTCTGTGTAATTGCCATGATCTGCACGCTGGATATTTTAGCTTCTCTGGGGACATTTCAGCTTTTTTAAGTTTAATTTGTTTACTAATCCATGCAAATATGGTCAGATGGTAGAAGCTTTGCCGAAATTCTTCTTTAACGTTATGAGTGGTTTCTACAGCGCATACTTTCAGGAGGAAATAGTGATCTGCGGCCCTCTTTTTGTGCAGGGGGCGACGGGGGGGTGCTTGTCACATTAGCCTTTATGGATGACTCCCCCAGGGGGTTTTGATCGCTTTGTTGTTGTAACAAAGTAGATCTATCACTGAGGGACAGGCAGCACCTTCCCCTTGCCCACGCTAACACGGCTCTCTCTCTGGGGTGGGGCTACCTTACTGCCGGGCGGCTGAACCAGAGCCCCCCCCCTCACCAGCACCCCCTCTTGCTTGGCTCACATTTGGTAATCTCTGTACACAAATATCCGCATAACACTAATAATGTGGCCTCTCTGGGGGGCTGTTCCTGCCACCCTTTTTGACGGAGAGGTTCATACTGACATTAGCGAAAAAGAAAGTTAATGTAAATTAAATTATAGGAATCCAGAGGATTTTAGCCGGTAAGAGTTTAGTTGCCATTCACCAGGCCAGTTCTTTTTTTTTTTTATTTTTTTTTTAAGATTTGAACACTGCACAAATTATTGTTGAGAACAAATTATTGTTGAGAATTCAGTTCCTGAATTTTTCCATTTTATTCCATGACAAACATGTAGAACTGATTTTTTTTTTTTTTGATCTTCCCCCTCTTACATTAAGGTAGGTCTGTTAAGTATTGTATGGCAGGGCATTTTAGGCAGTCAAAGCATGTTTATACTTCTGCACAAATACATTCCTTTCTTGCAAATTTAGAATTTCCCATGAATCTTTGGTGACCTTTTAGTCAAAGTAATCTGAAATGGCCATATCCACTCGAGTTAATGATTGGAAATTATAAACCGCTAGCATTGATGCACATGCCAGGAAAAACGAAGACTTTGTGTTTGTTTTTATATGAAGCTGCATTTATTTATGCTTGCTGCATATCTCTCCTAGGGTCGACTTATCCCAAGTACTAGACTTGCATTCCTTCGACAGCAGAGGTGGGGCATGGTAGGTAAGCCTGCTGCAGAGATCTATTGCTTTCCCAAACTTGAGTTTTTATATCATGTTGTTGTGTATAAATCTGTTACACAGTTTTAGATTGTGCTTCTGCTGTTTTGTCTGTCATCCCACTTTTCAGCTTTACAGTAACGATAGATTTAATAGAGGACCGTGTTCCTCAACTTCACAGTTTATCAATGTTCCTGGTATCTCCTTCTTCGTGGTCAACTCTCCCAGATGGTCAGCCAAGTCTGTGGAGAATGTGAACATCAGTAGTAAAAATTGCATGAGTAAAAATCAGTAAATTGGCCATTATAAACTGTTTCTTTAAGCTACCCGGCTTTTCTCAGTATTCCAGATTTGCTTGCAACCTGATGTATATGGGATGCAGGCTTTGTAATGAGAATTCCTATTCACAAGCCCTTAAATTAAGCTGTTTAGCTTAGAGGATTCAGTCAGGATCTGTTCCTTGCATGGTCGGGTTTAGTGAAACTCATCACTTGAATGCTGTCTGAACTGGTTATAGGCTTGGAATTCAATATGTTTTACATTGAATTTACATTTTACACATCTGTTTGCAAACTGAAAAGTCCATCCAGCTTTCAGCCACTTAGCTTGAACAGGCTTGCACAGGCCAGGGGTTTATCTTTGGGGAGGAAGCCAGTCCACCACAGGGCACATGCATACGCATACACAATCTGAGGCAGATTTGAACCCCCCTTACCAGAGGTGAGAGGCAGTTACCCACTGAACCACCATGCCGCCCTGATAATAAGTTATTCACTGATTTCCTTTGTCTTGCATAACTACACACAAAGGCCAGATGGGGATTCATTATGAACTGTTGATAGACGAGCATCTTTCCTTCAGTGTCACCCAGCTGTTGGGAATTAAACCTTATTCAAATAGGCTGATGGCTTCCTATCTCAATTTGCTAATCTGTACAGATACTCTCTTTGAGATCCTTTCACTTTTATACATCTGTTGCTGACCTTTACAAATAGAAATGACCCTTTTATGCCTCACTCTAAGTAGCTTCTGGGTAATGTTAACCCCCGCACCCTTCACCTCAAGCTACCAAATGGACCTGGCTGTGTGGTTTGCTCACCCTCCCAACACGTTATTCCCCACAGCACTCTGGTTTCCTAGAACTTCAAGTGCTTTCCCACGCTGGAACATTTTTCATGAACCAGAAGCTTTTTCTAGGACTAAGTTCTAGGAAGTCCATGTTTCCACCGCAGGGATTCAGCCCAACTGTAGTTACTTGGACATAGTTGCTGAACCTTTTTTTTTTTTTTTTTTTTTTTTTTTTTTTTTTTAGTCTTTCCTCCAAGTATGTCTGATAGGTACTTTTCACTTGACCAAGAACTACTGGGTGGGGCTTATGGGGATGTAGTGCAGAGAGTAGAGGTGAAAGTAGTGGAGCAAAAATTGAAAGGATGGAATTTTTTGTACCTCACTTACATGAATAGCATTGATGAATATCTTTCTGTTTGCGGCTTGGTATAACTGCTTTGGAAATTGTGTTTGGTAACTGACATACTTCTAATATCACCAGTGCTGGCAGTGAATCTTGCCGGCGCTTATTAGCGGGATAACGTTGCGTCGTTTTTAATTCTGTGGAAAATGAGACTAACCTGTTCACCAGATTTAGTAATGAGTTATAAACATGTGGTGGGTCATATAAATAAAATGTAATTTGTTACACATTTTTGGACCTCACAAGCCTTTGGGTAAGCAACACATGAAAATTGACAGGAACTACCAAAGTTCCCTGTTAAGACCCCAGAACTCTTAACTTGTTCCTGTAGTTTCAATGGCTTAGAGTAACGATTCAAATTGAACCCCCCCTCCAGTATATCTGAACAAAACCCACACATCTACAAGCTCAGTTTAGTGGGGGGTGACATTGGTTGCTGATGCTGATTTGTTTTCCTGCATGTGGCTGGGCTTACTAACAACAACACACTTTGTTGTTCTAACAGGGATTTGTGTTTATTTATGTGATGCTCTCTCTCTAGGCTGCAGGAGAAGCTAAAAGCTGCGAAAACGGCACACCCACATCTAGATAAGGTGTTGATGATCTGTGGTGAAGTATTGTGGTTTTTCCATTCACCCATTAAATGTGTCTAACAGATGATTGCCTTGTGAAATTGCTGCAAAGTCTCGGGTTGTCCCAGTGGTCTGGTTAGACCACAACTGCATGTTTGGCATTAGTGGGAAGGTATTTCCACATTAAAAGCTTGGCTGCGTATAGTTGAAATCTAGCAAAACTAATTGGCTAATTGGAGAAACTTTTTTTTCTTAAGTTTTTTTTAGTGGTATCGCCCTGGAAGAAGGTTTGTTGCCTCACACATTTAACTGCAGCAAACCCTGCTGTGACCAGTTAAAAAGTGGGAATCTTACAAGCTTGTCCTGGCTTTGTTCGCCACTTGTGTGTCCCGTAATGTTCACTCAGCAGGGTGCTAAATGCCTCAATTGTCACCTGTTTCTCCTGATCCTCTTCAGGCATGCACCCGGCCACCATCCCCCCCCCCTTTCCCAACGGCTCTTTTAATGCAAATCGGTCCTCTGCTGTCTGTTGTTATACAGAGTTTTTTGTTTTATAAAAAGGAAGTGTTTTGTACTGACACTTGCATATGATACCATAAAATTTCTGCAAGTGACGCTTTGGTGCCCCAGGTAATTTCCCACGATGTAAATTCTATGTAGTTATGCTAGAAGAATCGCAGTGGCCACATTGGCTGTGTTTTGAGAAGATCAGCTTGAACATACATGACATTCTTCTTCTTCTATAGCTTCTGTGCAACATTCATACATACATACATACATACATACATACAGTACATTCACTGCATGAGTTTTATTTATTTTGTTGAGGGAACCCTAGTCTTCTGATGGATATACATGAATATTGCCAAGAGTAATTCAGCAAAATCAAGCTTTCATGTGCTTTGATTGGTCTTTACTAAAAATTAGCACAACAAGCAAGAATATTCCAGGCAACATTAGGACCTTACATTATACAAGGCGATGATGCTCCAGTACTTTTGGCAAAGTTCTCCTTCCCATCCAGCTATTTTTTATAGACAAGAATAAAAAGGCTTTTTGAAGCTGCACAATGTGGAAATTACTCACACATTTTATTGTCTCACTGCACATAATTTTGCAGACTATTTTAACCGTGACCTTCGAAGTTCCCGGCAGTATTTCTGAGGATGACTTAAATGTTTTTATTCAGGTAAAAAAAAAACATTATTCACAAACATTTTAGTGTGAATTGTGGGTTAACGTTAACTCAAATAAGCATTTGTATCTTTGCAGAATCTTTTGTGGGAGAGGATTTATAAGAACAAAGCTGGATTGGTCATGAATGTTATAAGGTTAAAGGTAAAATATTTGAAATGTAATATCCAGGTGTGCTCTTTATACATGTATGGAAATAATTGTTTGAGATGGAGATTGGGTCATGTGATTTTGTGTACTTTTTTTATTTATTTATTTTTTTTGGTCCAGGGTATTGTATCTTTGCGGGAAAAGTCCCACCAGATGATTCTTCAAGGGGTGCATGAGCTGTACGATCTGGAAGAGACCCCACAGGTGTGGAGTGTGTCAGAGCCTAGAGTCAATCGGCTTGTTTTCATAGGTGAGCACCTCGCTTCTGTTTGCAACAAAATCCACTCTGCCCCCTCCCCTCCCCAACCTCACCCCACGATGGGGATTCATTGTGATGCTCCTACAGCTGCGACTGGCAACATTTCGAATCAGTGCTTAAGCAGTCACTTTTGTCCAAAGCGACCTACAAATGAGACGGCAGGGTCAGTCACTGTTGTTTTGGGGTTTAGGGCCCAATGGTGAATTTGCTTTGCTGCCATGTGATTCGAACCAGCAACATTCTGGTGACAGACAAACTCAGAGAGCTGCACACTGTCCATAACTATCACGCTGCCTTGTTTTTAATGTATCTGTGCTATTTGCAGTGATTACACTGTGGCACTCTCCTAAGTAGCTGAGAAGTAGATACAGGTTATTACTTCCAGCACAGTGTTTAGGGTGTTATGTAATACCCACGTTATCCTGTGCTACAGCTGTGAACAAGGTAAACACTTAGACTTTCAAAGCTGTGATAGCATCTCTTCCGTGCTGGACAGCCTTTGTTCCCCATCTTGGACACCTCGTTTAAACCCCCCCCCTCCTTTTTCTACAGGAAGGAATCTCGACCAGGAGGTCCTTCAGAAAGAATTCATCGCTGCTGCAGTCAGTGGAGAGGCCATGGACTAACACAAGCACACTTTGTCATTCTTCTGGTAAATTTCCACATCGTGTCAATGAACATCCCTCCATCTCTGAAATATACAGCTGGGGTGTCCTGTGACTTTGGTCTCCACAACAGACATTGTCGAAGCCCTCAAAGCTCTCTCAGCAGAGCAGAGCTGCACTATAGATTGCAACGAATGTTCACAATGTACTACAGAGTAACTTTGCAGATATCAGAATGATAACATTTTGAATATCTGAAATTGCCCCCCCCCCTTTTTTTTAAATCAATGGAATGTTTCTATACTATCTGCAATTTCAATTGATTTTTAATGGAGATCATTATTTGAATAAGTTCTTATTCTCCATAATTTCATATGAAATAAATTCTTGCATTGGAACTTAAAACAAAAAACCTCCAAGCTGTTTCTTCACCATTTATTGTTCATTGTTTTGTATATTAACTTATAAGAATCATATTTCATTTTAGTCTATAGTTCTTTTTTGTTGCTGTTTTATGTAGTGGTAAACGTTGAATGAATTTCAGACTTTGATAGTGTAGTCATATAATTATATATAGTTATACAATTATGTAGTTATATAATAAATTGCATTTTCAATTGCATTGTCGTTACGTGTTGATTTATTGAGGACAGATTTTTATTGATTTATTGATTATTTCCTTTATTACGTTTCTGCGGAAAACCGGCAGTTTGTCTCACTCGGTGTGAAGGAGTTTAAAAGGACGTGGTGTACGTGAGAGCCAGGGAAGGGACTGATTCTGGTTCCAAATTTAATCATATCCGCGTTTTGTCGGGGACACGGCCCAATTCATAGTCTATACTATGAATAGTAATAATAGCAGCTATTATTTATTACTGCTACTACTACTACTGCTGATACTTGTAATGCAGTAATAACGATTATGGTGACACTACTGTCACTGATACGATACCTCTTATCGATCCTCATTAATATGCGTTTGGGCTACACTGCATGTTTTCATACAAATTTTATTTTATCAAGATGAAGACAACTTATGTAATGAAATGGTACTTGCAGAATAAAATATTGCATTCTCGCCATTGTCAACCACACATGCGTAGCTGCAGTTCGGCTTGTCTTTAAGGGGAATGTGCGCTGGTTTACTCTTATTCTCTTAACCTATTACAATTGAAAAGGTGAAAATGCCAAGATTCTCGAGTACCTCGCAGACCCGCAAAGTTGAAGAAATGGGTGTGGTCGGCTTAAGCATTCGTTTGCAATTAAGATTGACTCCGGCAGTTAAAATACATATCCGAGCCCCAAGGATGTTCTTTGAGGATTGTTTTTTTTGTTCGGATTCGGATCCCCCTAATAAAAGTCTTCCATGTTGCATTGCCTAAACTTAAACTCTAGCTGTGTCGTTTCCTACCCGATTCTGATGCTGATAGCCCGTTTTACTGCCCACTATAGCGCCCTTTCTCTGCTGCCAGCGGGGCGCCTTGCCACGGCCATTTTCATGGTCACACCACCTGCAAAGATCTTGAGGTGACAAACTAAACTAAACCCTAGGGGGTCCAGGAGAGAATCGTCTTGAATTATGCGTGGTGTTAAAATTCACGTCTTATGTCTTACGGCGAAACTCGACTACTTCGGTTTCTAATAAATACGGCGAAAGCTTTTATATCTCAAATCTTTTTTTTTCCTTTGTGGTTTTACACATTTTCATCAGCTCATTCCAGTACTTGTATAGTTCAGACTGAGTTCAATTTTATCGTGTGGGTTTATTTCATATCTTATGTTAACTTAAATATTGAGTAAAGTATTCATAACGTAAAGTATTCTTAACTACATTAATACTAAACAATCACGCTTTTCAGTGCATGAAAATAAAGGTGGATCAATAAAGTATCAGTTAAAATATAGCTTGGAAAACGTCGGAAGCGCATTGAGGTTTTTTAGGTTTGTTCATGTTATATTAGGCCTTATATATAGCATAATTATTCTGGGGCCTATGTTTCAATAAATAACGTTTAACTGTTGACCGTTTCTTCGTTTAAAGATCAAACGTGTTTAAAAGTATTTAGAATGGTTATCTCGGGTGGTCTTATTCTGCTAAACGTTTCTTTACCACTTTGAGTACCTTTATTCTTTATCTAAACCCTAATATCTGGTGCGATTTTCGATGTCGCCCTGTGTTCACCAGTTCGGCAGTTAAACGCATACTTTCTGCGCTCCTATTTTTCGGCCACCGGCCGCAATTGTCTCGATTCCCTGCGGTGCCATGCGGGTTCTGATAGGTTCAGCCATCAATGGGACAGTCAGGGGGCGAGGATCCACCCCTCATAAAAACCCCAATTGACCGCTGGTGTGGACAAACTGCAGAAAAGTCGGAGGGGGCAGTAGTGAGGAATACCACGTGTTGACTTCGCTCTTCTTTACGCTGATTTCATCTGTGTGCTTGTATATACATTTTAGACGACCAGTTATGACTCTCTCGAAGGAATACGAAGCAAACCAGCAGCGAAGCCTGGCGTCGCCGGATGAAGATGAAATCGACATCCTGGGGGACGATGACCCCCGTGATCGGCACATTGCGGGGGCGTTCCTGTCCCTGCCAGATCCTTCCGTGGATCCGGTGTCAGCGGAGCCCAGCGGCGAAATGGACACTTCGGGGGCCGATTCGTCCGGCGAAAGCGAGAGCAGTTTCTGCTCGTCTTCCAGACTGCACCACAGCACGGTCAAGCCGCCTTACTCCTACATCGCCCTCATCACTATGGCCATCCTGCAGAGCCCACAAAAGAAACTGACGCTCAGCGCCATCTGTGACTTTATAAGCAGCAAATTCCCCTACTACAAGGAGAAGTTTCCCGCATGGCAAAACTCCATTCGGCACAACCTGTCGCTCAATGATTGTTTCATCAAGATCCCCAGAGAGCCTGGAAATCCGGGAAAAGGCAACTATTGGTCCCTGGACCCTGCATCTGAAGATATGTTCGATAACGGAAGCTTTCTCCGAAGAAGGAAACGATTTAAAAGAAGTCATCCAGAATATGTGAAGGACAGCTTTATGATGTATTCGAATTTTAATATTCGGCCCTTCGGGCGCCCGTATTGCGTTCAGGGCCAAAGCGCCGCCCATGCCAGATCTCCACCTTACCTGCCGCTGCAGGACGGAGTGCTTGTGACTCCTGCCTCTTATTATCAGTACCAGGGCGTCCGTAGCGGGAAGGTCATGGGCCCTAAGGGACTTCAGATGCAACTATACGCGGCGTCTCTCCTGCCTCAGAAGTCCGCACCCGTGACACGAAATAAATGCTCTTTCAGCATCGACAGCATTATGGGAATAAACTCCTCCAGTGTGCAAAATCCCAGCTGCCAGGGTCCGACCGACTACTCCAGTTTGCTAAGGAGACCAGCCACCTGCTTGGTGCAGACAATGTTATCCACCCCAAGAACCTCATTCAACTCTGCTCCTTTGACCCTAAATCCACCCGACCTGCAGCAGATTCGCTACCTACACTGAGAGGAAGGTGCATGGACACTTTCGTGATCAGACCACATGTTCAGTTGCTACTGTGAATTGTGAGCACGATGTGTAAACTATAGGTTTTATATAAAAATAGCGGGTTACCATATGTAACATCGATAGTTTTAATGTATATAACATGTAGTAATATATTTATTAAATGTGTAATGTAAACGGAGACAGCTATAACGAAGTCAGAAATACTGTATATTTAAAGTTTTATGTCGGCATATGTTTTGTATGATTTAAAATGTTGAATTAAAATCAATATGCACCACACCGTGTTTCTGATGTGTTGGATGTCATGTCTTTTTATTTGTAAAAACCGCGAAGGCGACTATATTAATATTGCTTACTGAGTAACAGATGGCTAAGCTCGAAGCCCTGTCTGAAATAAAACGCCTACACGCTAGCCGTTTTATAGGCAGTCACTATAAATTCGAGGGGTTTTAATTAAAATGTAAAATACAATATCGACAGTTTAGTTCTAACTCGTGATTCGTATGCAAACATTAAGCAGTAAATCGTAATTACATACGGTTTCGGCAGTTTAGCTGCAGAAGCAATGCAAAAACATCCTTGTCACTGCATTTCTGGCAATGTGGTAGCTGGGGTGTCCCTACATTAGGGGCCCATGGCGTCTGGCCCCACCAGATGTTTTGTGGAGGAGTACAGGACATTGTCAAGAATTCACTGAAACAAGCAACATATTTCTTTTCTTCATAATTAACATTGTTTCACGTTGATATGTGTGAAGACAATGGTAATGCTGTCTGATGCATTCCAAATACCTCCCTGTACCTGTTGCTTAAATGAGCCAGTGCTTCTATCAGCCTGTGGTGAGCATGGGACCGGCCTGTCAGTGATCGTTTAATTATCCAAGTAAGCAGCAGAAAACACTGCGATCAGTGTTCAACCTGCTTTCAGTGATGAGTTGTAGGGTGCGATCATGTTGGCCCCATGCCAAGAGTAGCCATTAAAAAATGATAGCAGGACATACCTCAAGACCGGTTAGTAAATGACGGTGTCGGCGTTGCCAATTGTTAGTTATTACAAGTATGTTAGCCACTACTTACAAAGCAATAATCAACCAAGTAGACAATTTAATAAAGGTTACATTTAGTAGGCCTACCTTGCTTCATTGATGAGGCGTGTTTGTGTTTGGATTCATTCAGCACGTAGGTTTTTGTGTAGTTTCATTGGCAAGCTGGATGCTGTACATACAGCATTTACTGTGCCCTGCAAGCAGGGCTGCTGATTTTGGTCAGCTGGCTAGAGTGAGACTTTCAATTCGAGCAGTCTGCACACATGCACATGCACAAACATTTACATGTAAGTAAGTAACATGTAAGTTTATTACCTTGAAGATAGTCTGTAGGGTTTGCAAACTACCCCAAGGCTTTTGATGTAGCTAATTTTAGGTTTATAATAGAATAATATTGATTTGCCATAAGATTTCTTGTGTGAGTGTGGGAGTCTGAAAGCGTGAGTGTCACACAAGATTTATGACTGTTGGTAACCCTGGCCACCAAACTGTGCAGTGAGAAAAAAGGGTACAGCCCAGGGTACAAACAACGTTAATGTACCCCTAATAGAGAAAAAATGTTCCTCAGAGTCCATATCTGTACCTTAAAAGGTGCATTTCCGTCTAGGTTACAACTGGCAGACCCTTGAGGGTACAGCCCTGGAAACTAGTAATTGTACTCTCAAAGGTACAAATTGATATTTTTCTGACAGTGTGCGCCAGAAATGTCCAACGAAGCATAGAATGAAAGTTATCAGAATGCGCAAAACTGATTTTTAATGTGCAAAACTGATTTTTAACCGGTGAGGCATGATATACTTGGATTTCAGACCTTTGTGATATACGGCTGGGTGGGTGGAATTGCTGGATCAAAATCAAGTGAACATTGACAAGTCTTCTTTGTGATAATAGTGCCACCGTGCGGTCCAGCTTTGCAATTACCGCAAAAAGACACGATGATAACGGATTTGCATGTAGTTTTTCTATACCTTTATGATTATACATAAAGCCATCTAGTTCAGGGGTGCCCAACTCCAGTCCTGGAGGGCCAGAATCCAACACAGTTTCTCTGTTCAAACACATCTTAATCAGCTAATTACGAGGTTTAATGTGTATGTTTGAGCAGTGAAATCTGCAAACTATGTTGGATTCTACCGGGTGTTCGAATCCGGCCCAGTTCCATGTGTGTGGAGTTTGCATGTTCTCCCCGTGCCGTTGTGGGGTTTCCTC
>JAODKL010000040.1:11167048-11189849 GCA_026780765.1 Petrocephalus schoutedeni | reverse complement strand
TGCCTCGTGCCCGTGACCCTGAACAGGATAAGCGGGTTGGAAAATGGATGGATGGATGGATGTTGGATTCTGGCCCTCCAGGACTGGAATCGGGCACCCCTGATGTAGTTGATTGTGCATCATTTTCTTAAATTATAATTCAATTGGAGGCGCTGTCATGACTCTCTGCAAGGTATAGTAGAAATTTCGGGTCCTGTGACCCCCCCCCCCCCCAGCCCCCGAATTTGCCCGGGAATCCATGATCCATGCCCCTGATCCTACATTGTCTTGTTCATTGACGAATGCGAGTTTTAGGGCTCTGGAGTAATCAATTTCCCTCCGGAAATATTCAATATGCTTTGCATGTCTAGGAGGACATTATGACATCCGTTTACACCGATTATATATAGCACGGGCTTTGCTTTCCGAATGTCAGCTTTAATGGGCAGATATGGGCAATTAGCTGAACCCACATACTGACAGCACTTGACTCAATCTGACAAGTGCTGAACACAAAAGCATCCAGTTACAGCGTCGCCCTAACAGAGTTCTCTCCCCCCTACTCCATGGCCTATTTTTGGCGTGAGTCGCAGCTGATTGCAAAGATTTTTGGCCCTCCCTGATTTTTTTTCTTGGCAGACGTATGTCTTTGTTGAAGGGACTATTTGAGAAGGGTGGTGTTGTCAGAAGGGAGACTTGTCTCCATTTCCTCGCGAAGCCTGCCTTACCACTAGTAAAAGGGGTGCCATAAGGAGAACATAGAAGGCAGGAATACGCAACGGAAACATCAAAGCCCGATCCACCCCCCTGGAAGCCGTGACACTCTCCGCATTGTCCGAGCTCATCCTGTTTTTAAGAGACAGCTGAACGCAGTCTGGGACCTCTCTATCATCCAGCCACAATCAGACCGTTCGAAACTAATGCGAGCTTCTCTACGCGAGAGGAGAATTCAGGGGAGCTACACTTTCCTGCAGCTGTAGCACTGTTGTGTCTCACGAGTAAATCTGCCCAAGGAGTGCTCA
The DNA here is from genome assembly GCA_026780765.1 of Petrocephalus schoutedeni. NCBI lineage: Eukaryota > Metazoa > Chordata > Actinopteri > Osteoglossiformes > Mormyridae > Petrocephalus > Petrocephalus schoutedeni. The sequence continues at coordinate 11,188,848 of JAODKL010000040.1, read as the reverse complement.
ACGGGGAGAACAAGAATCTTCACATTTCGGACGGTTTCGGAAGACTATGGAGACTAACCCGATCCCCGTGGTGACTGTCCAGACTTCCCCCTACGATGACCAGAAACCGGGCCCCAGCGGCTTCAGAAAGAAAACAGCAGTTTTCGAAACGAAGAGAAATTATTTGCAAAACTACATCCAGAGCGTGTTGTCCTCCATCGACTTGCGGGACCGCCAGGGCTGTACGATGGTGGTAGGGAGCGACGGCAGGTACTTCAGTCGCACCGCCACCGAGGTTATTGTACAGATGGCTGCTGCCAATGGGGTAAGGGTAAAAGCTCATTACACCTCCTTTATTGCAACTTTTAACAAGTATAATGTCATGCATAGACGAGGTTTATAATGATTGTAAAATGTATATAAAAAATCTATACATTTATTTATGCTGATATATTATGAAGATTTTTTTACGATTATTATTATTGTAAGTTATTTTCAGATAGTTATCGCTTTTAGAGCAAATAGTAAGACTCGTACTGGGTACTTCGTAACTTCAAAGACGTAGGTTCGCATCCCGGGAGGTGCATTGCGTTTGTTCCCTTGCAGCAATATATTTAATAAGAGTTAGGCAGTAGTGTAGCATTACATGCACCTGTAAGTCATTACGCAAAGTGCATAGTTGTCATTTAAAATAACAATATGCGGTGAATGCATTAGAATAGAAATGCATTTTGTTGACTGCCGTTGTTTTTGTTGACGGTGTGGAGGGAAATTTCAAGGAGAGTCATGAACGTGACACGATAAAATAAATAACCAACTTTGGACAAAAGGTTTTAAACGCTGGTGTAACACCCGCCGTCGGAATGGGATCGGCGCTTAAATTACCAACGTAATACCAATGTAAATGTTATTAAAAAATATAACTGCTAATAGCTGAAATGGTGTATACTTTGCGGTTGTTTTTGTGGGGTTTTCGGACGCTTATCTGCGCTGACATCCTTCCCCCTGCCCTTTATTCTGTACACGGCTGTACGCCCCCTTTGCTAACCAGCCCTAGTCGTGGGACGCCCCGCCAAGTGGACCCCTGCCAGTAAAATTCATAAATATTTCCGCTGAACAACTTAACACGCACGATCATTTATTGCAGGGTTCTACTGTTCTACTTTTCTGTTCCCGGAATGCTGAATAACGGATAAAATAATAGTAGGAGACAGATGCAAAAATAATAGTTATATTATACGCTCATGAAAAAAAAACTAATTTAAAAACCGGAATTAAATTATGGTTCGGTTAGACAAAGCGTTGGGTGTTGCATGTTGCAAAGATAATATCCCCAAGGGGATGAATAAACTATCACTATTATCTTGGAAAAAAGACCTTAACGGTAATTTTAAAAAGTGGACTCTGGATAAATGTACAGTATTTCGAAAGAATATGTATCTCTGTAGTTTTAGATCTCAAAAGTGAGCAGCAAAACTACGCTAAAAGACAGCTATTTATTTACACAATAAGTTGTTTTCCATAAAGTTCACTACACGGTGTGGGAAAAGAAGTTAAAGAGTATTTGATTAATGCTGCTTATTAATCATGGACTTATTTTAACAAGCATTTTGGTTGTATACATGGAGCGGGCAATAAAATACTCTCTGCTGTGTCAACACTAACAGCATCTTAAAAGGCGCCTTATAAGGCTCTGTCTTGTTGTGCGCCCGCACAATACGACGCTGGCTGCTTCTACGGTGACTTAAATAAGGCGTGAAGCGGAGAAGTACCGCTTCTACGCCGCTGATGTTCAGCTAAGTAGTTTGCATCCTATTAAATAGCGGAGTCCAAGACAAAACATGTGTGTGCGTGTGTGTTTTGCAGCTGTTTCCTCAAGAGGGCATTGAGCCTACAACCCTCAGGCATGCTAGGCTGTCATCACGCTTCATCTTCAGCATTACAATTTTATCATAATGACTTGCAGAAGTATGCTATTGTTTTAATATAGATTTCGGATTATGTCTTTGATTTGTGCATGTTTATTAAACAATCGTGTCATTGTGGTACAATATTAATTTCCTGTGTGTTTTCTGGTCTGGTTTTGAGGTCTGCCCTGTGATATACAGCCCCATCACATAATTTATGTGATTCGATAGAAATTAAAATAGCTCTGTAAAAAAAATGTACTTTCGAGAATAGCACGGTAAGGTACAGTTAGCTGTTATCAGTGACCTTTCATAAACCGAGGGAAAAGAGCGCACTCTGTCCTCACCGCGGCACAGAAGCAGTGCAGCTGAGTCCAACCGGGGCCTTATGTTGCCTCGTGTGGTGTCACTCACTCGCCAGACGTACCACCCCGCTCCCTCCTTGGTGCGCCTCAGCATATCCGCGAATTATGTAACTCGCTCACTTCTGAGACTTCAGAATCCCCTTTGAGTAAAACCAATCACAGATACTTTGCACATGAGCTGTCCAAGAAGACAGTTAATAGATCTTTCTCTGCAAACACCCCTTTACAGACTGCGTTATATATTAAAAAAAAAACGGTGATCCTCATCAGGAAAGGCAGCAGAAAAAAATGAGACAAGATGAGAAATGTAAGGCCTAGGCTTGTTCTGAAACAACAGCTTCAAATAGCTAACTCATAAATTGATGGATCCATGATATTTATTATATAATCGTTATATAACAGCTATAGATAATGTGCCGGCTTTGTTCGAGCCTGTGAGAATGCACTGGTGTCTTTGCAAACCCGAAACACTCACTCCTTCTTGCAGATCGGGCGGCTGGTCATCGGACACAATGGAATTCTGTCCACTCCGGCCGTGTCGTGCATCATCAGAAAGACCAAAGCTATCGGGGGCATCATTCTCACCGCCAGCCATAACCCAGGGGGTCCTGGGGGAGATTTCGGCATCAAGTTCAACGTAGCCAATGGTGGTGAGAACTGCTTTTGCCCCCACGTTTACAAAATCTGTCAGACATACAGTTGTATATTATACAGCAAATTAAGATTTTTTTTTTGACTTGGATATTTTTTAAATCCTAATGGTCACAAGAAGTGATGCATCTTTGCATAAAATTTTTGCATCTTTGTATTCATAAGAGCTATCTTGATATCTAAAATTCATATTTATGCTGGTTCCCCTTTTGGACTGCATTCAGGACTATGTGTACTTCACTGCTAGCCTGTTAGCAGTCCTTCAGTACTGTAGCTGGCTTCTTCACTGTGGTAGGTCCCTCTCCAGACACAGTCACAGAAAAGATCTGCCAGGTCAGCAGGACACTGGAGGAGTATGCCATCTGCCCAGACCTGCGAATTGACCTGTCCAGGCTGGGCCGACAGGATTTTGACCTGGAGAACAAGTTTAAACCTTTCAGAGGTACTCTGCTCATACGGGCACTGTAAACCATTCTGTTGGTCCAGTGAAATAAATGCAGTGCTTCCCATACGTGTTATACAAACAGGACTGATTGACTCTACTCACTTCAATTCCACTACAAGTGAAAACCACTCCACTAATTTTCACACACAGACATAGATCCACCTGTTTAACAATTCACTGTGGCTCCTATGCATGCCAGTCAAAAGTTTGGACACCCATAGAAAAACGTATTTGTACTCTTCTCTACATTTTATAATAATTATATAATAACTTACATTAAATGATTCACTGACCAAAAAGCTATTAAACAAACAAACTAACATAAATGGGGTGGGGGTGGGGGGTGGCAGCTCTGTGGGTTGGGGCTCAGAAGGTTGCCAGGTCACATCCCTGGGTTGGCAGAGTGATCCCACCATTGGGCCCTTCAGCAAGGCCCTTAATCCCAGTTGCTCAAGGGACTGGTTGGCCCCACACTGGCCTCCTGTGATGCTTTTCCAGCCATCCTGAAGGAGGTCCCACATATGCTGAGCACTCATTGGCCAAACTCCTCCAAAACCATTATTATTGTGTTTAGGTCAGCTGGCCAGGTCATCTGACATGACTATCACTTTCCTTTGTAGGTGGCTTGGTGTGTCCAAATTTTTGGCTGGTACCACACACAGACACATATATGTGCACACATATTTTTGAAATTTAATGTCATATCGGGACATTTTAAGAACTTCCCTCTCCTCCAAAGACCCTGGCTACTCTGACATGTCTGCTTTTCTGGCCCTGCTTTCAGTGGAGATTGTGGATTCTGTTGAGGTGTACCTCAACATGCTCCGTGGCATCTTTGACTTCAACACCATAAAGGGGCTCCTGACTGGGCCAGAGCAGCTGAAGATCAGAATAGATGCCATGAATGGAGGTGAATGTCAAACCAGATTGATGGCCGTTTTGTTTCACAGAAGTTTTGCTCTTGATATGTACACGTAGCAGGCATGGACACAATATACTGCATATTTCTAAGGTTCCGTCATGTGGCATATAGTTACTATTTTATATAAACATGTTCAGCTCGCAATGGTAAGTTTTATGAGACACAAGGATGTCAGAAGGACGAGAATCAAAAATCATGGAAACTCTTTGCTCCTCTAGTAATGGGGCCCTATGTGAGGAGAATCCTGTGTGAAGAGCTGGGCGCCCCAGCTAACTCGGCAGTCAACTGTGTCCCCCTGGAGGACTTTGGAGGTCAACAGCCCGAACCCAACCTGCACTATGCAGCATCGCTGGTGGAGTCCATGAAGGGGGGAGACTTTGGGTTTGGCGCAGCCTTTGATGCCGACGGGGTACATGGCTCTGCCTATTCTTGTATGGCACAATTGCAGGTTAAATCCTGCAGTAACCAACCATATACCTGTTGCTCTTTCCCTTTTATTATTCATCCATACTTCTCCCAAAAATCTGCAACATTTACATGAGTAGCACTTGCGTCAAAATAGTCCTCAAGTAACAAAAAATATTTTTATGTTCTTTTAACGTATCATGAATACAGCATGTCATGCTGTAACATGTTGTGCTTTTAATGTATAATCTATAACTGAGTTATTTTTTTGGCAAATACCAATAGCCTTGATTGTCTTTTTTTCCCCCCATCAGGATCGCTACATGATTCTGGGCCAAAATGGATTCTTTGTTCAGCCATCTGACTCGGTGGCCCTGATGGCCGCCAATGCCTCCTGCATCCCGTATTTCCGGCAGAATGGACTCCGTGGCCTGGCAAGGAGCATGCCTACCAGCACCGCCCTGGACAAGTAAGTAACTCTGCGCAGTGTAGCCGCCATACCCATCCTATGATATTCTTTAATGCAGCCCAGCATTTTTAATGTTAATCGAATTCAATGTTTAACTGTATTAAGTCTGAGGCAGCCAGAGAAAATGAGAAAGTGTGTTATCTCAGCCATTCACAAACCTCTGATTAAATCACCCCACTACTTGCAGCGCCCATCCAATACACCCATGTAATTTTAGACTCCACCCCAAACACACCTTGCATAGCTAATCAATGTCTCATTGACTTTTTTAAAACTAATTAAGTTAATTGATTAAGTGAGCTGGTAGTGAAATTTAATAAATACATGGAATGGCTGAGGTGCCCCTGAGCTGAGGTCTGGGACCTGAAGTGGAGTTCATCCAGCCATCCAGCTAGATATCGGTAACTTTTTGGAGAATGGAAGACATTTTTGCCAGTTTTTATTGTGGTATTCTTAATGTTCATATGTTCTAATGTTAAATTGTGTTTTTTGTTGTGAGTAAATGTGCACTTACTACCAAGATTAATAGCTTTAAACAATTTTTTGACTGTCTGTGACTATTGCACAGTACTGTAGCCAATCTAAAGTAATTTTAAAAGGTCCATCTCCAGTTTTAGATGTGGTCAACCAAACCACCAGTCTTCTCATTGTGGGCTCCACCCTGCCTTCCACCACCTCCTGGGAGAGGGTTGGCTCCTTGGGCGATTTTATGGCTGGTTGAGACCATCACATTTGTCAACAAATATTATGACAGTGGTTTTCCTGGCAGAATGCAAACCCTCTCCCAGCACTGTCACTGGACAAAAAGAGCCTCTTTCTCCCTGGGGGTGGTGGATGGCAGGGTGGCACCCACAATGAGAAGACCAGTGGTTTGGTTGACCACATGTAAAACTGGAAATGTACTTTTTAAAATCACTTTAGATGATTGATTACACAAAATGCTGGCAGCCAAACCAATGCTGAAGGTGACGTTAATTGGCAGCACTAAATGACCATGAGAGAAGCTCACACCTTTGTGAACTGACACGTGTGTCTTCATTGTTTGTGAAGGGAGATGAAGTGTGACTTGTGTGTGCTGTCTGTTTTGCTTTGCACATTCGACGATGCCTTGGGGAGTAATTTTCATGAAATACTGCTGAGTGGTCTGCATCTGTCATTATGAAATAACAATACACAATTATGTATTTTAAGTTGACTTAGGCTTCAGGGCTGTGAGAACTGTGTACACATGCAGTGATGTGCATCTACACAGCTCAGTGTTGTCAGTGCTGTCATGTCAGTGTTCATTATCTACCATCTTTACATTAGTTCTCTCTCTTGTGTAAACAACACAGAGCCTCCATCCTAGTTCTTCAGAATGCCGCTTGCCATCTGTTTCCGGGTCGTCACCTTCTGTTTGGGGTACAAGGTTTATTATTCCATACACTCTTAAGCATGTAAACATCTGTTGCACACTCCTGCAAGGTCACCTTGAAAATCCTAAACGGGGCAATCAAAGATATTAGTGGTTATTTTTCCAGGAAAACTATAAATCATAATTAGCAGAAGGTTGTTCTTATGCATATTTTATCTAATAACCTCGCTAAACAATTGGTGTCATTTGCATTGAAACAACATGCCCAGAATAACAATCCTCTAATAGTTATTTGCTTAACCAAGTGATTGTTAGAGGTGCACTTCCTGTGCATGGCTTTCCATTCATGACACACCGTCTTTATTTTTCCGGGGATAGGCTCCAGGCCTCACCGCCCTCACGACCCTGTAAGTGAGATGGATGGAATATTTACTTAGATGTTTGAAATGCATTTAAAACTTCAGTAGGTCCTTATTATAATTTCTGCATACTGCTGTAGGCATTATTTCAGGGTGGAGGTTGAGTCTTTCACAGTGATGCTCATCTGCTATGAATAACAGCCTGAGCTCAGCCTCTGCATCCAGGAGGAAATATGCACTCCCAAAAATAGCTGGGAGATGGTGCACCATCAAGCCCCCTTGTGTAATCAAGTGAAATGTTTTAAAGTATGTCTATTATGTAATATCATAATGTGGAACAGCGAAACTGAGTAATGACTAAACACCCCATGAGATCAAATATGATACTATGTTAAAGTCAGTCAAGTTCATTTCTGCTTGTTCAGGTCCCACAATGTTTTCTTTATAATTTTTTCACATCCTGAAATTATGACATTGTAAAAATTTATGCAATTTATTCTGAAACCGTTAGAATGTGACATAATGTCCCCCCCAAGAGAAACTTGTCTGACCCTTGAAATTAGTTGCCTTTGCTGGCTGGGTTCACTGTTAGACTTTATTTTTAATGACAATAATTGAGTCTAAATGATCATACTTTATTGATCCCCGTGGGAACATTCTCTTCTTGCTTAGCCCATCGTGCTCTCAGTAGGTGAGAGCAGGCTTGGCAGTAAAGGGCAGCCACGCGTAGCAGCACTCAGGGAGCTGGGGGATAAGGACCTCGCTCAAGCACCCACAGATGTGCTGAGCCACACGCTAATTTGTGTGGGATTTCCCGGGATACTCCAGGTTCTGGCCACAGTCAAAAGACATGCAGTTTGCTGAATCAGTGTCTGCTGATGGTCCGTTCTGAGCATATACCCCTGTGATGACCCGGCATCATTTTGAGGATCGACACATTAACATAATCGGAGGGGCTGTTAGAAGCTGGACGTATAGGCCATCAACGTAAGTCTTGTTGCCTTCGTCATGGGTAATAAGCAAAATTACAATACACATATCTAGGTTAACAACCTTAATGTAGCCTGGCTTTTTTCTTAATGAAAGTGTTTGTTAGGCCAGAGATTTGCAAGGAAACTCCCGGTAATAAAAACCACACCACTCCTATTAGTATTGGCAGCTGGCTCGGAAATAACGTAACGCTGGAGTGCTCTGATTTCATTTTTTTATTTAACAGGCATAACAGTACACAATGTTACTGTAAACTCATGAAATGCTTGAAGGAATGCGGGGGGATTAGCAAAACAAGTCTCCAGGAAGTATTTATTAAAGGGGACGTCAACATTGAAAGACAGCCTGAAATAATGAAAGCAAGAGGCGGAACTGGCATTAATGTCAGGATAAATATTAAACCCAGATAGGATTCATCAACATGCAGATAATCACACAGCTGCAGGGATCGCAGCTTCTCATCAGGATATGTTGGCTTTCTTCTGCAATGTTTTTTCTCATAACTATGGTTTTTATATATAACAAGACAGTCGGGGCTGGCGCGTTGCCTGTCTGTATGTTCGGACATCAGAATATTTCCGTGACATCAGAGCCACACTGCCGGAGCTCAGAAACTATAGGTATTCTGCTTTGTTTTGTTTACAGTAACAGGAATAGCCTCTCGATAGATCAGAAATTGTTCGTGGAAATCATTACTGTGCCATACATACCTTTGTAATGAGCAGTCCCAGTGGCCTTCCCAGCGCCTGCCTGTCGTCTCCTGTTTATTAACGTTAAGTCTGTCGAGAGCGCCGATAAAGACTTTATTGTGTAGAAAGGTGTGCCCCTAACATGCCCGATTCTGAGAGCATAATACATTTCATTCATTTATCAGGGTGTGTGCTCAGTTACATTTATTTGTACGAGCACGATGTATTTCAATCTCCCTTGACGAAAGTGAGATTTGTCAGTTCTCCTATGTATACTAGTATATATGCACTCTGAAGAAAGTTATTTCACAAGCCAATTAATAACCGAGTTTTATATATTTATTCGAAACAGGGCACTAATCAGCCAGTTAATTTGAAGTTGGGAATCCCGAGGTGGCTTGCTCGTCGTTTTTCTCTGGCCGTGTTGTGCTGAGTGATCGCCTCTGTATTTGCTCCAAGTGCATGGCCATATATAGCCAAGTGTGTTATTAAGTCAGACCGCATGCTAAATGCGCTGGCTGACATGACGTTAGACAGGCGCGCGCCGATGCGCCGCGCACCGCGAGACAGAAGGGCACGCGTGTATCGCTGGGTGGGCGCGGTGTCACGTGACCGCCGTCACGCGCCCTGTCACGGCGCCGCCCCTTACGAAAAGGAACCATGGTTTTACTATGGTTTTATCATGGTTTCACTGCAGTTACCATGCAGTGCTATAAGTAAACCATAGTAGTACCACAGTTACCATGAAGTGCTATACAGTAAGTAAACCATGGTTATACTATGGGCAGGAGCTTAGTAATCACAATTACCACGAGGTACCATAGTAAAACCATGGCTACTGTAAAAAACCTTTACCCAATACCCAAAAAACCGGGGACGGGGATACGGATGGAAGTGGCGTGACAGGAAACATCTGCCCGCCCACCCCCACGCGGTGGGATGCTGCTGTGCCCATTGCCAGGATGCCCGCTTAAAAACATATCAGAAACTCGAGGCTCGATACGTTTCCCATTCGTAAGTCTTTCTTGTAATTGTCAGGCTGAATATGTGTGCAGTTTATTTATGAGTTACTGGCGGCCTTTATTGCAGTTTTCTGAATATATCTAACTAACTGCTTTCCAACAAAAAAACTCCCTGAAGTGCGGAAAAGCAGCCCAGCAGTTCAGGCGCGACTTCCTGAGCGACGGTCGCTTGAAAGCGCTACTCCCGGTCACTGGCACCGTACGGTTACGATGAGAGCGGCAGGGTGGCGGCCAGGGGACATTTCTGAGCCTGCACCTGTTTTAAAATCCCCATGTCCTTCCCCGGTATGAAGCGGATCAGCACAGCGGTGTGGACGTGCCACCTGTCGCGGTGCGGACAGAGATTCTGCGAGGTACGAAAGTCCGCCAGGGGCTTCGCTTTCTACGCATCTCCGAAATAATGTCAAAGCAACATTTACCATATCTCATACCTTCATCAACTGCGTTATTGCAGCAAAGAGACACTCCTCTCATTTTTAATACACAGTTAAAGCTGAAGTTGAGTGACAGCTCACTTAAAACACAATTTTCTTATTTCTCTAATCAGATGTTTGACTATGATATTAATAATAGTCTAATAATAATAGCAGGAACGTTGATTAACCATTTGCACGCATAAATAAGTCTTTCTGTTGCTTTAGAAAGCTCTTGCCTGTTATGCAGCAGTTTGTCCTGTATTATAAGAGGGGAATCACCTGCTGGGAAAAACAGCCATGCTCCGTTGCCATGGCACTGCCCTAACAGGATAAGATGCACTGGAGCATTAGGGAAATGGGTTGCCATGGCAGAGTTAGGCCTTGCTTATGTTGGCCAACAGCAGAAATGTCAGCATAAAGTCAGAGGTCAAAAGTTCTATTTCATTACTGGTTTGAGAGACCCCACCCCCTAGCCGTGACACAAATAACATAACAAATAACGTAACATAACATAACATACTACTTTAATTTGGTAAACACGCTGAAATGAAGCCACATCTGGATCATCCAATACACTGTACTATTATTCTTCGCAAGTTCATTGGCGTCTACACATTTGCTGCAGTGGTTAGCACCATTGCCTCAAACCTCTGAGACCAGGGTTCGAGTCTCCACCATGGCTTTGTGTATGGAGTTTGCATGTTCTCCCTGTGTTGTTGAGTGTGAATGTGCCCTGCGGTGGGTTGGTGTCCCATCTTGGGTTGTCTTATGCCTGTAGGCTCCAGACCCCCCATGACCACATGAAAAGTGGTTTCAGAAAATGGATGGATGGACATCTGCTGCATTTGCTACTTCAGCGTTATGTCAGAAGATTTATTTTATTCTACTTTAACCTAAAATGTATGATATGTATATTAAACAACTATGGAAAGTGAACAGTTCCTCTCCCAAGAAAACACTTCAGTGAAGTGCACCAGTTCAACAAAATTGTCTGCTAGAAAGCTGAATAATTTCCAGCAGTGGTCTAAAGAAGCATCTCTGCCTTGTGAACCACGCTGAATGTTCATTTTGTTAAAGCCTTGTGTTATATAGTCTGCCTTAAATTAGCTAGTTCAAAGGTGAATTTTGATTTTCTCATGGTGTTTGCCCCTGCGGCTTTCAGCGAGCATTTCAGGGAAGTGGAAGTGTACTGTATATAATACTACCGGCTCTGAAATCAGGCCACAGGCTTGGCTGAATAGAATCTGAAAATTATTTCCGATGAGTGGTCCGCAGTGCTCTGCTATTATGCTATTTCCTGTTTACATAGGGGAGTTCAGATGCCACCTAAGCTCGTGTTTATTGAAAGCGATCGATGAGACTGTCCTTCTGGAATTTGACACTCGTTGTATGAGAAGTGTTCTGGGAGGAACGGCACTCAGTTTTTCATAATAAACAAAATGGAACACTGGTGTGCTTTGGCACTGATGGACGGACGGCCGACCCTGCGATGACACTCCTGTCTTTGAGCTGTATTATCCATTTATTTTGTTGTATTATGATGGAGCACAGGCTAAGTTGGAGTTTCTGGAGGCCAGTATTCTCTTTCACTCCCTGTCTCTCCCCCCCCCCCCCAATTCTCTATGCATGTGTGTGCGTGCAGCTTTGAGATCACATGGCTCGGTCTCAAAACAAACATTAGCCAGAGGCTTAGATTGCCTTGTACCTGCTGTTTTTCCTTTTTAAGACGTTGGAAGAGCTAGCGGTTGTTTAGCCGTCTTGTCTGCGGCTTGCTTTGTTTCAAAGGCCAGTGTACCAGGCTTGCTGCTTCCAAGATGTGCGGAAGCCGGTCCCGTCCACGTGCTGGGGCCAGCTCGCCGCGTTCGTAACCATATGTAGGCAAGAGTGCACAGTGCTTCGCATGCCTGTTCCCATAACACGGTCTAGTGACTGATATTCTGCTAAGTAGGAAACTAATTTAAATTGTCCCACAGTGAATTACAGGTGTTTGTGTAAGATGCGATGTGCTTTTTTATTTTGACATCCATTATTGTTACTGATTTGATACTTTGCTTTGGAGGTTAGAATGACTCAAAATTCAACTGCAAAGACTCCAGAGCGTTATGTACCTATATATGTTGCACTGTTCTTGGATAGCTAGCCACTGAAATGCCTCAGGGGTATTTGCCAGCCAATATAAACAGAGTATTAAACATTTAGGAAATGTGATCAATATTTAACGTATCCAGTGCATCATATTGAGGCTCAGTGACAGTTGCTTGTTGCTTCATTACTCTGGAAAGAGCCAGAATGGGGTGTAAAATGCACATTTTCAAAGATTTCTCCAAGAAGACAAAATGTGTTTGTTTCAACTGTGCTTCTGTAAATGAACTGCACACTTTATTTGTAGCATTAATATATCACTGGAGTTTCCTAGATTTTCATTCTACCCTTGATTTGTTGACTCAGACAAAAGACAAAGACAGTGCACTTTGGAGCTCTGAAAGGTCCTTCGGAGTGGCACCAGAGGGTCAATTTGATGTCTCAACAAGTCAAGATGATCTCCAAATTGGCAAGAGCATGATCTTTTTCTTGTTTCTTTTGCATACATTAAATGTATATTATTGGACAGTGTCTCTTAAGGCAGACTACCACAATGTGCCAAAACCTGTTACTTTTCAACTTGTAGGGACATTTTTAGGTCCCCACAAAAATCTGTAAATGGAATCAAAGAACTAAAAATGCCAAAGTTTTGTAGTTTGTTTGGTTACTTATGATTAAGGTTAGAGCTGGGTAGGGATTAAGGGTGTCATGTTATGATTAAGGTTCATAGAAATGAATGGAGAGTCCACACAAAGATATGAATACCAACCTGTGTGTGTGTCTTTGTAATTATTACAGTGTGGGGACCCATTGTTCCCTCAATGTGATAAATCCCTGGTACTTTTTACCTTGTGGGGACATTTTTTCAGTCCTCACAAGGATCAATTTCAATTTCAAACTTCAATTATATAAAAATCTGTGTCTGCAATCAAAGAAATATAAATTATCAAAAGTCTCATATTTTGTTTGGTTACTTATGGTTAAGGTTAGGGCTGGGTAGGGGTTAAGGGTGTCATAGTTGGGATCAGGGTTATGCCCATAGGAATGAATGGAGTGTCCTCATAATGATAGGAATACATGGACTGCATGTGTGTGTACGTGCGTGCATGTGTGGCATCCCATTCAGATTCTCCTCTGCCTTGTGTCCTGTACGTTCTGGGAAAGGCTTCAGACTCCTGGTGACCCGTTGCTGAATAAGTGCTTCTAATAGACCCAGTAGGGTCACTTTTCCCTTACTTTCTGTCAACAGAGTCGCAGATTAAAATTTTCATTTTTTCCCACAGCATTACTGCCACAAACAACATCAAGGAGCGGGAAAGTTTTCCATACTTGTAGAAACCTATCCAGTAATGTGAATTCAAAGAAATATACCATCAAATTTAGTTTTTTAAAGTGGAAAGTTTACTTCTTGTTTTCTCATACACTGGGACTGTGTGAAGCCCTTTGCAGCTACTCTCTTCCTAACTTCTCCAACAAGGCATTACAAGAGAATTAGCTAAACCTGGCAAGGGCCTCCAGAAATCCCGTTCATGTCACTGAAATCTTGATTCCTTGGGGGTAAAGGTATCACAGGTGTAGCAAAGATTGTGTGGTCAAGGTGGATGCATTAAGGTGCAGTTCCAGGGTAGTGCTAAGAAACAGGACCTAAACGTAGAGTGTGCTTTGATCCATAGAACCATTGCTACACTGTAATTTTATTTTCTTACCCCCAGTGACAAATTGTGAGGTATGGGTGGTTGTTCTAATCCTTCTGATGTTTGAGCAATACTATAGAAAGCAATGAGTATATAGAAAGCTATGGGTTGTAGGAGTGGTGAAGGTATATACACCTTCTTTGCTTATTATTGCTGAAATTCAGCAACAAAGCAATCAAGAAAATTGCTTATTATACAAGGTTCAAAGTCTCAAGGAATGTTTATCAGAAAATACAGTTTTAAATTAAAAACTCATTAAAAATGTTTTGCATAAGTAACAAAAGTGCAATAAACAAACGGATTATACTGAGAAAATTCCTGGTAAGGTTATATTTGGTTTCTATGGTAACATGCTGTCATCACGCAACACAGTTATGTGACAGGTTCACAAATTGTATCATTACCCAAATTTATTTATCCTATGAGAGCCTTGAGTTTCTCAAGTGCTCAGACACCAGTTCATGCTGACATTTTAGACTTGGAAAGTTTTACGTTTCTAAGTCTGCTTTATACTCAAATGTTGTGTCGACTTTAGGAATGACCCAAAGTAATGAAAAATGTGTCTAATCACATTTTACACTATGGTGAAGTAGCTGTTGGCTGAACGATTCGCACGCATTGATGTGGAACAAGTGGTGACTACGAAGGTGGCCCGGCCCTTTGAAGTTGCCTCAGTTGGCCAGTTGTGTTCAGCTGTTGATGTGACTGTCTTAGAAGTATTTAAGGCATCTTAACCTCCTGCCACATGCATAACAAGTACAGGACTGCTGGGTGACTGGGTGAAAATAATTATTTTAAACCAAGATGACTAGAGGTGTTTTTTTTTTTTTAATGCTTTTCAGTTGGACCTCCCAACCTCCCAAATCAATAAATGTTACACACCTTGGAAACAGAATAATGGGAAGCATTTAAAGCAATGGGAAAAGTTCATAGCGATAGTGTTTCATGCTGGCTGCGTAAAAAATCATCTGACCACAGCTGAAATGTGTAATGTGTTTTAAAATTGCAGATGAATCAGTTGCTAAGACATGATTTACTGTGACCAGGAAGTATATTCAGTGTTTTCAAATATTAACTCAGATATATCTGTTCAGGAAAATGACCCTGACTTTACCATGAAAAGGTATTTCAGGTTTTTGACTATGGTCTACTTGTTATCTTTGAAATCAGTCTCTACCGAGGTCTAAAGTTGCCTTCATAAAAACTGAAATGAATTTGATTCTGTTTACCTCCATTTTACAATGAAGATCAGCCACCGCACAATTAGTTTTACTACATGACATAATGTCCCTGTTTGGGGCATGTTCATGGCTGCAGTCATTGTTGCACAGGTATCGGGCAGGAATATTGGTAGAGGTAGTTTTTTAAATGTCAAAATCAGAGCAAACTGATCCAAATGTGATGTGAGTGTAAAATAAAGATAAATGTCATGCTTTGGTGTTTGCAGAGTGGCCAAGGCCTTGAAGGTGGCCCTATATGAGACGCCCACCGGCTGGAGGTACTTCGGGAATCTGATGGACTCCGGAAGGTGTTCCCTCTGCGGTGAGGAGAGCTTTGGCACAGGTGAGCTCGCCGAGAGAAGGCACCGGGTCATATACCAGGGACACTTAGGCCACCTGGGATGAACCTGTTCTCTCCCTTAATGGGTAAGAACAATATGATCTTCTCACCTTTCTCTGACAGCTGAGTCAACCATTTCTCATAAAAAAATAAAATAAAATCCCATGAAACTAAAAGATGCAACCTGGCTTGTTCGGTCGTGGTCTCCCAAGGCCCACATGCCTGCCTCTTATCAGTATTTTGACTGAAAATAAACAAAGTGATCATTATGCCCTCATACTACCGCGTGAATTATCTTTAATCCACATCACTTGCAGCCTTATGGGTATCCCCCGATGCAAAAACCAGCGATTCTTCTGCTATAAAAGGAAGAAACCCTGTGACTCATCGTCACCCGGCAGCTTTCGCTGGCAGCTGTCCACAGAGTGGGAGAGGCTCTCTTTGATGAGTCATTTTCTTTACACTGAAGGGGATCTTTTAACAGAAGAGATTAAGGCTCTCCTGGTTTCCAGAGGAATCTTAAGTTTGCGCCTCGCACAACCCATTTAAGGCAACTGAACAGAGCTGGTGCTAGTGAACCGAATCATCGCGAATGATTAGTTCTCTGCATAGAGCTCTCTCAGTCAGAGCAATGTGGCGGCTCAACTGTAAATATGTCATCTTTTGTATGCGTGTGAAGTATAAAGTGTGAATCTGGCAAGTAAACAAATTCGAATCTGTAGTGGTGCCAGGGCAGTGCTGACGCCATGAGCTCACATTGTCAGCCACATCGAGGAGTTGACCGGTGCCTGGTCTTAGATGGATGTCCTTTTGCCTTGTCACTATGAATCGCTGACGAAATGGAGACTGATCTGCTGCCTAAGAGAAATGGCCAGGATTGATGCTATTTTCGCACAGGTTAAAATAACTTCAGAAAGGGTGCTGAGATCAGGGCATCACAGAGGCGTCACAGAGGCCTTGGACTCCTGCTTCTAGTGCCTCTGCGACACGAGAACTCCATTGTTCCCCTGTTTAAAATAGCACCTCGGCAGTGTCAGGTTTCTGGCTTTACTACAGAACTATGGATATTTAAAATATGAGGTCAGTAAAGTTAGCCATTTTAATATTATGTAAGAACGATGATATTACTCTCAAGAACTTCAAATGTAAAGAACTTTATTTATCTGTAGCTGTTCCTCCCCCTTGTTAATCTTTTAATATAAATTACCTTTCCCTGTCTTTGGTCTTTATCTGTGCCTGATATAAACAGTCTGTTTGGCTATAATTTGAGACGATAGAAGTCTGGAGTTGACAAATTGGATTTTTTTTTTTACTAAACAATGATTGCCTCATAGAGGAGTAATTTATTATGAGAAAAAGTGAAGATGTTCCCAGCAATATCCCCATCTGCTAAACTGTAATCTTCAAGCGCAATAGTTGCCTTGAAAGTGATGATTATTATTTCTTATTTTATTCCTTCCTGTTTAGTTCCTTTTGACAGGGTTATATACAACCTTAATTGTATTTTTTTCCCTCTGGTTGTATCAAAGCTCCTTGTTATGAGATTATAAGTGTTTGATGCCCACGGAAAGAAACATTCCTGATGGTCCCAGATAATCTTCATCAGAAGTGAATAGTTCAGGTCTGGAAAGTAAAAACCCAGGATTTTGTTCCAGCCAGCCAGATGAGTACTCTATGACTGTGACTCTTTCTGGACCTGAACTATCTGCCTCTCATTTTCACTGACACATATGAGACAGTATTATTACATCCTTACATTGGTTTAATTTAAGATACCAAAAATATAAACTGATGGTAGAGCAAGTGAATGTGAAAGTTTTCACAGTTAAGTCCTTTTCTTCCGCATATTTTACACGCTGGGTTTTATGGCCAAACATGCCCCATTTTATACCACGGCTTAGGGAAATACTATATCTCTATTAGCACAGAGATGTCACGTGGGTGTCGATCATATTCATATAAACATACAGGTAGTTCCGGCAGCCTAATAAAGGTTCTATATTAAGATGTTTTAATGTTTTTCTTAAATGTTAATATAAAAGCTTATGTGACTTTTAATCATAAATAAGCAGTCATTCTTATCAGTATAATTTTCCCTTGATTTTCAAAACCCAAGCACTTCTCTGTTGACGGTTTCACTGGTAACTTAAAGGATTTGCCACTTCCAGGGAGGAGCCTGACCAGATGTACTATCCTTATCCTTTTTAAAAGCATGTTGGAACATTATTAAATGCTAATTGAAGACATTTTCATCTGAAAAATTAACCGTGACTATTCAGTTATTATTTTTGTTTGTGACTTGTGGTTTAAGCAGGATAAACCACTTCGAGGTGGGCAGTTATATGGAAACAATCGGCTCGAACTTGGTTAGCAGCCCTCCGCTTCTCCGCATGACACCGTGATGTCATTGATTTTTTTCGTATATCCGCACACCCCGTCTTGGTTTATCCCTGACATATCTCCCCTCCTCAGCTCCCCAAACTGGGCAGGGGTGAAGGCTGCCACTCACCTTCCTCAGTGGGTGTGCCGTCAACTCAAACCTACATCCCCAACTTGCCGTGACTTTTGGGGAGGCCCAGATGAATTTTCTTTGCCAATATTTTTTTGAATTACCCTTTCCTGTGGCATTTGGTAAGCAAATGTTATTCCGAAAGTTATTTTTGCAGGATAAATTCGGCATTCCCGGCACATGGCCGAAGGAGAGAATCTAGCCGCAGCTACAGGTTTTCCATTTGAATGAAATCGCTTGCATCTCCAGGTGTTCCACTGGCTCTCGAGACCTTAAACACGTGCTTTACAGTGTATTTGCATGGAAAGATCACGGTCCTGTCTGTTCGTTTGGAAGGAAAATATGTATTAACTATGATGAACATGTAAAATATTAATTTAATATTATCTTTTCGACTTTTTTATTCCTTTATTTGCAAGCAGACTTCTCGTTGTCATAATTAATTCATTGTTTGCTTAGTTTGTTTATTTAAAAAATGACATCTAAAACCTGCATGTGACATATTGCCCACGCCTATGTTAATCTGACTTTGCTTCATCCCAGTGTTGTCCACACTTAAGCGATCCAATGTAACCCATCGTGTGTATGTGTGTATGGGTTATGTATCTATATTGCATTGTGTGGACGAACAGGGGAGACTCACAAGGAGGAACATCTGTGAACGACAATGAAAACATTTTAAATGCCAAAAGTCTTGTGTTCTGTCTGGTTAAGGTTGGGGGTTGGTAAAGGTCAAGGTTGTTGTTGTAGGATTTTGTACATAGAAATTAAGAGATGGTCCCCATAAAGGTTTAAATACAAATGTGTGTTTGTATATGTATGTGTGTGTATGTGTGGCTCTCACTTGTGTGCTTCCCCATGTGCCCCTGCAGGCTCGGATCATATCCGCGAGAAGGACGGCTTGTGGTCCGTTCTCATGTGGCTTTCCATCATGGCCTCTCGTAAACAGGGTGTCGAGGAGATCGTGAAAGACCACTGGGCAAAGCTGGGCCGTAACTACTTCTGTCGGTGAGTCAGACCACGCTGCTCCGGGTGCCCGGCTGCCCAAGCGGGGGGGCGGCTGTCAGGGATGGCTCTGTTATTTCGGTCTGCCCTCCTGTTCCCCTCACTGCTTGCATAGATAGTGATCTGTTTGCCAGGGATCTCGCTTTACTGTAATATTTAGATTATCTGCACCCTACCAAACCCTTTTGAAGTTTGAAAATTTTAGGTTATGGAAATTTACTTGATTTTGCAATAGTCCTGCTGCATGTATGTTCCAGCTCTGCAGTCTTTTAACAAGCTCATAATCCCGGGTCTCTTTAAAAGTTACCCAGATGTTTTTTATGGCATTTTTTATTACTTCAGAAACTCAGTGAGCCTTGTTCTTACTATCTAGTTCTGAAACTAAATGAAAATGATATAAAAATAACAACAAAGACATTGCTTGCAGCTTCTTTCTGCTGATGCTGGTCTCCCTTCAAAACCACTAATTTTCCCAGTGAATTGTTTCCTTGCGCATTATGCAAATGCAATGTGGGATATATGTACTGATAAATGTATGCCAACACATATGTTTCCAAGTTTGTCTGTGCTTATGGGATTGCCTGTATGCTGAGTTTTTCAAGATGCGTTTCAGTGCCTCAAAGCGATTCAGTTGGGGTTAAGTTTTGTTTGTGTATGTTTTGTGTTTATGTTCAGGTTTGATTATGAGGGTGTGGAACCCAGGGTTGCTTTTTACCTGATGAGGGACCTCGAGGCTGTGATCACAGACAAGGCCTTCACTAGCCAGAAGTTTGCTGTTGCAAACAATGTGTACAGCGTCGAGAAGGCAGACAACTATGAGTACGTCGATCCAGTGGATGGAACAGTGGCCCGAAACCAGGTCAGATGTCTGCAAGCTGGCTTGCATTCATACTCTATGCCTATGTTCCAAAGATTGCTCCACAAGACAACTATCTCTAGAAATATTTCTTTCTTGAGTTGAAGGCTTCAAGGGGGCTATAACTTGCACTGTGTGGTGCAAGCCTGTCTTTATCTGGAACTGCTGAGGTCCTAGCAGATGCCAAGCAAATGGTTTGCTCGGAATATAGGGGCTGGAGGGTTTGTGAACATGCCATTATGGTCTTTGCTTGGAGATCACAAATCAGGACTCTAGACTTAACACAAAACATATCTGCCAGTCAGTAGAGGAAATTTACAGACTCTGGAATGAAACCACCTATATGCTTAAGGCTTTGAGAGGCAGGTTTCAATGCATAGTGAGGTTTTTAGGGGAGAGGCTTTAGATCAGTTTCTGATTATATGAGATAATGTTGAATGCTTCTGACATCTGTTAATTGATTATCAGTTTTACATTGTCTTATTACTTCTTTTTTCACTACTTCCTGTTTTGGCTGTTGGTGACATCTGCTCTTGGTTGTTCAGGTTGTATTGGTTTAAATGGACTTTGGTACTCCCGCCTTTGATCAGATCAATTACATTATTGGGCAATTATATAATTATTATTATATAATTATTTGGGCAAAGCTGGACCTTGGGCTCATCTAGGTTCTTCAGTGCCACATGGCTTCACAGGACTGGCATGTATTACTTTAGGCCTCACAATCATCTTTTTGATGCTGGATACCCGTTCCACTATGGAAAAGTACCCAGATTAATCAGGTCAGTTCTTAGTGATTCATATGCACACATTGTTAATAGTGAGCAGGAAATAAGCAGGAACCTTTTAACCACCTTGGCTCAAAGATTGACTGATTTTTACACTGCCGGCTAGTACTATCCGGAAATGCTCAGATCTTTTAATTGGTTGAAGTGGAAATGTAAGTCAGGACAATTACAAAGTTTCTATTTCCAGCCAAAATGTAAATGCTTGTGGCAGAAGAGACAGTCAGTGAATATCTGGTCAACTTCCATCTCTGTCTTTGAGGTTGTATTCATATCTTGCACATTAGGCTGACTTACCTTCTCTGTATTCCTCAGTGTTAATGCCTCTTCCCCTGACCCAATGCACCCCTTGACAGCCTCTTTGTCCCACTGATCCCACTGGATGTTATTAAAGCATTCCCCTTCCTTTGTGAATCTCACTTCCTTTGATGTACCTCTTTGCTGTCGCTGTCCTTACTTGTCCTCAATTAGCTGCATAGGCTACCAGGTAGTGTAGTGGCTAGCAGAATGTACTCATAGCCTCAAGGACCATAGCTCCAGTCTGAGGTGGGACCCTGCTATGATTTGGTAACTGAAGCATCGTTTATCTAGCCATCCAACTAGACATCAGTAACTCTTTGGAAATTTTTGCTAGTTTTTAATGTGTTACTCTTAATTTTCATATGCTCTAATGCTAAATTGTGTTTGCTGTTCCGAGCAAATATTCCCTTACCACCCAGATAAATAGCCTTAAACATTTATTTGGACTGCCTAAGGCACAGTACTTTACATCTAACAAGCACTGTCCATTCAGCTTGCTGTGATCTTTAAGGCATCACTGATATAGGAGCAGAACTCAGACTCAGTCTCAGAAATACTTCATTTGGCAGATATGTCAAGCATACTAGGTATGTGTTCTGGGTGTTGCAATGAGTGTGGCACAATGCACAGACTTATGACATCAGACAGGTGACATAAAACAAAATGTGCATAAAAAATACACGTAAAGTGCGGTTCCGTAGAAGATATACGTACGGAATAACGTTATGAGGAATGTGGGGAAAAAAGGTGCACTGTGGCAGGGGGATATCGTTAGTGTTAATGCGAGTAGCAGAGCTAATTCAGGACCCCAACGACCAACAGGCATCACCTACTACAGCAGTTACAATCTCATTAGTCACCATCTTAAAAAGCTGCAGAAAGTTTCATTTTTTGTATGGTTGGAAAATTGTTCAGGCTGCTGCCTCTGCGTGACACCTATTTATCGGGGGATGACTTTCTGATATTCTAGACCAACAGGGATTGTTTCAGCTGTCACCCCTCTTCTCATGCCTGTTTATAGGGGCCAGTCGGGTGG
>JAODKL010000040.1:11133740-11162856 GCA_026780765.1 Petrocephalus schoutedeni | reverse complement strand
GCTCTTCCTATCATTGTGAAGCAGAATTCACCAAGCGTTGGATTGTTCACCCACTAATAGGGAACGTGAGCTGGGTTCAGACCGTCGTAAGAGAGGTTAGTTTTACCCTACTGATGATGTGTTGTTGCAATAGGTGTCGTCCTTCTGTTACCGTCCATTAATTGCACTATTGTTTTACCAGTCAACCTTGTTTTTACTGAGTAAATAACATGTAACATTGTGAAGTTTCTCACCACCATTTTTTGGCAGCCTAAAACTTTTGCACAACTTTGATTTTATCTCTGTGAATGCATTCTATCACAGGACGAGGAAGTAATGCAAGTGGTTTTCATGACTCGGCAAGTTTAGTACTATAGCTATTTTTAGAAATGGAAAATGGTTGTTTTTACTTTGATATACTAAAAACATAACAGCAATTATAACTCTGTGGATTAGAAATGAGGGATAATTTATATTTAAAGATTTTAAGACTCATCTGATCTCTATGGTTTAAACTGTGACTGCAAGATGCATTATGGGAAATGAGATGAAAAATGTTAAGTGAAAATGGCAAAAAATGCCAACAATATTTTTATTCAAAATCTTTTTATTGTTTACAATTGAAATGGATAATGCTTTAAAAAAGAACTGATGTATGTAGGCCTGCTTATTCAGAAAACATTTTACATGTTTCAAATAAAATGTAAATAAAACTTTTTGGCCATGAAGACTATCTAAAATATTTAGTATCTAAAAAATCTTTCTACACTTCATGCACTTCATTTCTACACTTCATGTATAATGAGAGCATTAAATTAGCAAAAGTATTAAATGAAAAAGAAATTATTGGATCGGAAAGTCTCTTTAAATATAAAAGGTACCTAATCATGATGTAGCATAGTAGCTTTCAGTCTTTTGAAACTATTTCATTCATTAATACAGGAAAACAGCAGGCCTAAGAACATTAGTATTGTAACTTCAGATTTCAAAGACTTCTTGATTTTTCATTTTCCCAAAAAGCATCCCATGTTTTGGCTGCTCCTGCTAAGCCAAGCCGAAAAGGGGGTATTTAAGTCCTCATTTACGCCGTCCTCTTCAGCAACTTAAGAGGAGAAGGGTTTGATTAGACTGAGGTCCATGGCCTTGACCAGGCAGGTGCGGGCTGCGTCGATCACTGGCTGCTTCGCGGGGTTGTTCTCCTGCTTGCTGATGACTGTCAGGATCTCCAGCATCTCGCTCTCAATCAGCTTCTTGGCCAGTTCGTCATCAGCGTTCATCATGTTGCAGACGATGACGAAGCCCCGGTGCTGTATCTGCGGGTTGTCATGGAGGCACAGCCTCTGCAGGATCTCCATCCACTGGGCCGTCTGCGAGGGCAACGCAACAACAATTTGTAAAATATTACGACCATTTAATAGCATAATGTCACGGCAAACAGAAATGCTCTCACTTAGTGTCAGCGACTGCTACGACTTGCTGATTGAATATTTACATTACAGTAATTCATTTGAAGTCGCTGAACGCACAGGTACCTTGACCCTGTATTGGATAAGGGGTTTGGAAGATGGATGGGTCGTTGGATGGATGGATGGATGAAAGAATACTTGATAAAAAAGTGTGGCTTATGACAGTCTTATGGAGCAGTTATATGGCACCAAGCAGGAGGGAAAGGGTAGAGTGTTCCTAGCTTGTTGGCTGTAGAGTGAGATGGACTCAGGGGTGTAGGGGTGCAGCTGGGCACATACCACGAGAGTTATCTTAGTGCAGATCCTCTTCTCCGCGGCCGTCATCATGGCCAGGGCCCCGGCTGCTGCTATCTGCAGCGGCTCCTCATCCTCGCCACAGAGCAGCACCAGGAGCTTAAGCTTATCATTTCCATCTTCCAAGTATTTCTCTTGCACCTGGGACCCCAACGAAAGCAGACGACAGGGTTATAGCTTCACCCAAACGTGCCCCATCGCAGCTGTCACTAGCAAAGAAACGTGAGCATTATGTTCCTAAGTTTCATCGCCAAGCATAAAGCATGGTATTTTAAACCTTATTCCAATAATGTATTTCTAAAACTGCACTTTACAGACTTGTTACTTTGCTTACAAAACAAAAATGGATAACTTTTGTTTTTGTGTAAGCAACAATGCAGTTTTCCTGTCTGTAACATCCTGTTCTACCAGTACTATGGTGTCTCTCCACATTAAGTAGAGGGTCTCTGTCATTGAGAATTCCATGTAATCTTAGTATTACATCAAGATATAAAAGTGTAAACATAGTACAGAAAAACTCTTGCTGAGTTTTAGCAAGTATATAGACTCAGTGTAAACCAGATGCAATTTGTTTTTGGGTTATGTAGCTGAAAATCATAGATGTATTAAAAAGTACCATCTAGCCAATTTTATCACCACTCACCTCTTTACACACAACTAGGTTGCACATGCACTCCGTAGCAGCCTGCCTGATCTGGTCATGCTCCTCAAACATATAGTTCTCAATGTCCAGAAGAGCCTTTTCTTTTAGGATTTTCACTCTGTAATCCCCAGAGGATGAGGTTAATAATTATACATGGAGGTAGGAGCACCGTAAAAGGAGGGATTGGCTGTAAAATTGTAAAAATTGGATTGGCTTGGGTTGATGGTCCAATATGGTATGCTTTCAAAGGGCCCAAAATTTCTAGCAGTGACCCTGTACAGAGGATCTCTTATATACGGTGGGTACAGGTTGTTGAGTAAATCATAAAGCAATTCGCTAAATATAAAGCCATAAAGCAATTTGTTTCACATTCAGAAGAAATGCGTGTACTTTACGTTTTTTCCTCACTGAATAATAGAACAAACCAAAAAGGCTTGGTTTGTGTTATTTAGATTAAAATTGTAACATGTGAACCCACTGTACATATAGTCCTAAGGAAGGTCACAGGAAGTACTGAGGAAGGTCACAGGAAGTCCTAAGGAAGGTCACAGGAAGTACTCACCTCAGCTTCTCGTTGAGTGCTGCCAGGTTGGTGAGGCCCATGAGAGCTTCGTAGTTCTGTAGGCCATCTCTCTCAGTGTGGAGAAGGTTCACCAGTGGCCTCACCACCTCGTATATCTGTAATACATCGAGAGGAAGACGAAGTGAGGTTAAGTCACTAAACTTTCTGAGAAGATGTACATGTGGTACTTTAAAAAACATTTTTCTGTTTTCCTTTGGATCGGTATGCAGATTTTTTCTATCTGCAACTGATATACATGTTTATTCGCAACTTTGATTACAACTGAGACTAAAATAACCAGAACATGTCACCCCTCAGGGAAGGAATAGACACAACTATATGGTAAGATGCAGACTTACTCTCTCGCCAGGAAATGCAATCTCTGGGTTGGAAATGGCAGCGATCTTGGCCAGAGCATGAGCGGCCCTGACTTTGCCTACTTCTGTTCCTTCCAGCGCCAGAGGAATCAGGGCCTGCAGAGGTTAAAGGTTAAAAGCTGTCAAACAGCATGCTCACAGTGTAAAACCACACAAAGCACTGGTTAGCACTGAGTGAGGGATAATGTAAAAGACAGGCATAAACAGGTTAAGATGGTTCTATATTTGAAACGATAATTTTGGTGAAAAAAGCATATTCTATACGTTTCAAACAAGTATGTGACTGTGTCGAGATTTTTCTTTGCAATGATGTCAGACAGTTTTGGTTCTGGGGAGCTCATATATCCAAATTTTAGAGTCAATTCATTTTTCCTGATCAATCCAGAAGTAATAAAATCCTAAAATATGAATAAAATAATTGAAGATCATGGGCATTTTATCAAATATAAAAATAATTTCTGCCTTCTGTAGAACATATTATGCATATATATGTATATATGAAGAACGTACCCACTTTAAAAAACTTCTGACATTCAAAGCTACATATACATTTATATCATTTGGCAGGCGCCCTTAGCCAGAGTGTCTCAAATCTCTCAGAAAACCAAGCCATCTTATCTTTCTGAACTGCGCACAGTCTCAGATCCTGCTCTTCTGGCTCTCCCCTCATCCCTCCTTCCAAACTCCACACCTATGATGATCATGCATTTTCTTGTCTAGCTCCATGACTGCAGAACTCCCTCCATTCTGCTATTTGTTTGTCGACCTCGGTCTCAGATTTCAAACTTGCTAAAAAACCTTTTGTTTGCTCAAGCCTATGACCTTCCTTACCCATTATATGCTTTGATTTATCTGTTTACTTTATTCTATGTAAGCTTCTTTGTGATCCTGAAAAGCACTATATAAATAAAATGTATTATTATTATTATTGTTGTTATAATAATAACAACAGTGACAATAATAATAATAATTATTATTATTAGTATTATATTAATATCCATCCCTCTACTTTCTATTGATCTTCCAACAGCTTATCCTGGAATAGGGCAATTGGGAATGCATAATAAATAAACCAAGAAAGTAGCTTATGATGATGCAAAATAGTCACATGGTCCCCTAGGAATTTAAATGCTTAACTCAACACTAAAAGGAAACATTTAGCATACATTATGACTTCAGGGTTGCTAACTCTCACACATCTGGTGTGACATTTGCGTCTTCAGAGAATCTTAGGGCAGATCTATATTATTCCGTTGAAAACCTAAAATTACCTACATGATTGAGTGAAGACTTGTTTTAAATATATATACATATTTTTATAGTACCGTTTCGTAACTGTCCCTCCACAAAACTATTGTACAGTGGTCAGTATAACTTGTTATACTGTTATACAAGTGCCCTCTAGTGGTGCTTTTAGAAATGACACTTTGTATTGTTGTTGCTGTTGCCACATCGGAAATATCTAAACCTGTGCGGTAAGGAGCTTCACTCAGGCCCACCCAGAGTTAATTCCGGCCCACTTATCAGCCACTTTCCCTATCTGCCACTGCTGGAACAGCTATTAGCTAGCTGCTTCCAAACAATGACTTTAGATTTATGGAAATCTAAAATAATAATGAAAAAGATTTTTAGCCCTGAGATTCTGTTGTTTGGTGATACTGGCTGTAGCCCTTATTTAGCCCTGAGGTTCACTTGCGACAGATATTACATCCTGTAGACTTGTTTGAAATTGAAATCTCACACCAGCCAGCTGACCAAAGTTGGCAACTCTGTGATTTATGCAGTATATGACAATATGTAATATGTGTAACAACTAGTCACCATATTCTGATTAATTACTCTGATTAAATGTCAGCAAGTTATTCTATGTTGCTTTGAGCATTAGGCAGAAATGGCTTCAGCTTTTTTTGTCTGCCTATCTAAGGACTCACCTTTCCACCCCCCTGGGCGACGATGGTACCGCGGTCTTTAGTGTCCTCTGCCAGGGCTAGGAACACTCTGCACGAAAACGTGACAGTCTGAAATGAGCACTGACACACTGTGCACGTGCCGCGTGACTTTCTGTGGCAAAGCTATAGGAGTGGGTTACGAAATTTCTCATATTTTCACATTTCTGTTTGGTTTCACAATACAATCATGCAGTCTTTTTGAAAGTGGTGATACCAAGTGTGCTATATTAATACTGACCTTGCAAGCATCTCCTTGGTCTGGTCAGTTAGGATGGAGTTGTCTGCTTTGACCATGCAGGTAAGAGCGGAGATGATTCCTGCCTTCAGCAGCCGCTTCACCCGCTTTTCAATGAAGTCCTTCTTGTCCTGAAGATGGGAGGTCGCTTTGTGATTGGCGCCACCATCCCAGACTGACAATAAGCTGTGGGTCCTACAAACTATTCAGCTAATACTCCCATAGACAAGGGGAATAAGGGCAACGTAACCCAGTCACAGGGAACAGCCAATGTCCATACAGTCATACTTGGACTTATTTGGGCAATAGATATGGGATGAAAAAACGAGGGATGAGTGGCCCCAATCCTTGTCAGTTTGAGTTATCCGGGTGACTGTAGAGACTCCTGACGTGTACACCTCGAAGTGTAATGGGGAGATACGGTACCTTAGGATGCTGCTCAGGAACGTGATGCTTGGAGAATTTGGCCAGCTGGACGAGCTCGGGAATGATCTCCTTTTTGTCATAGCTGTTGGTGCAGTTGACTAGGGTGCAGGCTACAGAATATAGGATGGTCTTATCTGTGGACTGGGCACAGGCAAAAGAGCAACAGTTCCTAATGACGCATGCTGGGTTGTCCGGTAAGTTTCTTATACAATTATATAGTTACATGAGTACAGTATATTTGAAACACTTAAATATTATATATTTTGACATTGTTGTACATAATAATACATCAAATCTTAAAGTTTATTCTTTTGATTAAAAAAAATATATATGTTGAATCGGTTTGCTTGCATAATTATGCAGGGATCTTCTGAGGCACCTTAGATAGCTCAAACATAGCCCTCATGGCCGGTTCATCTTCAACAAAGTCATCCTTCACATCGGCGTCGTTTGTCAGATACGCCAGTCCTTCTATTGACCACTTTCTGGTACGGACATCGATGCCGGGGTTGCACAGCCATCTGGAACCCAGGAAACAACACTGTCACACCATAACCGATGTCAGCACATGGGAGCAGAAGCTAAACGGTATAAGGGCCGGACACATTTGTTGAAAGCAGCCTAAGAGATAAGAGATATTTCAGTACAGACTAGCTTTTTTTAAAAAAAAAATTTAATGTAGACAGAGAAACCGTTCATTGACCACAGGAAATGAAGAGGATTGGGATTCTAAGCTCACCAAGTGGCTGCCTGACTGCAGGTGACCATGGAAATTCACTGATGACAGCATGTTTCCCTCTGCCTGTATCAAGACCCTTGGATTTTTGCAACAACAGTGTATAAGCAGTTTCACCGAGCAGACTCACTTTCTGCATTGTTTGGCCAGTTTCTCCGTGGAACCTTCTGCAAACTGCCTCATACTGTAATCATCACCACCAGCTGACCCCAGCTTGCATAGACCCTGAAAGGACAAAGACATCGAACGTTAAGGGTTCCTGCAGATCTTAGCCCTTCCTTGCTTGCTAAGAAAACTCACCCCACCCATTCAAAGTAATGAAAATATATACATATTTTTATAGTACCGTTTTGTAACTTTGTTCCTCCACAAAACTATTGAACTTGAATTATACGGTTATACAAGTGCCCTCTAGTGGCGCTTTTAGAAATGACACTTTGTATTGTTGTTGCTGTTGCCACATCGGAAATATCTTAGCCTGTGCCGTAAGGAGCTTCACTCAGGCCCACCCAGAGTTAATTCCGGCCCACTTATCAGCCACTTTCCCTATCTGCCACTGCTGGAACAGCTATTAGCTAGCTGCTTCCAAACAAAGACTTTAGATTTATGTAAATCTAAAATAATAATGAAAAAGATTTTTAGCCCTGAGGTTCCATTGGTATACAAAGTCTGTTGTTTGGTGATACTGACTGTAGCTCTCATTTAGCCCGGAGGTTCACTTGCGACAGATATTACATCCTGTAGATGCAAACTTCAGTCTCTCAGGGTATTACTCACCACCAGGGATCGGATCTTGATCTTCTCATTCTTGGTCTTCTTGTAGATGTCCTTAAGTAGGGACACACCATTGCTGATGATGAAGGAGGCACGACTCATCTTGCTGGAGGCGTGGATGAGGGCTTCCACGGCAACTAGCTGGTCCACCTCTCTTTCTGAGGCGCACAATGCCACCATCATCTCCATAACACCTTGTCGACCCACTAGCATATTGCCCACTTCAAAGGGGCCTTGTAGCACCCCCGACAGGGCATTGATCGCATGGATGTTCTTGTCCATATCTTTGGGGTCAAATTTGCCTCTATAAACAAACAGGGTGCACACAAGTGGAAGATTAAATGCATAAATCCACGATGAGTGTTCAATTCACCCAATGATGGATTCGGCAATGGTGGTCTTACTTGGCAAGGAAAACAAAATGATACATATAATACTTTTAGTACTGCCTTCTCACTCAATGTGTACTGCTGCTCCCTGACCTTTGCTGCCTGGGGAGGCCTCAGGCCCTCCCCACATGACCCTGTGACTGATGGTTGGAGGGATTGGACAATAGTAGCTGTGGTGAGTTTTGCGACATAAGGGAATAGTGAGCCGACAGTGGGACCCTTACTTAATGTACTCGTCACACAAATCCCGGTAGTTTTCCCTCTCGGGGTCACAGCGCAGGTCATCGTAAAGCTTGTTGAGGAGAATGCTGGCGATCAGCTGGGTGTTATCAGTCAGAGGCAGCTGATCAGGCAGTTCGGGGACCTGGCCACAAACCTTCAGGATCTTTTTTAAACCTGGAGTGCAGACATGTAGGTGAGAGGTGAGCGTGGTCCACTAGATGTCGGTCAGACTCAGCTAACTGGCCATAAGTGCTCCGGTTTGCTTACCGTGGTCAACAGTGAACAGGGTCTTCGAGTGATCGGGATCTTTCTTGTCCTTCCGCGGCACATTTTTGCTCAGAAGGTTAAGAGCCTGATCTCGACCATGGCCTGAGATGTTCTTATTCACTAACATTTCCAGGAGTGCCATCAAGAGGTTTTTCATGTCTTTGGTTGTATCTGTAGCAGAACACATTTTGAGGTTATTTTTGGCATCTTTCAGTTAAGTGTCTTCACACAATTACACAAAGAAATATTTCAAAGTGTATTTATTTAATGGCAGTTATACATACAGTGATAAATCTATACCCAGTGCAAGTTAAACTACAGCCTCCATTGACTCATCTTGGCCCAATATTTAACAGAAAAGCTATGGGTTTGCCTACCCAGGACCACGGCCTCATCCTTCCCGTAAGCCCTGCTGTCCTCTCCAGTGAGAGAGTCGTACACACACTGGAACAAGTTACAAACCGCCAGAGCGATCTCCTCATTGTCAGTTCCCATAATGCTGCATAACTTCTGAATGCCAGCCATATGGATGATCGCTGTTGCCTGTGTGCAGAGGGTTTCAAGGGAAAGCTTAAGAAATCAAACTTAAAAAATAAGCCGACCAAGAGCAAATGTGTTCTTGCCTGAAAATATCAAAAAAATTAAATCATGCATTCTCACAGCCAAAGGTGACACATGAGCATATAGCCTATAACAGTGTTTCCCAGCCCGGTCCTTGGGGACCCCCAGGCAGTCCATGTTTTTGCTCCCTCCTAACTCCTGGTATGGTAAGGGGGTCCCTGAGGACTGGTTTGGGATACATTGATGACATCATAATCTTTACTCATATGTGAACAGTTGGGGATCATTCAGCATTTTCCATCCCAGCCTGTTGTGTCGAGCCTATCCTTCCCCATCCACAGATTCCCCATTCCCCATTGTCTTCCCTGTCTCACATGACTGCGCTCCCCCTCTCACCCAGAGTGGGTCTTGCATGGCCCTTCCTGGGCTAACAGTGATATCTAAGCCAGCAGCAGAAATGCTTGTCGTTGTATCATATTTCAATCGTGTGATACAACTTTGCCATTTCCATGGAGACGTGGATGATGCCGCCGCGCGTGTCTGCACTCCGCTCCCTTACCCTGGCCTTGTGTCCCGTGCACATTCCTGACAGGGTCCGGACTGCGGCCAGAATCATCTCAGGTTTTCCGGTTTCAATCAGCTTCATGAGCAGCGGGACGCCATTGTTCTGGAAGATTCTCTCTGCCCCGGCATCTTCCCTTGCTAGCACTATCAGGTTGTTGGCAGCCTATAAAGGTAATGAAATGCATGATGTCACATTTATTAACCCTATCACAACCGGATGAGAGTTAATGATGATATGGTAGCATTAGGCATAAAAAATACTTTTCCTTCTGACCTTTTCTATCTTATCTTTTTCCATTTCTTCATCAAGCAGAATGTCAAACATGTTTTGCACTCGAGAATCTGTAGAAAATGTCGTCTTCAGCTGTTGAAAAAGTGTGAGTTTAAATTTTTTTAATTTAGTCGCATCAAGAGGGTGAGCTTTAATAAACACATTACTAAAGAAGTATTTAAATAAGTAGAATCATGAAAGTAATTAATATTTTAAATCTTTACTGATGATAAAAAAACATACTTTACTCAAATATCTCAATTTTGTTTCATAAATGTTACCCTGAAGTAAAGAATGACAATCTTTTATGAAGAATATTCCAGAAACAGGAGTTCACCTTTAGCTGGATCTCTGCTCCCAGCCTCCTCAGGGTGTCCAGGAAGGTCTTATTCTTGGGCTCAAGTGTGGCACACCTCTGCACGTCTTTGAAAGCCATGTCCAGCTTGCCTAGCTTCTCGTAAGCCTGACACCTCCTGAAAAGTGCTTTGATGTCTTTGGCATCCACATCGATTGCTGCTCGAGGAAAGAGGTTATTGTGAAGTGTCACTAATGTTCCAGGTATATGGAAGCTATAAGTACCCCATAAAATACTACAGTTTTCTATGTAACTTTACACAATAATAAGTCATACAACTGACGATCATGGTGATTTTCACCATATTCAAGAGATCTTACTGTAAATCTTATCACCCAAAAGCAGCATCAATCTCACAGTACAAAATTAGAATCTGATTGTTAACTTGAAATGCACACTTAAATGGGGTCACACTATTTGGCCAAAGTGTGCTTTGTTTTAGCATATTTTTATTTCAAAGCCCACAAATTAAATTCTAGGGGTCACTGGATTTATTTACCTCTAGAAGCATCTGAGGCTGCCTGAGTGTAATTCTCCTAGGGTGGAAAACAAATGAAAGATGATCAAATGAGAGAACAGGGCTACACAGAGACACATCTGTGCCCACCCCCCACTTCCCCAAACAAGTGCTATCATCATCTACAATTTCATGCCCACCCCCAGTGTCTGGACCCCTGAAAGTCTCCCCAAAGTGGAGTCTTACTCATGCCACCCCTTCATGAGTAAGTTACTTACTCATTCAGTATCAAATTAGCCAGCAGAATGTAAAATGACACATTAAATGTGACGTGTAACACCCAGCTGAGACCTGCACATGATTAAAAATTCACCTGGGATGCTTGCTTAATTAAATTAGTTAACTGCTTCAATTTATAATACACATTATAAGAAATGATGCTTCCCATACATCCATGGACACTGCATCCAACAATACACAGATGTATATAGTCAACAATGCAATATGGCAATCCTTAAATTAATCTAAGACTGCAACTTATAGGACTCACTGAAATACACAGATTTAGCTTGTAATTCTTTAGCATATATTATATTGTTGTTTATTGTAAATCCTTTTATAATGTTAATTTGTTAAATCCCATCTCCTAATGTGCATCTGCTGGCTGCTGACAGAATCTCATCGTGCTTGTGACAGTGACAATAAAGATTCTATCGAGATTTGAGACTAGTGCTAACATCACATAGAGCTTGAGCTCAAAGCTACGTAAAAAGCAAAATATATTGACTTTTTAAAAATAAATAAGGGATGTGTGCTGCTTGTTACCTTTTTCAGGTAGCAAGCTGATCTGTTCCTGTGAATAACTGCCAGCAAGTTCTTGTCTTTGCAGCTCTTGATGGCCTTGGTGTAGCACTCAATTGCCTGGTCTATTTCATTTGCCTGGAAGTGCTTGTTTCCTTCATCTTTAAGCTGCACTGGGTCTTCCATCTGTAAGAGAAAGAGGAGCTTATTGGCTGAAAGGCATCACATGTTCCTCTTGCTGTGCATTAATTGGATAGTGGACACACAGTTATGATTAGGTACGAGGTAAATAGTACATGTTAAAATGGTTGCATGCTGTCATTGAATATTAAAATTTAAAATTATGTAAATAAAACATAATTATGTTACCCTAGAAGCTAGATATATTTTTAATCCATTACTCAATATGTACGGTTGCAATTTTATTTGTATCCATTGTGATGATCATTTGCCATTTTCCACAACAGATTTCAGTAATTCAGTAAAGATTTCCCTTTAGTTCGTTTAACACAAAAATGAAGAACAAAGCCAGTGTTAGCCCAAACAGCACTTCCATGTATAATCAATTCACCTTAACGGGAAAATATTCACTGCATTGCAAAAAGTCACACACTTACCCTTCTGCTCTATGATATGCTCTTCACCCCAAATCCCTTCACCAAATGGCCCAGCACATGTTCTATCAAACCTTAAAGCCCCTTGTCTTTGGCCTTATTTGGGCATTGGTTTACGGCCCTGTGGTCTCTCAGCACTGACGAGAACTGACATGTGGATAACACCCGTCTGTTCCCTCTTTGCCCGTGATAACACATAAACCCCGCATCCTACGTCAGGCTGCACTACTTGTATGTGAAACAAATCTCAAGCATTGCCGCACACAGTACCTTGCTCGTGTAAGCGTCTGTCTTCTTCCACTTCTCGTCCGTATAGTGATTTTCTAGTTCTTGCCTCAGTAACTGTTGCAGTACTGAGCTTGTCCCACTGTGATTAGCTACCAAACTCCATATATATCTCAATGAGTTGGATAAGAACCAAAATGCTGGTAGGAGGCACTATAAGCTCCCAGAGGGTGGGAGGGATTCAGACCCCCGGGGTCATTCATCATAAAAAGAAGAACCACAAACTTTAAAAACCCAAGTCAATCAGCTACAGTCAATATCACCAGATGAAAGACTTTGTATACTGAATGTAAAGCACTCACGTTATTTAGTATTGGTTTCTCCATGACTGCATTAAAAAAATTGGTCACCCCTTCATATATTGGTTTGACCCTGGACAGTGCTAATTATGGATTTGGCATAACAGCTGACAGTTCTCTTCGAAGTGTCTGACCTCCCAAGTGTCTTGGGGGAGGAGACAGTAGTGGACAGCTGTAGGAACAGCCCAAGGCGAGCAGGTTCTAGAAAGACGAGTGAGAATCTTCTGGTGTGTGTACGCAAAAGGGTGGGGCAAAGCCATGCCTCCAGCAGTTTGTCCCTACAGTGATCCAGGACTTTCCAAATGCAGTCACATCTCAGCATTCCTCGCTTTGTTGGAGCCATGGCGTGTGCGTGAGTGACAGGGACAGGGGGTTGGGCTCGTGTGCCCGTGCTGTTTGCATTTCAGAATCCAGCAGGTTGAACCACAACTTTTGTGTTAAGTTGATGTCCTGCTGATGTTGCTCAAACACAACCAACAAAATTGTTCAAGGTTAATGCATCTCATTTGGGGGGGGGGGGGGGGGGTATAGGTTTAATGATTACTAACAACAACTCAATCAGAATTTAAACAATATTGAACAACAAAGAATGCATGTAATATATATTAAAGTTTTTAAAAGGCAATTTGAATCAATTTGTTTATAAAGAATCTGATTATAATTGTTACAAGTTATAATTGCTACAAAATGAGATTCTTGTTACAAGTGTTGCATATTTTCTGCAACACCCTGAAGTAGAGTAATTGAAGTTTTTCTTAGAATCAGCCAATACTATACTACACTGTATCATATTCATAATTGTAGCTAAACAGTGTGGTATGCTTATTTCAGGACAGCAGTATTACAAATCCATAGAAGGGAGACAGAAAAAGGGTGTGGAGCATATTTCTGGAAGCTGGTCAAGATGATGCCTCTGAATTATCTGAGATAACTTAACTGGCAGCACATTAGGAGCCATTCCAGGAAGCAGACAACAGCTGTGTTTACTGACAGATCACGTCTTACCGGAAAAACACAGCCTGACTTAGAAATCAAAATGGTTACACTTTACTTGAACGGCACAAATAACTCAGTCAATAACTCAGTTACTATTGAAGTACAAATCATAAACAAATATAGTTGAACTGGAGGTAAAAAATGTGTCATGATTCAGCCATGAAGATTAGTATTTCACTTATGACTTATTTCTTAAGTAATTCCTTCCATAGTTCACAAAGTTTTCCAGAAATAAGACATATAGAAATAAATATAGTAACTGCTTGAGATGTGTTGATGGTTGTTGACATGTCACGATTCATTAATGATGTATTAACATATGATCAGTATGTAACTAAGACTTAGTTTGTGGTTAATTAATACATGAGTAATAATATTATATTAAGTGTTACCATCATGATGGATGATTTCTTGAAAGTTCTCATACAAAGCACTATGTTTTAAGACACACACACAAACATACAAAGCGCACAGATTAGGTGTATATATTTTTTTTTGTGGGGACTCTCCATTTATTTCTACAGACATAACCCTAATCCTTGGCATGTTTCCCAAAAGCATACATAGTTGGACCCATGCAACTGAATGAATCCAACTATGAAAGTTGCTAACGGGAGCTTCTGAGAAACGCACCCCCTGACTATGGCAACCTTAACTGCTACCCAGCCCTAACCATAACCTTAAGTAACCGAACAAAATACAATACTTTTGGCATTTTTATATTTTTGATTGCATTCGCAGATTTTAAAAAAAGGTTTTCCCTTTGAGGACAGAAAAAAGTATCCCCAGAAGGTCAAAAGAACAGATTGTGGCATTAGGTCCCCACAATGTAATATGTAAATGTCCTCACACAGACACATACACTCAAATGTATGCATACATTTTTTACAGCGCCTGTAAATATATTACGTCTTAAATATATTTTTTTACCATCAGATTTGATGGTTTATTTGTCTGTTTTTACCATCAGTGTGTATTTTGTGTATTAAAAAACAAGTAATGAAGCAAAAGAGAAACTAATTAAAGCAAGAACTTTCATCATAAAAAGCTAAAGAAGATAAACACACTTTGCAATAATTTAGATGGCAGAGCTCACAGGCTGCTTTGGGAAGCTGCTTGTCACTCAAGCAGAACTCTGGATCAATGAAATGTTTCTGCTTCCATTGACCTGGTGACTGAATACTGGAGGAGTTAATTATGATTGAAAAGGATGTCAGTCCAACCTTTTCAGGAATGTGAAAGCTGTCACGTCGATAACGGGCAAGGGAACAGGCAAACACAGGACTGGAGGGAACAGACCATACACACGAGACGTCAATGACAGGACTGGGGAAACAGACTTGAACGCGGACTGAAATACACAGCACTAATGACAGTGAATGAGAGACAGCTGGTGAACGCTGGGATTCCACACGAGGGCAACGAGGGGGTGTGGCACACAGGAGGACTGGACAGGGGGGAACCATGACAAAAGCAAACGGTGTAAGAATATTATTATTATTATTAGAAAGCTACACATCGGGCCTGTCTCTGAGTTATGCATGCTTCTTCTGATTTGCAGTGAAAATTAAACTTAATTAAATACAGGCATCATTTATAGTCACATGGTTCCAGTTCTCCAACACCATGGATTGGATTCCTGTCCTGTTTCCACAAGACATGCAGCCTTGGTGAACTGGTCCCTTTGAATTGAGGTGTATGTGCGTGTGTGGGTTACGTATGTATTACTTTGTGGGACCTAATGTCTTCACAATGTGACAAAGCCTGTTATGTTAACATTATGCGGACCATTTTTTTGGTCCACACAAGGGGAAACTCAAGTTTATAAAAATCAGTAACGGCAATCATAAATCTAAAAATATCAAAAATCTTGTGTTTGGTTTGGTTACTTGTGGTTAAGGTTAGGGCTGGGTAAAGGTTAAGGTTGTCATTGTTGGGATTAGAGTATTGCCCATAGAAATGAATAGATATGAAAGATATTAATGCAAATGTGTATATACAGTATACATCACATCCTGTCCAAAGTGTATGCCACTTGTGCTCTGCTCTTCCTGGGGGAGGATGCAGGTGACTGTGACTTCTTAGGCAATAACTGAATTTATGGTGCATCAAATTGCATTAATATTGATCAAGGGCCTTTTCTGTAACTATTTAACCAATACAGAGTGTCACGACTGCACTAGCTTAGCGCTCACCCGGCCACGCCTAGTCACTTTCTACTCCACCTGCCCTCAATACTAGGCACATCAGTAAATCATCAACTGGATGAATCAGGTGCAGATTAAAAGCCTCTGGTTTCAGTGGCCCCCTTGTTGAGCATTGAGTGTTACACCATTCCAAGTGCTTTCTCCATGATGCACCTTATGCACGTGACCCCCACATTCACTCTCCTGGATTTTTTTTTCTTTGCTGCGTGCTTTGGATTTGGTTACTTGACCTCTATTCCTGTTATTGACCTCTGTCTGTATCTGGACAACATTTCTGGATGATTTGGATTTGTTTTGCCTATGTTTACTCCTACATGGTTTTTGATCCTTTGCCTGCCTGTGGACTACAACTCTACCATTAAACTTGGAGCTCCTGCTCTCTTGTCCAGTCATCACACAGAGCATCGGTGAGTCCAGCGTATGGGGAGGGGGGGACATATTTTAAAAACATCTTCACGTATTCTTCCACCGTAAAGATAACAATTTGATAACAAAACTGAAAAACTGCAAGTCTGTATTCTGCTGTGTTTGTTTTAATGCGGGCTGTGCACATCAAACAAAATAGCCAACATATCAGTGATGTTAAGATCTTTTTCTTTTTAATTTTCACTCGGCTAGAACACAGAATGAAATGACGAATGAGCGTCACGGCTCAGGTAGCATGGTTACCAATAGCCTGTGAGGAGTGCGTGTGTTTCTGCAAGTTACCCTAGTTTTCTCTCACAGCCCAACAACATGCATTTAAATGAAGTAGCGCCTCTAAATTACATTTGAGTGTATATTGGTGTGGCCATGTATAGATTACACTGTGGGGATCAAATGTCCCCACAATGTGATAGAAACCCGTTTGATCCACTCATGGGTCCAAAACAAAAATCTAATGGGCTACAGATAATGGACACAAAAAAAAAAAAAAAAAATCAAATGCAAGCAACAGGCTTCAGGGAACCATCTACACAACGTGCCTCTAAGGCAGTGAACACAGGCACACACTTAAATACACAGGAACACCAGGGCAAACAATAGCCAGGTGCAAAGTATAGTCAAATTAACAAATCAAGAAGGACTTGGGTCAACAAAGAACAGGTGGGGCAGATTACAATCAAGCAAGTACAAAACTAAGGGCTTGTCTACATGTACATGGGTATTTTTAAAAACTGTGTTTTTCTCCTCCCTTATTAAAAAAAAAAAAATCTCCATCTGCATGAAAATGCTAAAACACGATGTCAAGAGCATGCCAAACCAACATATAACCGTAAAGCTGTGTTGGCCAATCAGAAGCCTCATTACCAGTTCTGCTAGGCTAAAACATTGCATGTATGTGGACGAAAGGCCAAAATGCATAGAAAAAGCTACATAAGAAAATACCTTCCTACGTGCGGAGAAGGCCTAAGGAACCTTAACATGCACTAAAACTAGAAACTAGGAGACATAACACAGAGGCCTCACAACACTAGATAGAAACCAAAATCAAAATGGGCCACACTGGGGCTGTAGGGCAAGAGAGAGGGAGGAGGACACAAAGGGCTGGGTCAGACAGGCGCTGACCCTGACACCTGTTATTTTGACTTTGGTGAAACTGAATTTTATTTAAAAAAGTCTTTGGATGCAATAAAGAAACTGAAAAAAGTTAAAAAATATTTTATTTGGTTGATTATGGTTAAGATCCACATAGTTGGTATCTGGGTTATGCCCATATAAATGAATGGAGAGTCCCCACAAAGATATTGATAGCTTGTGTGCATGTGTGTGTGTCTGTGCCCTGCAATAGACCCCCCCCCCCCACCCTGTGCTTTGGCATGGAAAAAATTAGTCATGTAATTCTGGATCTGGATTGCATGATATTATTATGGTTTCTTTATCTTTCTTTATTTTTGTGAACTTTAACCATCTTCACACTTTATTATCACCTGTATTAAAGTCTACTAGTAAGAGGATCAGTAATATTAAAGAAGGCCCTTGATCATTTACAGAGTGTTTACATGGCTATATAAAAATTATACCGGTTTATTATACTGGTT
The DNA here is from genome assembly GCA_026780765.1 of Petrocephalus schoutedeni. Classification (NCBI taxonomy): domain Eukaryota; kingdom Metazoa; phylum Chordata; class Actinopteri; order Osteoglossiformes; family Mormyridae; genus Petrocephalus; species Petrocephalus schoutedeni. Next base: position 11,145,106 of record JAODKL010000040.1, on the reverse strand, counting down.
TATTATTTTAATCATTTGAATGACAATCACCTGTCTTGTGTGTTTTTTTCCATCAACATGAGTGAGAAATCTATTTCTGACTAATCAGTGCGCTATATCATGAGCGATTCATGCTAAAACCAAGAAAAGATCCATGTTTTGTTTAGTGGCAGTAGCTTCATTGGAGATTCCTGGACACTTTTCTGCTCAATTATCAGAGACCTGACATGTTGCTAGGAAACCATACTGGTGACTATTTTGAGGAGCTCCGTCTCCAGCTTTACCTAGGCCTATATAAGGGAATGCTGATAACGGCAAACTGGAAAATACTTTGGTATTAACGAATTAAAAAAAAAGAAATCATTGTTTCCTTTTATGGCTCTAATTAGAACCTCAACGCCTTTCATTTCAACACCAATCCAACCTTAATCTCTGAGCAAGCATGATTAGTACATTTGATTTGAGTTCTTTCTGAAAACAACAATATAATCATCTGTAAAATGGACCCCTGGCATTCTTTGGCAATTCTTTTTAGTTTTGCATTGATTCTAGGGCAAAGGTAGCTGTAGGGAAATCATTCTTATATGAATATATAAAGAAAATCGTGAATATCAGTTTCATTAAGACAACTATATACAACCGGTTTTGTTATGAACACGGTGTTAGGGATAACCATGTAAACATCGTATGCAAACGTTGCTCGAAAAATATTTAGAAATCGCTTTAGAAGTGTCTTTAAGTAACTAAATCGAAAATTGTGAAGAAGTCTGTATTTCCTCACTGGGTTTTTGGAAACACCCCCTTCAGCTGTGAGCGATCCTTTCTTTGATTGGCTAAAGCTGAGTAATCGATGTCTAACAAGAAGACCGACAACATGCTACGTAAGAAACCTTTATACCTTAATTGTCACTAGATGGCGCGCAGTTCGACTAGATGCATGCGCTCTGCAATTGCATTAACGCATCAAAAACACCGTACCTGAAGAAATTAGCACTGTGTGTTATGTTCGATTGCCTCATGCAAATTTTCAACCATCTGAACCATTTATGTACCTAATGCATAAATGTATTTAAAAAAAATGAAATGGGTTATACTGTGACATAACTGACAGTTCCGCTTGATATTAAACTAAACTGAATATCTATGTAACTGTCCCTTTTAGACACGTTTCACTTTAAACTCATAAAAGTCATATGGCAATTACATACATGCTACTTAAAATGTATCACAATGTACCCCCGAAACTATCAGTCCAAATATGTTCAAAATATTTATGTAAAATATAAATATGTAATTAGACTGGACTGATTGGATAGGCTACATAATCTGCAATTATATGTAAGTCCGTCAAATAAGACAAAATAACGCGGTTGTTTTTCGACTACAGAACGCAACTGCCTGTGACTAATTGCCTTATATTCCCTAACTCCTATCTGATGATAATTATAGCATAATGGTCAGCTCAGCTACAGTCAGACATTAAAGAAACTGGCATGCAATATTGTCAACGACCTATAAACGTCCTTGCAGCATTTTATTTTTCGATTTTCTGAAATAAACGAAGAACAAGCGAGGTCATGTTGGAGATGTGGTGTGCCTTGGTTGCTACAACGCTTCGCGGCGAGGAATGCGGGCTGGAGAGCGCCGAGAGCAGCCCGGGAGGCGGAGACTGCCGTCTTCTTGCGAAGGACTGCTTGTTCCTACACAGTGGCAGTGCGAGTCGGCGAACGACGCTGCGACGCTGCTTCCACGCATATGCTCGTCAAAACACACGGGGATTTTTGGAATAACACGGACCCCTGAGATCGGAAGACAACCAAAGACACGGTCGCCGCTAAGAAACGCGTTTCTCTAATTACGCAAGCAAGGCGACCTGACTGTTAAGGTAAGGAATGATTAAGCTGACTTCCAGAAGTTACGGCGATTCCACCTGTCTTTTTGTCGCCTCTAGCTGGCTGCGTGAGCCAGGTGCCATAAAAAAACTTCCGTGTCAACTAGCAAGTCGACGCCTTCATTCCAACCTCGGCAGCACATTAATTTGCAGATTCGATGTAGGGGACCTTATCCAGCTGTGACAGGGGCGCATTTCCCATTAAATTAAATAAACGTTAATGTTACAAGCAGCACCGCGATCAATAACATTATGTTCCTTCGTAGCTCCCCTGGATGTCGCGTTTTCCCGTCTGTAGTAAACAGCTGTTACATTGTACCAGTTTATTTCGCATCGTAGATGGACCGTCGCCCCTCCGCACAGCATCCAGCTGCGGCCGCTGGGAGAGGGATCCAGCTGTGGGAACGTGAAATGACGTAATAATGCAGGTTATGATGAAAAAGATGTGACAATTTACCGGAAAGACGGCGAATATGCGCGTGTAGCATCACTGAGTATTTTTGTAACCCATTTTGTCGATGTTCGGTTTTCTGGATCGGCGGGTGCCCTGAGTTAAAAAAACTTTAGGTCGCCGATTACACGTACCATGAATTTAATATTGAAGACGACTTAATACAAGTCAGAGTTGTTGGGGATGGGGAGATTGGTCGCTTTATGCGGCCGAAGAAACCTTCTTGTGACATTGTTCTTAGTGAAGCGACCGTGGAAATGCCACAAACATATTACTCCTTTCTGACAAAATAAGATTCAAAGGAACCGGATTGCGCAAAATAATGTAACCCTTTACGTAACATGTTACCGGTTTTACTCGTTCGCTCTAAGAAGTCATTAAAAACAATTTTTAAAAACAAGGATGCCGGAGAAATGGTTTCAAAGAAAAACATTTAAACGATCCTTAAAAATCAGGACAAGTATAATATATTCTCAGACCTCTAATAAGTGTAGCCCCATCCTGTGCTCCACAAGACATACAAACAAGTGACAGCACTCTTGTGGTGGGGTGACAGCAGAGTGTGCAGTAGCCCTGCAGCTGGGGGTTAAGAACTCACAGATATGTGACTATTTTGCCAAAGCTGGGGCTGAAACCATCAACCTTCAGATCACAGGCAGAGAGGCTTAACCCACTGTGTCACGCACCCAGCAGACGAGCAATGCAAACTAAGTTGCACATACATTTTGCAAACACTGACAGCAGCTCCAGATCCAGTTAATTGACTGTCACCAATTATAGCTTATTTTGCATTCTCTGTTTGTGTGCCCCCCCCACACGCACACACACAGCATGTGCTGACAGCTTGAGCATCACAACAGGGACGGGGGTTCAGAGGGTAATGCACTGTTTTGTCAAGAGCCATGACAAGAGGTTTTGCTCAGCCATTGCCTGTGAGTTCCAATCGATGGGGTGACGCTCTCCACGGGTATTTGTGGGACATGCTGGACATCTCAGATTGCAGAGTCTGAGGACCAAAGCTGATTGTGCTGCAGTGGGGTGGCGGCCATTTCCTGTAGCCCAGGAGATCAACACCATCTCTGCAACGAGACTACGGTGCAATCTGAAACTAACCAGCATGACCGATGATGTCATACACCATGTGGCTTACAGTTAGGTGGACATGTTTTTCGCAGTCATAGAAACCAAAGATAAAACCTACCTATCTATCTATCTATCTATCTATCTCTATCAATTGATTGTCTTTTTCTTCAATAATGTTTCTATTGTAATTCACAAACACAAACAGGGGTGCGTTTCCCAAAAGCATAGCTGCTAACTATTATGTTAGCAACTTACATAGTTAAATTCACGCAACTGAACGAGTCCCACTATGTTAGTTGCTAACAGGAGCTTTTCAGAAACGCAACCCAGATTCGTATATTTCTGTGGAGGGAGGGAGGGAGGGAAGCTATTCTCCCTTTTTCACATGACGCCTTTCCATGCATAAGTGTGTCTGTCTGCTTTGTCCCTGATGTCAGTCCTCAGCATTTCTGGTTCTCTGGCTGGTGGTGAGAGCTCCACTGGTCTTCCGCAGTCTGCGGGAGTTTTTGCCCCCCAGTTTTGATGGTCAAGACGCGACCAAAGAATGGTGTATTCGGCCGTGTTTGGTAGTTACGTTGAATGGAGTGCTGTCTTCCGGACGCGTGTGTCCCTTTGATACTGGATTCGCATAGTTTGAGTTTCCCCCCTATTGTGGGGGCCTCGCTGCAGGGGGAGTGAGGATCGCTTCAGAGAGGCCTGGTCCGTTCTTTTAGGAATCTCCATGGCAACACAATGCATTCCACTCTGGACTCCCAGTCACCTCTGTCCAGATGGACTAGCTGCCATTGTGTTTGCCGCTGAACACTCTGCATCGGGCCCTGTTTGGCTCTATGTCTTGAATGATCCTCCTGTGGTCTCCGAAGGAGAATGAGGCATGAACCTCCAACTCACCAAAGTGAAGTATGCCTTGTGCTGCAGCTGCTACGCTCCTGTGACGCTTTGAGGGAAGTTGGTTCTGTGCCCAGGAGGGATGTGTGCTACAACTTCCCTTCTCTTATAGGCTGTTGACGCATATCCTGGTCCTGCAGGTCTGTCTTTGTTACCCGGGGTTCACAGTTCTGGCATTGGGAGGTTTTTGCATATTCAGACTTTCTAACTCTGCAAACCATTAACAGTGTCATCAGGGACACTGAGGACAAGCAGAATTATTCACTTTCGGGAATTAATTAGCTCTTTCCAGCTTGTGGGCACATCGGGAAGAACAAAATCTTGCAAATATTCCAGCCTGCCAGGTTCAGTACTGGGAGCCCCTGGCCAAAACTGTGAATTAGTTGAAAGTAGGAGAAGATGCTGATCGTACAGTGCAGAAACACTATTGTTGCTCACTTCTGTTTGGTTGTTGCTCACTTCTGTTTGGTTGTTGCTCACTGCTATTTGGTTGTTACTCACTGCAGTTTTATGGGATGAAATGGATCTGAGAGTGTAACAAACAAACCACACTTGCTGTCTTCATGGGTTATTATAGCTGTGTGAAAACGGAGGTCTCTGTGATGCGAGTTGTAAAATATGGCCCATTTACACTTTGCGGTTTGGGAATATCTCTGAACTCTCTGAATAATTTATTGCTTCGTTGGTACTCTTAGCAGACACTTAACATACCTTTTAAATGCTGCACCGCACACAGTCAGTTGTGCTTTTTTGTTTTTCTTGTATCTGTTTTGAGGTGTGCTTGCTTCTAGTTGTGGATTTCTGTTGCTGTGATCTTTATTAAATTATTGTGTTTTACGTGTTAAGTTCTCAGCTTCCTTTCAAAGTTGTCACCACTTGTTATTGTTTCTTGGACATGAAAAATTATATGATGGAAACAAAACCGTTTAAACTGCCGAAGGCCGTTCCTGCTGAAAACAATGTCTTTTATTTTTTCCCCTGTGTGTGTACAGATGTAGGTTTTGTGAGGTCTGATGGGTAAGCTTGACCTTATTACATTTCAGGAAGGTCGTGTCACATACAGGGAAGGGGGATCTTTTTCTTTTTTTTGTTTGTTTTTTTTTTAGTTGTGCTTAACTTGAACTCTAGTGGTTTAAATGAAAGGGAATGTGCTAAGGTAGCTGTTGGAAAAATGGTATCAAAATCTTAACCGACTGTAGTTATTAGCCTAAGAAAAAGAAAATTTTATTTTGGATAGTTTTCATAAGGGCCCTTCTTTTACTGAATTATTCAGTAAGAAATCGCTGGGACGGTTAACAGTGCTAAATGAGAGATGACGCGATCGGACACTCTATTCTCCCCCGAGTATTTCAATTGTCCGCCTGAGATGTTGGGACGCCCTGTCCATAACTGCCCCCCTGGAAAAGCTGCAGGTGCAGTGGGCAGGTTGCAGCTTCTGCAGATTTACTCTTTGCCATTGATGGAAAAGGTCATTGTGGGAGCAGGTTTGAATAAGAAAAGCAGCTGATGCAAATTGCGTCAGATTGAAAACAAAGTTACCAGGGAGACGGCGGGGCAGTGGGTGGCATCCCATAAGTGCATTTCTGATACCAGTTTGAGCATTGTACTCCCATTGTTTAATGCCTTCTAAACATAAAACAGCAAACTGGACAAAGGTTTTGGTATAAATGCCTTAATCAGAAATTGCTTGTCCAGTAAAGAAAAGTTTGTTTGCTTGTTTAATTTTCCATACAAATACATAATAATTCATTCATACTATATTTTGTCACTTTCCTTTTTTGGCTTTTGGTTATGTTAATAGCTCTGCTTAGTCTCTGTATACACACACACACATATATATATACACATATGTATATGCACATATATATATATATATATATATATTTATTTTTTTAATTTCCTTTTTTTTTGTATTATTTTCTTCCTTACTCTGTACAAAACAACTTTGGTTGATTTTAAACATGCCATAAAATAAATTTGACCTTGACCTTGCACTACAGTTGGACATAAATACAATTGGACATGAATTTAATCTGATATCTGATACAGAACTGTTCAGCCATATGACAATTGAAAATACTAGCACAGCATACAAAGAGTTAACAAACCTGAATGGAAATCTCATCAAAGTGATTTTTTGCAAAAGTGTTCCATTCCTGGGTGCTTTAAAAGACCCACTACCTCCTAATCCTAAGGAAATCTTGTTTTAATGCCTTCTGATGCTGCACGTGTGTGAGTCTTGTCTGGATGCGATGCCTGCAAACCACCTCTTCTCCATTGATCGCGCACGATCGTGTTTTCCTAAACGGAGACATACAGTTTTAACGTTTTATGAACCCATGGAGGAAGTACAGTGCCCCCATCAGCCTGAATGTTTCCCGTTCTGGTTTAAGTTGCAGCTTGCTGCTGAGGCTGATGTGAGAGAGCTTGTCCTGTATGACAGCTGCCTACTGTCTGAAAGGCCGGCCTCTACACTACCAGTCTGCACTGTGTGAATGGCTCCCCTTGTTTCATATCTTTCCTCATGGCCAGGTAACATGTTTTCTCTTTGAGGTCCCTTTTATTTATTTATTCCCCGTTTCTCTGTCTATGTTCCCATTCGTGTAGTAACAGTTTGTTTCTCCTCTGTTATTTTGTTACAGTTGAACTAATGTGGTATGCTTGTGTTTTTTATTCTTTGCTGAGAAAATCATTGAAAGCTGATTGAAAACTGGACACTTGAGCGTGTAATTTAGTCTTAGACGGTTTTAATGCGCCTTCCATTTGGAACTAATTGATTTTAAGAAATTAACAGCATTTTTGTGAGTTGTATTTTTTTTATCTGTTGTACCTACTTCGGCAGATTTTCCTTTTCCGTTTTCTTTGACTGCTAAGTTTAAATACCCTGCCCAAGCATTTCCAGTAAATGCTTATTTCCATTAATGCTGTGGAGATCCGGGGTCTCCCCTGGGAAGCGTACGGCCAGGCCAGTCAACCGCAGACCGCACCCACGTCCAGTCACCTGTTAGCATCCTCTGTCGTCTTTGGAAACTTGCCTTCTGTGGATTGTGGGAGGAAGTCAGAAGACGCCTCGATAAACACGAACATGCAAACTCTGCACAGGGCTGGGGCTGCATTCAAAGCCTCACACCTGGAAAGGCGCTGGGGCAGCTGGGCCCGTCTCCACACCACCTGTCCTGGCATGTAAATACGGCGGTAACGCGTCCTCTCTTCCCACCATCTCCGCCGTCTGGAGAACATTGTACTTTGGAGACATGGCCTGATGATAGGTGCCAGGCACGTCCTGGATCTGCCGGAACTCCGCTTAGGCTGGCTGCCGGGCAGAACCGCACGTCTGCTTACGGGAAAGGCTCGATGCTGCTGACGTCCAGGCCGGAGGCCTACAGCCGGCTCGGTTTTCCGACACCTTTGCCAGCTCACTGTCGCAGATGGAGAAGAGCGATTGGAGACGCAGTCTTGCCTTGATCTCTCCTCATTCTCTTTGTCTTCTCGGCACTGTACTGTGTGTGTTTTTACTTCCACTACCAAATAGCTTTTAAAACATCTGAGGTGGCTTTGAAGTCTGAAAGTGGGTTAAATTCTGTTTTTCAAAAGGCTTTTGTTTATGATTATCTTGATTATGGTTCCACATCCAGCACCACCCAGAGATTATTTCTTGGTGGAGGTCGTATTTTATGGGTATTTTATGCTCGTGGTCTTTATGTTTAAGAAATAATAGCTTTTGTCCCATGTAGCTAATAGCTGGTGTATTTAAGCATATTGTTTAATCTGCCGTGACTATCCCCAGGGCATGCTCTCTTAACCCCAGTCACTGTGCACTAATGCATCCATTCACTTCTGGTTGTCTTGTTCTCAAATTTTCTCGTGTTTTGCATGAGTGTGTGCTTCCTCCTGCATGCGAGAACCCTTTCATCGTGTGCGAGAAGCAATTTAGTCACAGAATCAGCCGATGTTTTGAATCACTTCAGGGTCTAAGTTATTTTGCAGGTTTAGCATGGTTTTTTGTAAAGCCTTTTTATAAATATAAATATATGCCATATATAAACTCTATAGGAAAGTAGTCGGGATGGACATTAGACTTATGAGGTGTTGGGTTTTTGCAACAAGAATCACATGCGTGTAAATCCATCCGTCCGCAGAGTCTGGTCAGGGTGGGTTGGCTGGACCGTATCCCAGACGGCGCAGAGCACAAGGCATCTGACGCTCTGGACGGGATGCCCGTTCCGCCAGAAGGTACAATGAACATGCAAATCACTCTCTGTCTCGGACACGCTCTTTATGCAAAAGAGTTGTTTATACAGAGGAATTTTGTGCTGATGTAAATGACACTGGCAGTAGGTTCCTCAGTGTTGGGACAGAACTGGAGTGCCGCATTTGCCGGACGAGGAATCTAGTGTAGCCATGGAAGGCCTCCTCGTATGGAAACGCCTCTTTTGGGTAAACTGGCGTTAGGCGCCATAAGTAGCACTGACTTCTCCAGAGCTGTCGGTCTTATTCCCTTCTCAGGTCTTTGTGTAGATTCTGCACATTCTCCCTGTGTTTTTATGATTTGTGCCGGATGCTCCAGTTTTCCTCTGCAGTCCAAAACCATGCAGTTTGCTGTTGTGGTGCGTAGTGTGTGGTTGTGCGTGTGATCCCGCAGTGCGTAGTGTGCGGTTGTGCGTGTGATCCCACAGTGTGTAGTGTGTGGTTGTGCATGTGATCCTGTAGTGTGTGGTTGTGCGTGTGATCCCGCAATGCGTAGTGTGCAGTTGTGCACATGATCCTGCAGTGTGTAGTGTGTGCTTGTGTGTGTGATCTTGCAGTGCGTAGTGTGTGCTTGTGCGTGTGATTCCACAGTCCGTAGTGTGTGCTTGTGCGTGTGATCCTGCAGTGCGTAGTGTGTGCTTGTGCGCGTGATTCCGTAGTGCATAGTGTATGCTTGTGCGTGTGATTCCGCAGTGTGTGGCATCCTGTCCAGGCTGTCCTCCCTCTTGTGTCCCGGGTTTCTTAGGATAGGATTTCAGGCTCTTTGTTTCCCGGGGCTGAATAAGTACTTATTTAGTATTGTTGGATGTGTGAACCACTTCAGCTTGTTTTACCTTTACTATTGTTTCTGACTCTCTTACTACACCTCATTAAAACGTATTATAACAGTGTTCGCACCCCTAGCCTAGGCTCCAGACTGCCAAGACCCCGAACAAGACAAGTTTTTACTGAAACTGGATGGATGGATTTTAACAGTGCTAATGCCCAGGTTTATAGGGTTGCTTTACATGTTATTTATTTAGCAGACACTAAGTAGGGTCAGCCAGGCCCTGCAGTATTTGGACGCAAAGGGGGATTTTTCCTATCATTGTTGCCATCTCTCCTATAGCACATCGGGAACAGTTTTGCATTTTGTCTTTTTCCATGTGGTGGTTTGAGGTGGCATTTTCCATCATTTCTGTTTCTCAGCTTGAAGTGGCACTCCCAGGCTATCCTAATCGAACTCCGAGCCTCGGCCGCGTGCGGCCTTGGAGCAGGAGGGCTGTGTTCCCTTCACCGGTGAGGCTCATGTGACACTCTCCGTTCCTGTCCTCTGCTCCCCTATTTCTGACACCAAGCTCATTTTTAAAACGCAGGTCCCTTCCCCAGCTGCGTTAGGCCACACCCCTCCTCTTTCTGGAAGCACTCTCCAGAGTTTCTTCCAGCAGTTTATGAATAAATGTACTTTGGACTGTCTCGTGATGTTGACGGCTGAGGGTAGTCCCTTCAGCCTAAGCCGCAGCCTGCATTCTTAACTAACAGGACTCGTCAGCCCCGTGCCAGCTTCCCTTAGCTTTAACTCAAGCACAATGACAGTTTTGTAGCTGCCTGAGAGGCTTTCGGATTTATGAAAATCCTGCGTCTGTGATTCTTAGACTCCTGTTTTTTTTCGTTTTTTTTTTCTTTTTCCTTTAGCTGCCTGTTTCTCCGCCCCCTTGTCTCGCTTAGCTGGCCGCTGTTTCCCGTGTCCCTATTAGTGTCTGGTTGTCGGCCCTTTTGCTTGTCACATGAACCCTTGTTGTTTTCCCCTCCTACCACTAAATCGCCTCCGAGAGAGTTATTACTGTTACCGCGACTGGGCACACTGTCCGGCCACGCCGCTCTCAGCAGGGACCTGCCAGTGTTTGCCTGGCTGCTGCTTTAAGGTGAGGTGAAATATATGCATTTTAACCTGATATTGTTTTGCTGCATTTGCGCTTGTGACTCTTTGCTGGGGGGAATGTTTATGCCCGACTGGCTTTTACACATCTGTTACAGGAATGAGTTACCCATCACTTTTTTTTTTCTTAACTCCCTCATTTGAATTTTTCCAATTTGGTTTCCCATTTGAGCAAATATAGGCTGAGACGTTTTGACTGTCAGAAAGGAGGGGGTTGCCAGGGAGACAGGGAGAGTATACACCATCCTTCGGTGTCTGGTTTGTGTATATTTTGCTATTCTGTGTCTTGGTTTACATACTGGGTGTTTCTTTATGTCCTGCTCATAGTTGCCACACCAACGCTTAAATGTACGCCGGTCAGTCGCTGTACACGCCGCGTATTTATTCAGTGGTGCTCTGGTAGGTGTTTTACAGCCGTGAGTGTGGGGCTGGTTCCTATGGGAAATGTTTTGAGGGAAGGTGAATTCATCAAAGACATGGGAGCTTGCCTTCACTCTGCCTGCCGCTGCGGAGCTTCAGACGGGCTCCTCTCGATGTTTCTGTATTAATGGATGCCTCAGGTGATGGATAGTAGTTGAGACGCTTAACCGCTTATCTCATTGTATATTATGTTCTGTAATAAAGGTAGCGTTTCCTGAAACAGCACCGCCTGAGGTTTGTTTAACTTAGTAGGAGCTGCCTGTTCCTTACCGGTTTCCGGACGTTGGTCCTTCACGTATGTACTTTATTTTTATTTTGTTTGGTTTCCTTCTGTATATCGTTGACCCTTGGCTCTCATGGAAGCAGTCAGTGGTTTCTGTGGCGTTCCTGAAAGTGGGGTGGAGCGGGGCATTATCACGTACTCTGTGAATTGTGGTCTGACATAAATCCTAATGGGGAGGGCTGTAATGCCTGGGGGAAGGGATGGT
>JAODKL010000040.1:11118212-11133714 GCA_026780765.1 Petrocephalus schoutedeni | reverse complement strand
TGGCATGAACCTTTGTGTATGTTCATGGTTTCCACTCCTATCTGCATCCTTAGGGGCTCTTAAGGGCTCTGAGTTTGTGATTCAGCTGAAGGGAAAGTAGGTGCCATTCATGTAAACTTTTACCCCTGTGCTGTATAACAATGCGCAATGCCCCCCCACCAGATATATTATTATTAATATTAGTATGTATTATCAAATCAATGTTGACGTCTGCCAACACTGTCGTCTTCTTCCTCCTTTACCCCAGCATCTTTTTCCGAGCATTATGGTGATTTCTCGTGCCTTGGGTCTTCTCACAGTATGCCCAGAACAAGGTCATTTGTTCTTGTGTAAAATGAAGTTTTATGCTTGATTTGACCAAGACCCCCTTGTTTGTTTTCCGTGCGGCCCCGTAGTATCCTTGAGCGCCTTTGCCGGCACTGATGTCCCACTCCTTCATCGTTCAGCTTTCGTATCCACTCACGCGTGTAGTGACCTATTCGTCTGACTGTTATCTAGAATAAAACGTACAAAACAAGATGAACCGTTCAGAACAGAGATAAGGTGAAGTACTGATTTTGCCTTTAAGTGAAAAGAATAGATAAGCTCCGGAAATATTGTATCAGTAAATAACTAAACGACCCCTATAAGAGTGAGACGAAGAGGTTTTCCTAATATCACTTCTGGTCTTTTCGTACCAGCCCAATCAGAAAGCCACATGTCTAGCTTCCCACCTTTGCCCCCAGTCTGTCCTCTCTACACTGACTGGTCTTGATAGATTACTCCATTGTGGAGTTACTCGGAAATGTCACTGCTTGGAAACGGTGAAAGTCATTTTGCATAGCTAAAACACACGCAAAACGCTAAAGCGAGGTCATCGCTAGGGGATTGTATTACCGGTTGCCTTTCAGATCAAAGGTCCATGAGCCTCAGTAGTTAGGATTTATAGGAGGGTGACCAGGATTAGCTTTATGCTAACGTAGCCCTTAAACTGGGCAAAAGGTCCATTTTGCTCTCATCAGACTATAAAACACTCTTCCACTTGGGTGCAAAACCTCCCACATGAGTGCAAGAACTTATGTGAGTTTTGTTGTTAACAATTGCACAATCCATTGTAGGGACCATGCATGTGCACACATACACAGCCTATCTGCCTACTCACACATACGTAGCCTAAGTTCATGTCTGGACTGTGAGAGGAAACTGGAGTACTGGGAGAAAACCAACACGACATGGTGACAACATGCTAACTCCACACATACCATAGCAAAAATGTACACTAAAGTGTGGTCATTGTAGGGGAATGTATTACTGGCTGACTTTCAGACCAAATGTCATTATGAGCTTCAGTGACTGTTGCAGATTCTTTGTAATAGATTCTGTGTGTTTCCAATTGCCATATTGCTATAATTGAACAAATATTCCTTTGAATGGTAAGACAAACCCAGAGTGGGGCCTTTAAACGAGCAATCCCCCGATCCACAAAATCAGTCCCCCGAGTCTGAATTATCTTAAAGCCTGGGGCAGAGCCACATGGGTCTTCCTTAGGTAATTGAGGTTTTACATGTTAGGACGTCAAAGAAACAGCTGTACTTCCTAGATACCTCCACCCCTGGCTTGCAGTGATCTTTAATATAAAGTCTCTTATTAATATTTCACGTGTCGGTCATGTTGGCCATCGTTGGCTTGGGTCTGTCAGTCATGGTGCTCGTTGATGTAGCCGTGGGTTCCACGACACCACTTGGCTCCCCACGGTATGCGTCTGCTTCCACGGATGGCCTCTATTTGCTTTTCCTCGCCGTTAAGCTCCGTTCTTCTGTTTATCTTTCGGACCTAAATTTCTATCCGTGCTCAAACGTCTTTTGTCATCCGCAATAAATGATTGTTGGCCTTCCTACCCCCTCGTAGAAACGATGAAAGGTAGAGAAGTTTCTGGGCTTGAGAGGGACATATCGCCACTGAAGCTTTTGGACCATGAAACATTGTTCTTACTGTAAGCTTGAGTTGTTTTAGTTCTTCTAAAGCTGTAGAAAAATTGTAAGCTCTTTTTATAAAAACAATCGTATTATATAATGTAATGTAATATGGTGGCTATAAAAACAGTTTTGGCCCTTGGTTATTTTATTGTGGAATCGGTATGCACCTCTATGATTTAATATTTCAAAAAAGATCCAATGGCAATAGTTACAGATGGGTAATTCTCTACCACTCTCAGGCATCGGATTTTTCCTTTTCCACGTTGCACAACTGCAGAAGCTCTGCACACTGAAGGGGAACAAAAAATTTTAATTCTCCAGAGGATTCTTAATTGAATTCAGTCCCAGGCCACAGGAGGAAATTCACTTTTTTTATTTTTAAGTCCCTTCAATGTGACATTTGCTGTACGCTTTGGGTTACTGTTCCTCACAAAGATGAATTTTCTCTCAAATCCCTTTCTCTAGCAGACTGTAGCAGGACTTCCTGCAAGGTTCCTCTGCACTCTGCAATGTCCAAGCCGTCCCTGGATCAAGAAACGCATGCCTTCACTGTATTTTGTGACCAGCATTATCCTCAGTACAGCTAGGATGTATAGATTAGCTTTATGCCCAAGATTAGCTTTATGCTAACGTAGCACTTAAACTTGAGGGCAAAGTGGTCCATTTCACTCTCACCAGACTATAAAACACTCTTCCACTTGGGTGCAAAACCTCCCACATGAGTGCAAGAACTGATGGGAGTTTTTTTTTGTTAACAATTGCACAATCCATTGCAGGGCACATGCATGGACTCACATACACAGCCTAACTGCATGCACACACATACACAGCCTATCTGCATGCACACACATACACAGCTTATCTGCATGCACACACATACACAGCCTGAGAGGAACCTGGCGTACCTGGAGAAAACCCACAAGACATGGGGAAAACATGCTAACTCCACACATACGGGGTCAATTTTGTATGATGCGTGTATGTGGCTCTGCAAGTTAGACTGCTGTGATTGAAAGCTTGTGGGTTCAAATACCACTTCTGGCTGAGTGATGTTACCTTGTTACCGTAATTCCTTCAGGGACTGGCTGACCTTGCTTTCTGACTCAGACTTCACTTTGGACAAAAGTTAAACTAGTAAATATAATGAATTTAGTTCTGTAAACCTCATGGGCCTGAAAAGGTTTGGGGAATGCATGGGGGATGTGATAAAAATTTAAGTGCAATAATACAGCTTCTGTACATGCTTCCCTCTGTACACCAAGCCTTATTGTTTGGTTTTACTTAAAGTAAATTTTACTTTATCAGGGGAGATGTTTTCACAGCTCAGTTGTGAGCCTCAAGGAAGAACAACAAGCAAGGCAAACATTGCCCTGTTGGCACCAGTCTGACCCTGCAAAAGTCAGAGAATGATATTGATACAGGCAGTGTGAAGGGCAGCTCTGGGGCCAGCTGCTGTAGGTTGGGAGGGGCTGTGGCATGTTTTAGTCCCTCTTGTGTAATTAGGAGTTTCTCAAAGGGGCTGGCAGAATAAGTTTGACAGTGATCAGCAGTGCAGTCAAAGCACAGGCCTGTGTGGCTACCATTTGAATTATTTTGCCAAAATTTAATGCATAAAACCAGTATAACAGCTCCAGTATTTAATAATGCATTTCTGTCTGGCTCAGGGCCATAGGAAATCTATCAGCATGCTCGAATGTGCAGCATTCTTTTGCAACGTAGTGGCCGTTTTGTGTAATATGCAGACTGTTTCAACAGCATTGCTGAGAAGATACTGTTACACTTGTATGAAAGAATGATTTTCTTGTCATAAACATGCTGAAGACCCAGGACAGTTATATGCACTTACTACCACATTGTAAACAAGCCAGTACATGATCCTTAGCCGTCATTTCTGTGAGCTCAATGGCCCTTCCTATCATTGACCTCATGTCGTACCTCATGCAACGTCCATATTCACGTGGCTTGACCAGGCACGTAGCCACGTAGTAAAGTGATGGCTTTGACCCCCCAATCAAGCACATAGCCAGGCAGTATAATGACTACAGTTGGAAAATCCTCAATTTGCCTCAGCTCCCCGGTCTCCAAATTCTACGTGGTTGGCGGGTTGGTCAAAGCTACAGAGAGTAAGCTGTCGGTAGGCTTGCTGACAGAGGTGGATAGTTCAGGTCCAGAACGTAAAAATCCAGGCCACAATTTTGTTTCAGCCAGCCAGTTGAGCATAACGAGTCACAGAGTACTGAACTGGTTGGTTGAAACCGCATCTTTGTCTGGATTTTTACTTTCTGGGCCTGAACTATCCACCTCTGGTTGCTGGACACCCCCCCCCCACAACATTTATGGCTTTGGGCCTGGCTGTGCCTTTCTGAAGCTGTCATCCATCTGATTTACCCTTTGGTGACTGAACCGATTATATAACGAGAAGACCATCTCACCATGGGGCTGGCATGGCCTTAGGATGGCCATGCGGTGGGGGGGTGATATCTTAGTTTTGGCAGTGCCTCTGCTGCCATACCTTATTGCTTTCAGCCCCCCGCCGTGACTCCCATCTTTACAAAGACAGCACTGACGGTCTCCGGGGCCTCCGAAAGATGGCTGTGACTCTGTCCTCTACACCCATGTTGCTATGGCAACCCCTCTACTGTGTTTGTGTTTATGTTTGTGGATGCAGCAAGAATTCCAATCACTGGCCAGGTGGGGGGGAGGGGGCATAGTTTTAATTGACTTAAAAGGAAGTTTTGATATATATTTCTTTCAGCTGTGCTATGTAGTATAAAAATGGACTGTACTGATTTGGCTTAACCTGTTTATCATCTGCTCCTTTACATTATCGCGACCATAAGCCAGATCCTGCAGGTCCAGATTTCGCAGCTTGTGATTTAATTTGTAATTTAGATTTCCTCACATTCTTCCGTGAAGGGTAAATCGCTTTTTCGAAACGCTACAGTTCCCATTGGTGTGCAAACCCATTGCAGTTTGGTACCCAGAGTCATAGTGCATTCTTTATCATCTAAAATTCATTGTCTGCTTTAGAAAAAAAAAAAGAACAATGATTATCACATTAAAAAGGTTAAAAGGACAAATCCTCCAAACTGATTCTGAAACCAGGTAACTCTGTTATTGTTAGTTCATCGCTGGCTAATGCTGTCTTTCAGAGGGAGGAATCAGCACATTTAGATGAATGGACAAGTTAATTTATCATCCTACTATAAAGGCATAATGATTAGGGCCAGTTCCACATTCTGGTAAAGCAGCAGAGGGTGTTCCCCTTCTAGTCCAGCCAGAGGGTTTTCGTTCCTCTCCTCCGTTCTACTCTGGCTTTTTTTTTCTTTTGGTTGCGATGTGTGCTGTACCTGTTTATATACGTAAAGGTAAAGTGCTCCCGGGCAACTATGTTGGCAAGAGCACTTTATAAAAATAAATAGAAGTGAAATGCAGTTCTGCATGTATACAATGGTGATTAATGTTGACGTGGGGTGTGGAGATATCAAAATGTGCGCAGACAGAGCTGAACCTGTTGGTGAGTCTTAGCAGACTGCATTCTGAAAAGTGTCATCTGTCATTTTGGGGGGGGACGGATTCTGCTTTCTAGAGCTTAATACGCACGGTCCAAATATTATGATAGAAGTTTATTTGAACTGGCTTAATGCTTCAAAATATGTTTTCTTTTTCTTTGAGGGCAGGCATGAATTAAGCTACAGCAACAAGGCATCTCTTTGGGAGGGGGGGGGGGGCTGGCCCCCCACAGTCTTATCGCCGTAGATCAGCCATGACCCTCTCTTTCCTGCAAACTTTAATTCCAGGCTTTTTAGAGTGTCATTTGTGGCAGTATTTTTCCTGTAGTTCCTGAAAGTTAAAATGGGAGCCCAGTGAGGTTGTGGCCCCCCACAATCTTATCGCCGTAGATCAGCCGTGACCCTCTCTTTCCTGCAAACTTTAATTCCAGGCTTTTTAGAGTGTCATTTGTGGCAGTATTTTTCCTGTAGTTCCTGGAAGTTAAAATGGGAGCCCAGTGAGGTTGCTGAAGATAAACATCAGATATTTCCAGTAAAAGGTATTTTCCATAAGAAATTCCAGAACAGAAGAGGCATCACACATGAGCCATCAGCGATGCTCTCTTCCCAGTGCCAACCCAACAATTTATGTATTCAAAAGTAAGAGGCTAACATGCAGGAAGAACCAATGAAGGCAATATTATGTGACAGGAAGTGGTTCCGTCACATGATCATGTGTGTTCATTATATGAGAGCTAAAAGTCTAAAATGTAGATGCTTTAATCGTGTGGTTTTGGTTGAGAGTCAGAGGATGAATCCATGGCCCTCAGTCTCTTGGAGTCTGTCCGGATAAATGCCAGGCTGGAACGATGGTGGAATTTCACATGTTTTTTTTGGCTTGACCCAAAGTTAAATTATGTCTGAATGCTGCTGTAACTCAAATGGAAATGGCGTGCTTCAAGCATTGGCGTTTTATGTTTGATGACCGCGCTGTGCAGCACTATCTAAGTGTTTACATAGGGTTCAGAAACATCAGGGCACTTCCGGTTTGCGTGTGGGAAGTCGTAGGCCCGGGCTTTTACGGTTCAGCTCTGACATCAATATGTATTGGATAAGAAGGATGGATCCCTGTGGGAAAGTAATCCTGTGGTTTTACTTGGGGCGGTTGGTTGCTGTGTACACACTTAATCGTCCAGCTTAATACAGTTGGACTTTAGTTCATCCCTGCTGGTTTAGAAGAAGTGAAAAGAAAAAACAGAAAGGACTGGGAACCTCATTCAGGGAGAGACAGTGAGAAGCTCTAAAGTGGTATCTAAGGTAAAGAAGAATGTGGCAGAAAAAATAGAACCCAGATGACAGGGTGAATTGAATGACAGCAACAAGCAGAACACATGCACACATGCCCTGGTGTGGATCCTGCCGTCAACATCAAGAAGTATCACATAATTACAGCTAATTAGCAGAGACCGGGAAGGTGTTGCCTACCAGTACCCTTGCAGAGGAAGTCACACAGCAAGTCATTTCTCTGGCCGACGTCAGTGTGTTGAAACACTGGAGTTAGCAGGGTTTAATATGTTTCACACTCTACCCCCCAGAATAGTAGCAATTGTTTTCTATGTCTGGGGGAACTTCACTGCACCAGAAAGCATTTCTGAGAATGCAAATGATGTCCCTACTGCGGTGGTATTTCCCTAATCTTAGCCCTGCAAACCTCCAACACGTGATTACAGGTGAAACATACCAACCTGTGTAGAATTTACCACATTAAAAAGTGCATGTACACTTCACAGAAAAGTGAATGTGGCTTATTTACATTTTTGTGATTTTCACCTGGACTGTAAATATGCAGAATGTCTGACACTCTGCAAGGCAGATTTATTTTTTAACAGATTAGGTCCTCTCAAATGGCCCTTATCCGCTATCGGGTGAGCTGAACTCGCAAGAACCTTTGAAACTCCCCCGACCGCCCCCCCCGTCCCCCCCCCGTCCCCCCCGGCACACTCGCACAGATCCGCGCCTCTGCAGTCAGCAGTTAGCCTGAGAACGAGGTCAGTCCCCCTTTTCTGTGAGCGGCGCTCTCTCCATCCTGTTCCCTTAAATAGGCTGCCACCCGCGCACGTGCCCACTTTGTTCCTCTGACTGGGAAACAAATAAGTGTGGAGGATACCGCCTGCCGCGGGTTATTCAGCCAGACACCCGGGTCCCATCTTACATCTCAGTTAATTTGTTACCCTTGTCAAATCAGCACCCATCTGTAACTCTTCAGTGACTGTCTTTTTCCAGTTAGGGTTGACTCCAGTTAGGTCCAGAAGTGCCTGACGGCAAGTGATCTTAAGGGAGCTCTCACTTGTTCTTGTTGGGTCTCTCTCTGCCTCTCTCTCTCTCTCTCTCTCTCACACACACACACACACACACACACACACACACACATACACACATTTGTAATCCTATCATAGTGAGGACTGTCCATTCATTCCTATGAGAAAAACCCTAATCCCAGTCATGAGACCCTTAACCCCTACCCAGCCCCAATCTTAACCATAAGTAACCAAGCAAAATACAAGACTTTTGGCAGCTTTACTTTTTTTAATCGCATTCTTAGATTTTTATAAAATGAAGTTCTGAGTAGTGAGGACTGGCCTCCACGTTTAGCCATGTTTTTTGTGGATTTGCTATACTTGTTCTTTGGTTCTCTCTCTCTCACACACACACACTCATTGTATCACCTGATCAGAATTCTTAGCATTGTGGGAAGAAGCCAATTGAGAGGAGCTGGAATGGGGATGTCAGAGACATACAGTATCAGCGCTGCTCTCAGCTCCCTTAACAAAATGTGAAAATGGAGTTCCTTCCAGTGGAGGAATCAAAAGTTTGTGCCTAAATAATAAATATACAACTAGGGAAGGGTATCATTAAGACTTTAATGGTACTACTACTCTTACTGGTACTGCTTATCTGTCTGATACTCTAACGGTATTCTTATCGGTACTTTTTGAAGAAAAAATTAACAACATAATTATCATTGCTTTATTTAACAAATCAGAGTATTATTATTCAACAAATGTGTTTTATTATTTAACAAATTTTAAATAAATGTGAAATGCAAAATAAAATTTCACAAAAAATACAGCAATGTTTTAAACAAATACAGATTTTCTGTTAATGAAAACGTAAAACAAACATAATAAATGATTTTGACCTTTTAAGTCTCCCCGCCATCATCAGTAGCCGGCTGCCAGATCTGCGCTCCCTGCCCGATCTGCATGCGCATGCGCATGTTTTACGGTACAGATCTGTATAGCAATGAGTTAAGATCTCTTTCCTATTGAACGCGGGAACAAACTTTTCATGCAGTACCATCGGCACAGTAAGCTGACAAATGCTCCTCTCGCATTGAAGTTACAATATTACTAAATCATTATAATAAAATAAAAATATGCACTATAGATAAGTAATTATTCCTGACTACTTTTGTGTGTCCAGCGGATATTAGTATACAAATCACACTGCCATAAGCAGAACAGGACTTAGCGCATGCGAGCGCGTATTGGGCAGCGACACCAGCGTCTGTGTCCGTGTGGGCGAGCGTGAGCGCTCTAGATTAACATCTTTAGCAGGATCAGTGTTGGTCAGAGAAACTGGGAAAGATTACGTTCATGTATAAACAAAAAAATCTGAATCGTCAGAGCTTATCGATACTCCGGTCTTTGAAAATTTAGCCCCGGGGCCCGTTTAGTACCGGGTTTCAGTACCCATCCCTATATACAGCACAGTGTCTGCACTGTTGTCCGTACATGCCATCTAATGTTCCTAATGGACTAGCATTCGCCTGTTCTAAATTAAATTTGACGCTATCATCGCAGCATGTTATAGCAACCAGGAAATTAAACAACAAACAGCGCTCCCGTTTGTCAAACTGAGCGCGGACGTTGCTCCCCCCACATTCAGCGTTTGCGCACATTCTTCTCCCTCCCTGTCGTGTGGCAGGACAGTCTGCCACCACAGTGCCTGAAATTATTGCTACAATTCTGAGAACCATTAACACACAGAAAAAGGTGCCTGGTCTTCTATAGTAACATAATTTCTGTTTAGGACTGTTTTCCACTGCTCTGGTCTCTGCTCTGGTTGTGTTTACTGTGTCAGGGCCTCTGGTCCTGTAAAATGTTCAGCATCCTAATTGTTAAAGATGACACTTTAATCAAGCCTTAATGTTGTTTAGGACTTCTCTGAGACATCAGTCTCCATATATGGTGCAGCATCAAACCCAAGGTCCCCTAGCTGTGAGTCCTTTCCATTCAGGAGGCCACCAATTGGCAAGTTTAGCGGCCTGCTTATAGGCATCTGATACATGCACATCCAGAAATCCCCCCAGTGAGCCAAAACGCACCCCTTCTGACAACAGTACATCATGCTATTAGGATGTGTAATGCTCTGTCTGCACTCACAGGCCAGTTGGGGAAATCAAAGGATGCCTTGATTGTGTTGAGTTTCTATATTCACGTTTTATAGCACTTAGCGTGCTATGTATATTATGGAGGAGGCCTAGAGAGTCAGGGTTCATCGGACCTTGCTTCTTTGAGGAGGAATATTCTCGGTAAAACCCCTAATCCATTAATCCATCTTCATTTCACTCCCAGGGGAATTTTAATTTAGGGGCAATTGACTCTTCTGCACATTGGCATCAGTATTGTGATTCATTGTGTTGATATCATGCTGTTTTGGCCACAGTCTCCTCATTCTCGGACATGTGTTGTATGTATGGACATGATGGAGCCCAGATCAGGGGGAGGCACATTTTTGTACAAACCCTAACGTCTTCCTGTTCGTTGGCAGTTTCCTTCTGGATCTCTGGACCTCATGAACGAGTTATGTAAACACCGGGCAACCGACGGAGCTTTTCATTAAGCAAGGTACCCTCCCCGATTAAGGAGTCAGTGGCGTCTCCATCCACAGCACCCTCAATAGGGTCATATGAAAGAACAGTCAACAGTTCATAACATATTGTAGTCGTCTGAGTGCAACGCCGTATTTTTTATTTACAAATTCTAATCAAGCCGTTTGATTTGATTACTGAGAAACATAAATTGAATTTGAATATTCAGTTTGCAAAACATTAACCTCTGTCTAAATGTATTTTCAGTCAGAAGATGTCCACAGCTACCGAAAATGGACTTGGAGGGTCTCGTGGTACGAATGGGGAGAAGACTTACAAGAAGGTAACAGCAAGAAAATTAACCTTGATGTGCCAATGTGGTTTCTCCGGAGTTTAGTACCAGCGAGGCACACTGAATTTAATTTGTTTTCTAAATGTTTAGATTTGATTAAACCTTCTTTACAGAGAATTACAATCTCAGGGTTTTGGATTCATGTAGGACAATGATTAGCTAAGGGTAAAGGTTTTCATTTCCTACTCCAGTTCTGACAATGTAATTCTACGGTTGTGATTCTTTTATTGTTATTGTTAAAAATAATAATAATGTCTGGTCTATTTGTTCAGCTTTCAGGGGTTGAAAAGCATTAATCACATTATTGAATCTGAGCACCCTGTCTGTTAGTCTAGTGTAATACAAAGGGATTTTGGTTCATTTTGTGGGACTAGTAGGTAGAAACAGGAATATGCTGTTAATTCCAGTGTGATACTGAAAGTGAACCATTTGAACATTGAAAGCTGGAGCTTAGTGCACAGGATAAGAGGTTGAAATTTCTGGTCCAGAACATAAAAATCCAAACCAAGATTTAGTTTCAATAGCCAAGTTGAACATAAAGGGTCACAATCACAGAGTACTCAGCTAGTTGCTTGAATGAAAATCTTGGTCTGGATTTTTACTTGCTGGACCTGAAATTTCAACCTCTGCATGGGATACACATTTTTTTTCCGTAGAAGGACGATAAGGCAGAGATGGGTTGCAATCTGCGCAATTAAAAAGTTGATGCGGTTTTATCTTTGGTGCTCAGACCACGTCGTCGGCACTGAAAGGGGCGATCCAGCTTGGCATCGGCTACACGGTGGGGAACCTCACCTCCAAGCCGGACCGGGATGTGCTCATGCAGGACTTCTATGTGGTGGAAAGCGTTTTTCTGCCCAGGTACGTGTCAGAGTGTCCCGTAAACTGGGTACAACGACAATATGGAAACTCTCACCCTTTGTGCAAACGTTAGTCAGCTCTTTCTGTTTAGCATATAGAACTGAGAGCAATGCGCGCATCATATGCAGATGACTGATATACATTTAAATGAGGCATTTGGCAGCAGCTTACAGGGATCTATAAAATGCTTTTAAGCACAATTAGGTTGCTGTTTTGCCCACAACCAGTTTTATAAACAGCTTAAAAGAACATTATAGCCCTTTTAATGTAAGCCACCTTAGACAGGAGCTTATAGCAAGCAAGTAATATTATCGTCTGACTCCTTTCATTTGGCAGGTGGTCTTATCCAGAGGAATTTGCAAAGCCAGTACGTACTAATTACACCAGAGGTATATTATAGTGCAGTAAGGTCCTCCAGATTAAAGCTCTCTGCATGTGGTCATCTACGTTTATGGATATCAAGAACAATCAAATTGCATTAAACTTACTTTTCACATTGAGCTGAAGGGTGACACTGGAGTGCACGTATCAACACAGGTGCATTTCACGCTTTAAAAAATTGCTTTTGCCGGGTGTGTAAGTAGGGTATAAAACAGCTCTGTCTTGCTCAAATCCGTATATATGTGCTTTGCCCTAAAACCTTTCAGGCCAGCTGTGAATGTGATGTAATCGGTAAACCTGCAGGAACGAAAATGAGCCCAGGAAGCTTTGAAAGGCCTAATTAGTGCATTTTTAAGTGAGCCACCGATACCTTACGCAGATGAGGCCCGGAAAAGTGGCTTAGACCTGTGCCTGCTCTCTGGCACCAGAGCGCAAAAATGTACCTGCGAGGCTTTGGCTAATCTGCCGTGAAAACGCCATGTGTGACTCTGGGGACCGACCAGAGGAACGCGATGGCTCCATTCAGATTGGAGATTTAGGGTTCTTATATTGCCAAACTGTCAGCTTGGGTTCGGACCAACGCAGTGCAATGACAGTGTAACAACACAGGACACTGGCAGCACAACACATTCACCACCACTGGACATATGATCACAGTAAAGAAATAGAAAATGCTGATATTCCACCTTTCCCGGAAGGTCCAGGAGCCTCCCGCACATTGACAGCAGCTCCCTGACATCCGTGGATGCTGTGCCATGTCCCAGACATCTGTCCATCACTTTTAACCACTATTACTAACCATTACGAAATCAACATGCCTAAGATAAATTAAAAGTCAGTTGAAAATGTTCTTTTTGAAATGTATATAATATTGAACATTTGAATGCAAACCAAGGAAAACCAAAAGACATGCAAAGTCATCTACAGAACTTTTGCATGAATTATTTAAATCAAATGTTCGTTCAGAACTATAGAATGGTAAACAAGCAGTGGGCACTGAGTAAGATCCTCTGATTTGTGAATTTATTACTAGTACTTTTTTAATTAAAATTTTTCACACGAAGAAAAGACTCCTGCTTTTAGAATATCAACTGCTGGACCCAAAGGACGTCAGAATCCAAGTGAGCCTTTTAAGAGTGCGGCGCAGGTTAAAAGCATCTCTGAAGCCGTATTAATTAGGCCTGGTGCCCTCGGTGATCTGGCCGCCCAGAGGTGTCGGCGAGCGAGGCTCTTGGACGTCACACTTGTCTGCACTTCCATTTATAAGCATAAAAGCTTCTGTAGGTGGAGCGGAAACAGGGAAATGGATAAACTCAGTCCCTCATGGTCTCGCTGCGTTATTGTGTGTAACACTTTCCATTATTTGTTTCTCGTCTTCATTTAATTACACTCCTCGTGGTTTGTTTGCTGTCTTAAGATATATGTGGGATTCCTAATTAGTATATCATTAACTGTGATATATACTCTATCATTAGTACTTATTAGATAGATAGATAGTTACATACATACAGACATACATACATACATTCATACATACATACTTAATTTATCCAAAAGAAAATTTCTTTTTTTCTTCAGTTTTCTTCTATTTCTTTTAAATAAATTATTTTAATATATCATTTATTTTGTTATTAAATACATGTAATGATTTATTATGCATTTATTATAGTGGGAGCATGTATTTGCAGGGGGGGTTGAGTGATTTAATGTAATATTGACGTCCATCTTGCCTTGTTTACCTGCCGCTGCCGTGTGGACCCCCCCAGCGAGGGCAGTAACCTGACCCCCGCGCATCACTACCCGGACTTCCGCTTCAAGACGTACGCCCCTCTGGCCTTCCGCTACTTCCGGGAGCTTTTCGGGATCAAGCCAGATGACTACCTGGTAAGGTCTGGCATGCAACACACAGCCACTAAGCCACGTCCACATGTGACACTAAGCCATGGCCATGCATGATAAACACCAAGTCATTCCCACATGTGATGCACACGAAGCCACACCCACATATGACACACCCCATCAAGCCACACCCATATATGACACACCCCCATCAAGTCACACCCACATGTGCCTCAGCCCCACCCCCTCACTTCCTCCTCCCCTCAGACCTTGATGTAACCCAGACACCATCCACACACTCACCTTTACCCTGCGTCTCAGTTTTCACCTCAGACGCAGAGTTACACTCCAGTTAAGCTTTAAATGCAGCCTCTGCATCCTCCCTCTAGTGAGGGAGTATTATGGGAATTTGCCTTAGTGGGACGTGGTGTTACAAAGGGGGGGAAGTAATGGGAGGTGATCCCTGGGCCCCAGAACATGCCCCAGTTACAGAATTCCACATAACAGGAATCCAGAGATGCTGACAAGCTGATAGCTGCACAGAGAGAAACTTCCTTTGTTCTCCGCAGCCTTCATCGCTGCTGCCCACGCAGGCCCCGACACTCCGGGGGACGGGGGGAGAGAGAGAGAGAGAGAGAGAAAAGGGGACGGGCACTGGAAAGCGGCTTGCTTCCAGTCCTGTGCGCTAGATTTGTTGGGGGGGGGGGATAATTTAGGACGCCTTCGTATCGGCCGCTTTAATCATGTGCCTCACGTGGCAGAAGCGAATCGGGGTTAATTACCTGCGGGAGCAGTGGCGTTCCTCACAACGCGGTCAAGGGATTTGCAGGGATGCGACGTCCTCGGACCTCGACGGCCTGCCCTTAGAGGGGTGTGCGGCGTTTGCTCGTCGTTACGTCATTCTCTTACCTTTGTCACATTTCACGCCGGTGTGAAAATACAACCAACAAACACACTTCCTAAACAGAACTCTGCAAGCAGCACGTGGAGAAACTTCTTTAGCACAGTCACATGACCAGCCCTCCCCCCTTCGGCAAGGGGCTGCCCGTCCCTCCTATTTTGCATGTTTTTCTTAAAGGCCTGACTTAGTGCTCTGCAGCAGTGACGTCATCCTGCAGACCATGAGTGAAGGATAGCCTGCCTTTCTACGTAATTAGCAGACATGCATTATTCAGACCGAGGGAATCGTTTACTGTGAGCTCATTAGAGGGTGACATGCATAGAGTCTGAATTCGCTCCCTTTAAATGCGCACGGCCCTCTGGAGCTCTATGCAAATGCATGTAATGGGCTGTAATAAGAGGACATTTTTCCTGGTGATTCTTATCATGCATTTTTATTTGCAACTTTTGCTACCAGGGGTCCTGTCTCTTTCTGCCATCGGGGGCATCAGTGTCACACCCCCTTGATAAAAACCCCTGGGATATATCCCAGACATTTCCATCCATCATCCAAATAACCATCTTTCAGTCATTTTTCAAGACGGGGTTGCACTCTGGGTTGGATGCCAGTTTGTGATGCATTTCTTAAACAAGCATTTCTGCACAGTCCACATGGCCTGCATGTTGTTCCCACCCTGTGTGAGCACTCGGTGCCTGCAGCTTGTATCCCGGGGGGGGGGGGGTGCTGGCTGGCGAGGTTTGCGTGTGCTTTTCTGTGTGTAGGCATGACATGGAGGGAAAATGACAGAAAGGGTTTTTCCAGTGTCAGCTCTGTAAACCCCCCCCCCATTTGCCCTGTGTGTGCCCCCCC
>JAODKL010000040.1:11088279-11114828 GCA_026780765.1 Petrocephalus schoutedeni | reverse complement strand
CAGTGGAAAACCCCGCGAAAGTGAGCTGAACTGAACCGTACCGTACCGTACTATGCAGTGGAAAAGCGCCAATTGTGCACCAAGTGAGCGATCTTGCCAAGATTTCAAGTATGATTTTCACATTCTTGGTATTGAGAAACACCTGGTGTCCGGAAGGTTGTGGGTTCTGATCCCATGGCCAGCAGAATGATCATCTCGTCCCTAACCTCAGTTAGCGACCCTGCTTTCCAGGCTTTACCCTTACGTAAGTCAAAGTTAATGTAAATCAGATTTATCATTTAAGACACCTTATAGCAAAAAACACATAAGCCAAAAATATACAGTAGTCCCCCCATTTCTGCAGGTGATACGTTCCAAGACTTACTGCGGAAAGCTGAACCCACGGATAACAGAGAATCATCTGTGGACCCTATATATAATGTCATTTTCGTGTACATGCATATGACATTGCAAGTTTCATTGATAGATTATGCAAAGTAAGACATTAACAACACCAAATACAGTAATAACAAAGTACATCGTACAGTATTATGCAGTACTGTTCATCACTGTCCTCTCTTGAGTGAAAGGGGTTCTGACGATCTATCCGAATTCTGAAGAGATGGTATAACAACGAAAAAAGATCATGTATCAATGATGGAGCAGCGAAAATCATGCTTTTTATACCCCTCTAAGGACACATTTTACACTGAAACAATGAAAAATATTCTATCCTGGTCCTGTACATAATCTGTAATGGGATTTTTTATTTGTTTAGAAATATCTATTCGGTGCTCACCGGCTTACAACCTGCACTCGCTTGGAATGTAGAGTGAAACTTACGAAGTGTTTCTGGAATTTTTAACCAGGGTACGCTGCAGATAACTGATACCGCTGTTACTGAGACCACAGACATGGGGGTCCCACTGTCTTTGCAATACTTATTAAAGAATATATATTAAATAAATGAAGGAAATTTTAAAAACTTTCAGTGTATTGTCAGTGTAAATTTACTTACAGACACATTGCCTTTTCACGTTATCATAAACTATATAACTTGGGTATTTTTTGTGTAAATACAGATTTATGGAAGTTGGTTTTATGTAAGTGGAGAGCTGCCTGTCAATGTAGATGTTCCTGGCATACCAACCGCACTCTAGGCCAGAAGTCTAAGTATGTTTTTGTTCCGTTTGTTGACATTCAGTTAAGATGGATGAATCAGCTCATTATAACTCACGCTATATTTGCCTATATCGGGAATCATGTAGTGCGATATGTGGTGTGGGTTTGGTTGCTCGTATTTACATGGAGATTTTTCAGAATGATTCTGCATTTCCTGATAAGCTGATTGCATTTCTGCCTGATGCTGGCCCTGGATGTGTGAGTGGGAATCGTGTGCTAATGCCCATTGTAGTTTCAGGTTTTGCATGCATCTTGGAAGTGTGTTACAGTGTGGTCAGCAACGCGGAACAATCCGGTTCCCCTTTTCTTGCCGTGCATGCATGCGTTTCCTCCATATTATCTTGGCTTGCTAGGCCTTTCCACAGCAGGCAAGGTGGCCTACTGAAGCAGTCATGTTTGAGAATGCAGCTCAGTTCAGGTCATAACCTTTCATTCTCCCAGTCACAATCAGCTACTTGTTGGGATTTTTGAATTACTAAAAATGTAACCCAACATGAGAAACAATGTCCCACTTCAAGCTAAATGAGTCAGCACCACTGCCGCTTCTTACTACCCGCGGTAGCATAAGTGTGGTCTGTTTGCACGGAGCTGAAGCTAGTCGTGTGGCTGACTTTTGGCCTGACTGGGCGTGTGCTGTGTGAGCAACAGCTGTGTTATCAGAAGGTTGGAGATTTGAATATGATGGGTGCTACGGGAAGCATGCAAAGAGGATTATGGGAAAGCGAGAGGCTCCAAATCAGCTTATATGTATTTGCATTCACATGAGGCGCTCCAGCAGAGAGAAAAAGAGCAGAGGAGCCTCAGAGTGTGACAGAGAGACCGTGTGGTGGTAGTTAAAAACTGCATTATATTATTAGTAATTATGTTTTGGTGAGCAAAAAAAAAACTTTACTGTATATTGCCTTTTATACTGTGCATCAAGTCATTAAAAATGAAATACCAGAAGAGTGAGAAACTCTTATCCATAATGCAGTCTCATTCATTCATCCATTCATTCACTCATTCATTCCTACATTTATCTTTTATGCCACTTATCCAATGCAGGGTCACAGGGATCCGGAACCAATTGCAGAAACAGTGGGTGCAAGGCAGGGAATGACCCAGAATGGGATGCCAACCCATTGCAGGGCACAGTCAAAATAATGTCTGAACAATGTGTAGAGATGCCGAAAGAACTGCCTGTAACAAAATAGTAGGGCAGGAGTCGCTTACCTCTGAATCCGGTTCTGCTTTCAATAACCACATACCATGAAACACAGCTGCAGGCTGGGAGATCGTTTGGAAAATTTCCTCGTGACGCAGGATCCACGCCATTAAGCATAGCTCTCAAAGGGATATAACTTTCTACCCATACATATTGTGTATCAGCAGCTATTGTCTCTTTGTGTGTCTTTGCGTGACTGTAATTCAAGTTGATGTAGCACTCCTGTTAAACATTCTGACGTCATATTTGATATTAACAGCAAACAATCCACGGATAAAGCAAAGCTGTGTTATTGCAGTATTAATACTAGCGTAAACACGTGACTGTAAGGCAAACATGCCAGCATACTTTTTGACGTGGACAAATCAGCACAAGATAAACTTTGCCAGAAAAACAGCAGATACGATTTTAAAAGTGAAGTGATTAATGGTCATTCTTGACACACCACAGCACACAGTGCAGAACAATGAAATGAATTTGTGAATTTCCCCATGGGAATGAATAAAGTATCTATCTATCTATCTATCTATCTATCTATCTAAATGTGTCCTCTGCATATGTGACATAGCAGTGGGCACCTAATTCAGCAACTGGGGAGCGGTGCTTGGGGGCACTACCTTGCTCGGGATACCTCAGAGGTACCTTTCTAGACGGGGAATCGAACTAGCAGACTTTCTATTTCAAGTGCACTTCTTTAACCATTACACCATTGCCAAAAATGACAAGACTGCCCAGAATTGTTTGCTTCTATTTATATTTATTTTTTCTTGTTAATGGGATTCATTCTGGAGGCTAGGAGTATGGAAATCTAACGTTTGTATTGTCAAAGAAGCATGAAAATCAAAATAATGCTGCTCCTGGTTCAGGTTGTCACACTTAATGCCCACTGTGACATGCAGCTCTTGTTAGTGATGGTCTTTTCAGAAATAATGAGGAGCGGTGGGCCTGTGTGAAATTAACACCAGTGTTTAGAAATAGCTTTTTGCGATGCAAATGCATCAATTTAATTAAAATTCCTATTAGCCCTAAAGCGTTACTCTAATCTCCGCTGAAATTTCCGGAACCAAAAATAGTGGGCTGGCACATGGCGAGGGATTTGAGGCACGGCGTCGTCATCAGGCCGCTCACATACACAGAGAAATTTGGTGTGAAGGTTATATTTATGTGCTCGGCAATTTATAGGAAATGTGTGACTGGCAGCTCAAACAAAGCCTTTCTGTTCCTACCATCGGTGGCGGACCTCTGCAGATGAGGTGGCTGGTACTGGCGTTTGAGGGACTTACACTATCCTGACCACATCAGATTAAAGCAAACCGAGCATTTTAAATTCGGGACCTGATTTCCATGCAGGCCTTGATGAGACCCTTTGAGGGCCCGTGACATCCTCAGCCTCTCACTCTGTAAGCCTTCTAATTTCCATGGAAAAAAAGCTCTGTGTAATATATACCATGTGCCACGGGGTTTTGGAACCGACAGTACAACATGTTATGGTTTCTCCTTTTGAAAGGTCCTGGGTAAAATAGGCCATTGTGGCGTTTGTGCTGTGAGCAACAGATTAACAGGTGGGCCTTAGAAGATGTAGGACCATGATATAAACAGTTTTATTATGGAAAAGCAAGGTTCTTTCTAAAAGATTTCACCACTGCTGTCCATCACTGAACTGTAGTACAAACAGTACAAAAGTCAAACGAAATCAACAGCCATTGTATATATGGCATAATAGGGCGAGCTACGGGGCAAACTGTGATTTAACATGGGACTGGGACTTCTTTTATAAGAGGAATGAAGAGCAAACTTCAGTTCACAGGTCAATAACATGTCATCCAGAGGGTCCAGTCATTTTTCTTTAGCTGAGGTACTTTCTAAGGTCTCTGGTTTAAAGCCACTTGGCTTGAGTCCTCTCACCACCAAAATGCAGGCTTGAGGGCTTGTAATGGACCGCTGCACTCCTGTTTCCACACTCAGGTGCTGGAGAGTTTCAAGATCATGGACTACAGCCTGCTGCTGGGGGTGCATGTGTTGGACCAGAGCATGAAGGACGGGGACACGGCGGAGGCGGGCGGGGACGGCAAGCGTCCGGTGGCCCAGAAGGTGCTCTACTCCACAGCTATGGAGTCCATCCAGGGGGACGGCAAGGCGGGGGAGGCACTCACCACAGATGACACGTGAGTGATCGTCACCTGCTCACTGGACAGTGGGGGCTGACACTCGTATGGCAACACTCAGTGGGTCACATGACCTGGGTGATGTTCATAATTATAATGCGGGACACTGTGATGCAGTGCTTGTGTAAATATGGGGGAACTCATGGAGAACAGTGCTACACCCTGAATTTGAGACCTTGCTAAAGAATGACATTCATACCTAGACATGCTTCATCACCATCGGTGTGTTGATTGACTCTTGAAAGTTAACCTGTTTTCAGCTGGAAGACAAGAGTGAGTTAAGAGAACGAATGATTTGTGTTGAGTTTTATGTATCTTTATTACCAGAATGGGTGGAATTCCTGCCAAAACGCACAAAGACGAGAGGCTTCTCATATTCCTGGGTATTATCGACATCTTGCAATCTTACAGGTATGTTTTATTTACCGTGCCTGACCATGTTTTATCATTATGTATGTGATGAAATATATGCTGTATGTTCTCTGAAATTTTATGAGTGCTTTTTGGCATCAGCATGAAAATGTCACTTAACTGAAAGCCTACTCCTGCTAAATTTGGCACATCAGCGGTAGAAGGACGACCTTGTATAATATCGCTGACTGCAATGTTTTGCCTTCCTTCACCCTCTCGTTAGGTTAATTAAGAAGCTGGAACACTCTTGGAAAGCTCTCGTCTATGATGGCGTAAGTCACATGGCGTACATGTACATATGAAATACCACTTCACTTCCCCTCTCCAAGAGGAGCAAGAGGCTGAATCGATTTGTTTTCATTCTAGGACTCAGTGTCCGTTCACAGACCCAGTTTCTACGCCAACAGATTCCTCAAGTTCATGAGCTCCACAGTTTTCAGGAAGATTCAAAGTAAGTGTCCTGGTAGCTCTAAGCCGGCAGCTTTAGGTGCATTTTCCATATTCAAAAATATCAGGTATAAGTACCGTTTACGCGGTGTGGGTGACACATCGATAGCTGCAGAGGTCACCGGGCTCATTTGGACGCCGTGTTCCTCGCGGCTGCAGGTGCTTGCTGCCCTCGCAGGATGCTACAGCTGCATCTGGTGGTTGGAAACAGACTCGCCAGATCCGCCCACATTTCACTCTCACCTTTTCAACCACCCCGTCCCTTGTTGTTGTTTAATTTCTCTCTGTTGTTATGTTGGTGCTGTTATCTCTGCTGTAATGAGACCCTTTTATTGCATCTCTGGTAAAGACTAACATGGTTAGTGGGAAGTGGCAGAAATGTACAAATGTGTCTACAGTGTCTGCTGCTTGTATAGACTGTGTAATGCCCACAGTGACATTGTTTCCTGTATGACAAGCCAAAGTGAGATTCCTGAAGTGCATTAGTGCATTACTTGAGCACCACATCAAAATAGGCGTGTGATGTTCACAGCTTACACTAGAATTTACTATTTTTAACCAATGCAGATTTCAAAGCTATGCTGGATATAAAAGCATAGGTTGTGAGTTTGAGTCTCACTTCTGCTCTGTGGCTTTGCACGTTCTGTCTGGGCTCTGTGGGTTTGCACTGGGTAGACAGCTTGCTGCCGCTGCCCGGGCCTTATGCCGTCTCTGGATTGTCTGACTATGCATGTGTGTATTCTGCGATAGACCTGCACCAGTAGCTGTAAGACAGAGCGACAATTAATCATGTGACGAATTCATCACAAGCAACAAAATATAGGCTGCTGTGAAATAAACAGGCTTTGAAAAGTTAGTCTCTTTAAAGTTCTCTGTGACATGATTATACTTTTCCTATATTCCTACTCCATCACTACAGTCAGTCATGCTACAACGTGAGGATGCATTCCCCACAAAAAAATCACATGGAGACTTTCACAGAAATCGCGCACTAAAATACACATATCCAATGGAAAAAATATGGTTAGTAACTTACACAAAACAAAAAACATAAATGATAAAACATTGATACCAATGGCCAATAATGTAATTATATGCTTTTTAAACAACAAATAATAATAACACATTAATAAATTATACCACAAACTTATCCACTGAGTCTTATGTGTCTCACATAAATTACCTTCATGCACCTTCAGATGCTTCATGAACTGCTCCTGATATTTTCTGGCCCCACTAGATGGAGCACTTGGTTTACTTTGGGTCATGCTCTGAGCCCTTTTTTGACCCTAGGATGGATGGTTCATAAAGCGTCATTTTGGCAATCATTAGTGGGGAGTAGCGAGCTCCTGCCACCGTGCGGTCAGGCATGCACACAGCACAAATACAGCGGATTACAGTATGTGGAGAGGCGTTGAAGGCTACATGGCTGCAGAGAGTCTACAAAAAGTAATGGTTAGTTATTTTAGAAAAGCTTGCTGTGTGTTTTTATATGATGATTTGTAAAATATTTTTAGAATCTAATTAAGACTTTGACCTGTGCAATGCGTGGAGTTTAATGAATCCAGATCTGAAGACCGATTCAGCCATTTCACTGAAATGAACCAGCTCAAAAGAACAATTCCTTCACGAATCAGACATCACTGTTGACCACTTGGATAGCAGTTTCTGTGCACACTTAGTGTTTCTCATCGGATTGTGGTTCGCATAGTGCTTTTCTCCTTAACTGATAATTGCACAGATATCTATTGCATTACAACAGATTTGTCGTGCAATACCATGCATTGGGGCAGGACTGACTAACTGTATCTTAATTGCAACTGATTAAGAGCTCAACTGGACTGAAAATGAGCTGGCAGGGAGGGTAGCAAGCCCAAGACTGAAAACACTGGGTCAGATAGTATACGGCTGTTCACCTGATATACATTACAGCATTTATCTTTAAGGATACATTTATCTCCATCCCAGTACAGCTGCCCACTATCTTCTAAAGCTACCGAAGGCCTTTCCCGCAGTCTGCCTCAAATAGACCTTCTATGGTAGTGGCAGTGGAGCCATGATGCAGTCCATCTGTCTCATGGTCTCTCTTCCCATCAGCCATCAGGCCATCCCCGTCCAAGAGGACCCGGAACTCCATCCCGGCCCTGAAGTCATCCTCGCAAGAGATCCTGTCCTCACACAGTGAAGACGAAAATGAGAAGAGGAAGGACAGACTCAGCGGGACTCGGAGCCTCGCCAGTCTGGATGGACGAGGTGGGGCTCCCAGCTATTTGCAGTGCTGCTCGTCCCACTGGGAAAGATGCTGACTTCCCAGTAATATTTCATAGTGCTATGGTTTGATGCATAGCCGTGCTGCGTTTGCTGTTGACTGTGCAAATGCTGCACTTTTTAATCAATTTATCGTAACTGCTACACTTTGGAGCCACTTTGCTATTAAGACTGGGCTTTCTCAAATATGAGTCATAAAATATGACCCTGACAAGACATGAGATGCTCTCCGAGAGTGTCCATCTGAGCCTTGTCCCCCACTGCCCATGGCCAGGAGATTCAGCTACTTCTGAAAGGGCCAGTCAGTCACTTGCAGGTTGAACATTCCAGCCAGGTGTGTCAGTGTTTGGCCCTTACTTATGCAATCATGTGCTTCGGCCCTGTATAGTGTT
Source organism: Petrocephalus schoutedeni (assembly GCA_026780765.1). NCBI lineage: Eukaryota > Metazoa > Chordata > Actinopteri > Osteoglossiformes > Mormyridae > Petrocephalus > Petrocephalus schoutedeni. The sequence goes on along the minus strand of JAODKL010000040.1, from coordinate 11,106,780 downwards.
CCATGAGGCTGGCTCCATGGCTACCACCATCTCCTCTTCCTCCCTCTACACTACCGAGCAGTGCCTTGAGGCCAACCCAAAGCAAAGGTAAATCCACCCACTCGCTTTCTTACCTGTCCAGCTGTTAGCTGGAACCCTACCAATTTAGAGCCAACGTGGAGGCGATATCTATTGCGTTATCTTTGTCCTCCCTATGTACACATATATATTTTTTTCACCCCTCTTGCGCCAGGGAAGATACCTGCCAGTCATCAAGGGGAATGCTTCTCATTCCTTTATCTAGGAACATCTCGACATCTCACCGTCCCACCCTGTGGCAGTCAGTCAGTATCCTGCGTATACTTTGACCTCTGACCTGGTGGCGGTCGCACAGTCCTCTTCTGGGGTTTCTGCATGTAACAGCCTGCTGTGCTAAATGCTTCCATGACAGCTTTCTTTGAGGGGGGGATTGGGTGCTGTTCATTTTTAGAAGCTGTTTAAAAACACAAAAACTGGCAGCAGAGTGATGGCAGGCAGCTATATGAGCAACAGAGGCAGCATTGCTATGAAAGTTCACCCTTTTAAAAAAGAGCCAATGGCAACACAGCCCTGCCCATAGCAGCCAATGGTAACCCTGCCCTGTCTGTCACAACCCATGGCGATCCTGCCTGTCACAATCAATGGCAACCCTATCCTGCTGGCTTTATAGCTACTATCCCACGTTTCCTAGTTCCAGCCCTTTCAGAGCCTAGTTGATGCTCTCTGCAGGAAGCTCTCAACTATTCCACTGAAAATCAATGAATGAAATATACTGAAAGATGTGTATTTTCCTTTTTTTTCTCCCACCCAGCACCAGGGATCTTATCTGACACTTTGTGGTTTCACTGAGTTCTGATTCTCGGTGTCCTCGGTGCATATTGCGTGAGCTCCACAGACTGCCATTATTAGCCAATAGGGAGGAGCGGTGACTCGATTGCTGGCACTGCTGCCTCACGAGTCCAGGCTTGGAGGTTTGATCCCTGTGTCTGGTGTATGCCCAATGGAAGAGTGGCATTGCACCCAGGGTACTCCCCTTCCTCAAGCCCTGTACTGCCTGGTTGAAAGCCTAAGCTCACTGTCACCCTGTATTAGAGCAACAGTGTGGCAGATTGATGGCTGGTAGCAAGTGAAATGAAACTCATAAGGACAATTTTCTCCTGCAGAAAGTCCATGAAAACCATAAAGATAAAAAAGAAGGTATATATCATTTGGCTGATAAACATCTCCGTTTCTTTAAACATGTTGTGGAGGTGTGTAGATACTTAGAGATGAAACCACAGAAACCTAGTCTCCTGTATCCTGTACCTCTCTGTGAATCCATAGTATGCAGTCATGTTCATTTGGCCTTAAAGGCACAGGACTATAGCGCCAAATCATACAACGCTGTATGTGTATTTATGCATTGAATGTAAAATTATATCGCACATTTTCTTAAATGTAAAATGATTTGGCACATTTTCTTAAGCACATTCTCACAATGTGATTCCATATGGAAATGTTCCAGATGGACATCTAAAAACAGAAGAAAATATATTTTTTTATTTTCTCTTCATAGAAGTGGGAAATGTAGCACCTTTACACAGCATCTATTAATGTACAAATCAAAGACCAGAAATACAGTTGTGAAGTACACCATGTGCTTGTTTTGATTATGGCAAATAACAATTGATAGGAGTTAGCAAATCTGTCTTTGTTATCTGTTTGCATGTGGGTGGTCAGTAGATAACAATACGTTCAGTTACTTTAATGCTTGGAATGCTGACGCAGCACATTGTGCATCTTTAATAACATTCTGTTCAAATCACACGAAGAAGAACATTTTATACAAATCGCACAAATAAATGCCATGTGAAAGCTGAAAATGTTACAGATTACAAATACAGCCACTGCTCAAATATCTATGAAATTTATTATAAAAAATGAGCGCCCTTGATACTGCACTAAATAACAGATGCAATCTTGCATAAGCAGGTAGTTGATGTCTATAACATCCCATGTAAAGCTTATACAGTACATATCAGCAAACAGCAGTGATGGGGTTAACATAATTTAAGTTAAATGAGTATTGGCTCTAGGGACTGGGTGAGACCTTGAGTTTGATTAATGTTACTTCTAGTGCCTCTTCATCTTCAGTCTGACCGGTGACCTGGTTGTCCATAGCTCTGTGTGTCTGGGTCATCATGTTCGTTTGTGAGGCTGAGAAATTATGTTCGATGGATTACAGTCTGTAAATAATATGCTTAAGGAGTTCCAAGCTCAGTGCTTGAGATTCCAGGAGATGCCGAAGTACATGTGAGCAAGATCCTTAGCCTAGATTGCAGCAGCTTCGAGTCCAGCTGCACCGACTGCTGCGAATGCCTTTTGATCACGTGCCTTCCTCATATCTCCCCCTCAGAGGCGAACTGGCCGCGAGCTCCACATTCACACTGGAGGACAGCGCCATCTGCCTGACACCCGAGCAAATTACACTGGATATGGAGAGAGACGACGGCTCTGTGCTTGACGTCTACTTAGTAAGTTACTCTCTCTGATTAGCATCCTTCATACCAATTCCAATCACAAAAATTTTTAAATCATTTGAATATTTAGTCCTGTAGTCCTGCACTCTTAATAAACACTTGGGGGACACTGACAATTTTTTTCTTAAGCTATCATTTTTTTAAACTATAATCAAGAAACAACATCGACAACCACAATAATAATAATGATAATAATAATAATAATAATAAACTTCACAATTCATATGAGACACCAGTGAGTTTTCGTTACCCCTTCTTATTCTGCCATGAGACAAAGACGTGGCACCAATTCTTGATGTCAGAGCATCACAACATCCATTTGCTCGATGCCCCTGGAGCAGTTTTTGGGATTAAGGGCTTTGCTTAAGGGCCCAACAGTGATATGACCACCCTGGTGGACACAGGATTCAACCCTGTGACCTTCCGATCACTAGCAGAGAGTGTGTTAGCATTAAGCCCCCCCCCCCTTTTTTTTAAATGAAGCATCTGATGTAGAAACTTTGTAATTAGTACATAGAGGTGAGAACAAAATATATAATGCCATAAATTTAATCATAAACGGATGACATAATAATCAGTGCTAGGACATTGTAGACTGTAAACTTATGTGATCTTTCTCAGAAACAGTATATTTTTAGTAATGTTTCAGTTGCAACTCCTTTATGTAAATGAGTACAGCATAAAATGGCATAATCACTAACATGATCCTTCTCTACCTTTTCAGTAAAGGCGGGGGGGGAAATGTGGCTTCTTCTCCATCACCTCCTTCTAGTCAACCATCTGGCGGCCATCACATTCCACTGGAGTGTGGCTTCATCCAAGGCTCCACGCCCAGATCCACGGCACCGGGCCGCTGGCCTTGGCCACATCGCGGGCTGGCGCGTCCCTTCCCTTCACTGCACTGTTGCCAATCAGAGGACAAGGACACCCACTTAATGCAGACTGGAAAGAAAAATCGAAGCAATCACACCAATGGAGATAACATCTAAAACAAGATCTACACATTTTTCTAAGCTTTTCCTTGGGTCCATGCAAGCAAACACTATGCTTTTAAAGTGGCTCGTGTCAAAAACATTCTTTTATAAAATATGTATGCCAATGCCAGGTGTCTCCAGTGCCGTCTCTAGAAGAAAGGTGCTGGGTGTGTTGACATTGTTGGCCCATCAGCAGGTCTGTGTGACAAAGTGATGGGGAAAGGGTGGCTAAACACACCACTTTTTCCATCACAGAAGCTTTTTGTGACCCTGTCTGGACAGATTGGGAGGTAGGACTGACAAACTGTCCTATGACTACTCTGCAGAGATGTCAGACTGTGCATTTGTTTAGAAGAAAAAGCACTTTCCATGTTTGTAATGAATGTGTGTAATAAATACTGTCATACAGTTTGGTTTTGGTTGGTTACCAAACCACTATATAGTGAATAGGCACATTTTTACACATTCTCACATATATGTCATACATTTTAAAAAGATGCACAAATAATGAAGGATAATGAAGATTTTTTTTTGATACACAAAGGTTTCAGAGGATCATTTCTGAAATTGCATTTTCTCAGGATATCTGTGAACTAAGCATATCCTCAACATCACCATGTAATATTACATTTTCAACACTTAAAAGCTGATAATGATACAGAGTACATCAGAGTCTTTAGATATCATTATTGCGCTTGTGCTAGATTTTTGGATTTTACCATAATTTATTAATTCACTTTAAAAATGTATACAGCTTGCTGAAGATTGAAGATGAAAATATTTTAATCGCTGAATGTAAAGTCATATTTATAGAGAAAGGATACTGCTAAATGTAAAAAAAATAAATCTGTTTAGCTGTTATGCTAAAGAAATGTTTTATTCTTGTTTTTATTCGCATGTCTAAAAGGAATTTTGTTCTCTTTTTTAACTAAGGTATGTCACATTTGTGACACACCCACACATTGTTCTGAAGGTTTATGGGTTTTGTACCATAGACACAAGCTGTCAGACGGCAGGTATCTCAGCCTTTCCTGGGTGTATAGAAGAGGCATCAGTTATATGGGAACAGCTCCAGACTGCTAAGAGGGAGAACAAAGACCTCCATCTGGTCTGCTTGGATTTGGCAAATGCCTATGGATCAGTTCCCTACCAGCTTTTCATCTTCACATTTGGATTCTTCCACATACCGGAGCATATCAGGAGTTTGATAGACAGTAACCATGGGAACATGGCGATACGGCACAGGCTGCATGAGTACATAACTGGCTGGCAGCAGCTGGGAAAGGAAATAGCAATGAGCCATATTATTTGCAGCTACATTTGAGGTCATCCTCGGTCAACCTGGTGGGTCTGAGCACATTATGGCTTGAGATTTCTAGTCTTGTACAGCTATGTGAGCAAAGTCATGAGCTTTCTCCAAAGAGCCGTGTGTACGACCGGACTTACATAGAGGCTGGGGGGACTATTGACCTGGTTAGGATCAGTACTGGTCCTAGCCGATGGGGCGCCCCCTGTCTGAGGCAAAGTGAAACTGGCCGGCAAGTCAGTACAACCTTACAAGTTGGTGCCCTAATAGGCTGCCTATATCGCCTATTGGATTGACCGGCCCTGGCTAGGACAATGATTGAACCGTGAAGATTCTGTAGCCTCTTCATTTGGAAAGGAATTAGGGATAATCAGTCTAAGCAAAGGATTCCCTGTGCTGACAAAACAGCCAGGGGAAGTGAATACACAGCAGGGCTATGAGGTAAGTAGATGTCAGTGACAGTGAGGATGGGGTTTGGCAAAGCCAGCTTCACTGTCTGGTGTTACAAGTTTACATGGTAACAATATTGCTTGTAGCTGCAGGAGATTACCACAGACAGTTGCAAAGATAGATGCCCAAACCAGGAAATAGCTAGGCTTGCATCAATGTCTTTCAGATGCTGCTTTCTTTGTGAGGAACCCATTAAAACTGTCATTCAAGTCAACCTCTTTAGGCTACAAGCAGTAGAAAGCCAGAGTGGTGCTGGAGATAAGGGGAACAATTGACCAGTCTGTGAGGGACTGTAGGTAGAACAGAGCTGGCCTTGGATGGGTAGATACATCTCATTTCTGATCAGAAGAGAGGAAAACAATGGTGCTCACAGAAGTAGCCAGGATGAGGAATGATGCAAGATCAAAGCAGTTAGGGAGTGGCTGCAGACAACCTGGGATGACTGACCTGTGAAGATACCACAGACAGCATTAAGGTCTCTCATCAGATCCACCTATGATGTCCACCAAAGTCCTGACAACCTGTCCCAGTAATACAGCACTGAAAAAAGAAGTGCTCCCTCTCTGATGCCCAGGTGCCAGACGGACTTTGCTCATGGGTGGTGCTGTTGGCACAATGACCAGGTCTTGTGCCAGTTGGTGGAAGTCCTGGAAATGTGCAGAGTAAAGGCAACCAAAGATTACCCACAAGAACAGCAGATCCACTTTGGAGTAATCCTGGCTCCCAGAAAAAACTGGAAGATGAGAGTAGACCTTAGCCAGCAGCTAAATTTCCCCACTGAAATCCTCAACACATCCTTAAGGCCTGACATCAAGGCAAGAAAGAATGGGTGCAACCAAAGACAGGAAGTAGTATGCTGTGTTGGCAGCTGGTTGCAGGGAGAGGGGACTGGAGGTAGGTTGCCAAGGTTCCATGGGAACATCTACTCAGTATCTGTTGAAGGACATTAGAGTGTAAGAATAAGGAATTAAGTTGAAGAAGACACTGTAGGAACTGGCCAGGAAGGCTGAGAAGTGCAACTTCATACTGTTGCACATAGGTAGTACAGGTCCTAGATGATGTAGCACCCCAGGTGAGCATCACAGTCAGCATCCCCCCTCTGAGGCAAAGAAAAATTGACTGGCAGGTCGCCATCTCCCCAGCAGTTGGTACCCTAGGCAGCCACCTACCGTAGTGCATTGGATTGACCGGCCCTGTATTTATGTTCATAACACCATGATGAACGTAAAGAGTATTTTTAACCCCATAAAACAAATTATCACTAACATTAGTTTCAGTATTATATCAGTAATGAACACGCATTGAGGAAACCATACGACAAAAAATAACTTATTACTAGCAATGACAGGACATATAACTTTTTACAGATGTCAGTAAAAACGTACGCTTCCGTTAAAACACGAACAATAAACTACACGACCAGCATTCATGAGCTCGAATTATATTCTCGCGAGATTTCACGCGGGCCTAGGCAGACAGTGTACGATCCCCAGGCATGTATAATCGATAACGGGGTTTCGATTTGTTGCACACTGACAGGCGACCATGTCGCGGTTGGTAGTTAAACGCTTGTTGTTTTACCGTTTTCACGTAACTACAAGAGTAAAGCAAGAACGGGGAGCTGCTCGAATATACTCCGAGAGGGGCAGATGTCCGTTACGCCAGGTGGGTGCTAGGTTAAAGTGGCATTATTACGCTTAAATTAGCCCTTAGTGCTATCGCTTAAGGATACCTGGCAGCAACCTGCTTGAGTTTTAATCTTTTTTTCCACAACAAGGAACATGAACGCTGTTAAAGACTTAGAAGTAACGCAGTTAATGTGGCCAACAGTCCAATAACTGCTTCACAAAAAATCGATATAATGTTAGCACATTATCAAATCCGGTTCTAATGACTGCCCATGTCATCACGTTAGACACCGAGTATATGACTTGGATATCTCGCCCTTCTAAGTACAGTTAGTAATGGATATTTTTCTTTCCTTTCTTGTTGACTTAGGTTGACAATATGTTGTCTCAGACCCACAATAGATTCACGTCTCCTCATCGCCGGGACCCGTGGAGGGCCACCGAAACCGGCCGGGTATTCACTCTGCCTTTTCCTACGCCGTATATAGTCTTCCATGTAGTATGTCCATTACATACTGTAAAGATTTAATTCTGATTAACAGTTATTAGTCCCGGGACCACTGCAGAGGACGCAGAACAGAAATGTTTGCTTAACACGTGCTGCTTGTGCCGAAGAACACCAGGCTCGCTCAGGGTGAGAACTGATGTAGAAATAGAAATTTTGTGTAGAAGTAACTAGATTTATCCGGCAAATACTTAATACCGAGTCATTTTTGTGTTCCTCTTACGTTTAGTCTTTTCTACAGGTTGGTCATGTGAGTAGTGTGTTAGAAATATGTTTATTCTGAACCCTTTTTAATGTGTGCATACAGATAGATTAGTTTAATGTGATGAATGGCTATTTAGTAAGTCCCAATACAGTGAATTATTTCTTTTGAGATTCTGTAGTTTAATTGTGAATTGATCTAATTAAACAGTTATAACTCTGGCCAAAAATCAAGACATTATTTTCAGTTTCATTATTAGTTAAAAAGGAACGGAAAAAAGAAGCTGATCAGCAAATTTGCCTGTTATGTAGCTAACAGTTGTGTCTGAACTTGCAGTGAGATATCTGAGGCAGTGTATGACAAATTAGCAGATGAAACTCTGGACGCACTAGCAGAATACTTTGAGGATCTCACCGATGAACCTTTTACATCACCAGAGTATGATGTTATCCTCTCTGTAAGTATGTTCATGTTGTGTTCATTTTAAAATGTGGGGAAGTGTGTGGCTCGGCAGGTTAGGACAGTGCACGGTTTGAATCTCAGGACTGGGAGATTGATGTTGCTGTTGGGCCCTTGAGCAAGGCCCTCTACCCCTAACTTGCTCCAGGGCATTAGACACTGACTGACCCTGTGCTGCTACCTCCAAGCTTGGTCTCGCCTATGTATGTATCAGTGTGTGTCATGGAGAGCAATATGGAACTGATGGAAGGACAGGTTCCCCATGGGAAAGTATTTATTTTATTTTCTTTTCTATTCAAAATGAAGGCCAGTGACATTGATACTGCCAGTAATTACAAATGCATTCCTTAAAGTATCCACTAGGGGTAGATGTTGCATCTAGAATGTTTTAAGTCAGGTGCACTTCGTACCACTCTATACACCAACGGCGCAAAATATGACCACCCCCATGTGAAGAGAATATTGTTGGTTATCTCATAAAAATGGTCTGTTTTACAGTTTGAGATTTATCAGATGGTATGCTGACATTTGGCACACGTAGTCGACATGCTGAATGCAGCAGAAATAAGCAGGGATCGAGATCTGAATAACTTTGATAAGGGTCAAGTCTTTATGGCGGGAATCGTGCATCAGAGCATCTCCAAAATGGCGAGGCTTGTGGGGTGCTTGTGACCAGCTGTGGTTAGTACCTTACTGAGAGTAGTCCTAGGAGGGAAAGACCACAAAACACCGACAGGGCCTTGGGTAGCCAAGACTCATCAATTTAAGGTGTGAATGAGGCCTATCCCATGTGGTACAAACCAACAGAAGGGCTCCCATAGTACAACTGACAGGCAACATTGATGATGATCACAGGAGTAATGTGTCACGACACACATTGCATGGAGCCCAGCTGTGTATGGTGCTACATAGTGGAGGAGCGAACCTGTTAGTCCTGTGCCCGGGTCCTGGTCCAATCCTGATGCTTGCATGGCCATTGTAGGTGCTTTCGACAGTAGACAGGGGTCATCACTGACTGCCACAGGGGACACTCTGACTGGTGTGTTGTTACTCACGCAACAAGGATCGATGCCCTGTGTGCTGTGACACGTTACTTCCATGGTCGTCGTCGGAATTACCTACCATTTGTGCCACAGTAGCCCTTCTGTTGGTCCTTCCGTTTCAGAGATGCTCTGAACCAGTCGTCTGGCCATAACAATTTGGCCCTTGTCAGAGTCACTCACACCTTTATCCCTGCCCCTTTTTCTGCATTCAAAATGTCGACTACGTGTACAAAATGTTAACTTGCGTCTAATATATCCCAGACCTTGACACACACACTGTTTTTGCTAAATAGTCAGCCAAATTTTCTTCACTAGGGCACATCAGTTAGATGATACTATTGAAGTTTTTTTTTGTATCAGGGTTCTGTCTGAGGGTTATGTGACTTTAAGGAGACTAGATGAAGTGGGTTGTTTGGCTGCGGTCTGCTGTTTATGTTCAGCGAATTAAAATTCAGGATGGAGACACCGAAACCACCCTGAAAGATGAATAATTGGGACGTTGCTCAGTACCAGCGATCGCTCTGCGGTTTAAGATCTTGCTTTTGTAAGCCATGCAGCGCATGAGGAGCCTCTATTTGTCCCCATTTTGCGGCTGATTTATGATCCAATCCAACAAGCGCAATTAGTGCCTGCTGTAGTGGCACAGCAATCTGAAACCCTGCAATCTGTGAATCGTAACACTTCCTCGCACTATCCTGACCTAGAAACTAAATTGTAATTTTTCAAGATGGCCTCACCGAGGAGTCGTTTGACAGTTGCTTGCGTTCGGGTTTAGAAACGTCTAAAATCGCTTACGCCGGAATGCCTGCGGGGACCTTCAGCCCCTCAATGTTACTTTTAGCTAGCTTACATTTTTATCAAAAAAAAATAATTTGGAAACAAATATTTCCTGAACAATATCCTACTTCCATATAAATAACTTATAAGCGAATTACTGGCAAGGACAAAAATACGTTTTCTCTCTTGCAACGAGGGCATCGCTTCAGAGCAGCGGGTCACTACTCATAAAGGAGGAAAGCGTGTTGAATTTAAACATAGGGCTGTGCTGCAGACACTGCCTCCAGTCGTTGGCCCGCGTGACGGACAAGGTCAGCCACGCGATAAGGTCAAGGGCGAGCGGGGGTGCTATCTGAGCTGAGCGCTCTGCCTGACAGCTGCCGTGTCTCTCAGTGGAGGGAAAATCAGAAGCAGCCTCCTAGTTAGCAACCGGGATCTGTGGAGCATGAACGGCAAAGGCATGGTACGTGGACACGGGGTGGGCCACTTCGCGCTCTGAATTAACTGGGTGTGAGGGAGGAAGGATCTGTAAATGTTTGACTTCGCTGGATGCCCCCCGGGGGTTCTGGGGAAGCCAGAGCGGGTGGAGGGAGGGACTGACTGGAGTGCTGGCTCATCCGTTCCACTGTTCCTTCTGACCTCTGCTTCATCCACAAGTCAGATTAGCGTCAGACAGCTGGCAGTCGGTTTCCCTGGGGGGGAGGGGGGGTCCATCCAGCGGATGGGGGATGGGGGTGTGTGCAAATGAAGGCTGATGCTGCGAGATGTGCCGGAGCACCGAGGATGCCCAAGCACAGATTTCCTCTGGGATAAACGCGCCAGTAAGATCTATAAGGCTCGCTGCCGATGTCTCTCTCTCTGAGCGGCCTGCGCGGTGCTGATTAATGCCAGCGTGACTTTTTAAATCACTTTACGGGACAGACACTGACCCATCAGGGCTACCAGATTGGAAAATGCTCCCTGCCTGGCTGCCCCCAAGACTGCTAACGCCAAAATCCATGTTTATGATTTCTCCGCCTGAAAAACCTTTTTCTGAGAATGTATAGTTAGGCAAGATGATTAAAATGTAAGGGCCCCCGTTACAGGTCTCTGGCCTCCCCCGTAGAGCTAGAATTATAATTTTTTTTATGGCTCAGTAGATTATTTCAGGCCCCAGATTTTTTCTGCATCTCTATTTTTAGTTTTAACGCCATCTAGTGGATGACCTCACCCTGGAATAGGGGCAGAAACAGATGTAGCAGTAGCCGTAGGCAGATTTTTTATTTATTTATTTATTTATTTTTCTTAAATAAAAGAAAATCAACTTGGGGTTTGAACCCCCAGCCCCAGGGCCTAGTGTCTTTTTAAATTTGCTTTATTTAGTTATTGGGTAAATTTTAATAGTAATTAAAGTTTGGTATATCTGTGCACAGTATGGTAGCTAGGAGGTCACATTACGAGCTATTAATGTAAAATATTAGTTGACGCACAGTGCCTCGATAAGGTCAGTTACTGTAAGTACAGTATTAAAATAATTTATTGTGAAAGTTCATTCAAATGGATTCAGAAGGCTTAGCCAGGGCTGGCCATTAAAATTCCATTTCTGAGGAAGGCTTTTTAATTATAAGCTTATTTTCACAGGTAGTGGGTAAATGACAACTTGGGATACAATTTTCATAATGTGCGTGCCAATTCTGCGGCCATGGCAAACACGTAGTGAGCATGTTAGAGGTTGAGTCGGCAGACGTAAACTGGGGTTTGCAGCTGTCGGCTGGGATAGCGTGATTGTTGGTTCATGTATGGACAGGCAGGACGGTCGTGTGTTACGCTGATGACGGCGCTGCTCAGCAGCGGCTTCAGCTGCCCGCGGGGGCTCTATCTCGACAGCAGTGTGCTTTCCTGCCTTGTTTCACTCTGCTGTGGACAGCAATGGGAGGAAGTCTGTGAGTGAGGAAAGAGACTCATCATTACTCACCGCGTGGACTCGGATGCCACTGAGCTGAAAGGCAGCAGGTCTGAGCACAGTAAGGCCTGGGACAGGTGGCCGTTCTGTCTATGGTCCTGTGTCTGACCAGGAACTGATGGCGTAGATAAAAAAACAGCATTTGAGGCCCTATAGTAGCAGTTGCCCACCTTCTAGTCGTGTTTAGCACTCTCTTGCCACCTAGCCAGGCGCTGTGGGGAGGCGAAAGGAAACCCATTTTGCTTTCTTCTGACAGAGCGGGGTGCTGACGGTGAAAGTGAGCCGAGAACTCGGAACGTATGTTATGAACAAGCAGACGCCCAACAGACAGATCTGGCTCTCATCTCCAACGAGGTACAGAGTCTCTGAACAGGACCGTCGTAGAGTAAACGCAAAGCTGGGTCTGCCACCACCCACACTGTTACAGCAACCTTAAATGTATACTGTACTAGCTTTATAGCACATTAATGCTATGTGCGATCGTCCATCAATTCAGGACTAGAATATCCCTAGTTAGGAATCCAACCTGCATGTGTAGGTCACTGAATATTCGACATTTTGTTTGCTGGCCTTGTTCTGGGTCTCGATGCGGAGCCCAGGGGTGGCTCCCTGCACTGCCTCTGAGCGTCCCGGGGGCTTTCTACTCACCCCTGCTCTTCCATCCTGTCCTCCAGCGGTCCCAAGCGCTATGACTGGAACGGCACGCACTGGATTTACTCCCACGACGGCATCTGCCTGCACAGCCTGCTCTCCAAGGAATTCTCTGCCATTTTCAAGCGCAACATGGACCTGTCACATTTGATTCATCCCTGAACCTGGCTGTATGGATTAACTGCTTCTGTTTGCTTAACTTCGTCCCAAGCCATCAAATATTTTGCATTGTAACCATAATGCAATCAGGATGCAGCCAACAGTCCTAGTGCTAGAGTCTTGTAAGATCTGGTCTGCCATTCAATACACTGAAACAGAGCAAATGAATGTCGGTCACGATTTTATTTGGCATGTTTTCTCGTTAATGTAAATATGTAAGCCTTCACCTGCTCAGTAACTGCTCATGATTTTATAGTTTAAAATATCCATCAGATTATTGTAAAAACTGTCTCTACAGTTACAGCCCTCATGTTTTCTTTTCTTTTTTTTTTTTTTTTTTACCAAGGAAATATTCCGTCCATTTCCACCAGAGGAAAAAGGATTATTAAGGGCAGATGGACAAAAGAGCCTTTATTTTAAGCTCATGTCAGTTGATTTATATCTGTGGATTTTTGGGCTTTTTACGTTTAGTAAAATGGTTTGTGGGTTCTTCTGAATTCTCAGAAATTCATTAGTAACTCCACCCGCACCCGTAGTCTCCGGGATAGGCTCTGGACTTCCCTTCGACCCTGACTGGGACAAGCTGTGTCAGAAAATGGGCAGATGGGTGGATAGTAACTCCATTCAATATATATTTGCATATATATATTGTTGACAAATTCCTGCAGAAAACTTCAATGAAAATAGTCAGGGTCTATGGTGCATGGTGGTATATGGTGTAATTTAATACTCAAATACCATTTACACCCCCCCCCCCCACACACACACAGTTACACTGGGTGCCAGTTCTGTCCTGTTTCAAACTGGAAATCTTGCTTCTCACCTTCTAAGCACTACATGACCTTGTACCCCCTTACCTCAGTGAACTCCTGACCCCTTACAGTCACTCACTCTCTGCCATTAGCTAGCAGTAATCTACTCGTCATCCCTGGCTCCAGGCTTCTCACTATGGATGGTAGGTACTTCAGTGCCATTGCACTCAAACTCAGGAATTCTCTTCCTCAGTCTTGTCTGTGACTTAAAGACATTCTTATTCGATGATCATTTCTCTTCCTGTACTGCATAGATGTTTATCTCTCTTTCTCTTCCTTGTAAAGCGACTTTGGGTTTGTGAAATGCACTATATAAATGTAACATTATTATTATTACAATCATTGCAGTTTCCTTTAACAGGAAAGTAGTTTGATTCTGTTCACTGGTGTGTTGCAATTCCAACAGAGTTCAAATCAAAACGCCATAGAGGAGGACTGATCTTCTGTGTCAAGGGGCAGATTCTCTTAGACAAGGGACACCTCAACCTCATATTTTGATGTTAGCTATGATGTCACACTCTTGATCTTCCCATATAGGTCACATGCACTACTCTAAGCTAAAGCTAAAGTGATTACAGTGTGGGTCTTTTATGTAATACTGTTGTCAAAAGAAGGAGTGCTCATCCTGACTATTTCTGCCCAAACGAAGAGTTTATATGCCTTTGAATAAGATTCTTTTCATCAGAAGACTTAAAACCAATGCTATCCTATAGGTGTTATATGTGGCCGCCTAGGGCACCAACTTCTGAGGGGGCACTGAATTGCCAGCCAATTTCACTTTACCTTGGATGAGGGGCCATAGACAGGGGGCATTGGTGGTGATGCTCGCCTAGGGCACTACATTGGCTAGGACTGGAACTTCAAGCCAGCATTCTAATTTCTAAGTGCATATATGGGGTGGATTAACTTTCCCCAGGGGCCTTAGGCTGACATCAGCATAGACACAATTTTGTTGATTTAACTAATTGTTCCATTTTTCTCTAGGTGGGGCTTGGCCCTCATGTTGGCCAGGGCACTAGGCTATAGTCTAGGACAGCCTATGCACCAATTTACTCCACTGTATGTCTATTATGTCATAACACTATATGTGAAAATAAAACATTGCAGTATCATGTAGCCTTACATGTTTTACTTCTTGGAACATGGCCCTGTATCTCAGAAGGTCAGACAGGTCTGGGAGGCTACTGGTAGGCAATCTACCCCATCTGAAACAAGTGAGACCACTAAATGTATGAGACACCGTTACCCATATGGTTTGAAAACCTGCTTGCTTCTCAAAATAGCTGTCCAGATTTTCCTATGGTAGTGGTGTAAACAAACAAAGCCAAACAGACTTTACCACCATTCTTGTGAAAAAAAAAGAAAATTTCCTAAGTGAGATTTTTTCAGCGATATCTGTAATATATTATGTTTTATTCATTTAAATGTAAAAAACTTATTTAACTGAAGCATTAATTGAATAATCAATTAATCTGAAAACAGATGCCCCCAGCGACATGACCACAGCTCAGCGCTCACCTGCAGCTGCAGGGACACACCTCTTTACCTGCAGCCACAGAGACACGCCCCTTTTTCCCTTCCTACAGGGACATGCTCCTTTACCTGCCCACAGGAACACGCCCTTTACCTGCCCACATGGACACGCCCCTTTACCTGCCCGCAGGGACATACCCCTTTACCTGCCAGCGGCGACACCCCTTACTCAACGCTCTCCTGCAGCCGCAAGGACACGCTCCTTTACCTGCCGGCAGGAACACGCCCCCTACTTGCCCACAGCGACACGTCCCTTTACCTGCACGCAGAGATACGCCCCTTACCTGCCCGCAGTGACACGCCCCTTTACCTGCTCGCGGCTCAGCCTTCACCTGGATCGGGCGTCGCTGCCATCCCGGAAGACGTCTGCCGTCTGTCGCCTGAGGTGTTTTCCGGATTTCATGCTCTGTGGTTCGGTTCTGAAATAAACCCTCAAGGTAAGGTAACGAATATCACCCTTTTTAGCTTAAAGGTGTATTGGACGGTAAAGAGATTTGACATAACCGACATTGAAGTTAAAACCTAAGGTTGCCAATTTAGGGAACTTGTAATGGGGAATTGTTATACTTTACTACAGTATGTGTTTTTTCATGTGTTGCTACACGTTGTCTTATCGGGTGTGGGGCAAACCTAGACCATTCAATTTCATAGGTATTTAATCGTCATTTTCTCATGTAGATAGTCATTTATTAGAATAGGTAGCGTCGCTCCTCGCGCCGTTGTTTTCGGGCATTGGGTACGCGTATTCTTATGTTTATTATGTAAATGACTGTATTTTAAATACAACCGGTGAACCAGTAGGCGCTTATACTCTGTTGTTGTGTTTATGTTCTGCGGACCTTTCTTTGTTTTTAAACTGCTGGAATCACAAGTTTCAACAGAAACAAAATGAAACTCTGCCACAAGGTTACGACTTGTTTCGGTTTATTTTTTATTTTTCGCTTTTCTGACGTGTAACATTTCCTGGTGTTCCTCTCTGGTTGTCTCCATTATCATTCTTACAATGTTTCTGATAATACACTTTGTGTAGATCCAGATTATGAATTCATTGCTGAAAGAACTGTATTGCTACAAGTGAAACCTTTCAGAAAGTAATTCTCATGAGGGCACCCAGAAAAAATATATACCTGTATTAGAAATATTCATGTCACGGAAATGGTGTAACTTTATAATGTATGCACACCTGGAGTTTTATCTGTGACAAAAGGCAAGGACGAATGTTAGCAGAAACCTGTGTGAATATAATGAGTCAATGCCAGCCAGCTATCCTCACTGTCTCTAACTTTGTGTGTGCATGTGTGTGTGTGTGGCTTTACTCTGTTCTCTGGACTAGTTATTATTCTAAAAATCCTTGGACTAAAAATCTGAATCCTGGACAGCCAGCCGCCCAGACCTTGCAAAATTTTCCCACAGTCACCTAAGAAATAATCTACACAGTCGTATCTTTCACTCTGCACCGTCCAAGAAATAAAGGCCACATTTTATTGTGGGCCAGTGTCCAGCGCGACAGGCCTGTCAGAGGCTGACACTAATGAAACTTCTTGTGTTGATAGTGCTTGTTGTGTGAAAGAGGTGGTATTATCTATTTTTAAATGTCCTGGCCTGGGAAAAATGTACAGTCACAAAGTAGAAATAAGGGGTAGGCAGTGCAGTGGCAGGCAGCCCCTTCTTCAATGTCCGCAGCTGACTGAGTGCTAGCAGGTACACAGACAATCATGGCGATGTCACTAAAGCCACAGGGAAGTCTCTGCAGCCTGCTTCGGCTTTGCCTCCGTGAGACATTTTTTTTTTTGCTATGAAACATTTGCCCTGGATGAAAGGATGAAAGGTGTGCAATAAAGTTGCTGATGAAGGAGAGAAATCTCCCAGTTGCTGGATATCACAGCAGTTTGTCTCAATATTCCACACCCCCGCGCTGCTGTGAAAGTCTCTCTGGGACATGCTGGGATGAGGCCTCCCACTCCCGGAAAATGATGCCATAGCTTCGAACAGGAACCGAAAATAATTGGTATCACAGTCAAGACAGTGTAATATTTAGAGCTCACACCTACCGTAGAGGCATATTGCAAATTATGTGAGTTCATTACAATTATGGACATTTCTACAACCCATTCTATATGTGTAGAGTTTATATGGGAACCAGCATATTTATAATTTCTATCCATCCACCCATAACTGCTGCTCCAGAACACGGTTGTGATGAGCTTGTATCGTATTCAGGACAGGGCATAATTCTGGAGGACATGCGCACAAACATGGGGAGACCATGCAAACTGGCTGGGATTTAAGCTGTCAGCCTTGGAGGTGTCAGCTATAAGGCTGCCTACTAAGGCACCATTACACCCTGCTAACAGAATTGCTAGTCTAATTTAAACACACATATAGACACACACACACACACATACACACACACACCAGCTATTAGCCAGATTCTCAGGACAACAACTGCGTACAGACAATCTGGGTATATAAAATTAAATCTATTAATTGGGGTTGTCACCATTAGCTTTTTATCAAACAGGTTCTCTCTTGCAGAATCCCCAAAGCAGTGGTTAAGGGCCAGTTCCCACCAAATTTCCTGTTAGCCCTGCTTGCGGTTACAGTTTTTTTAAGTAATAAAAATGAGCATTTTGTGCTCTACTTCCCTGGCTGCGGTTCGCAGTCGGCAGTTTCACATCGTTTTCAGCGAGTCACCTTGCACCTCGTGGTTACAGTTTGCAGTTCAATATGAAAACCATGTTTTCACAGATGCATATGGTGAAAACTCTTGGGATGTCTGTTGCTTTGTCTGTTGTTTTTGTAGTTTTAATTTATGGCCGGATCAGAATGGTTTTGTACTGCTGCAAGTATCCAGAAAATCTTTCCAATTGCCTGTTATACTTCTAAGTATATGTATTTTATACTTTAGGTGTATTTGAGGAGGACCGTTTTCTGTACTTCATTTATGAAGTGGTTCCACTCCTGAGTCTGTTTCATGCTTGTGGAATTGCAGTTTTTAAAGTCAGAGCATGGTGTCTCAGTGGGGAGCAAAGGTGTGCCTCACACCTCGAGGGCTGGGGGGTCTGAACTCCACCCCCATCCTGTATTTGTGGACTCTGCTGTTGTGTAGGCTTCCTCCTTCAGTCCAAATCCATGCAGTTAGGTTACCTGGCATTGTTAAATGGCCTGTGGTTTGTGTTTATATGTGCGCGCGTCCTGCTGTGGACTGGCATCCTGTCCTGGGTGTCCCCTCCTTAATGCCCAAAGCTGGGACAGGCTCCAGGCTCCCCCTATAACCCAGTACAGGAGAAGTATTTGGTAGATGGAAAGTAATTTATCATTTTCTTTAATACAATTTATAACCCTTTCTTGACAGAATGCTTAAGTGCATAAGCACTGAGTACATTATATATTATAATTTCTCTGTTTAATTAAACCACATACACTCACCTAAAGGATTATTAGGCACACCATACTAATACGGTGTTTGACCCCCTTTCGCCTTCAGAACTGCCTTAATTCTACGTGGCATTGATTCAACAAG